>CM064861.1:47779176-48979176 GCA_032719365.1 Prinsepia uniflora | reverse complement strand
TAGGAAGTGAAAGTAAGCATAAAGGGAGGAATGGGGTAGAGAGATAAGAGAGATTGTGTTGAGTGAGTGTGGGTTTGTGAGATACTGAGATATGAGTTTTGAACTTTGAGAGTTGGGAGAGAGATAATGTAGTTACTGAGGAGAATCAGAACGTGGAAAAGGTTAGGATTGAATGAAATTTATTTAAGTAGGTGGACATAGGGTTAGCTGGTTAGGGTTTATATTGGGTATTGGTCATTGAGTTTTCTAAAATAAATTAGGTGGACTTAGGGTTGATATTTAGGTTTGGACTGAAATATTAATATTTAAAATAGGTTAGGTATTAATTCTTAAATAATAAGAATTTTATATATTCGGGGTTTATGGGTCGAGTTTATACGGGCGGGTCAGGCTGGGTTTATTGGGTTTATCAGGTCGAGCCGGCCCACAACCCATAGGGGGTCGGGCCGGGCTTTTGTCAACCGGACCTATCGGGGCTCCATAAGCCCATGTGTTTTTGGGCCAAATGGTGAGGGTTAGCTAGTATTGCCTGTGTTGGTTTCTCTTTTGTGGAATAGAAAAAATTAATTGTTTGGGCAATAATGTCTTTAATAGTGCTTAATGAATTCAAGTTATTTTATTTTGTACGTTATTTTGAACTCTGAAGATACTTATCTATATTCATCACCAAATTATTACAATCTAATTTATCTTCGCTATCTTTATTTTATCAATAAAATTTTGTATCTTCTCAAAAAATAATTATTGCTATTATTGCATTATTCATATTTACTGTAAAATAAATTTGATGTTCGACTTTAGTAAACAATACAATCGTGAGTTAACATATATCACCATTTTCTAATATCCTTATATAAAAAATTAAAATTGCTTCCCACAAAATAAGAGCTTGGTCGAAGCAAGCCATAATCCATAATTCAGCAATCATGAACCAAAATCGGCCCATAAAGCAGGGATATAACCTAGAACCTTATTTTCAAATTCATTATTGTAATTCCATATCCAAATAATAATTGGGACTAACACCTCAAATTCATTTCAAAATCATAATTGAAACCATATTTATGCATGCATTATGATTTGAAAACTAAAATCCACTCACTCAAAAGCTCGATTAAGCTCAATCTTAAGTTGCACGCTCTGTTGTCGTCCCCGTAGCAGTACCACCTATGGTGGCCGGAAGTTGAGTTAGATGGTTCAACATTACTTCCAAGCTTCACTCCTTAGTCCATCGAGGTCCTTATGGCTAGAAGAAGTTATGCATGAGTTCGTGAGACTGAGAGGAAGGTCATAGTCATGTTAGTTTCGTTGGTAAGATCACAAATTTCATAGTGGCTACTTGGGTGTGGTTGTATGGTCACGGGAAGAAGAAGAAAATAGTGAGGGAGGAGATAAAGAGTATCAAAAAATAGGGAAAAATAATGGGGAAAAAAGATTTTAAACACAAAATATCTAAAGGTAAGATTACCAAACTGCCCCTGAAAGTTATAGACCCACAACTTTCATCAGAATTCTGTTTTTTGCATGTTGTTTGTATACAAACTCATGTGTAAGAGACGTGCCTAATGATTAAAGAAAAATTCCAAAAGTGCCTCCTACCAAATAGTGACTTCTGAGGCCCTATTAAACCCAAAGGTAAAATTATCCAATTATAATTTAATTTACGAAAACTCACTAATCAAATAAACGGGTCCTTACAAAATCTAACCATCCATAAATTGAAATGGGTCATTGATGAGAGTTAGTAGCATGGATATTGGATGGTTATAGGGTTTTTGAATTTTGGATTTTGGGTTAAAGGAGTGTTATGGATGGCGGAGGAGTTAAGGAAGAAAATGGCACAAAGATGAAGGAGTGTAATGAAAGAATTGCGAGGAGATCTTTGAAGAAGAAGAGAGGGAAATGAAGAGGTATAGGCCATCAATTTAAGAGCAAGAATAGGGAGGAGGGCATACCTAAGAAACCAAAAATCACCAAATAAGATGGGGTAAAGTAAAACTACCACAAAGGATGAAACAAAAATAGAAACCCCAAAAAACTGAGCATCAAAGCGTAGAGGATAAGGTAAGTTGCTCCGAAGGCAAACGAGGAGGAACAAAAGGCGGTCATAAGATGGATACTAGGGGAGATTTATAAAAAATGGAAAGAACCTCTCTATCTCTCTCTCTCCCCCTATATCTCTAAACTCTCTAAGTCACGGATGGTCTCGATTTATACAGCTCCAATTGAGTCCAAAATAATGAAAGTGTGAGTCAAGCCAATAAAAAATGAAAGCAAGATCAGAAAAGATTACAACTGAAATAAAAGTAATGGTGCAAACTTGACACGCCCCATCTCAATCCCCCCGGGATTAATAAGGGATGTGTCATGCTCCCGTCTGACACCAAGTGCCAGACAAGGGATAACCCAAGCCTTAACCCTCTCAGGGTTTCCAGAGCGCGCCAGGATCAGTGGAGGAGTGTGATGTCTCGGTCACTACTAAAGCTCGCATCTGCGATCAACCTGATGGCTATTAAAAACTATGAAAAGATGTGAGTGGATGAAAATAAATAGTTTAATAAAACAAATTTAAGAAAAATACATTTATACCCTTCACTAAAAAGCATGCATGCATTTGAAAACCAATTAACTAAACCTTTTACTTAAATCAAATCTTAGGTTTTTCCAATTCCCAAACTCAAACCCATTTCCTTCTTCAAATCATTAGACCTTAGCCCAAAACCATAAAATGAACCATTTAGGAACTCAGCCCAAAACCAATCACATGGGAACTCAGCCCAAAACCAAGTATGTGGGCCACAACCCAAATCCGTTAATACCAAATAACCAGTTTATTGAAACACAGTTTACCAATCTTTGGCATCCCAGATGCCTGACATCCCAGATGTCATAATGTCACAGTCCTACGCTATGTGTGCTACTCGGAGATCTCAAGTCCGAGTAAACCCCTAGGTCCACCAATGTTCGGCGGTACCATAGTGGTATATCGTTCCGGAGTCACTGCCTGGGGTATGACATCCAAGATGTCTATAACAATCTTGATCCGAACCTCTCTACGTGAGCCTCTATAGGGTCTCTCCGTAGGGTGACCCCTCTCAGACAATGCGCCATGACTTAAATCCATAAAACCATCATAAATCCACAACTGGTTCTCATGCCCGAACGATAACTTTCATAATTCATTTCCATAATTCATATACTTAAAACCACAATTGGGACTCAAGACCGATATCATTAACCAACTAGGCCTTAAGCCCGATATCATTAACCAACTAGGTGTTGATGTATCCTAGCTTATACACTACTATTGTAGTAATGGTCATGCACAAGTAAGGGTGTTGAACCACAGAGACTGATTAGGCTTCACAATTACCTCTAAATAACCCGATAATGACTCAATTAACTAGTGAAATTAAAAGAACTGAAAATAAAACAGAATTGTGTTTTTATTTGTGATATGTAAGGACGTTAAACTAAAATTAAAACTTTAAGTAAATGAAGATAGATAGAAAAGATTGAGAAAAGTATGGAGATGGAAGCTAGGGTCTTGACTTCACCTATGTAACCTTGATTCTATGAATACAGTGACTAAAGTACCTGATCTTCCAAACCTGCTCTAAGGATCGTTTTCACTTAAGTAAGATAGGCCATGGCATGTGGAACACTATCTAGTCCTTCTAATTACAACCTAAGTATGGTATGTACTTTAGATTACTCCTAGAAAGCCTTTAAGTATGAGAAAAGAAATAAATATGACCAAACAGATTCAGTGGCATGGCATGTACTCACTAACCCTATTCTTTCATTCATAAATCAATTAAACTTAGGTATGGCATGTGCTCTAAATCTAACTAGGCATATGGAACCCTAATGGTGATCAAGCACTAGAATCACATATGAATCAATAATTAAAATGAATGAAACAAAGAAGAGTTTGCAGAAATCAGAATACTTCAATCATAACATAGACTGAGTTTACATGGTTACATCAAGAACCCTAGATGAGAAATTAGCTACACATGTATCTAATCAACATAAAATCATTAATTAAAGACATGGATGCAGCAAACTCTAAGTAGAAGGCAGTCTTCTTCTCCAGAACTGAAAAGGGCTTCTTCTTCACACACAAAGATGATGGATGACGAATTTGATGAAAGAATTTTGGAGCTTTCATGATGAGAGATTGAGGTACATGGGAAAGAGATGCAAAAGGATGGAAGAGGGGAGATGGTTATGGAATTCTTGAGGTTTTCTCACTGGAAGAGAAGGGGAATGAAAAAGAAGAGCAGATCTGATTTCTTTGTTGTGTGGAGGCTCCCCTATTTTGAGAGTCAAGAGGGCTTAAATAGGCAAGAAAGCATGAGGTAAAATAAGGAAAGACATGTAATCTGCTACTAGTCACGTGAATAGTATCAGGCGTGCATAGTGATTCCTGAATAGTGTCTGGCCTGCATAGTGATTCCTGAATAGTGTCTGGCGTGCATAGTGATTCATAAATAGTGACAGCTTTTTGTTTTCCACATTATTTTTCCTTGCTCCATAAGTAAGCTCTTTCAACTCCGAATTTCCTCCTTTTACACCGAAAACTTTCTAATTCGACATAATGTCCTATCCTGCACAACTCTCACAAAAATTATCATTTTCTCCTATGTGATGAAAGATATTAGTAGTACATCAAAGATAATAATGCGTGGAAAAATGCATAAAATATGACCTAACACTAGGCCTTAAGCCCGATAGTATAAATCAAACGGGCTTCCAACCCGATACCTCATCAAATCAAATGGACTTCAAGTCCGATAATTCATAAATCCAAATCCAAATCATTCCATTAATCACACCATAGAAAACACCAGCATGTATAAAACCAACATAAAACCATAGACCTCGGAATACGTGCAAATACGTAAATACTAAATACCACAACCATATGCACTAAAGGAATTTCAAATCATAGATATAAAACATATATAACAGTTATGCATGCATCATATTTAGAAAGAAAATGTCCACTCATAGACGATCCTTACTATGCCTCGATAACTGTGCCATAAGCGTCTCCGGGCTAATCCAACCTCTCCGGGTCATCCAGACCTGTCCAAATCACACTCAAAGGTCACTAACCATCTATACATGTCCTAAACATAAACCCCCAAGACTCCCAGAAATGTCAATGTGTACCAAACACGCTTCCTTAGGCTAAAACCCGCAATTTGACTAACCTAAAAATCTTCGATTTACTCGAAACCACTTCCATTGAATTCGTATCGTTGAAATCATTAAAAGGATACTGGTCCCACCTCAATATTCATGTCCATGTGCCCCACGAGCTGGTCAACGCATAAGTTAACGCAAGTCACCAGTCAATCAATGCTAACGTCAGTATTCACAACATCCTGACAGGTACCACGTGTCAGCATCCCGTTGGTCCACGTGTCTGACATGTCAGTGACACGTGGTACAATCTGATTGGTACACGTCACGGACATGTCAATCTAACTGGGCACTAATAACTTCCACGTGTCTACTCCTGACTAGGCCACGTGGCCTAACATCTGATAGGTGATAACGTCAGCATGTTGATGTCACTCTGACACGACCCATCCCAATCCCCCCCTGATTAACGCGGGATGTATCATGCTCCCATCTAACTCCAAGTGCCAGACAAGGGATAACTGAAACCTTGACCCTCTCGAAGCTTCCTGAGTGCGTCAGGATCAGTGTAGGAGTGTGATGTCTCAGTCTCTGCTACAACCCGCATCCACGATCAACCTGAAGGGTATTAACAACCATGAAAAGCTGTGAGTGGTTGAAAATAAATAGTTTAATAAAACACATTTCACATAAAGATATTTATACCCTTCGCTAAAAATCATGCATGCATTCGAAAACTAATTAACTCAATAATTCTTCAAATCAAATCAAAGTTAATAAAACCATTTATCAATAAAAGCCATTTTCTTCCTCAAATCATTAGGGACTTAGCCCAAAACCGTAAAACCAAAGTGTGTGGGTCCTTGCCCAAATCCATGTGAAAACTCTGCCCAAAACCAATCACATGGGAACTCAACCCAAAACCAAGTATGTGGGTCACAGCCCAAATGTAACAACGCGTCCCAAATTTTTCGGATTAATTAAGATTAAATTGAGGATTGTCGGACATTCAGGGTGAAATTACGATTTTGCCCCTATACGAGGGTAAAAAGTTAACTTTTGACCCAGGAGGTCCAATGCACATGGACCGAGAATCGTTATGTAGATCAGTTGATACGAGTTTGTAGACAGGCGGCACGTCGAAATCGGACATTCAACGAGAAAGTTACAGGTCACGGAAGGTTCGAGGTACTATTGCACAAATTACGAGACGGGTGGACTTTTATCTTGAGTATGGGCCCAGATATTTTGAGCAGACCCAATGGATGAGTGACAAGTGTCACTCATCCATTGCCCACAAACACACATACATGCACCCACCCCTTCTCTGTGTCCATCTAACTCGAAACCCAAACACCATAACTCACCCCCAACCTTCACAAACCTTCATATTCTGTTGTTGGCATGAATGGGGAGGTGAGAGAACAGACTGAGATTAGCAGGATGGTGGCCACGGTGAAGGCCACCGTAGACGGTGGCCAAGAACCCACGAAGGTACGATTTTAGTTCAAAATTCGAAATCAAAATTTAAGTGTGTATGGGATGTTTTCGTTGATTGGGTTATGTTTTTGGTGGTTGTATGAGTTATTGGGGATCAAAATCAAAGGTTGAGGACGGGAAATAATTGGGTTGACCCGGACAGAGGACAGGGATGTCGGATCAAGTCCCAGTTAAATGATGAAAATGAAAGAAAAGAGATCGATTTTGGTGGTCGGAAATGGAAGAACGGACCGGGTCGGGTCTGCGGGTCGCGTGACCTGGTTGCAGAGAGCTGGGTTGACCGAGATGACATCATCATGTCAGACTTGACATGTGTCAGATGCCAGATGACGTCATGCTGACGTTAACTGTTGACTTTAACTGCTGACGTTAGCGTTGACTTTTGACCAGCCACCTTTCATTCATGTGTGGGGGCGTGTGAGCACGTATTCCAAGGTGGGACCATTTTAAAGTTTTCGACGATACGAATCCAATAGTGGTGGTTTCGAGTCGGTCAGAGATCGTTAGGTTGGTCAAATTAGGTTTTAAAGCCTAGAAAAGCGTGGCAGGGACATGTTGACTTTTCCAGGAATGTTGGGGGTTCTTTATTAGGACTTGTCTAGGTTGGTAGTAACCTTTGAGTGTGTTTTGAACAGGTCCAAATGACACGAAGAGGTTGGATTAGCCAAGAGGGGCTTATGCAATGCGTTTCGAGGTGCAGCTTGGACGATCTGTGAGTAGACTTTATTTTATGAATATGATGCATGCATAAATGTTTTATATGTGTTTATGAACATGATTTGAGATGCCATGAGTGCCGCATGTGTTTTAAATATGATTTGTTGGGCATTGTGATGAATGTAGTTCGAGATTTTTGTTTTATATGATGTTTGGGCTTCGATCGAGTATACTACGTGCATGAGTTATATGTGATTCCGAAGGTTTCACGGAGAGACGTGAAACTGATGAACTTATTTACGATTTTGGAGGATTTCATGGAGATGCATGAAATTGAGATTCGGGCAAGAGTCCTAGTTGAATGATGATTTGAAAGTAGTTGGAAAATGAGAAAGTGGTTAAGATTGGGAAATATCTTTCGGGCATATGACTTAGTTGATTTGAGGTTTGACTGAGAGTATAGTCAAACGTGAGATAAGTCGGGCTGCGACCCAGTTATGTGATTTATGAAAGGTATTTCGGGCATGAGAACCAGTTGTGAATTTGACAGGATCTGAGGAAATTCTAGATTATATTTTGGGCAAGAGACCCAGTTGTGAATTTATAGGATCCGAGGAATCCTGGGTTATATTTCGGGCTTGAGACCCAGTTATAAATTGGATAGGATTCGAGGAATCCTATGTGTGATACTACGGGTTAGAGTCCCGGATCATCGGGTTAGAGCCCAGATCGATGATGACATTTGGGTTACAGTCCCGAGTGATATGACGCTCGCCTCCGGACTGCGGATATGTTCCTTCCGGATAGGTCATAATGTAGTGCCTGTTGTCGAGCAGCCGTTGAAGGCTATGGTCGAGGGAGGCTCATCTTAGGAGTGCTGATGTTATTCTCTGAGATCGATCGGTGATGTGTTCACAATGATCTAGAGACGGTCACCGCGGGTGATTTGTTCACGGCGACATGCTAGGATTGTGAGTGGTCCTGAGCTATATGCACATGTGCTAGGATTGGAATCGTGACTGACATTGAGGATGATGATAGTGGGTAAAGATCCCACATGGGTTTTGACTAGGGCTGAGACCCCATACTTGTTTTTTATGATTTGGGCGGAGACCCTGTACGTGTTTTCTGGTTTGGGCTGAGACCCTGTTTGATTTGATTTTGGGCTGAGATCCTACTGATATGCTGGCTTCGATTGAGAAGCATTTTTCACTGAGATTTGATTTGCGAAGCAATACGTCTTGCTTCCGAGAAAGTATTTGAAATGCTGTTTTATTTTTCAAGCATGCTTTTATGTGAAGGGTATAAATGTCTTTCCGATAAACTGTTTTTATAAATCAGTTGGTTTTTCCACTCACAGTTTTTATGATTTTTAATTCCCTTCAGGTTGATAGCGGATGCGGGCTGTAGCAGAGATCGAGACATCACATGCCACCACCGATCCTGGCGTACCCTGGATAACCCTAAGAAAGTGACGAGTTCATCCTTGGTCTGACACGCGGTGTTAGACGGGAGCAGGAACATCCCACGATAATCCAGGGGGATTAGGATAGGTCTTGTCACCAAATCCATTAACACCATACAACAAATCCAGTGAAGTATATTTTACCAATCCTTGGTATCCCAAATGTCATAATGTCATGATCCTAAGCTACACGTGCTCCTCGGAGGTCTCAAGTCCGAGTAAACCCCTGGGTTTATCAATGTCTGGCGGTACCATAGTGGTATGATGTTCCTGAATAACTGCCTGGGATATGACATCCCAGATGTCTATAGCAATCCCGATCCTGAGCTTCTCTACGTGAACCTCTATACGATCTCTCTGTAGGGCGACCCCTCTAATGCAATGTGCCACGAGTACTCTAGTGTCCCTGACCTCTAGAGGAAACAATCCACTCATAAGGATGGTACATGGAAAACATTTCACAAATCATCTTAAAACCTCTCAAAGGGGCCCATGCACTGAATATAGTTTCATCTATTCCGTTTCCATAAAACCATATTAAATCCACAACTGGGTCTCATGCTCGATGTATAACTTTCATCGACCATTTCCACAATTCATATACTTCAACCACAATTGGGCCTTAAGTCCAATATCATAAACCAACTGAGCCTTAAGCCCGATAGTATAAAAAAAAATGGGCCTCCAGCCCGATACCTCATTAAATCAAATGGACTTCAAGTCCGATAGTTCATATATCTAAATCCAAATCATTCCATTAATCACACCATAGAAAACACCAGCATGTATAAAACCAACATAAAACCATAAACCTCGAAATACGTGCAAATGCGTAAATACCAAATACCACAATCATATTGTAACGACCTGACCCGAATTATCAGGACCAATTAAGAATTAATGATGGATTAGCTAGGCTAATCGGGGATTAGACGAGGATTAACGAACGTTCAGGGCGAAATTACGATTTTGCCCTTGGAATAGACGAATCGTTGAATTTACATTCATGCGGTTAAATGGACTTTTTCCAATGACTGTGACGTATTTTGGGACGTCACGAGTTCATAGACAGGTGGCATGCCCAATTCCAACGTTAGAGGAAGAAATTATGATTTTCGGAAGTTCGGGTCATTTTGGTAATTTGGTTGAATAGGAGAAAATCATTGACTTTTGACCCAGGAGGCCCCGATGGCCGAGGGCAAAGGACCGTTACGTAGATCAGGACGATACAGATCCGTAGACAGGTGGCACTTTAAATTTGGACGTTCGACAGAGAAGTTACGGTTCACAGAACTTCGAGGGAACTATTGCGCATTTTACAAGACGGATTGACTTTTGTCAACAAGTGGGGCCCAGATATTTTGGGGCAGGCCCAATGGATGAGTGACAAGTGTCACCCATCCATTGTACAGCCTAAACATGGTCATGCATATCCATCCCTTCCCTTTGTGTTCGATCATTCACCAAACCAAACCAAACCCGATCAACATCCAACCCTAACCAAAACCCTTAATCCCTATGATCATGTCTGAGGAACCAGAGAGTGATGGAGGGCCGTGAGGATGATGGTGGCTGGCAGGAGCCAACGCCGCCATGGACGGCGGAGGCAAAAACCGTGCAAGGTATCAGTTTGCCATTTTTCCTGTCAATTTCGATTCTTGACGTTGGGGATGGTTTTAATCAATTGTAATGGGTTTATTAGGTTGCATAGGAAGTTTATAGATGTTTTGGGAATGTTTGAGACTGAGGAATATCTGGAGGCAAACTGAAAATGTTGAACCGTGGAGGACAAATCGAACTGTGGGGTTTTTGTGGGTTTTAGGTGATTTTGGTTGCACAAACAAGTTCCTAGGATCACATTAGGAAGTTTAGGATTAATTAGGAATAAAAAGAACCAAAAAATGAGGAGTGGAGAGCCCTGGACCGGTCATACCGGTCCAGTTAGACCGGCTGTACAGGGTGAACCGGCCGAACCGGCCGTCGAGAGGAAGAAGAAGCCACTATAGCATGGCGCGTGAGGCCCACAAGCAGGGCAGTCTCAGGGCGCGTGATGGCGCGTGGCAGGGAATCTGGGGAAGGTTCCAACATGTGAAATCATCTATTCAATGTAACAAACATTTTGGGACTGGTTTCGTGTCAATCAGACATCGTTTCATTATAGTTCAGGACGTCTGAAGGTTTAGGTTCGCGTTTAAAAATAGTTAAAAATTCCGGAAAATTACGAGGCTTTAGTGAGGGGTTATTTAAGTAGTTAGTAACCCTCTAAATTAATTTTGATAGGTTCGGGAATCCTGGAGGCGACAATTGGCCCGGGAGAGGCTTATGGCACGCTATCGAGGCGCAGCTTCGGACGGTCTGTGAGTGGACCTTTCTTTCGAACTTGACGCATGCATAAATGTTTTATAAGTGTTTTAATATATGTTTTGTGATGCCATGAGTGCATTTTTTTTTGGTAGCCTAGGATTTACGTATTTTCACGTATTTCAAGATTTTCGATTTATACGATGCTTGTACGTGCTAGGTTTTCAATGAGGGTTTAATGTATTGGTTTTGGAATTGGAAATATGAAATTGGGCACGAGACCCATTTGATTTACGAACTCTTGGACTTGGAGTCCATTTGATTTGAAGAGGAATCGGACCAAGAGTCCATTTGAGTATGTGATCGGGTCAAGGGCCCTGTTGGTTTACGAATCCGGGATTGAGGCCCATTTGGTTGTAATATCGGGATGGAGGCCCAGTTGACTGTAGTATCAGGCTTGAGCCTCTATTGGTTGTGAAATCGGGCTTGAGGCCCCATTGAGTTATGGTTTCGGGCTTAGGGCCCAGTTAGTCCTGATATCGGGCTAGAGGCCCAGTTGATTGTGCAATCGGGCTTGAGTCCCAGTTCGATTTGTGAAAAGAGAATTCGGGCATGATGTAATGACCCGTCCCGAATATCGGGATTGAATATTAATTAATTATGAATTAGAATGACTAATCGGGGATTAGTTGAGTGAAATTGGAAGAATTGAGCAAAATGACCGTTTTGCCCCTGCGTGGGCAAAATGTTGACTTTTAGTTCGGGCTGTCAAACGGGCTTTGACCAATGACTGTGACGTAGTTCGGGACGTCACGAGTTCATAGACACGTGGCACGTTCGATTCCGACATTCGTAGAGAAAGTTATGATGTTCGGAAGTTGAGGGGTATTTTGGTAATTTGGCATATTAGGGGCCAAATGTTGACTTTTTGATCGGAAGGTCCGATGTACGAGGGCCAAGGACCGTTACGTAGGTCTCGTCAATGCGAATCCAACGACAGGCGGCATGCCGAAATCTGAGATTCAACGACGAAGTTATGGTCACGGAATCGGACTCGATTAACCGAACGAATCGGGATTAAAATAATATTTTAATATGAACAGTACCCGGTGACTGAACACACTTGGATGAGTGACAAATGTCACTCATCCCCTAAAATCAGGCATTAAACCAGGATCCATGTTTTTGGGGGAGACCAAATGATGATGTTTTATTATTTTTAATTAATTAATTATTAATTTCTTCTGTTTGCTTAACCGTGTACAACCATAATACCATTTTCTCCCAACCTCCATTCCTCTCCCATTTTTGAACCAGAGACTGAGAAACTGAGAGACTTTCGAAACTGAGTTGAATGGGGAAAACACGAGGGATTGAGGGAAGCTAGAAACTGAGAATCGAAGGTTTGGAAATTTTGGGGGGAAAATCGGATTTTGAACCATGAGCTACGGGGATCGAAATTGAGCTTGGAATTAGCTTCCTGAGGTTGAGACGAGTGGAACCAGATCAAAAACGAGATGAATCGAGGCCGAATTGGCTCTGAACGGGTCTGGTAACAGGGAGCGGTGTTCGAGCTTGAGTCGTGATCATTGTGTGATCAAACGACTCAATTGATGGAGGGAAACTGTTTATCTTAGTCCATTGATGCTTCTGGGTTCATCAATTGGGAGAAATCAGTGGCCATTGTGGAAATTCCATGATTGCACAGTACCCAGGTGTTCTTCGTGTTCATCATCGAATCGATGGGTTTTAGGTAAGTGATCGTGCAATTGAGTTTACAGACCTTTAATTTAAGTTAAAACGAAGCTAACTGAATGACCAATTGGAAGGTTTAAGGCCGAATTGATGGACATTGAATCGGGTCTGTTCGCGGGTTTTTCAACCCGTTTACCAGACAAACGGGTTGAGACGACAACACTGTAGCTGGCGCGTGGGTTTCACGCGCAGCCACTCAAGGCGGCGCGTGGGTTTCACGCGCAGCCACTCAAGGCGGCGCGTGAGGGCGCGTCCGGCCTAGTCTCAAGGTGAGGTCAACATAACTTTTGATCCTCTCAGTGTAACGAACATTTTGACGTTGGTTTCGGGGAAATCGGATATTGTTTCGATAATGTTCCGCATATCCGAAGTTTTGTTTTACGTTTAAAATACATATTTAAATCCCGGAAAAATTGGGGAAAATTATATGAAGTATTTTGAGATGTTAGTAACCCTCTATAATGATTTTGGACAGGAGTTGTGATTTCCAGATTTTACGGAAAAACGTGCAGCTCGGAAACGGACCGTTTTGAACGGTGTGTGTGAGTGGACTTTGTTTTCTAACTGTGATGCATGCATATATGATTTTAAATGCTTTATTATATGATTTGATATGATGTGGCATGATTGGTATTTCAATCCGGTGATTTCTCGATTTTCTCGGTTTTATGATTATTATATTATTATTTTGGGCGATTTTCGAGAAATTACGAAATTTGGTAAAAATGATGTTTGGACTTGGTTTATGAGTCCGGGATTGAAATTGATTGAAAATGATGTTTGGACTCGGATTATTGAGTCATGAATTGAAAAATGATGTGGTGACTCGGGAATGAGTCAATGGTCACTTTCATGGATTTACGTGAAAATGGCAATGGAGGTTGCAACGCATGGATTTGCGTGATAATGTTATTTTGGGCATGAGAACCCAAGTGAATAGTGATTTTGACTCGGATATGGAGTCACTTGTGAATTTGTGAAATTAAAGATTTATTGGGATTTTTTGATTATTTTAATCAGTCTTTCGGGCACGTTTTACGAGGAACGTGCAAATGATGTTTTGGGCTAGGCCCGGAGTTTAAATGATATTTTGACTTTGTTGGTGAGTCAATGATGATTTCTGGAATATTTTATTGAATTAAAAGGTGATTTAAAGAAGTACGTGTAAATGGTATTTTGGGCTTTGAGACCCAGTCGGGGATGATCTTGACTTGGTATGAAGTCGAGTTTGGATTGAAATGTTTTGGGATTTAATTCCCGGGATGGTTTTCATTGTGATTGTGATATTCCCAGACGGTCGGAGCTTGGGGAGATTACCCAGACGACCGGAGCTTGGGGGATGTGATTGTAGGATCCGGAGTTGATCCTATGGTAGTCAGCTTCTCGGATGAGACTGAGCCTGGATGTACCACTCGGAGGTGTCTGAGCCTGGGGATGTGTTCGCCCAGAGGTGACTGAGCCCGAGGGGGTTGAGCTCAGAGGTGTCTGTTCCCGAGAGAGTGACTGGATATTGGCCTACGCATAGTGCAGCACTTGTGAGTAGTGCAGTTTGATTGATTGTGCACTTGTGAGTAGTGCAGTTTGATTGATTGTGCACTTGTGAGTAGTGCAGATGTGGTTTGTGATATTTTATGCACTTGTGAGTAGTGCGGATTGTTTGGATTGATATATTTCTTGTGCACTAGTGATTAGTGCTGATTGGTATTGATTGTGATGATGTACTGGTATTGAGTACGGGTTTTTGGTCTTTGTGGCCAGTGATTATGTTTTCACATGTTTTGTCCTGAGAGCCGGGATTTGATGTTTTGTAACATGAATTGATTTGGTGAACATGAGTTTTATGGACCATGGGAAAATATGTTTTGATTTTATCGGTCACTCATGTTTTACGATATGCATGCAAGTTTGTGAAAACTGGAGGGTAAGAATGTATTTTGATAAATGTTTTTATAAGAGGTCATTTTTGTCCACTCACACCTTTTCTGTTTTATTAACCCTTCAGGTCGTGGCGCATTGATCGAGGCTATACTAGAGGTGGAGGTATGAGCGGGCACAGGCGCAAATATCCCTTGTCTGGCAGGTGCTGAAGGGTAGTTTCGGACTTTCAGTTGACTTGTCAGACGGGAGCAGGACCGGGTACGGTTTTTGACATCCAGTTGGGACGGGTCCTGTCAAATTGGTATCAGAGCACTAGGTTGCTGATGCTGTTGCCATGCCATACCTCTGGAACGTGAGCCTCGTGCACGACCTGGTGGTGAGATGGGTATATTAGGGTATTTGAGATCTTGTGATTAATCTCGGAATGTAATTGACCTTGGTTTGTGGGTCAGATATTAATTTGTGTAACTACGACTTACTAATTGTCGAATCAGTATTCTTGTGGGTCCCAGGATTTGGTGGATCCAGAGGCTTGGAAGGTAGCACAATTGGGTAGGTTGGACCCAGGATGAGAATATTCTCAGTAAATTCCTTGTGCGAAAATGTGGGCTGGCGAGTGGTTTGACTTTTAATGACTTTTCGAAGTCGAGACCGAGTGACGATTGTGTCAGGTCATGTCAGCTTTAGTGGTGGAACTGCAATCCACAGTCGAGGTTGGTACATGTCGACAGAATCCCAGAGTGGGGAATACCGAGTAGTTGTACGGGTACTTGATTCCAGGGGATGTGGAGTCTCGATACCGGTGTCTGGTAGTTAGGTCTGCCCAAGTCTGTGGCAGGCACTACTACCGAGTGTGGTTGCTGAGGATTGGGGGACGTTCAGGGGACGTTTCCTTTTCTCACATGAGTTGTCAGGGTGATTGTACCCAGGGTTGTTAGGTACGAAGGAGGCAGAGTTTCTCCTATTCGAGCAGAGGTACGGGGTCGTCGCTTGTTATGAGTGGAGATCCAGGGTTGTCAGTGTTGCACACGGTGTGCTCATACTGATACTATTGTCTGTGTGCTGGTATTGGTGCCGGTGTTGTGCTGACGATGAGTCACGAGTCGAGTTGTGACTTCGTCGAGTTGGGTATGTGTCAATAACCAATCAAAAGGGGGACACGTGGTTGGTGTCTGAGTCCGATGGTTCCAACATGGTTGGACCTACGGAATCGTGAGAGGTTGTGTTTGAGGAGGATTGCGGGTTTTCCGCATTGGGACTAGGTAATTCTGAATTCATCAGGGGTGACTTCTTATTTTCTGCTTGGTGGCAGATGATGTTGGGTTACATGGCGTGGGGAGTGCAGTGAGTTTTGTTTGCATCCACGTAGGATGAGTATTGGTGTCATTGTTTTGGATCATCCTTGGTTTTTCCCTAGGTGGGATGGCAAGGATAGATACGAGGTAATCAGTGAGAACCCACAGTCGCGGCGTGTCTCATCGTTGACTGGACTGTTTAATTGTTAGCGTTGGTTGTCAAACATTGTGACAGTATGCAAATTAGATGAGGGTGTAAGACCCTATGGTTCCTAGTAGTTAACCGTGTGGATCCTAGGTGGATCGGGTTTGTGATGTCATGGACATTGGGCATTGTGACGATCTAGGATCGTGATGTTCATAGTCAACTGACGTTGTGATGGATCTGGGTCATGATTTTGATGATCCAGATGGGGAGAGAGTTTATCACTCTTACTTTGGTATGTGAGTCGTAAATGGCGGGACTGAACTTCTTTTCGAAGTGGAGCCCCTTATGGTATGTTACTCGAGCGAGAAGGTTTCAGACGGGGTTGAATTTGTTCAGCCTTAGAGTTGTGACTGATGGGATTGGCTTCCCTATGAAGTCAACTGAGTATAGTGAATTGGTAACCGATAGGTTCGGTTTTGGTATGTCCGAGTGGACGTGGACGAGATTCGGGTTTTGGAATCGAATTTTTGGGTGACGATTCATGATTCGATTTTGGAACTTGAAAGTGGAATACTGGATTTGGGTGCGGAATGATTATTCCAAATGCTAGCTTACGGAATAATGATTTCGGATTCGGATTTGGACATGAATTAAAAATGTGATGTATGGGTTTGGATTCGGGATTTCTTACGAAATTGCGGATTCGGACTTGGAATTGGAACTAGCTGGTTGGTGGAGTTTCGATTTGTCTCTTGCTGGTTTGGGCAAATGGACTCCATTATTGCAACGTGTTTGGCTATGACCTAGGTGGTTGTAGTCTGGTCAATGGATAGATGTATGTACCTTGTACATGGTTTGGGGTACGATACTTTACAGACTTGTGGTGTCGGGTGACGGTATCCGGGTTATACCAGTGGTACGTTGGTGAACGTGTTAGTAGTCGGCTTAATCCTGATACCATTGGTTTTTGGTTGTGAACGTGAACTGGACATTAAACACGAGGCACTAGGCAGAGTGATTCTGATGATTTCAGTGATTGTTTGAGCAGGTTCTCTTAGCCATGGTTGGCTAGTGTAACTCTAGTGTTGAGTTGTGTGATCACTGCTAGGCTGGTGTTCAACGTGTTCCAGTTACACCGTCTGATTGAGTGTGATGATGGTATGCGTATACTCAGGATGAGTAAGTTGGTGGTTAGTGTGACCGCAAGTTGCTTTGCGGCGAGATATTATCATGTCGTGACCTTACCAGCATCTGGGATCGCTGAGGGGGTGACAGTTGTGGTTACTGTTGTTGGTATTTGTCGCAGGATTGAGTTTGCCCTGCGAGGGGAGATCATGTTGTTGATCTTGTGCTACATTGACGGACGTTGTAGTATGATGTGTTGTCACTGATTTGTTACTGATTGGCGCTTTACTAGAGTGGTAAAGCTTGGTGGTGACAGTTTGACTTGTAGTGTCGGCATGGACTGACAAGTGAGTTTTGGTGACTCTCTATGAGAGCGGATGTCAGGGCACAGTAGTGATTACGTGGGGCCGTCAAGCTGAAAGAGCCAGCTTAATGATGACATTGCCAATTTCTGGTGATCAATTTTACTCGGGGGTGGTCGAGTGTAGATTGTACGACGTGCATCGGTGATGTGACGTCTCAGTGCAGACGAATTCTGTGTTGGCTAGTGGGTGTACATGTGTACACGTGATGTGAGGCCATTTGTTTTCCACGAGGTAGTTGTGGAATACGACTAGTTGGAATTTCGGGGACGAAATTCTTTAAGGAGGGAAGGTTGTAATGACCCGTCCAGAATATCGGGATTGAATATTAATTAATTATGAATTAGAATGACTAATCGGGGATTAGTTGAGTGAAATTGGACGAATTGTGCAAAATGACCGTTTTGCCCCTACGTGGGGAAAATGTTGACTTTTAGTTCGGGCGGTCAAACGGACTTTGACCAATGACTGTGACGTAGTTCGGGACGTCACTAGTTCATAGACAGGTGGCACGTTCGATTCCGACATTCGTAGAGAAAGTTATGATGTTCGGAAGTTCAGGGGTATTTTGGTAATTTGGCATATTAGGGGCCAAATGTTGACTTTATGATCGGGAGGTCCGATGGACGAGGGCCAAGGACCGTTACGTAGGTCTCGTCAATGCGAATCCAACGACAGGCGGCATGCCGAAATCTGAGATTCAACGACGAAGTTATGGTCACGGAATCGGACTCGATTAACCGAACGAATCGGGATTAAAATAATATTTTAATATGAACAGTACCCGGTGACTGAACTCACTTGGATGAGTGACAAGTGTCACTCATCCCCTAAAATCAGGCATTAAACCAGGATCCATGTTTTTGGGGGAGACCAAATGATGATGTTTTATTATTTTTAATTAATTAATTATTAATTTCTTCTGTTTGCTTAACCGTGTACAACCATAATACCATTTTCTCCCAACCTCCATTCCTCTCCCATTTTTGAACCAGAGACTGAGAAACTGAGAGACTTTCGAAACTGAGTTGAATGGGGAAAACACGAGGGATTGAGGGAAGCTAGAAACTGAGAATCGAAGGTTTGGAAATTTTGGGGGGAAAATCGGATTTTGAACCATGAGCTACGGGGATCGAAATTGAGCTTGGAATTAGCTTCCTGAGGTTGAGACGAGTGGAACCAGATCAAAAACGAGATGAATCGAGGCCGAATTGGCTCTGAACGGGTCTGGTAACAGGGAGCGGTGTTCGAGCTTGAGTCGTGATCATTGTGTGATCAAACGACTCAATTGATGGAGGGAAACTGTTTATCTTAGTCCATTGATGCTTCTGGGTTCATCAATTGGGAGAAATCAGTGGCCATTGTGGAAATTCCATGATTGCACAGTACCCAGGTGTTCTTCGTGTTCATCATCGAATCGATGGGTTTTAGGTAAGTGATCGTGCAATTGAGTTTACAGACCTTTAATTTAAGTTAAAATGAAGCTAACTGAATCATCAATTGGAAGGTTTAAGGCCGAATTGATGGACATTGAATCGGGTCTGTTCGCGGGTTTTTCAACCCGTTTACCAGACAAACGGGTTGAGACGACAACACTGTAGCTGGCGCGTGGGTTTCACGCGCAGCCACTCACGGCGGCGCGTGAGGGCGCGTCCGGCCTAGTCTCAAGGTGAGGTCAACATAACTTTTGATCCTCTCAGTGTAACGAACATTTTGACGTTGGTTTCGGGGAAATCGGATATTGTTTCGATAATGTTCCGCATATCCGAAGTTTTGTTTTACGTTCAAAATACATATTTAAATCCCGGAAAAATTGGGGAAAATTATATGAAGTATTTTGAGATGTTAGTAACCCTCTATAATGATTTTGGACAGGAGTTGTGATTTCCAGATTTTACAAAAAAACGTGCAGCTCGGAAACGGACCGTTTTGAACGGTGTGTGTGAGTGGACTTTGTTTTCTAACTGTGATGCATGCATATATGATTTTAAATGCTTCATTATATGATTTGATATGCTGTGGCATGATTGGTATTTCAATCCGGTGATTTCTCGATTTTCTCGGTTTTATGATTATTATATTATTATTTTGGGCGATTTTCGAGAAATTACGAAATTTGGTAAAAATGATGTTTGGACTTGGTTTATGAGTCCGGGATTGAAATTGATTGAAAATGATGTTTGGACTCGGATTATTGAGTCATGGATTGAAAAATGATGTGGTGACTCGGGAATGAGTCAATGGTCACTTTCATGGATTTACGTGAAAATGGCAACGGAGGTTGCAACGCATGGATTTGCGTGATAATGTTATTTTGGGCATGAGAACCCAAGTGAATAGTGATTTTGACTCAAATATGGAGTCACTTGTGAATTTGTGAAATTAAAGATTTATTGGGATTTTATGATTATTTTAATCAGTCTTTCGGGCACGTTTTACGAGGAACGTGCAAATGATGTTTTGGGCTAGGCCCGGAGTTTAAATGATATTTTGACTTTGTTGGTGAGTCAATGATGATTTCTGGAATATTTTATTGAATTAAAAGGTGATTTTAAAGAAGTACGTGTAAATGGTATTTTGGGCTTTGAGACCCAATCGGGGATGATCTTGACTTGGTATGAAGTCGATTTTTGATTGAAATGTTTTGGGATGTAATTCCCGGGATGGTTTTCATTGTGATTGTGATATTCCCAGACGGTCGGAGCTTGGGGGGATTACCCAGACGACCGGAGCTTGGGGGATGTGATTGTAGGATCCGGAGTTGATCCTATGGTAGTCAGCTTCTCGGATGAGACTGAGCCTGGATGTACCACTCGGAGGTGTCTGAGCCTGGGGATGTGTTCGCCCAAAGGTGACTGAGCCCGAGGGGGTTGAGCCCAGAGGTGTCTGTTCCCGAGAGAGTGACTGGATATTGGCCTACACATAGTGCAGCACTTGTGAGTAGTGCAGTTTGATTGATTGTGCACTTGTGAGTAGTGCAGTTTGATTGATTGTGCACTTGTGAGTAGTGCAGATGTGGTTTGTGATATTTTATGCACTTGTGAGTAGTGCGGATTGTTTGGATTGATATATTTCTTGTGCACTGGTGATTAGTGCTGATTGGTATTGATTGTGATGATGTACTGGTATTGAGTACGGGTTTTTGGTCTTTGTGGCCAGTGATTATGTTTTCACATGTTTTGGCCTGAGAGCCGGGATATGATGTTTTATAACATGAACTGATTTGGTGAACATGAGTTTTATGGACCATGGGAAAATATGTTTTGATTTTATCGGTCACTCATGTTTTACGATATGCATGCAAGTTTGTGAAAACTGGAGGGTAAGAATGTATTTTGATAAATGTTTTTATAAGAGGTCATTTTTGTCCACTCACACCTTTTCTGTTTTATTAACCCTTCAGGTCGTGGCGCATTGATCGAGGCTATACTAGAGGTGGAGGTATGAGCGGGCACAGGCGCAAATATCCCTTGTCTGGCAGGTGCTGAAGGGTAGTTTCGGACTTTCAGTTGACTTGTCAGACGGGAGCAGGACCGGGTACGGTTTTTGACGTCCAGTTGGGACGGGTCCTGTCACATGAGAGCCTGTTGAACTTTGAATTTAGGCTGAGGCCTGTGAAAGTGGATTTGAATCGGATTCGAGGAATCCTGTTGAGATGAATCGGGTATGAGACCCAGTTGAAATATGTTTGAGAAAGAAAGTGTTTTGAGAAAGAAAATGTATGATACCCTCTATGTGATTATATGGTCTCCTCCATACGTCGACCTGGAGAGTCAAGATCCACAGACCAAAATGGGTATCCCCACAGGGATCCCATTCCAGGTGTGGAAGTTATGATGTGGTTCCGGACTAGATTCCAGAGAGTTGTTCGGACTAGATCCGGAGATAAAGCTCGGACTAGATCTAGAGATAGAGTGGGACCCCGAGTGGTGTGCACACTAGTATAGATATGATGAATCGTGACATATATCGGGGATGTGTTCCCTAGGGGCTGTGTGTCTCGAGTTGGCATCTTCTCGGAAGTGCCGCGGATGGGTTATACGTATGTCGATACATATGAGATTTACAAATAGTGATTTGGGGACGGAGACCCAGTGTTCCATGTTTTAGAAAGTGATTTGGGGCGGACACCCCGTATTTGATGTTTTGGAAATGGTTTGGGGTGGAGACCCTGTATTGTATGTTTTGGTATTTCACTGAGAATGATTTTGGGCTAAGACCCACGTATGTTGATTTGGGCTAAGTTCCCACATGTAAGGATTTACGGGTTTTTGTGATTTCGGGTCGGGGACCCATAAATGGATTTATGGTTCATGACGGTTTATGGGTACCAGGCATGAACCCTTGAAAGCTTTTGAGAATGTTTTCAAATGGTTTATGAACGTGTTGATAAATGGTTTTCCAATGCATGCATATGCTTTTAGTGAAGGGCATAAATATCTTATTGTGAAAATGTTTTATTCAAATATTATTTTGTCCACTCACGACTTTTGATGTTTTGAATGCCCTTCTGGTTGATCGCGGATGCGGGCTATAGTAGAGATCGAGACATCACACTCCTCCTCCTACGATCCTGGCGTACTCTGGAAGCCCGTTGAGGACTAGAGACTGAATTTTCCTAGGTCTAACACTTCGTGTCAGACGGGATCAGGCGCGTCTAAAGTTAATCCCGGGGGATTTGGGATGGGTCCTGACACATATGCACTCAAGGCATTTAAAATCATAGATATAAAACATATAAAAGAGCTATGAATGCATCATATTTAGAAAGAAAATGTCCACTCACAGACTGTCGTTACTGCGCCTCCAAATTTGTGCCTTAAGTTTCTCTGGGGCTAATTCACCATCTCCAAAACATCCGGACCTGTCCAAATCACACTCAAATGTCTTTAACCATCTATACAAGTCCTAATCATAAACCCTCACAACTTCCGGAAATGTGAACGTGTCCCGGACACGTTTCCCTAGGCTAAAAACCTCAATTTGACCAACCAAACGGTCTCTGATCGACCCGAAACCACCACCATTGGATCCGGATCATCAAAACCATTGAAATCATATTGGTCCAACCTCAGGATTCATGTTCACACACCTGCACGCAAGGGTCAATGCAAAAGTCAATCTTGGTCAACGGTCATTCAACGATGACGTCATGCTAACGTCAGTAATGATGTCATCCTGACAGCTGTCAAGTTTGACATGTTTCAGATCTGACAGGTCCCACGTGTCAATATCTCATTGGTTCATGTGTCTGACATCTCAGTGACACGTGGCAGAATCTAATTTGCCCACATCATTGACATGTCAGGCTGACTGGGCACTGATAACTGCCACGTGACGACTCCTGACTGGGCCACCTGGCCTGAAATCTAACACGTGTGCTGATGTCATCGTTTTCAACCTCCCGCGGGTCTGACCCGTTTGACTGAACCGAGTCGCGCAGACCCACGACCTGACCTGTCTTTCATTTCCTCATTTCTGCACCATTTTTGTCGTAATTTGTTCCTATAGACTAGTACTTACCTCCAAAAGGGATCTATGACCTTAAAAACACGAGAAAAGTCTAGAAATTACCCTTCTGACTTGAAGATTTTCGGGTTATTTTCCAATTGGGTTTCTGGGCTATTCCGGCCACCTCGATCTTTCCTGTTTGCTCTCCTGAGTTCGTATGGTTCCTAGGAACATTTTTTGATCATCAAAACTTATCAACAAACCCTAAACCCCAACTTTCAAATTTTGAACATAAAAATGTACCGTCTCGGGTTTTCTGCCACTGTGCACCTCCATTCATGTTGTTGCCACCGTCGTGATCATCAGGTCACTCTCTCTCACTTCCCTTCATAGTCCATAAGCAATGAAGGAGGATTGAAGGGTGTTTGGGTGGGTTTGGGTAGTGGGGTGTGTTTGTGTTCTTCGGGTAATAGAGAACAAAGAGAGATGAAAATAATATCCCAAGTGTTTGGGTTTTGGGCCAATCAGATAAGGGATAGGTGTCACTCACTGATTGGTCCACCCAGATTTTCAACCCAATCCAAAAATGCCATATGTCTACTTTTCTCGGTTTGTATGAATAGTATCATTATCCTTCCGTGGCCCGTAACTTTCCCGTCGAGTTTTTGATTTCGACGTGCCACTTGTCTACGGACTCGTAATGTCCAAATCTATGTAACAGTCCTCGATTCTCGTGCATTTGAACACTCAAGTCAAAACTCAACTTTTTAACCATTCCTAGGGGCAAAATCTTTATTTACACCGATTGTCTGAATTACCTCGACTAATTCCCGATTAGTCACGATAATCCTTAATTACTCTTTAATTCATCTTAATTACCCTTAAGCATAGCACTTGCCTATACCCAACGTCACACCCATAACCACGATACTCGTCTGTACGCAACCACGTCGAACATCTCACCATAATACTCGTCTGTACCTAAATGTCCCACCAATATCCAACGGCTAGCCTAAAACAGCATTAACATTCAATTGAGACATCGACACACTTCCACGCTCCTATAGGTTCAGCACCTCTATAGGTCTCATCCATCACTAGTCACCTGTCACCTGTCACCAATGCAGATGCACCCGAATCCAAACTAACAAGCCTACCACCATGCTGATAATTCCATAAATCAGACTGACATACTTCGTCTTTTTAGCCTAATGACCCTTCTCAATCACCAATCCAACATTATTCCGCTTTTCAGCCTGACAGTTCTTCTCGATCTCAATCTAACATCAAGCTGAAATTTTGCTCTCATTAAGAGTTATCAAACCTCAACTCATCCATCACGCTAAGCTATCTCCATAACGTCGTATTCAATTGGCACTCACCTCTACACACTACTCGAGTCACCAACACAACCCTAACTCACTCAAGAGTCCTACTAGTGTACCTCGTACCAAATCTTGTCTCACTCAGCGTCCATCATGAGTCTCCTTGTCACCTGACCAACACTTGAAGAACATCCAATTCCAATCACGTCTTCCAAGACATACCAGTCCCCGACTTGTCGTTCACCTGCCAACATCCTGCCCAAGGCATCAGCTATTCATCCTTTGTTGATTGATACTACATGTACTACCTAATTTACCATGGGGTAACCTCTAATCGATAGTCAAAGCGCTCATCCTCTCTGAGTGAATCAAAACCCCATCGTCTGACACTCATCCTATCCGGGTGATTCCAATCTCAACCGTTTTGTTCGATAGCCATACAATCCTCTACATCTCCATCCATTTCTCCTGCACCTCCAGACAGAGAGAAGGAAATTAAATCGTAAGCAATAGAGCTTGTCACCACCTACCATACGGATTGTGGATTTCCTCCACTTAGATGACACCAAGCATCCTCTACTCCTCAACTCATTCAAATTTAACCCACTGCCTATCCTGAAATTCCGGCACCGAGAGAAATTGCAATTGTGCCACTCGCACAGAAGAAGAAAATGAGAAATCTCCTTCACCTACTAATATGATATGTTGATATCTATTGTAGTGATCTTCTCATAAATCATTCTCCCTTCGACCCCACCATGGCCAACTTATACTTGCAAGAGTGATGAAAAGTTCACTAGAGAAAGAAGTATATTTACTAGCAGAAGAAAACGTGCATTTATTCTGATCGAAACCAACTCCCAAAGTTTCTTCGAAAGAATACTGGTCTCTTACTAGTAACGCTAGTCAACTGAGCGTTACATCCTACCACTGAACTCCTGAGTCCTCCACTCTATTGTAACCTTTCAGCCCCCAAGTTGTAACTTACTCGGACATCAATCTATGTGTCTTGGAAAATGATCCAACTCAAAGTCAAACCTTGCCTGTTTGTTTTATACCGTTTATGTACATCAAAAAGGTAGTGATGGACTACCCGATTCTCATGTTCTGACACTTATAGGTTCAACTCCGATGCACACCCTCGTACCTCAAGTCTCACAACCACTCAGAAACCGATCATCAAACTAGGTATCCCATAGCTTTAATTTACTCAAGCCAACTCCATTTCACTGAGCCACCCGGGACCCTCATTGTCTCGCTCAACCACTACCAGATTCGTCCAACTGCCACTCAAGTCTCGGAGAATTATCGTTAGCTCCCCAACAGCCTAAGATCAAGTCCACCCACCAAAACACCCTCGGATGTAGTGGTGGATCCAGTCTATCCACTACATGGTTGTCCAATATGAGTAGGGCACAAGTGCACACGACACACACCCACAAGGCACCCCAACATAAATCTATAAATCCTCATCGCCTGGTCAACATTGAACACGAGCACACCACGACTGAGTCACATCCTTTGCTCGTTAGCTCGGTATGAGTTTATAATCAATCCCTTAATCATGTCGGAATAACTCCGCCTCCCTCGTAACTCACCAACTCTAGGCAAAACTACGTAAGAAATGTTCCTCGAACGTCGCCCCACTCTCAACAATCTCCCCTAGGGTCATTCACGGTCTCAGCTGCTCTCTACAACAATACCAACTGGACCATCCAACGGTCTCGACTCTACAATTTCGTCATATCCAACCCTTTTCGGGTCTAATCTCACTGCATTCTAGCATAACTATGGCACAAGATGCCAAACACATCTTACCCATGATTCATTTCCACTAGACTCTCCTACTCTTTACCCTAACTCCCAGGTTGATGAAGGGGTGATTCCACGTAGTGACATCACATCCTGCACATGCGCGACATTCTAAGAGAAAACTGTGCTCTGATTCCAAGTTGACACCCCGCTCTGATACCACTCTGACTCAACCCATCCCAACCCCCCGGGATTAACGCGGGATGTGTCATGCTCCCGTATGACACCAAGTGCCAAACAAGGGATAACCCAAGCATTAACCCTCTGGGGGCTTCTAGAGCGTGCCAGGATCAGTAGAGGAGTATGATGTCTCGGTCTCCACTACAGCCCGCATCCGTGATCAACCTGAAGAGTATTAAAAATCATGAAAAGCTATAAGTGGGCGAAAATAAATAGTTTAATAAAACACATTTCAGAAAAAGGCATTTATACCCTTCACTAAAAAGCATGCATGCATTCGAAAACCAATTAACTCAACCTTTTACTTAAATCAAATCTTAGGTTTTTCCAATTCCCAAACTCAATGAAAAAATGCTTCTCAAGCAAAGCCATTTCCTTCCTCAAATCATTAGACCTTAGCCCAAAACCGTAAAATCAACCATGTGGGAACTCAGCCCAAAACCAGTCACATAGGAACTTAGCCCAAAACTAATCACATGGGAACTCAGCTCAAAACCAAGTATGTGGGTCACAACCAAAATCCGTTAATACCAAATAACCAGTTTATTGAAATACAGTTTACCAATCCTTGGCATCCTAGACGCCTGACATCCCAGATGTCATAATGTCGCGGTCCTAAGCTACGTGTGCTAATTGGAGGTCTCAAGTCCGAGTAAACCCCTGGGTCCACAAGTGTCTGACGGTACCATAGTGGTATGTCGTTCCGGAATCACTGCTCGAGGTATGACATCCCAGATGTCTATAGCAATCCTAATCTTGAGCCTCTCTACGTGAGCCTCTATACGGCCTCTCCGTAGGGTGACCTCTCTCATGTAATGCACCGTGACTACTCCAGTGTCCCTGGCCTTTAGAGGAGACAATCCACTCAAAAGGATGGTATATGGAAAACATTTCACAAGTCATCTTAAAACCACTCAAATGGGCCCATGCCCGAAATATAGTTTCATCCATTCTGTTTCCATAAAACCATCGTAAATCCACAACTGGGTCTCATGCCCGAAGTATAACTTTCATAAACCATTTCAACAATTCATATACTTAAACCACAATTGGGACTTATGCCCAATATCATAAACCAACTGGGCCTTAGCCCAATATCATAAACTAATTGAGCCTTAAGCCCGATAGTATAAACCAAATGAGCCTCCAACCCAATACCTCATTAAATCATATAAACCTCAAGTTTGATAGTTCATAAATCCAAATCCAAATCATTCCATTAATCACACCATAGAAATCACCAGCATGTATAAAGCCAACATAAAACTATAGACTCGGAATACGTGCAAATACGTATTTACCAAATACCAAAACCATACGCACTCAAGGCATTTCAAATCATAGATATAAAACATATAAAACAGTTATGCATGAATCATATTTAGAAAGAAAATGTCTACTCACAGATCATCCTTGCTGCGCCTCGATAATCGTGTCATAAGCATTTTCAGGCAAATCCAACCTCTCCAGGTCATCCGGACCTGTCCAAATCACACTCAAAGGTCACTAAGCATCTATACTCTCGAAAAATTCAACGTGTCCCGGACACACTTTCCTTTGCTAAAAACCTCAATTTGACCAACCTAATGATCTCTAATTGACTCGAAACTACCGCTATTGGATTCGTATCGTCAAAACCTTTAAAAGGGTACTAGTCCCACCTCGGGATTCGTGTTCACGTGCCCCCACGCGCTGGTCAACGTAAAAGGCAACGCATGTCAATGGTTAGTCAACGCTGACAACTCTCAGGTCTGACACGTGTCAGATCTGACAGGTTCCACGTGTCAGCATCACGTTGGTCCACGTGTTTGACATGTTAGTGACATGTAGCGCAATCTGATTGGTGCACGTCACTAACATATCAGGCTAACTGGGTAGTGACAACTGCCACGTGTTAACTCCTGACAGAGCCACGTGGACTGACTTTTGACAGGTGCATGCTGACGTCATCATCTTTAACCTCCCGCGGGTCTAACCCGTTTGACTGAACCGAGTCGCGCAGACCCATGACCTGACCCGACTCCTATTTCCTCATTTCTACACCATTTTATTCCTAATTTTTCCTATAGACTCGTACTGGCCTCCAAAAGGGATCTATGACCTTAAAAACACGAGAAATGGTCTAGAACTTACCTTTGAACTTGAAGATTTTCGTGTTATTTTCTTATTGGGTTTCTGGGCTATTCCGGCCACCTCGATCCTTCCTGTTTGCTCTTCTGAGTTCGTATGATTCCTAGGAACATTTACCTATCATCAAAACCGATCAAAACCCTAAATCCCAACTTTCGATTTTTGAACTTAAAAGCGTACCGTCTCGAGTTTCTAGCCACCGTGCACCTCCGTCCAAGTCGTTGCCACCGTCGTGATCTTCTGGTCACTCTTTCTCACTTCCCTTCACAGTCTAGAAGCAATGGAGGAGGATTGAAGGATGTTTGGGTGGGTTTGGGTAGTGTGGTGTGTTTATGTTCTTCGGGTAACAAAGAACAAAGAGAGATGAAAATAATATCCCAAGTATTTGGGTTTTGGGCCAATCAAATGAGGGACATGTGTCACTCACTAATTGGCCCACCCAGATTTTCAACCCAATCCAAAAATTCCATTTGTCTACTTTTCTCGGTTTCCATGAATAGTATTGTAATCCTTCCGTGACTCGTAACTTTCCCGTCGAACTTCTGATTTCGATGTGTCGCCTATCTACAGACTCGTAATGTCCCAATCTACGTAACGATCATCGATCCTCGTGCATTTGACCACTCAAGTCAAAAGTCAACTTTTTTCCAAGTGTTTGGGTTTTGGGCCAATCAAATGAGGGACAGGTATCACTCACCAATTGGCCCACCCAGATTTTCAACCCAATCAAAAATTGTCATTTGTCTACTTTTCTCAGTTTGCATGAATAGTACTGTTATCCTTCCATGACCCGTAACTTTCCCGTCGAACTTCTGATTTCGACGTGCCGCCTATCTACGGACTCGTAATGTCCCAATCTACGTAACGATCATCGGTCCTCGTGTATTTGACCACTTGATTCAAAAGTCAAATTTTTTCCCATTCCTAGGGGAAAAAACATCATTTTACACCGATTGTCTAAATTCCCTTGACTAATTCCCGATTAGTCACGATAATCCTTAATTAGTCTTTAATTAATCTTTATTATCCTTAATTAATCCCATAAATTTGGGACGAGTTGTTACAAAACGTGAATGAAAAATCTAATAATTTATGTTTACACCACGAATAAAAATCCTCATGTGCGAAAGCTAATGGCTTAGAGAAATTAAAACCCCAAATCAAGAAGACACAGCTCAAGTGCCCACTTGGAACATACTGATGATGAAAGGCATGGGTGGTTTTGACAAGCGCAAAGAAATTGAAGGCAAAAGGGAAGTGTCCAATGGAATAAAAGGCAGCGTGAGACCCATCGAAGACCCTACTTAACAACTTGATCGACATCTTCACTACCCATAAAAGGAGAAGAAGCCCTCTTCTCAAAGGATAACAAATTAACCAACCAAAATCATTGAATTGACCACCATCAATTTCTAAATTTATGAAAATCTTAAAAGTTCATGGTTTAGCAAAGGCTCACCCTTATGGAAAAACGTACTTCTTTCGACCAAGGATCAAGATCTGTAGTTTCTCTTCTCATCTCCTCGAGGTAATCATGAAAATGCCTAACCATTTTTCTAACTTGCTCCAGCAGCACCATTATAATTGTTAGCTCAACTTCATGCCCTACTTGCACCCCAAGCCAGCAATGAAGACCTCATGTGTTAACTTTATTTCTGACTAATCATTGTCATGAGGGTTAACCTCATTCCGACTACCAATCTATTGATGGTCATTGAGGCTTGTAGAGATTAACCTTCTTCCTAACTAAACATTTTCATAAGGGTTTATTTATCCCGACTACCAATCTATGGATAGTCATCCCAATCTATGGATACTCATCCCAATCTATGGATACTCATCCTGACTACCAATCTATGGATAGTCATCCCAACTGCCAGCTTATGTCTTGTCGCTGAGGTATTCAAACCTCATTTTCGATGTCTCGCCATCGCCTCATAATGCTCTGCCAATCTTTGGCATGATTTCCGACTAATATTCATTTCAATTGAGGATTTGTAGAAGTTTTTTCCTAATCAAGGCTCAAATGCAAAGTAAATAATTTACTTTTATGCACTTGTAATTTCAATTTTCGTACTTTAATTCAAGTACTTTTATTTTCCAATACTTGTATTTTCATTCCCATTTCAATACAAACCATATTTTCTTAAGTATAGATTGGTACTCGAAACACGCCATCCAAGCGTGGTTGACGACTATCCAAGTAAGAATACCATCTTTGAGCAATGGTCCAATACTTTGATCCCGACTTGAGGGAACAAGAAACCCCTAACCATCCTTACTATTGAATATCATGGTGAACACATGAATTTGGACTACGTTGGAAAAAAATATTAAAGTTCTTGGATACATTAAGAAGAAGGCATGAAAAGAACATCGTAAGTTATCTTATCCTTTTGCCTCACAATCATTTTATCAGAACAAAGGTTATTGGCAGCGAATGGAATCCATCTATACTGTCTAGTAGTAGCCTCTACTAGTGACACGCCTACATCGAGCTAAAGCCTATTTACTTCCTGGTCAGCACATTTAGGGATAGACTGTAACGACCCGTCCCGAGAGCCGGGATTAGCAAAGTGATTAGTAAAGGATTAGTGAGCCTAATTGGTGTTTAGTTGGGTACTTTTGGATTTTAGCGTAGAATGACGATTTTGCCCCTAGGTTGGGCAAATAGTTGACATTTCGTTCGGGTGGTCAAATGGACTTTGACCGATGACCGTGACGTAGTTCGGGACATCACGAGTCCGTAGACAGGTAGCACGCCTGATTCCGACATCCGAGGAGGAAGTTGTGATGTTCGGAAGGTTGAGGGCATTGCCATAATTTGGTTAAACTAGGGGAAAACGTTGACTTTTAAAACGACAGGGTTTTTACACGTAGTCCGAGGACCGTTAGATAGATCCCGTCGTCCTGAGTTCAACGACAGGCGGCATGCTTTAATCGGACGTCGAACAAGCGGGATACGGGTCAAGGAAATTGAAGGGGTAAAACGGTAATTTACAAAAGCAAGGGCATTTTGGTCATTGTGTTGCCTTGGGAATTGTGCCCAGTTAGTACTGGACACTTGGTTGTTTTAGGGTGTGTGTCCATTAGATTAGGGACAAGTGTCCCACACTGGAAGGCTGTGGAAATCTCCCTGCCGCCTCACACGAGTTCAAAATGTACGGGTTGGACAAATGGTGAGAATAGAGAGACTGAGACTGAGGGAAATTGATCAGTTCTCACGGGTGTGCGTCTTGTGTTTGAGTGTGTATGATTAGAGGGAAGTTGAGAGTTAAGTGAAAGTTGCTGGTGGTTGTGGGATAGAGGGGGAGGAGGACCACCGAGGGCGGTGGTTTTCAAATTTGAGAAACAGAGAGGGAGGTGTGACTGTAAATCCAATCTCCCAAAATTCCCATCAATTGTATCTGGTGTGTGAAGAACAAATGATTAGGAAGGTGAGAGGAACTTACTGGGCTTGATGTCAAGGTTCGAGAAGGATGATAAGGTAGGTTATCGTATTTTTCGTTTTGGAATTCAAAATGGTACTTAGAGATTTATCGTCTGTTTTGTTGTTTTGACGGTCGAATAATGTTTCTTGAGCCTCCAGAGTTTGTTTGGGATAAAAATCAAGGAGGTTAGTGGCCGGAATCAAAGAACACGATGAAGGAGCAGTGGTCGGATTTTCATCGATTTGGGAAGGTAAGAAGTTGGTCTGTAATTGGTGATTTTATTAGCTTAGTCGATTAGAGTGAATAGGACGAAGCTAAAAGAATGAAAAGAAGGAAAAAAACCGGATGAAATTGAATGAAAACCGTGAACACTGGTTCACGGCTGGACCAGACCGGTTCGAACCAGGTGAACCGTGTTCACCTGAGGTTGACGACGACACTGTTCACAGCGCGTGGGTCTCACGCGTAGAAGCTTATAGACGCGCGTGAGGGCGCGTGAGGGGTAGTTTGGGAAATCATCCAACACGACTTTTAAAGTAATTAATGTAACGAACATTTTGGCACTGGTTTCGAGACGATCGGATATCGTCTCGATATGTTTCGGACTGTCCGAAGGTTTTAGGCCTCGGTTAAAAATAGTGAAAAATACGGGAAAATTAGAGGGCTTTAGTATGAGTATCGTGAAGTAGTTAGTGACCTTATATTGGGATTTGGACAGGTTCGGGAAAGCCAAGGATAGCGGAATGGCCAGAAAAGGTGTAAGTGCGCGCGTATCGAGGCGACGCTGAAATGGTCTGTGAGTGGACTTTGCTTTCTAACTCTTGATGCATGCATATATGTTTTTATATGTTTTCATATGTGATTCTATGATTTTATTATGGCTTGTGATGGTTTACGGTTTTTGCACGTTTTTCGAGCAAATGACAGTTTTCACGTTTTACGAGGTTTTGAGAAATATCGTGATTTGAACCTGGTTTTAATGATTGATTTCGGGATTTGAAATACGGTTGGATTTCAAAGAAAGTAAAAGGATTTTGGAAAGTGTTTTCAGACTTGAGGCCCAGTTAAAAAGTGGTTTTTGAAAATGTGATTTCGGGTTTGGAATCGAAATTCCGGGTGACGATTCAGGATTCGATTCGGGACTTGAAGTGGATTTTAGGTTTGGGTTCGAAATAGTTATTCAGGATGCTAGCTTACGGAATGATGGTTGCGGACTCGAATCTGGAAAGAAAATGGATATGAGTTCTGGATTTGGGTTCGGAATGAAGGTTCTGGACGCCGGAAGGGCTTCAGACCGGTGATTTCGGATTCGGGTTTGGATGTGGATTTAGAAATGGTTTTAAAATGGTTTTGGATTGGATTTTCTGGATCTGGATTGGGTTTAAAGACCTGGATATTGTGATTGACGGGGACGGGCCCGGATTGGGTTTAAAGACCCGGATTGAGTTTAAAGACTCGGGAGTTTAAAGACTCGGATATATTGATATTTCCCCCGTAGGCCTGTTGAGTTTAAAGACTCGGGAGTTTAAAGACTCGGATTATTGAGGCCTGGTTATTGAGTTTAAAGACTCGGATAGATCCAGCAGGTTCGATGGATGAGAACGTGGTTTCAAATGTGTTTTGGATTTCACTGAGATGTAATGATAATGATGATGGTTTATTTAAAAACGGTTTTCCGATGTTTGGGCAGTGGCCCGGATGAAATGGTTTTCGATGGTTTTGGGCGGAGGCCCGGGATTTGGAAAAAAACAAATGTGTTTAGTTTTCGTACATGGTTTTATGACATGAAATTGATATGCATGCATTGGTTTTACATGGAGGGTATAAATGTAATTGTTTTATGAAATGTTTTTAAACTTAAACTTTATTTATGTCCACTCACAGTCTTTTCGTGTTTTCGATACCCTTCAGGTTGTTGCGGCACGGGCTGTTAGCCGAGAGAGACGGAGACATCACACGTATGTTCCATAGTAGACTCTGCGCAATCTAGGAAGTTCGGAACTTTTTGGACGGTCGGATCGAGAATCCCTTGTCCGACTGGCGTGTCACATGAAGGTTGGACGTTAGTTTGGCCTTTGTGTCATGCGTAAGTCAGACGGGAGAAGGGTTTAGTCCCTAATCCTGGGGGATTAGGGGTGGGCCCTGACATACCCGGTCAACGTGGTAACAGTTGGATTTAAGTCGGTTGGAATTTCGAGTACGAAATTAATTAAGGAGGGAAGGTTGTAACGACCCGTCCCAAATTTCATGATTAGATTAGTGACTAATCACGATTAGTGAGGTTAATCGGTGATTAGTTAGGCTAAACCGTACGAACGATGTGAAATGACCGTTTTGCCCCTAGTGGTGGCAAAACGTTGACTTTTCAATCAGGCGGTCAAATGGACTTTGACCGATGACCGTGACGTAGTTCGTGACGTCACGAGTTCATAGACAGGTGGCACGTTCAATTCCGACGTTCGAGGAGGTAGTTATGACGTTCGGAAGTCTAGGGGCATTTTGGTAATTTTGGTTAAAAAGGGGTCAAATGTTGACTTTTTGATCAAGAGGTCCGATGGCCAAGGGCCAAAGACCATTACGTAGATAAGGACGTTACAAATCCATAGACAGACGGCACATCGAATTCGGACGTTCGACGACGAAGTTACGGTTCACGGAAGTTCCAAGTTACTATTCACGATGACACGTTTTACGAGGACAGTTTGTCTTTAGTGGGCCCAGTTACTTTTCAGCAACCAATGGAAGAGTGACACTTGTCACCCATCCACTGGTTACCAGCCCCCATTCATGCATCCAACCTTCCCGTGCATTTTCATTTCTTCATCCAAACCCAAACCCATTACCCGATCTCACCCAAACCATCCACCCAAACTCAGCCAACCCAACCCCATTTCGACCAGGACTGAGACCAGAGAGTGAGGGAGGATGTAGGACGCGGTGGCCGGCCCAAGAATGTGCCGCCGTGGGAAGTGGAGCCGCGAACCCGTGCGGGTGCACGGTAAGCCCGATTCTTCCCATTTTTCAATATAGGTATTATGGGTTGTTTTGGTTGCTTTCAATGAATTAAAAAGGTTGTTAGGAAGCTATTAGGACGATTTTGAGGGAGATTGGATGATGAGAGACCTCTGGGGAGGAGTTTGGAGAATCGAACCGTGAGGTTCAAATTGGACTAGTCGGATTTCGAAGGTTTTAGGAGTTTTGGTTAATTGGGTTAGATAGGAAATGAAGAAATAGGAATTTAGGAATTGAAATAGATGCAAACGGACCGAAAATGAGGGAGAAGGAGACCTGGACCGGTTACACCGGTCCAAGTTGCAGGAAGAACCGGACTGGACCGGTTCGGACCGGTCTAACCGAAGTAGGAGACGATACTGTAGCTGGCGCGTGAAGCCCACGCGCAGCCACTTCAGGCGGCGCGTGTGGGCACGTGGGGAGAATTTGGGGATGTGTTCAACATGTGAAATCTTCTATTCGATGTAACGAACATTTTGGGACTGGTTTCGTGTCGATCGGACACCGTCTCGATATGTTTCAGGACATCAGAAGGTTTAGGTTCGGGATTAAAAATAGTTAAAAAATACGGGGAAATTACGGGGCTTTAGTGGGAGGTTAATTAAGTAGTTAGTAACCTTCTATTACGATTTGGACAGGTTCGGGAGTCCCGGTGACGGTGATCGGCTCGGGGAGCCGTATGGCACGCAAATCGAGGCGGCAGCTCGAACGGTCTGTGAGTGGACCTTGTTTTCTAAATTGGTGCATGCATAAATGTTTATTATATGTTTTATTACATGTTTGATGATGTCATGGGTGCATTTGTATGTGGTTACGTGTAAGCACGTATTTCGAGGTTTCGGCCTTATACGGTGCTTATACGGGTCTGTATTTCTTTATTGATTTAAATGAAAAGGTTTTGGATTTATAAAAGGTTAAACTCGGGTATGAAACCCATTTGGTTTTGTCTTGGGCATATGATGCTATTTATGACCTTCGGGTCTAAATCGTGGTTGCGACGGGTGCTATGTGCACGGCGATCGACGATACGACGCTCGCCTCCGGATTGGGATGTGTTCCTTCCGGAGAGGTCACGATGCACGATTCTTGGTCGGGCAGCCTGGGGAGGCTCGACTTCGGAGTGCTGACGGTTCAGGATAACGATCGGTGAGGAGTGCACCATGAACCGGTGGACTGGTGCGAACCGGTCCGGTCACCGTGCTGAACCGGCGTAACCGGTTCAGCGTCCCTACTCCCTCATTTTCCGCCCGATTGCTTCCATTCCAATTTCTAAATTCCTATTTTCAAGTTTCCTATCTAACCCAATCCCTAAATCTAAGAAAAACCCACCCGAAACCCCTTGTTCGAAATGGACCTCTCGGTCCAGTTTTTCCCCGCCGTTCCCACGGCCTCCTCCGCCGTGAACCAGCCTCCAAACCTTACTAAAACTATCCTAGCAACCTATTTAGTTCAGTGAAACCATCCAAATCGGCCCATGACAATTAAAATTGAAAATGGACAAAATCGGGTAAAACAGATTACCTCGATCTCCTCCTCCTCCGCCGTCCACGGCGGTGCGTCCTGGGCCGGCCACCAGCGTCCACCGGTCCATCCTCACTCTCTGGTCTCTCCTATATGATCATTGGAAAGGGTTGAATGGGTTTGGGTGAGAAATGGGATCGTGTTTGGTTGGAGGAAAAATGGAAAATGGATGCACGGTTATATGGATGGATGCATGTATATGGAATGGTAGCCAGCGGATGGGTGACACTTGTCACTCATCCATTGGTTGCTGAAAAGCAACTGGGCCCACTAAAGTCCAAAAGTGCCTCGTAAAACGCGTCACTATGAATAGTATCCTGGAACTTCCGTGAACTGTAACTTCGCCGTCGAACGTCCGAATTCGAGGTGCCGCCTGTCTACAGATTCGTATCGTCCTTATCTACGTAACGGTCTTTGGCCCTCGGCCATCGGACCTCCTGGTCAAAAAGTCAACATTTTAACCATTTTAACGAAAATTACCAAAATGCCCCTAAACTTTCGAACGTCATAACTTCCTCCTCGAACGTCGGAATTGAACGTGCCACCTGTCTATGAACTCGTGACGTCACGAACTACGTCACGGTCATCGATCAACGTCCAATTGACCGCCCGATTGAAAAGTCAACGTTTTGCCACCACTAGGGGCAAAACGGTCATTTCGCATCGTTCGTCCGATTTCGCCCAACTAATCACTGATTAGCCTCACTAATCATGATTAGTCACTAATCTAATCCTGGAATTTGGGACGGGGCGTTACAACCTTCCCTCCTTAATTAATTTCGTCCTCGAAATTCCAACCGACCTAATTCCAACCGTTCTTCCCTCCTTAATTAGTTCCGTTCTCGAAACTCCAATTATCCCGATTCTACATCCACCCCGTGGACAGTAGAATCAATCTCGAAACTCGTGTACACTCGTACACCAACTAACCAACATAAACTCGTCTGCGACCAGACGTACACTAACACTCACGTCGTATCGACTACATTCGACAACGTCGAATGACAGAAGTCGTACGCTCCGAACTGACACCACCTGTCAGTATCAGAGTAGCCCAAGTATCCCACGTCGTACGCAATTTCGTAGGCACACACCTATCTAGCATGAGGCCTTTTGGGAGCTCAGTGGCTTTAGGGGGGATTGGAACCCCAAAGTTAAGAGAGTTGAGGCTGGTGCAATTCCAGATGGGTGACCCCCTGGGAAGTTGCACCGTGAGCTCTCGAAAACATAAGCGTGAGGGTAAGGGCAAGGAAACCCAAAGCGGATAATATCGTGCTAGATGAATCGGGACCTGACAGAAGAGGGTCGGGTCCTGACACATGGGGACGTGCCCTGCTCCCGTCTGACACCCAAAATAATGTCCCAATTTTAACCTTAAACGTTCAAATGTATAAAAACCAAATTAAAGTTTTACATCAAATCCGAAATAAATAGATGTTAGACAAGGGATGAAATCCAAACTACAAGTTGCGAGCACGACTCTAACATAAACCTGCGGGTACACCACCCAACAGGGGTTCAGGTACGTAAAAGTGGATCTATACCTCAGCCTCGGGTTCCTCCTCTACCTCATTAGCAAAACCTGGAGGGGTTACCAAAACATCAAGGGTGAGTGGGCCGAAACTCAAGTTTATAAAATCGTTTAGTAAGTAAAACGTATAATTTACCCCTCCGTTTTCCAAACATGCATGCATCAGAATTTAAAAACATAATTCATATAATATGTATCATAAGGCATATAATAAAACCATAAACATAATTTTAGCCACTGCACTATACACTCCGATCTTGACATCCCCGATGTCTGACGTCCCTGACGTCCAATAAGGTCACAATCTCAAGGCTACGCGTGCCACTCGGGTCTCAATTCCGAGTTCAATCCCCGAACCCCGTTCGGGTACAGCATCCCTGATGCTTAGCGTCATAGACGCTGGACGTTCTAGACGTCCGTGACCACTCCGGGGTACCTCATCCGGAGGAGACAGTATCATAAGAATGGATCTATACAGTACAGTATTAAATACATTTTATTGATATCCACATGCAAAACATATATGTATACATAGATAAAATCTGAACCGATCGTTACGTTTCATCAGACGGATCTCACGCCCAAATACCGTGAAACGTGCCATAACCATAATTTCCATATCATCAAAACCGTTATTTGTTTTTAGCATGTGAATATATATAAGTAAACCAGAAAACATTTATGCACAAAAGGGTTTAAGGAAAACGGCCCACTCACAGTACAATCCTGCTGAAAACCGAACGTATACTCTCGTTCTGGTACAATTGTACAATCCCTGTCATGTCCAAAGTATACGTAAAGGTCAATACAAACCCCTAACATTTAACCATGAAACCCTAGACCGAAATCGGCCCGGCAAAGAAGCCCGAACGCGCTTCCTGAGGCAATAAACCTCATTTTGACCAACTTAATGATCTCCGATCGACCCGAAACCACCGCCATTGGATCCGGATCGTCGAAACATAAAGAATGGTGGTGGTCCCACCAAAAACACTGTTCACACGCGCCCCCACGTGCCAGTTAACGCGTCGATCAACGCAGGAACCGTCCCTTCTGACATCAGCATGACGTCATGCTGACGTACTCTGACAGGTGCCACGTGTCAACACCCGATTGGTCCACCTGATTGATCTGTCAGGCCACGTGTCAGATCTGACATGTGCCACATGTCAGCACGGCACTGGTCCACGTCACTGACATGTCAGTGACACGTGGCAGTCCCTGATTGGACCACGTCACTGACATGTCAGTGCTGACTGTGCATTGACATGTGACACAAGTCGACACAAAAGTGGTCCACGTCACTGACAGGTCTGACAGGGTGCCACGTCATCACCCCTGTCCTCAGACGGGTCAACCCGTTTCTCTGCAACTGGGTCGATCAGACCCGCGATCATGACCCGGTCACCAATCCCTCAATTCTCAACCATTTTTGTTCAGGTTTGTTCCTAATTACTCGTCTTAATCCCAGAAATAGTTCTAGCTAATTAAAAAAAAGTAAACAAGGGTTGAATCGAAGACTTACCTCGATGAACAGACCTGGGTTCCCATCGCCGTTTAACCACCGTTCAGGTCACCTCAGACCACGAAATCACGTCCTTTAGGTTCCTAAAAGACCATAGAACCGATTAGGGTTAAAAGAAATCAAAGCTACACGTTGGAAAACAAGTTTCAAACTCTGAGTTTTTCAAACTGTTTCGGGTTTGGATTTTCCTCCCTTTCCGCCGTCCACCGCCGTTCACCGCCGTGCCTCAGTCCTCACCAGCACCGTCCAGCCACTCACAACGCAGGAACCAGGTACAACTCAGGTGTGATGGTTGAAATGGGCAAAGTGTGGTGTTGGGTGGAAAATATATATAGAATGGAGGGAATCTGCTCACACAAAGTGGATGGTCCAGATTTGATCTCAGAGATGAGATCAAAGGTTGAGATGAAATCTAGGGGTTTCAGATCAATGGCTGAAATCAAAAGTGGATTTTTATGCTATTTAATCCCATAGTGGAGCTGATCCAATCTAGCCAATGGGTGAGTGACACTTGTCACTCATCCAGGTGTCCTCAAATCAGAATATCAGAATAAAATATTCGACACAAAAACCGAGACGCGAACCTCCCGATTACACGTTTCTGACCATAACTTCCTCGTACGAAGTCCGATTTCGGCGTGCCGCCTGTCTACGGACTCAGGACATCGAGACCTACCTAACGGTCCTTGAGTCATGTGAAAATTAGTTGCCAAACGAAAAGTCAACATTTTCGCCCCTAAAGTCCAAATTACGGTAATGCCCCTGAACTTCCGATAGTCGTAACTTTTTCCTTTATCGTCCTAATTGGACGTGCCACCTGTCTATGAACTCGTGACGTCCCGAACTACGTAACGGTCACTGGTCAAAGTCCATTTGACCCACCAATCAAAAATTCTAGAATTTGGCCATACCATTCACAAGGGTAAAAATGTCAATTCATATATTAAATTACAATATTAAAATCCTCGAATTTCCGGGGTGTCACAACCTTCCCCCTTAAGAAATTTCGTCCCGAAATTTCAAAGAAACAAATGAGGAAATTGTTCTCGCATCTGAGCCTCAGGCTCCTATGTGGCTTCTTCCACATTCTGGTTTCTCTAGAGAATCTTCACGAGAGGAATCTTCTTCCGACGTAGTACCTTGTCTTTCCGATCCAAAATCTGCACTGGTTGTTCCTCAAAGCTCAAATCCCCTCGGAGTTCGATAGGTTGATCCTCCAGTACATGAGAAGCATCATGTACGTACTTCCGCAGCATCGATACGTGAAAAACATCGTGAACTCTAGAAAGTTCTGGAGGTAGTGCCAATCTGTATGCAACCCTGCGAATCCTCTCCACGATCTCATACGGTCCGATAAAACGCGGACTCAGTTTCCCCCGTCGACCAAAACGGATAATCCCTTTCCACGGAGATAACTTCAGGAAGACGAAATCTCCCACTTCAAACTCCAAGTCCCGAATCCGTCGGTCGGCATAACTCTTTTGGCGATCCTGTGCTGCCTTCAATCTCTCCTTGATAACCCGAACAGTTTCCAGGGTTAAGTCCATCAATTCTGACCCTACCGCCGCTCGCTCCCCTATCTCCATCCAGCCGATAGGTGTCCTGCACTGTCAACCATACAGTGCCTCATAAGGTGCCATCCCGATGCTTGTCTGATAGCTGTTGTTGTAAGCGAATTCCTTCAATGGCAAATGAGTATCCCAAGAATCCTAAAACTGTAGCACACAGGACCTCATCATGTCCTCCAGGGTTTGGATGGTCCGTTCAGACTGTCCATCGGTTTGTGGATGGAACGCAGTACTGAAACGTAGGGTTGTTCCCAAAGTAGCTTGCAAACTCCGCTAGAACCTGGAAGTGAAACGCGGATCACGATCGGACACGATCGATTCCGGCGTACCATGCAATCGTATAATTTCTTTTACGAACAATTGAGCCAGTCGGTTAGGTTTTTAAGTCTCCTGCACGGGCAGAAAATGGGCTGACTTGGTTAACCGATCCACGATCACCCATACTCCGTCCACTCCACTCTGAGTCCTTGGTAACTTAAAGACGAAGTCCATGGTGATGTGATCCCACTTCCACTCGGGAATCGGAAGTGGCTGCATAGCCCCATACGGTCTCTGCCGTTCCGCCTTAACCTGCTGACAGGTTAAGCATCTGCTCACGAACTCAGCAATATCGTTCTTCATTCCTGGCCACCAATAATGGTTTCGGAGGGCACGGTACATCTTTGTACCTCCCGGATGCATAGCATAGGCCGAACTATGGGCCTCCTCAAGAATCTCGGCCAGTAACTCTGCCACTGCAGGTACACACAAACGGCCCAACTTCACAAGTGCTCCATCATCCCGGATGGTAAAATCCTGTCTCCCATCCGCATCGACCTCAATCCTGTAAATACAGAGTATCGGATCCTGAAGTTGTGCTTCGATGATCCGATCAATCAGTACAGGTCGTACATGGAAGCTGGCCAACAAAGCTCCATGCTCACCTGTATCCAAATAACTCCCACCTTTCAGAGTTCCACCAGCAAAGGAAGATACACCATCCCTAGGTGTGCAACAGATCCCGCTAACTTCCTGCTGAGTGCATCTGCCACCACATTGGCCTTACCCGGATGGTACTCGATCGTACAGTCATAATCCTTCAGCAGCTCCAACCATCTCCGTTGTCTCATGTTAAGCTCCTTTTGAGTGAATAAGTACTTTAGATTCTGGTGGTCGGTGAATATCCAGCACGTTGCGCCGAATAGGTAATGTCTCCAGATTTTTAGAGCATGAACCACCGCTGCCAACTCCAAATCATGGGTAGGGTAGTTCAACTCATGAGTCTTTAGCTGCCGGGATGCATAGGCAATAACCTTGCTAGTTTGCATCAACATGCAGCCCAAACCTTGTAGCAATGCGTCACTAAAGACCACGAATTCTCCACTGTCATCCGACAATGCAAGGACAGGTGCAGTGGTCAATCGATCCTTCAATTCTTGAAAACTCCGATCACACTGCTCGTCCCAAATGAACTTTACTCCCTTCCGAGTCAATCGAGTTAATGGTGCAGCAATTTTGGAGAAACCCTCCACGAATCTTCGGTAGTAACCAGCTAACCCGACAAAACTCCGTACCTCCGTTACCGTTGTCGGTCTAGCCCAGTTAGTCACCGCTTCTGTTTTCTGGGGATCCACGCTAATCCCATCCGTCGATATCACGTGTCCCAGAAAACCAATACTGCTTAGCCAAAACTGACACTTGCTCAGCTTGGCGTACAACTGTTCTTGTCTCAGCTTCTCCAACACTAACCATAGATGTTCCTCATGTGCTCGGGCACTCCTCGAGTACACCAAGATATCATCGATGAACACAATCACGAATTTATCCAAGTAAGGTCGGAAGACCTGGTTCATCAGATCCATGAATGCTGCTGGAGCATTCGTCAAACCAAAAGGCATAACCAGAAGGCATAACCAGGAACTCGTAGTGTCCATAACGGGTTCGAAAAGCAGTTTTCGTGATATCCTCCTCCGAAATCCTCAGTTGGTGATACCCAGACCGCAAATCGATCTCCGAGAAGCACTGTGCTCCCCGCAACTGGTCAAAAAGGTCATCGATCCTGGGTAGAGGATACTGGTTCCTCAGTGTCACCTTGTTGAGTTGCCGATAGTCAATGCACAAACGGAGACTCCCCTCCTTTTTCTTTACGAACAACACCGGTGCTCCCCACGGTGAAGTACTCGGTCGGACGTATCCCAAATCCACCAACTCCTGCAATTAAGTTTTGAGTTCTCGTAACTCGGCCGGAGCCATCCGGTATGGTGCCTGAGATATAGGTCGGGTACCGGGAGTAGTTCAATTGTAAACTCGATCTCCCGCGATGGCGGTAACCCAGGTAAGTCTTCCGGGAACACATCCGGAAACTCACGCACCACCGGTATCTCGTCGATACCCGGAGTATCAACCTGATCCGACACGACATGCACCAGATAACCCTGGCATCCCTTCCGTAGAAGTTTGGTAGCAGTAAGTGAAGAAATCACTTCAGGAGGCGAACCGTCACATTCCCCCTAGAAGATAACCTCCGGCAAACCCGGGCTTCGCAGAATCACCTGCTTGCTACAGCAATCGATGAGCGACCCATGCTCCGATAGCTAATCCATTCACAAAATTACATCAAAGTCGTGGATATCCAAAATAAATAAATCCGCTGGTAAATCCACATCCTCAATCCTCACCGGGCACCTCCGATTCACCTGATTCACAAGGTACACGATGCCCATCGGGGTGCCAACACCCATTTCAGAATCTAAGGCCGATACCACACAATCAAGCATACCAGCACAACTCTTCGAAATAAAAGAATGTGTAGCCCCCGCATCCATCAACACACGTACTGTAACTACCCGAACCGAGAATAATAATATTTTAATGTAAAAAGACTATTTTGCCCCTGAAGGGGGGGAAACTTTGACTTTTGACCCGGGAAACAATTTGGACTTTGACCCATGACTATGACGTAGGTCGGGACGTCATGAATCCGTAGACAGGCGGCACGCCGAAATCGGAGTTCGTATGAAGAAGTTATGGTCAAGGAAGCGTTTTAGCGGAATTTACGAACAGAGAACAACGGAATAAAATATTAATTTATTACGGGAATCCGTGCCAACCTAATATTTAAATCAAACCAGTGGATTGGTGACAAGTGTCACCCATCCAAGCCCTTACTATTCCAATAAAGAACATTACACTATTTAATTCATTTTTTATATTAATTATTTTCCCTCCAATTGTTTCCAGCCCTTGGATCTACTGCTCAAATGCATCCTGGCCCTTCCTTTCTTCTGATTTTCCCTTATTCATGCACGATCTCTGTCTTTCTCCCAAACACACACAAACACACATACAGCCCCCCCACAACCCGTGCTTCTTCTTCCATTTTCTCTCGACCAAGGCGATCAAACCAGCCATCCTCATCACACCAAACGACCACCCACAGCACCACCATTATCTGGTCTTCACCACCGTGCAACACCGGCAACCACCAGCCCGTTTTTCTCGTCCGAAATCCCGTCCAAAAACACGACCCGAAACACCAAGGAAACGGGTCCAAGAAGCAAACCGTGACAACCACACTAGCTCGAAGCGGGGGAAGCTCCAGTCTGCACCGTGAGGACCCCAGGAGCTTAACAGGACGACGGCGCGGCCTGCGGCGGCGACACGGCGGCGGTAAGGTCGAAAACCCGAGAACCCGTTTTTACCCCTCTGTTTCGAACCAACGTGTTTTAGTGTTAGGAAATTGATTGTGCGATGTTAGGAATGTCCTAGGGTGAGAGACGAGTTGATCAGGACCGGTTTGGATGACGGAGACGGCGTGGATCACCGGAGAAGACGATCGGACCTTGGCCGTGAGTTTCAACGACGAACTGGTGAGTTTTCTCTCGTTTTCTTTCTAGTTTGAGGTTGTAGAACCATAGAACAGACCTAGACGACCCTATAGGGATGAACCCCGTCGAAAATGGTGGCCGGAATCGTACGGTTGAATCGGGTCAAGCCGTGGGTCGACGGCGACCCGGTTCCAGTCAAACGGGTCTGACCCGATACTGTAGCATGATGACGTCATCATGCTGACGTCATGATGACGTCATCCTGTCAGATATTGTCAGACCAGGGACCAATCAGAACATGCCACGTGTCACCTGACAAGTGTCAGTGATGACGTCATGCTGACGTTAGCATGACGTCACTGCTGACGTCAGCAGTACTGTAGCAGCGTTGACCCACGCGTTGACCAGGCGCGTGGGGGCACGTGTGAATAGTGATTTTGGTGGGGCCGGTACCATTTTCAAGGTTTCGACGATACGGATCCAATGGAGGTGGTTTCGTGTCGATCGGAGATCGTTATGTTGGTCAAAATGGGGTTTGAAGCACCGGGAATAGTGCCCGGGATGCGATTTTGAGGCGGATCTGTTCTAGGGTCTTGGTATTGATATTATAGGGTCCTTAAGTAACCCTCAGGAATAATAATACAGGTTTATAGAGATCGTTGAGCAGCAAGGACCGAGTGTGAGTGGGCTGTTTGATTTATAAAGGCTTGCATGCATAAACTGTTTTACTATTTCCACTGATGAGTCTTATGAACTGTTTATATATGTTATTACAATGTTTTGGGCATGAGACCCATCTGGATTATATGTGGATTTTGTTTGGGATGTCCGGGGGACATAGGGTAAACTATACTGTTATTGTACTGTACTTTCCTACCTGTGTATATTGTCTCCTCCAGGGAGGGTCGTTGGCCTGGGTGGACCCTGGAGTAGTCACGGGGCTCTGACTGAGTGGAGTTGACCCCCGTTGGGCTGCTTACTCTCAGGAAGGCATGTTTATATACCTCGGGCAGTGACCGGGATACCGGGAGCTGATGTACCTAGAGAGTCTAGGGTGTGAGACCCTGAGTGGCAACGCGTAGCCTTAGAACCGTGACATCATTTGGGTTGGGTTTTACAGTGCACTGATATGTTAGTTTCACCTTTCGATTATTATTATGGTTATCTGTTATGATTTCATTATAATATTATATTTTCACTGCATGCAAGATTTGGAAAACGGAGGGGTAAAACCTTATGATTATTTTATTATTAAATTGATTTCTAAACTGTTATTTTTGGCCCACTCACCCTTGTTTTACTGACCCCTCCAGACCCTGACACGGAAATAGAGGAGGAGGACCCGGAGGAGGAGGCAGAGGTTTAGTTTGCCTAGCTGTGCACCTGTACACCCACTTGTGGGTAGGTTGAGCACCGAATAAATGTACTCTGACTAGTGTGCTCACATGTTGTATTTTACTTTCCCTTGTCTGACAGTATCACTTTAAACACTGTGATTGTACGTTATCTATCTATTTAAGTCTTCGGTTTTTATTTAAGGGTAATTATGGTATGTTTAGAGTCACTGTCAGACGGGAGCGGGGCACGTCCCCGGGTAGTCCCAGTGGGATTGGGACGGGTCCTGTCACATACAAGAAGGTTTAAGATATGTAGTGTACCTGTAACCACGCCTGGGGCAGTCCTCGCCTGCTGCTGGGTCATAGCAAACACTTGGGCCCTAGGCCCTCCATTCCGTCCGCGTCCGCGCGCACTACGCCCAGCACCTCGGTCACCTCCCTGACCGCGACCTCCATTAGTGTGGGAAGTCGTGCTCTGTACCACACTAGAGCCCCCGGCGTCGTTGTTCTTGGACAACAGCGGGCAATCATAGGCATAGTGGCCCTCCTCTTTGCAAGCAAAACAGGTTACTGGCCTCGGCCACCCGAATGCCCACCTGAAGCACCGCTCCAAGATGAACGCTGCCCGGAGTTGTATCCTGATCCTCTGCCCTGAGAGCCTCCGCGTCGACCTGACCAGCCACGACTTTTAAAAGATGAGGGTGCTCCCCTGTAACCTCCTCCCTTGTTGTTCTTCTAGCCCATTGGCCCACGTTGTGGGCCATCCTGTCGTCGCCCCTCGCCCGAAGGCTGTCGTGTCTGGTGTGCCGCCAGACTGGCCTCGACACGCACTGCAGCGTCGACCATATCTCTCAGAGAAGCATGAGTAGCAGCAGTCACACTTGCCCGTATCTCCCCTCGGAGTCCAAGCTCAAACCTTTGGCATTTGTCCTCCTCCGTGCTCACGAATGATGCAGCGAACCGGGATAGTTTTCCGAAAGTCTGCTCGTAGTCCGCAACGGACATATCTCCCTGCTCCAGCCGCAGGAATTCAGCCTCCCGTGCCGCGCGAAATGATCGCGGGTAGTACTGGTCCAGAAATCGGGAACGGAAAGCTTCCCAAGTAGTGGTATGTACAGACCATCCCTACATTTCGAGGCCGTGCCACCACTGGTAGGCTCCTCCTTTCAGCAAGAAGGCTGCCAAAGTTACGCGTTCGCCCAGAGGGCAGTGCATCACCGTGAAGATCCTTTCCCATTTGGTGATCCAATCATGAGCATCTTCGGGGTTCGATCCCCCGTTGAAAGGTGTGGCTCCCAAACCCTGAGCCCGCTCAATGCTTGCGCATTCCATTTCCCTTTCCAGATCCTCGTCAGTTCGTGTATGAGGGATCCTCCTTGGAGGCATAACCAACTGTCAAGAGGCATAGATCAGTTAACATTATCCTTAAACTCGAAAAGTAACTAGTACTAATCGCTAGTCTAGCATGCTGACCACAACCTAGTGCTTTGATACCAAGCTGACAGGACCCGCCCCGATCCTCTATGGGACCACATGGGGACGTGCCCTGCTCCCGTCTGACACCCAAAATAATGTCCCAATTTTAACCTTAAACGTTCAAATGCATAAAAACCAAATTAAAGTTTTACATCAAATCCGAAATAAAAAGATGTCAGACAAGGGATGAAATCCAAACTACAAGTTGCGAGCAGGACTCTAACATAAACCTGCGGGTACACCACCCAACAGGGGTTCAGGTACGCAGAAGTGGATCTATGCCTCCGCCTCAAGTTCATCCTCTACCTCATTAGCACGACCTGGAGGGGTTACCAAAACATCAAGGGTGAGTGGACCGAAACTCAAGTTTATAAAATCGTTTAGTAAGTAAAACGTATAATTTACCCCTCCATTTTCCAAACATGCATGCATCAGAATTTAAAACATAATTCATATAATATGTATCATAAGGCATATAATAAAACCATACACAATTTTAGCCACTGCACTATACACTCCGATCTTGAAATCCCCGATGTCTGACGTCCCTGACGTCCAATAAGGTCACAATCTCAAGGCTACGCGTGCACTCGGGTCTCAATTCCGAGTTCAATCCCCGAACCCCGTTCGGGTACAGCATCCCCGATGCTTAGCGTCATAGACGCTAGACGTTCTAGACGTCCATGACCACTCTGGGGTACCTCGTTCGGAGGAGACAGTATCATAAGAATAGATCTATACAGTGCAGTATTAAATACATTTTATTGATATCCACATGCAAAACATATATGTATACATAGATAAAATCTGAACCGATCGTTACGTTTCATCAGACGGGTCTCATGAACAAATACCGTGAAACGTGCCATAACCATAATTGTCAGGACCCACCCCGGTTTCACCCCGAAACCCGAGGTAAATCCTGCTCCCATCTGACAACCCAACAGTAACCCGTCAGACGCAGGAGAAAAACCTCAATACCATATCCCGAAGTTAAAGTTCACAGAGCATAGATACAAGTACAACAACTAAAAGTGATAATAATTACACGCACGCGGAAGAAAAAGGTAAACACTCCGGGATCCCTCACGGTATTTCTATGCCTCAGACGCTGCCTCGACGTCCAGACCCCGCGCTATCTCCACGACCTGGAGGGCAAGTTAAAACACAAAATGTGAGTGGGCCAGAAAGTGTAAAATGTTCAAAACCATTTTATAAGAAAACCGAGTTTTACCCTCCGTTTCGAAACCACATGCATAACCAATAGTTCTGAACACAGTTATAAATCAATTATCATAAAACATCATAAGAAACAGAAACACTATAAAACAGATTTAATCATAATTTCCCGATCAAACCTGCTGGACCTATCCGAGTCTTTAAACTCCCGAGTCTTTAAACTCAATCCAGGCCTTAATCATATCCGAGTCTTTAAACTCCCGAGTCTTTAAACTCAAGGCCTACGGGGGAAAATCAATATATATCCGAGTCTTTAAACCCAATATCCAGATCCAGCAAATCCAATCTCAAAATCATTTGAAAATCATTTACCAATCCATATCCAAACCCGAATCCGAAATCACTGGTCCGATGCCCTTCTGGCATTCAGAACCGTCATTCCGAACCCAAATCCGGAAATCCACTTTTCAACTTTAAAACCAAATCTCGTTTTCCGAAATCCGATTCTAAAATCGAAGACCTTGATTAGTCCAAAAATCCATTTATAATCATTATTAGAAAACCTTTATCGGTGGAAATCCCCAAATGTGGCATCAAAATCCGAAAACCAACATTTTCTCGAAAACCGTGCCAAAACCGTCTTTTTCTCGAAAAACGTGCAAACACATAAAATCATCACTTCATATTCAATAAACATAGATTCATAAGTAAAACCATAAAATACGTATATAAAAACAGTTATGCATGCTCGAGTTTAAGGAAAGGGTCCACTCACATACCGAGCCCTACTTGCGTCCTAAACGTCCAGCCCGATCCTCGGCTTCCTCGGGAAATCCCGATCCTGTCAATTTCCCCTCAAGCTCTCACTCTGTTTCTCTGTGTATCGAAGGACTGCACGGTTGCACGAGTGCACCCCAATTATTTGGGACCGTGTACACACAGAAGAACCCCCCAGAACCCACTACACAATTGCCATGTGTCACAATCCAATCCATCCTTATCTCACCTGATTAACTCCAGCCGTCCATTCCTTCTCTCTCTGCACAGATCCCCATAAACCCAAAAAGACTAAAATACCCTTCTGTTTAACACATTTTTACGGTTCTACCGAAACTTCCTAGACCCGTAACTCTCGCCTCGTAAGTCCGATGAACACGTGCCGCCTGTCATCGAACTCAGGACGACAAGAACTATCTAACCATCCTAGGTCAACCTACCAAAACTCGATTATACGAAAAGTCAACTATTCCCCCTACTTTACCCAAATTACGGTTAAGCCCTCAGCCTTCCGAACATCACAACTTCCTCCTCGGATGTCGGAATCGGGCGTGACACCAGCCTAAGGATTCGTGACAACCTCAACTACGTTCCGGTCACTGGTCAATCCCCAATTGACCACCCGAAATAAAAGTCAACATTTTTTTCCAAAGCAGGGGGCAAAATCGTCATTCTAGGTTCCCGGACCCCTCGGGACCACCTAACCCCTGATTAACCTCACTAATCGCACCTTAATCACTCTACTAATCCCAATTCTCGGGACGGGTTGTTACAATAATTTCCATATCATCAAAACCGTTATTTGTTTTTAGCATGTGAATATATATAAGTAAACCAGAAAACATTTATGCACGCAAGGGTTTAAGGAAAACGGCCCACTCACAGTACAATCCTGCTGAAAACCGAACCCTCGTTCTGGTACAATTGTACAATCCCTGTCATGTCCAAAATATACGTAAAGGTCAATACAAACCCCTAACATTTAACCATGAAACCCTAGACCGAAACCGGTCCGGCAAAGCCGCCCGAACGCGCTTCCTGAGGCAATAAACCTCATTTTGACCAACTTAATGATCTCCGATCGACCCGAAACCACCGCCATTGGATCCGGATCGTAGAAACCTAAAGAATGGTGGTGGTCCCACCAAAAACACTGTTCACACGCGCCCCCACGCGCTTGTCAACTCGTCGGTCAACGCAGGAACAGTCCCTGCTGACGTCACCGCTGACGTCAGCATGACGTCATGCTGACGTCATCTGACAGGTGCCACGTGTTAACACCCGATTGGTCCACCTCATTGATCTGTCAGGCCACGTGTCAGATCTGACATGTGCCACGTGTCAGCATGGCACTGGTCCACATCACTGACATGTCAGTGACACGTGGCAGTCCCTGATTGGGCCACGTCACTAACATGTCAGTGCTGACTGTGCACTGACATGTGACACGTGTCGACACAAGAGTGGTCGACGTCACTGACAGGTCTGACAGGGTGCCACATCATCACCCCTGTCCTCAGACGGGTCGACCCGTTTCTCTGCAACTGGGTCGATCAGACCCGCGATCATGACCCGGTCACCAATCCCTCAATTCTCAACCATTTTTGTTCAGGTTTGTTCCTAATTACTCGTCTTAATCCCAGAAACAGTTCTAGCTAATTAAAAACAGTAAACAAGGGCTGAATCGAAGACTTACCTCGATGAACAGACCTGGGTTCCCGTCGCCGTTTAACCACCGTTCAGGTCACCTCAGACCACGAAATCACGCCCTCTAGGTTCCTAAAAGTCCATAGAGCCGATTAAGGTTAAAAGAAATCAAAGCTACACGTTGGAAAACAAGTTTCAAACTCTGAGTTTTTCAAACCGTTTCGGGTTTGGATTTTCCTCCCTTGCCGCCGTCCACCGCCGTTCACCGTCGTGCCTCAGTCCTCACCAGCACCGTCCAGCCACTCACAACGCAGGAACCAGGTGCAACGCAGGTGTGATGGTTGAAATGGGCAGAGTGTGGTGGCCAGTGGAAATTATATATAGAATGGGGGGAATCTGCTCACACAAAATGGATGGTCCAGATTTGATCTCAGAGATGAGATCAAAGGTTGAGATGAAATCTAGGGGTTTCAGATCAATGGCTGAAATCAAAAGTGGATTTTTATACTATTTAATCCCATAGTGGATCTGATCCAATCTAACCAATGGGTGAGTGACACTTGTCACTCATCCAGGTGTCCTCAAATCAGAATATCAGAATAAAATATTCGACACGAAAACCGAGACGCGAACCTCCCGATTTCACGTTTCTGACCATAACTTCCTCGTACGAAGTCCGATTTCGGCGTGCCGCCTGTCTACGGACTCAGGACATCGAGACCTACCTAACGGTCCTTGAGTCATGTGAAAATTAGTTGCCAAACGAAAGGTCAACATTTTTGCCCCTAAAGTCCAAATTACGGTAATGCCCCTGAACTTCCGATAGTCGTAACTTTTTCCCTGATCGTCCGAATTGGACGTGCCACCTGTCTATGAACTTGTGACGTCCCGAACTATGTCATGGTCACTGGTCAAAGTCCATTTGACCCACCAATCAAAAAGTCAAGAATTTGGCCATACCATTCACAAGGGTAAAAACGTCAATTCATATATTAAATTACAATATTAAAATCCTCGAATTTCCGGGGTGTCACATAGTGTGACTCTTTCTAGTGCATGACCAAGTTGGGATTTACTCAAAGACTCTGAGATGCTAAATGTACGTTGACACGACCCATCTCAATCCCTCTGAATTATCGTGGGATGCGCCATGCTCCCTTCTGACACCATGTGTCAGACCATGGATAAAACCGTAATCTGTTCGGGGTTACCAGAGTGCGCAGTGACTTGTAGAGTCCGCAGCGGCATGTGATGTCTCGGTCTCTACTACAGCCCGCATCCGCAGTGGCATGTAACTCTCCGGCTCTTCAAAAGTATCAAATATAAAATAAATCTTCAGAAATTTAGTTAGAATTATCTTAATTTAATTAATTTTGAAAAATAAATATAAAATAATAATATTTAAAATTTGGAAATTTCTCATTTATATAGACTGTATCTTAAAAAAAAAACACTAAATGAACTATTTTATATGTTAAGTGGAATAATTTATAAGTTAAGATTAAAAATTGGAATATTTATAATTAATATTAAAAAAAAAATTGATGAAGCCTTTTAATCCTCCGACTTTACGAGGTAGAGGATGTCTTTGGTTAAGTATAATTTTTGAAATAAATAATATTATAATTTAGTATATAGGTTTAATTGTAAATAAGAAGTTTTGGCTCGATTTATATAAATAACAAAGATATATCTGTGCAAAAAATATAATTATGAATGAATAAGGGTAGGGAAAATGCTAAAAATCCGATAGCTACTACTAGTGTAGCATGTCACACATCACCCACGGGATAGAAATGCCTTCGTGCTAATAATATTTAAATTAATGACTGTCATGACAATTACGTAAATTTATAAAGAAAAGTTTCTAAATAAACAAAAATATCCTTCTTAGCGTTCCATGTTTATCAGGACAATAATTTGAAAATGATGGGTTTTTTTTTTTTTAATTGTGCTAAGCATGTTTAGTAATGATAGGATGGTAAGAAGTTGCAATTTGAGATTTTGGTTTCAATTATCATAAAATAAAATATATTTAAAATTGTATTAATTATTCATGTGTTATCTTTATTTCACTATATAGTAAAAGGAATTCACACATTCAAAATATATAAAAGATAAATGCCATACTCAATATATATATATATATAGCCTTTTCAATATCCTAATTGTATAAAAAGAATATTATATGAAACTTACAACTTGTACAATTGTCGACAACACACAATTTTAAGTGTCATGATCGTGAGCCCTTTGTGTATGTCAAAGGCCAAGCAACTAATTATTATTTTTAGTTTATCTGTTTTGTGTTTATGGTGGGGCTGAGGAGGCTCTTGAATTATTCCTAACAAAATTCCTAATGTAATATAAAAGACAATCGAAAAAGTGGATAATCATTTCTATTGAGGTATTTACTAAATATATATAATTAGAATATTAATGGGGGAATGATTTTTATTGTTAGTGTCTACTAACGGTTATCATCAATCAGAATAAAATTAATTGATTCCTAAAATACCCTTTATTTTTCTAGTTTTTCTTCTTATCACTCTCTCGCAAGCCATTTATTGAAAGACTCAATTTATTAAGAAATAAATTAAGGATTTTTTTGTCATTTTTTAAAATATTTTATTCATTAAAAAATAATATATCATCACTTTCTGATTTATATTATAGTAATTTGAGTTATAATAATATATTACTATGTTTTTTTTTTACCAAAATTGTAATTATTGTAAAAGTTGTAGGACAATTTTTGTGTGTAAAAATTAAAATAGATAATGGAAATCATTAACACCTTCCCCCTAATTAATTTCATTACCCATTTTAGGATAATGCTATTAAGGATTTCATATAGGATCTACATGTTAAAAAATTCCAATTTTACAAATAAATGCAGTAATATTCAATCGTTCCTTTTAATTTAATTCCTATTACCCTTAAATAAAAACACCTTAAGAGAATCTCTGGGACATATTTTTTGACCCACCTTGAGACTTTGTTTAAAAAAAAAAAAAAAAAATTGGGTTCCAACAGAATCCATATTCAATTTAAAATTCATATGCTGGCCTTGAAGACTTGAACTATATATTAAACTCGAATTCAGATTCCAAGAGATCTAGGAAATCCAGACGATCGTTTTTCAGGCATTTCTGTCTTTAAAAAGTATTTTTCTACGAGTCAAGATATCTAGTTTCATTAATTTCCCATGCTTTGTGACCATGGAGTCATCATAAACGTCCGTTTGATATGATTTTCTGGAGTGTTATATGGATATAATATAAGACCTAATCAAGGGAGGAAGCAGCATGATCGAGCATGGTCCTGGTGGCCCTGTAGACCTAATTTTCTATTTTAACCTTATACTTATTAAATTTAAAATTTTTTAAAAAAAAAACCACCAAGAGATTTTTTGTTTGTTTGCACAAATCTTCCATCAGGTGTAGACCTTAGACAAGTATCCACCTAGAATCCGAAAAACATTACATGCAATAATTACCAATTAAAAACTAACATCAACTTAAAAATTGGTAAAATTGTCCTTCTACAATAATATCTCAAAATTAGAATCATAATATATCCAAACAATCCTAAAGGTATTTTAGTATTTACATAATTTATATTACATTGAATTAAAGATTTCTCATATCTTATGAGTTATGTTTAATATTTTTAGAATCTAAAGGGTGTTTGCGTAAGGTCCAAAATTTAAAGGGATATTTATGAAAACACAAAAAACTGAGTGGATATGTAAATATTTAGATTATTATATTATATACTTAATTTAGGAAGATGATTCTAATGTTAAAATAGAGCCATTTTTTGGATATATATATATATATCTATGTCCATAATATTTCTCTCACTTATTATCGTTATTTATATTTTTTTTTCTGATATTATAACTGTCTATATGATAAAGTGTTCCTCCTAAAATTAACTTCTTTCATAATAGAATCAAACGCGTATTTCCTATAACCATTCACTCGAATACCACACTAACCTTATTCATTTAAAATGTCATACCTGACCTAAATGTCTATCATATTTTTTACTATGGCACTGGAGCTAATGACATGTTTATTTACATACCAAGATAAGGATATAGTTGAAATTTACAAGGACGATGAAATTTTGCTTCATATGAGTTGATAACATATAGATTTAGGAGAATTTGGAGAAATGACTCCTAAAATTAATCCTAATATTAGAAATCGTCCCTAACATTCAATATTAGTTTTTTTGTCCCTAAATTTTACTATAATACTTGATTTAGTCCCTCCGTAAAAAAATCGAATGAAATCCTTTCAAAATTAAGAGCAAAATTGTCCATTCATATATAATAAAGGAAAATTTGGAACAATCGTCCAACAAATTAACCCTAATGCTAGAAATGTCACTAACATTCAATATTGATTTTTTTTTTGTTCCTGAACTTTACCATAATAGAATATTTAGTTCCTCAAATTCGACGTCTATGTACTAATTATATCTCTCTTGACACGACCCATCTCAATCCCCACCCCCGGATTAACACAGGATGTGTCATGCTCCCGTCTGACACGAAGTGTCAAACAAGGAATAACCTGAAACCTCAGCCCGAACGGAGCTTCTAGAGTGCGCCAGGATCCAGTGGAGGAGTGTGATGTCTCGGTCTCTGTTACAGCCCGCATCCGTGATCAAGCTGAAGGGCGTTAAAAACATCAAAAGTTGTGAGTTGACGAAAATTAATTGTTTAATAAAACTCATTTATCTCAAAAAGACATTTATGCCCTTCACTAAAAAGTATGCATGCATACGAAAACCATTTATCAAACCATTTACTTTAATTAAACCATTATTAGGGACTCAGCCCTAATTCCGTAAATCCAAATCATACGTGGGAACTCAGCCCAAATCATAGAATACCAAAAACCGTAAATCCAGATTCAAATGGGTCACTGCCCAAATCCATAAAACACAGAAATACCATTTCAGAAATCCAATAATTCATGTTTACCATTTACCATATAACAAATCCTGTCACGGTTTCCAAAGCTACGTGTGCTACTCGGGGTCTCAAATCCCAAGTCTCCCCAAGGTCCACCTAGGTCAATGTCCGCAGATCAATGACTCTGACACGACCTACCCCCAATCCCCCAGGATTAAGGGATAAGCTATGCTTCCGTCTAACTTACATGCGACATGAAGGCTAAACCAACGTCCAACCTCCATGTAACACGTAAGCTAGACAAGGGATTCCCAAACTGTCCGTCCAAAAACTTCCGGACTTTCGAGAGTGCGCAGAGCCTACTGTGGATCACGTGTGTGATGTCTCCGTCTCTCTAACAACAGCCCAAATCCCAACAACCTGGAGGGTATCGAAAACACAAAAGACTGTGAGTGGACACAAATAAAGGATAAGTTTAGAAAACAGTTTATTAGAAAGACATTTATACCCTCCATTTAAAAACCAATGCATGCATATTAAACTATTTCATAACGTCATTCCATATTCAAGTTATTCAAAACCGTTTAAGAAAACTGAACGCATTTTATTTTTCTCCAATCGCGGGCCTTAGCCCAAACCCATAAAAATCCATATCATCCGGGGCATAGCCCAAAACAACTGAAAACCATCATTACTAAAACCATCGATTTATCACAGAAACCCAAAACACATTTGAAAACACATTTCCATTCATCGAACCTGCTGGATCTCTCCGAGTCTTTAAACTCAATAGTAATCCAAGTCTTTAAACTTAATCCAAGCCTCAATATAATCCGAGTCTTTAAACTCCCGAGTCTTTAAACTCAATCCGGATCTTTAAACCCAATCTGGGCCCGCCCCTGTCACATATCATATCCGGGTCTTTAAACCCAATTACCAGATCCAGTAAATCCAATCCAAAAACCATTTTAAAACCATTTACAAATCTATGTCGAAATCCGAATTTGAAATCACCATTTCGAATCCCAAGCCGAATCTGAAATCATCATCCCAAATCCAAATCCAGAATCTAGAAATCATATCCATAATCCATTTCCAAATCCGAATCAAAAACCGTCATTTCGTAAGCCGACATCTGAAATAATCATTCTGAACTCAAATCCGGAAATCCCCTATCAAGTTTGAAAACCAAATCCCAAAGCATCATTTCTGAAATCCAGTTCCAAAACCCGAAATCATGTTTATCGAAATCCCTTTTATGAACAGGGCTTCAAGCCCGAAATCACTTTTCAAAAATCTAGTATAAATCATTGAAATCAAATCATAAGTCAAATCCCAAAATCAACTCACCAAAACCATGATCAAATCACAACATAAATCGTAAGCTCGTAAAACGTGCAAATGCGTAATTATCTCGAAATACGTGCAAAATCGTAAATCATCAAGATCATAATCATAAACATAGAAATCACGTATAGAAAATATATAAAAACATTTATGCATGCATCATAAGTTAGAAAGCAAAGTGCACTCACAGACCATTCGCGTCGCCGCTTCGATACACACGCAATTACGCTTTCCCGGCTAATCTACTATCACCGGCTTTCCCGAACCTGTCCAAATCCCATAATAAGGTTACTAACTTCTTCATTAAGCTTCTACTAAGTCCCCGTAATTTTCCTAAATTTTTAACTATTTTTAACCAAGCCCTAAAAGGTTTGGACATCCCTAAACATATCGAGACGATGTCCGATCGACTCGAAACCAGTGCCAAAATGTTCATTACATCAAATACTTTAAATGTCGTGTTGGAAACTTCCCCAAAAGGAGCCCTACGCGCCCTCACGCGCTTTACTGCTCATCATCTTCAAACTTTAGTCGATCGATTCAGACTGGTCCAACCCAAACCGGCGTGGGCGGTTCACTGCCAAATTCAACTCAATTCCAACCCTTTTTAATCCTAGTAGCTTCATCCTACCCTATTTAATCGATCTACGATTTCACAACATCAATTTAGGCACAAGAAATTACCTCCCCGATATGCAGAACAACTGGCCCTCCATCGATCCCTGTTTCCGGCCACCACAGACGACCTCGGGTCACGAACCAGCTCCTACGAGTTCCTACCAACTTCCAAAGTGTTACCCAAGCAATCAGATCAATGGAAAGTCAAGAAATCAGAAACTTCCATTTGCAAGCTCCAACTCACCGTTCACGGTTTTCACGACCGGCGTCCACAGCGAACCTCCTTTCCCTGCTCTTCGCACTCGTCTCACCGTCAGAATCATCAACCATTGATTAGAATGGGTTAATATGTGCTTAACCGAAGACCCACTGTCGAATTTCAAAACAGGGCACACGGTTTGCCTCTAGCCGTATACCACCGTGCATGACGGTGCACTCCACCAGCCTCACTCTGCTCGTCTCAATCTCCCTTTCATGTTTGAGTCACAAAACAAGGATAAAGGACAGGAATTGAAGGTCGTGGATGGAATACTCTCTCACGGTCTCTGTTTCGTTTCTCTTTCCAACCCGTGCAACCAAGTTTAAATCGTGTAAGACATTTGTGAGAGGGGTGAACACATTCCACAACCATCCAGAGAAGGGACAAGTGTCCAATTTCTGGTGGACACAGTCTCCAAGCAGCCGAGTGTCTCAAATTTACTGGGCACAGATCCCTAGGCCATCAAATGACCAAAATACCCCCTTGATGCCCAAATTACCATTTTGCCCTTGACCTTTTAAACCAAAATCCAAACCGTCCGGACTCCAATTGACGCATGCCGCCTGTCATTGTACTCAGGAGAGTAAGACCTTCCTAACTGTCCTTGATATGCGTGAAAATAACTTGTCGTATAAAAAGTCAACCATTTGCCCATTTTTAACCAATTTACCAAAAATACCCTCAAACTTCCCGACATCATAACTTTTTCCTCGAATGTCGGAATCGGACGTGCCACCTGTCTATGGACTCGTGACGTCCCGAACTACATCACAATCATCGGTCAAAGTCCATTTGATCCCCCAAACTAAAAGTCAACCTATTTGCCAATTCCAAGGGCAAACTCGTCATTTTGCACCGTCCGCCCGCAATCACCCAACTAATCACTGATTAGCTTCACTAATCCGTCATTAACCACTAATATAATCCCGATTTCCGGGACAGGTCGTTACAGACCTTCCCAGGGGGTTATAATCCATAAACGCCTTCCTGAGAGTAAGGTACCCCACGGGGGCGACTCCACTCAGTTAGTGCTCCATGACTACTCCGGGGTCCACCCATGCTAACGACCCTCCCCGGAGGAGACAATCATAAATAAAGGATGGTATACGAAAAACCATATCGCAATCATTCTCAAAATCATTCAAATCTTTTAAAGGGTTCATGCCCGGTTTCCAATAAAATTGTCATGAATCCTGAAATCCACTTTTCACAAATCCAAATCCATTTAGGGTCTCCGAACCCGAAATCACATTTATAAACCATAAATGGGACTCATGCCCAATATCATAACCAACTGGACCTCAAGCTCGATCATATAAATCAACTGCGCCTCAAGCCCAATCATGTGAACCAACTGGGCCTCAAGCCCGATCATGTAAATCAACGGGGCCCCCAGCCCGATGCCTTATGAAATCAAATGGACTCCAAGTCTGATAGTTCGTAAATCAAATGGGTCTCAACCCCGGTTCCATATTTCGAAATCTGAATCGTATCATCAAATCCATGAACTAATTGGGCCCCTGGCCCGGTAATATAATTCAATTGGACTTCAAGTCCGAGGGTTTCCAAAACAAATGGATCACATGCCCGAGTTTAACTTTTCAAATCCAAAACCATTTCATCAAACCATCACCGAAACCACAAACACGTTTAATCAGTGTAAAACCATAAACTTTGATATACGTGCAAATATGTAATTCACCTCGAAATACGTGTAATCTGTAAATCACCAATACCACAATCATCAAGATAGAAATTGTATATATAAAACATATAAACATTTATGCATGCATCACAGTTTAGAAATCAATGTCCACTCACAGACCGTCATATGCTACTGCCTCGATATGCGTGCCATAAGCCACCCCGGGCTAATCACTGTCATCGAAACTCCAAAACCTGTCCAAATCATACTAGTGGGTTACTAACTTCCTTATTAACCTCTCATTGAAGCCCCATAATATTCCCATCGATCAGAAGTTTCAAAATCAAGAAAAGAGATCGATATCATACATGTTCATAGAGGAACAGCAACCAGCCACCTGCAACTGTCCCTCCCCGTCGTCTCTGGCCACCATAGTCCATTAAACCGGTCCCAATCGACTCATCTGAGTCCTAGGAACACGACCATGTCCCCCAATTAGATCCATAAGCCTTGAAACCCATCTTCCGATTTTGAACCAAAACTCCACTACGTCGGGTTGCCAGCCACCGAACACCGCCGTCCATTCTGTTAGCACCGCCACCCTCATCTCACATCACTCTCACGTTTTCATTCACAAGTCATAACCGTTGGATGAGGTTCGAAGGGGTTGTAGGGGAATGGGTTTTCAGGTTTTGGAGAAGAAAATATAATGAAGAAGAAGACTGATGTACGGGGGAGAAAGAGAGAGAGAGAGAGAGAAAAAAAAAAAATCAGAGAAATTTTATAAAATAATATTATAACAATTAATTATATATTTTAATCCTTAATTAAACACCCAATCCTAGACTAGATCCACTTTTTAGGTAAGCCACCAATGGGATGAGTGACACTTGTCACTCATCCAAGGGTCCCACACAAATATCTGCCCAATCAGATTTTATTATTATTTTAATCGAATCCAGAGACGTTAAATTCTCGATCTCGATCACATGATCATAACTTCTCCGATCGACGTCCGATTTCGACGTGCCACCCGTCTACAGACTCGTGACGTCCCGATCTACGTCATGGTCATCGGTCCTCATATGTTTGACTACCCGAGTCAAAAGTCAACATTTTATCCAAGATTAAGGGTAAACCGGTCATTTTACACCGTCCGTCCGATTTTCGCTCAACTAATTACCGATGAATCTCACTAATCCTCCATTAGTCACTAATCTTATCCCAGAATTTGGGACGGATTGTTACAACCTTCCTTCCTTAAATAATTTTGTCCTCGAAATTCCAACTATCTCGATTTCACATTCACCTCATGAAAAGTAAATTCAGCCCCTCATCATGTGTACACTTGTACACCCACTAACCAGAACAATACTTGTCTACACCCAGACGTCCCACCAATACTCACGTCGCATCGACTACACCTGACCACGTCGAGTGAAATTGATCACACGTTCCGAGTACCCGACATTTCTGCCGTTACGCTGACACTTCCCACACCGTCACCACTTGACAGTCGCTAGTCAAAACTGACATTATACTCACTTGTGGTTACACTAACAACCAACTCGCTCGATATGAGTGTGACTGTACCCCATTGAATACCTGCCCAGTAGTGATAACATATCTCCGCTCTAGGGTTCCACTAGCCATCCACGGCTCTGAGCACCTGCTCGTAAGATCACTGAACCCATCAAAATCACTCTGGCCCAGCGCACAGTATTCAATGCCTAGTCCACCAACCAGCCTACTACATAGCTCGTAGCCAATCACACTTCAATTTTGGAGTCCATCTGTTAAGTCAAGTACTAAACAGATCAAATACTCCAACCCATCATCCATTCCGAGTCCCATGGTCACCTGACCAACATCACAATGTCTACTCCTAATCACGTAATCCAACACTTACCAATTCGGCTCACGCCCACCAAGGCGTACCCATTCATACCCAATGCGTAACCAATCTCATCCATGTCTACCGAGACGCACCAACTATGAACCTAACGGTCACCTGCTCATTCGATTACCATATTACATTCGATTGACTTCGAAAGGAAGTCAATCCCATCATTCACATATCCAATACTGACCAATCCGTCCCCATCGGATATCCACTCGTTCTACTCATATAACATACGGGATTAACCTCGAAAGGAATTCAATCCCATCATCCTCATAGTCAAATATCCGAGATAAATCGTACACACCTCAAATCACTCAACTACCATCTTGTACCAGATTAACTTCGAAAAGAAGTCGACCCAACATTCCCATATCCAAATATCCAAGACAAAGCAATAAACTCTCCACCTACCCCACACGCACATATCCAACCTCCGTCTTGTCATCTCATTAACTATCCCAAAAGATTCTTCAACTATCTCACAAAACGATTCTCCTCTGCTCCTAGCTTAGCATAAACAATAAGGCGAAGTTTGCCAGCACGACACGACATCACAATCCACCCATGTTCTCACTTAACTAACTACCAGACTTCATGTCATAGGGTCTTACACCTTCATTGAATCTGTATACCATCAAATCGCTTCTCAACTATTCTCACATCTAAACAGATCAGTCAAAAACGAGACACGTCGAGACTGTGGTTACCTCATATCAATCCTTGTCATTCCACCTAGGAAAAATCAAGGATGATCCAAGACGATGACATCAAAATTCATCCTACGTGAATGCAAACAAAAACTCACCGCACTCACCACACCATGTAACCCAACATCGTCTGTGACACAACCCACCCCCAATCCCCCGGGATTAAGGGATAAGTCATGCTCCCGCTTAACCCACGTGTGGTACGAAGGTTAAACACCCGTCTAACCTCCGTGGAACACGTAAGCCAGACAAGGGATACCCAGGTCAACGTATCAAAATCAATTTCAAACTTCCCAGAGTGCGCAGAAACCACTGTGGATCGCGTGTATGATGTCTCCGTCTCACTAACAATAGCCCGCACCACATTAACCTGGAGGGTATCAAAAACAGAGAAGACTGTGAGTGAACAAAATAAATAAAGTGCTAAAACATTTTATAAGGAAAGACATTTATACCTTCCACATAAAATCAATACATGCATTCGAAAATCATTTCATTACCCATTTCATTTCCAATATAAGAAAACCGTGTATGAAAACCAAAATCATTTCCTTTTCTCAAACCTCAGGCCTTAGCCTGTAACCATAAATATTGGAAAGAAACCGGGCCACAGCCCAAGACATATAAAAACCATTTGAAACCCATTATGGTTTCATATAATTCCAAAAACCATTTAAAGCACATTTCCATCTATTGAACCTGCTAGACCTATCCGAGTCTTTAAAATCAATATATCCAAGTCTTTAAACTCAACAGGCCTCAATATCAATCCGAGTCTTTAAACTCCCGAGTCTATAAACTCAATAGGCCTCCGGGGGAAATCACAATATCCGAGTCTTTAAACTCAGCGGGTCTTTAAACCCAAAATCCAGGCCGACTGTAACGACCCGTCCCGAATATCGGGATTTAATAATATTTAATTGTGATTTACTAATCTGGGATTAGTTGGGCGATTTCGGACGAATTGTGCAAAATGACCGTTTTGCCCCTAGGTGTGGGCAAAATGTTGACTTTTAATTCGGATGGTCAAATGGACTTTGACCGATGACCGTGACGTAGTTCGGGACGTCACGAGTTCATAGACAGGTGGCACGTTCGATTCCGACGTTCGTGGTGAAAGTTATGATGTACGGAAGTCCAGGGGCATTTTCGTAATTTGGACGATGTAGGGGCAAATGTTGACTTTTTGACCGGGATGTCCGATGGCCGAGGGCCAAGGACCGTTACGGAGGTTTCGTCGATACGAATTCAATGACAGGCGGCACGCATCAATCGGAGTCCGTATGACCGAGTTACGGGTCAGGATGCGTGAGGGGCATTTTGGTAATTTTCTGCACAAGGGCAGAATTGTAATTTTCTTCACGGGACACTGTTCCATTGAATTAGCCGTGAGGTGGATGCTTTGTGCGATCGATCCCTTGATTTGTTTATGAATTAATTGACTGAATTGGGCCAGTTTGAGGTTGAATTGCACATGGGGTTGTGTTGGCATCGATCATTGAACGTGGGCACTGGGTTTTTCTATGATTTTCGGGTCAGTGCGGGAACCTTTACACAGTGGATTGAGGACGGTTTTGGACGCCTTTAACGGCTAAATTGAATTAAAAGAATGAAGAGTGTGTCGAGGGCAGTTCACTGAGTTTGAGAGATGGAAAAATGGAGTGGAAATGGTGGAGGAATACTCAAAAACCCGAAACTGGGTTCTGGGGAATTCAAATTCGAATTTCCAGTTTCAGGCCAGCCCAAGCCTAATTGATGAGTGTTTGAGCTTCCTGGAACTTCAACGAGTCGAACCAGATCAAATGGGGCAAGCTTGGGAGCTCCTAGGGCCGTGAACGGACATGGTGGACGGCCGGAAAACTCGAGCTTGAGTTGTGACGATTGAGGTATTGTCGAGTTAAATTAATGATTCTAATTAGTTCGTATTAGTCCTTATTAACTTCCTGTGAAGTTAATTTGATTATGGTTAAGGATTGGAGGAGTTCTGGTGATCGACCCGTTTTGGGTGATCACGGGTTGTCGACAAGATTGATCGATGGTTGATGCTAATCATGGACACAGAACTGAAATTGGTGGATTGATGATTGTTGTAGGATCAAGAACGGATGGAATTGATATCGAATTGAGGGTGTTTGAAACGGATCCTATCGCGGGTAATCTGACCCGTTTACCAGTCATTCGGGTGAAGAAGGAGCACTGTAGCAGGCGCGTGGCTTTCACGCGCAGCCACTCACGGCGGCGCGTGACGGCGCGTGGGCACGAATCTCGAGGTGAGGTCAACATGACTTTTATCCTATACATTGTAACGAACATTTTGGGATTGGTTTCGTGTCGATCGGACACCGTCTCGATATTGTTCGGGATGACCGAAGGTTTTAAACCCAATTTAAAAATACTTAAAAATTCGGGAAAATTACGGGACTTGAATAGGATGTTAATGATGAGGTTAGTGATCCTCTAAATTGATTTGAACAGGATTGGGAGTCCCGGTGATAGTGAGGTGGCCCGGGAGGGCCTATGGCACGCGTATCGAGGCGCTCGGTTAAACGGTCTGTGAGTGGACATTGGTTTTATAAATTCGATGCATGCATAACTGTTTCATGATTGTTATAATTGGGATTATATGATTTATTTTGGATATCAGTGAATTTATATGTTTTCACGCTTTTCGAGGCGATTTACGTGTTTGCACGTGAATCGAGGTTTTCTGGATTTGCACTGATTTCCATAAATATGGATGGATATGATTTCATGAAACGGTTACGGATTTGATAAGTGAAATCGGGCCAGGGGCCCAGTTAATTTGTTGAATCGGGCCAGGGGCCCAATTGAATTATGAAATCGGGCCAGGGGCCCAGTTAACTTATGAATCGGGCCAGGAGCCCAGTTGACTTGTATATGTGATTTCGGGTCGGGGACCCTAAAATGGAATTGAATAAACTATTTCGGATTTGATTCAACTATTTGGACTTACGACGGTTTTATGGAAATTCGGGGCAGGGCCCTTGTGATATTTTGGAAATGAATAATAAAATGTGTTCCATAAAACCATCTCGATATGAGGATATTTATATCCTGGTCTCCTCCAAGTGTCGGGGACACTGGAGAAGTCACGGTGCATTGCCTGCGAGGGCTCATTATACGGAGCTACCGGACCGTATAGTGATCCAGGAGCAGGATTGCTAGACGTCATGGACGTCAGACATCGGGGATGTCAGAGATATGGACCCGGTGAGACCCCGGGCAGCACGCGTTGCTTAATACCGTGAGATATGACGTCTGGAACGTCAAGCGTCTAGGACGCTAGGCATCGGGGATGCCGGAGATGGAAAAATAATAAATGAATATTACTAAATTGATGAAATAACTCTTGGATTGACTTTTGGAATTTGAAACTATGCTTTGGTTTCCGGGCTAAGGCCCTAATGGTTATTTCTAAATAAATATGGGATTATTGGTTTTTGGTGCATGCATATGATTTTACTGAGGGGCATAAATGTCTTATAAATGTTTTAAGCAGACTTGTTTATTTTCGTCCACTCACAGCTTTTGTTTTTAATGCCCTTCAGGTTGATTCCGGATACGACTGCAGCAGAGACTTGAGCATCGCACACCTCCTCCATCGATCCTTACGCACTCTGGAAGCCCGTTTGGGCAATGGCAATCGGTTATCCCTTGTCTGGCGCCTCTTGTCAGACGGGAGCACGTCACATTCCATGGTAATCCCGGGGGGATTGGGATGGGTCGTGTCACCGACCCCCATCACATATCATATCCGGGTCTTTAAACCCAATACCAGATCCAGCAAATTCAATCCAAAACCATTTTAAAATTATTTTCCATTCCAAATCCAAAGTCATAAATCCATGTTCAAATCCGAATCCGAAATCACCATTTCGAATCCTAATCCGAATCCGAAATCATCATTCCGAATCCAAATTCAGAAATCATGGTTATCGAAATATAAACCATTGAAATTAAATCATAGTGTAAATCTCGAGATCATATAATCAAAACCGTTATCAAATCATAGCACAAAAGCATAATCTCGTAATATGTATAAATACGTAAATATCTCGAAATACGTGCAAATTATAAATCCTAGATATCACGATCATAATCATATTAATCACATATGGAAAAAATATAAAACATTTATGCATGCATCATAATTTGGAAAACAAAGTCCACTCACTGACCATTCCTGCTGACGCCTCGATACGCGTGCAATTAAGCTTTCCCGGCTGATCCACTATCACCGGACTTCCTGAACCTGTCCATATCACATTATAGGGTCACTAACCACTCCAAGATACTTCCACTAAATCCCCGTATTTTTCTCAATTTTTAAACTATTTTTAAACTATCCCTTAAATCTTTGGACATCCCGAACTATATCGAAATGATGTCTGATTGTCTCAAAACCTGTGCCAAAATGTTTGTTACATCAAAATAAGTAAGTTTCATGTTGACCTCACTTTGGGAGGAAGCACAACGCGCCCTCACACGTCGCCGCAAGCGGCTGCGCATGGGAGGCACGCACCTGCTACAGTTCACCTTCCTCACCTGTTTCTCTGTTAAACAGGTCCTGCAACCCGCGACACAACCAAATTCAATCCCTGTCAATTTCCACTCAATTTCTTCAATTGATTCAGCTAATCGTATTGTTTTAACCTTAATTAAAGGTATGTACGTTTAATTTCACAATCCCTCACCTCGAAGGTATTCGACCAAACCTCGAAATTTTGAAGTATGTTCATCATTTGATCCTTTCAATTCTCAGCGATTCCTTCAAATTGATTGGTTCAGAAGCTTCGCAGGATCTATTCAAATGTGTTTGCAATCTCAATTGCAACCTTCGTTCTTTCCAACCATCCAACTCAACTTGAATTTCCTAAACTGAATACAAGTTACGTCTGGGCTTCTCTCTTCACCATTTCCCTCAATTTCAATCCCATTCGACTCGTTTAAGTCCCCATAAGCTCATCCTCATCTCCGTGTCCATTAATTAATCGTACAATTCATAATTCAATCTCAAGTTTCAATTCAAGGTTTCGGGTTTACTGAGTTTTCCTTCCCCTTCTCTTTTCTATTTCCTCACAATTTCACTCTCAATTCTACTCTAAGTCTCACGGTTTCAGTTTAGGGGATTAATTGTTGCCTTGCAACGATCATACCCATCCTCTGTTTTCTTTGTTACACACACATATATCACTTTTTCTCCTCCACCGCTTACCTCAACATACGGACACTCATAATGAAATTAGAGTGACAAATGTCACTGCGTGAACTAACTGAGTCACCAATTAATTGATTCAGCAAACTATAGTAAAAAGACAATTTTGCCCCTTAGGATACAAATTACCAAAATGCCTCTAGTGTTCCAAGGTCCATAACTTTCACCTCCGAACTCCAATTTACGCATGTCGCCTGTCTACGGATTCAACATCCCTAGACCTACCCAACGGTCTCTTCGGAAAGTCTAAAAAGTGTCTCGAATGAAAATTCAACGTTTGCCCCCTCTAAGGGCAAAATAGTTATTTTGCATCATCCGTCCGAAATTACTTGACTAATCACCGATTAATCTCACTAATTCGTCATTAATTACTAATCAATTCCTGAAATTCTGAGACGGGTCGTTACAGTCTGCCACCAAGCAGAAAATTAGAAATCTCATTCACCTAACTTCGAAATACCCAACTCCTCATGATGACCCAAAACAAATCACGGGTCCACCAACCAATACACGATCAACGTACTGGTGACAACAATATCATCTGCCATGGGCAGAAAATGGAAAGTCACCCTCGGGAACTTTGGAATCAAGAGAATTTGAAACCATGTTGGAACCAACTCACTCGTGCGTCAACCACATGTCTATACCAAGCTAAATGGTACCCCAACTCGCCTATTCGTTCATACCGTTTCATTCATTTACCACTTAATCAATCCAAACACATCAGTCATCACACTCACGTTTGGGTTAGAATCCCAACACATCTCAACCACTACTGAATCTCGCCCAGTCCAACTCCTCCACTAGCGGATCACAGATACTGAACATATGCCCATCTCGACGGAGTCACATCCCGACTCGTGGCTCATCGTCATCACAATCACCAAGACCAGCACCAGCACAATGTGTACGAATCAGACAACCCTGAATCTTTGCTCATACAGAGAAACGACCTCGTACCTTTGCTTAGGTTAAAGGAACTCTGCCTCCCTCGTACCCAACAACTCCGGGTACAATCATCCTGACAATTCATACAAGAAAATGAACGTTCCCTGAACGTCACCCGATTCACAACAATCACAACTACAACCACTCTCGACAATAGTGCATGCCACAATCTCGTGGAGACCCAACCGTCAGACATCGCTATCGAGACTCCACATCCAACGGAATCAACCGCTCGTACAAACTACTCTATATCCCCACTCTGGGATTCCATCGACAAGTACCAAACCCTGGTAACCTGTCCAACCAATCTCTAACTAGTCTCAACTCGACTCACATTTCCAAATCAACATCATACACTAGGGTTTCCCATCAAGGTCATCAACTAATTTCGTTGTACTAATATACTCTAACCCACCAATCACCACTAGGGTTCACCCTTCCAGACCATCCATCATGATTTAGGGTTCCATAATCACACCTGCGGGTTCCTCTGAACCCAACTTCCTTTGTAGTATAATCTATAATCCGACCGACCCTGCTGTCCTAACATCGTATGGACGCCAATCCAATCCTACCATCAACTCAACTGGGGTTCCCCGAACCCAGCTTCTCCCCGCAACACAATTCACAACTCAATATGACCTGATCATCTAATGGTCACAACTCCATACTATCATCATATCCAATCCTACAATATTGTGATAGACGATCACGACATAACCGTCCCACGGTCAAAAGTCTAAAGTACTGTTACGTTCATCCCTTAGTAGGGTCCACACTACCAAACTACGACAGAACTATGGCACACATAAGCATCAAATGCTGAACCAAGACAATCCACGATTCATTCCTACTAACTCCCGTACTATTACCCAACGACCAGGTTGATAACGAACTGCAGCCCATAGAGATATCACATCCTCGACCTGCACGTAGCTCAAGAACAAACCTGCTCTGATACCACTTGACACGACCCATCCCAATATCCCCCTGCTCCCGTTTGAAGGGCATTAAAAACATCAAAAATTAAGAGTGGACGAAAATTAATAGTTTAATAAAAACTCATTTATCTCAAAAAGACATTTATGCCCTTCACTAAAAAGCATGCATGCATATGAAAACCATTTATCAAACCATTTACTTTAATTAAACAATTATTAGGGTCTTAGCCCAAATTCCGTAAATCCAAGTCATGGGAACTCAGCCCAAAACCATAGAATACTAAAAACCGTAAATCCAGATCCAAATGGGCCACTGCCAAAATCCATAAAACACAGAAATACCATTTCTGAAATCCAATAATTCATCTTTACCATTTACCATATAACCAATCCTGTCACGATTTTCAAAGCTACGCTTGCTACTCGGGGTCTCAAATCCCAAGTCTCCCTAGGGTCCACCCAAGTCAATGTTCGCAGATCAATGACCCTGTGACGACCTGTCCCAAATTAACGGGATTAATTAAGAATTAATGATGGATTAGCAAGGCTAATCGGAGATTAGGCGAGGATTAGCGGACGTCCGAATGAAATGATGATTTTGCCCTTGGAACGGGCGAATCGTTGACTTTTCATTCAGACGGTCGAATGGACTTTGACCGATGACCGTGACGTAGTTCGTGACGTCACGAGTTCATAGACAGGTGGCACCCTCGATTCCGACGTCCGAGGAGGAAGTTATGACGTTCGGAAGCCCAAGGGCATTTTGGTCATTTTGGGTAAAAGAGGTCAAAAGTTGACTTTTTGACCGAGAGGTCCGATGGCCGAGTACTGTTACATAGATCACGACGATACGAATCCGTAGACAGGCGGCACGTCGAATTTGGACGTTCGACAGCGAAGTTACGGTTCACGGAAGTACGAAAGTACTATTCATGATAGCGCATTTTTCGAGGCAAGTGAAATTAGGTGGGGCCCAGGGATTTGTCAGTAGCCCAATGGATGAGTGACAAGTGTCACTCATCCACTTTCCATTCATTTTCCTTCATGCATTTCACCCTTCATCTTCATCGATCACTTTTCTTCCTTCATTCCAAACAAACACGATCTCACCCTCCCCCTTAAACCAATCCAAACCTTCCCTTGAACATAACTGAGACCTAGAGAGTGAGAGAGAGGCTGAAGGAGCATAGGACGTTGGCTGGGCCGCCGTGCACGGCGGTGAAAGCCAGAAAGGACCCGATTGCACGGTTAGGCCCATTTTTCCATATTTTTCGATTTGAGCATTATGGTTGGTTTTGAATGATTAGGGAATGATTATTAGGATGTTAGGAAGGTTTTAAGAGGGTTTTGGTGGTGGTTGACGGCTAGGACGCCGTGGAGGTTGATCGGGGAAGTTTGAACTGTATGGTTCAAAATGGGTTCACGGGTTTTATTTGGTTTTAGATGGTTTAATTAATTGGGAATGATAGAAAACAATAAAATAGGAATTTAGGGATTAAAATGGGACCAAACGGACCGGACCGGCCGGTTCGCGGCAGGTTGAAGAAGGCACTGTGCGGTGGCGCGTGAAGCCCACGTGCATTGCATTCCCTAAGCACGTGACGGCGCGTGGCAAGGAATTGGGGGAAGTTTCCAACATACGAAATCATCTATTCGATGTAACGAACATTTTGGGACTGGTTTCGTGTCAATCGGACATCGTTTCGATATAGTTCGGGTTGTCCAAAGGTTTAGGTTCGAGTTTAAAAATAGTTAGAAATTATGGAAAATTACGTGGCTTTAGTGAGGGGTTATATAAGTAGTTAATAACCCACTAAATTAATTTGGACAGGTTCGGGAATCCCGGAGGCGATGTTTGACCCGGGAGACGATTATGGAAAGCGTATCGAGGCGCGGCTTCGGACGGTCTGTGAGTGGACCCTTCTTTCGAAATTGATGCATGCATAAATGTTTTATAAGTATTTTAATATATGTTTTGTGTGGCCATGAGTGCAATTGTTTGTGGTAGCCTAGGATTTACGTATTTGCACGTATTTCAAGATTTTCGGTTTTATACGATGCATATACGTTCTAGGTTTTCAACGAAGGTTTAATAAATGGAATTCGGATTTAGAAACGTGAACTCGGGCGTGAGACTCAATTGATTTACAAACTCTCGGACTTGGAGTCCATTTGATTTGACGAGGAATCGGACCTAGGGTCCATTTGAGCTATACGATCGGACAGAGGGTCCAGTTGGTTTACGATTCGGGTTTGAGGCCCAGTTAGTTGTACTATCGGGCTTAATGCCCCGTTGATTGATGATATCGGGCCTGAGACCCATTTAGTTGAGATATCGGGCTTAGGGCCCTATTGGTTGTAAAATCGGACTTGAGGTCCTGTTGAGTTATGGTTCGGGCTTAGGGCCAAGTTATTCGTGTTATCGGGCTTGAGTCCCAGTTCAGTTTGTGAAATGAGTATTCGGGCATGTGACCCTATTGAACTGAGGATTTAGGCCGAGACCTGTGAAATGAATTTGAATCGGATTCGAGGAATCCTATTGAGATGAATCGGGTATAAGACCCAGTTGAGAAATGTATTTGAGAAAGAAAGAAAAGAGTATTTGAAAAGATATGAATGAACCCTCCATATGATTTATATGGTCTCCTCCAGCGTCGACCTGGAGAGTCACGATCCACAGACTAGAGTGGGTATCCCCATAGGGATCCCGTTCTAGGAGTGGAGGTTACGAGATATGATGTGGTCCCGGACCAGATTCCGGAGAGATGTGTGGACTAGATCCAGAGAGAGAGCTCGGACTAGATCCAGAGATTGAGCCTCCCAGATGGAGATTCCTAGGAGAAGACTCGGAGTGAGACCCCGAGTAGTGTGCACACTAGTATAGATTTGACATCGTGACTATTTCGGGGATGTGTTCCCTAGGGGCTGTGTGCCCCGAGTTGGCATCTTCCCGGAAGTGCCGCGGATGGGTTATACGTATATTGATATGTATGAGATTTTATGGAAAAGTGATTTGAGGGCGGAGACCCTTTGTTTTATGATTAGAAAGTGATTTGGGGCTGCGACCCCGTATACGAGATTTGGGGCGGAGACCCCCGTATTTGAATTTGTGAAAGTGATTTGGGGCGGAGACCCCGTACTTGATGTGATTTGGGCTGAGTCCCTATTGATTTGACCTACGGGTTTTTTATTGTGATTTCGGGCCGAGGACCCAAATGGATTTATGGTTCATGACGGTTTATGGGAACTGGCATGAACCTTGGAAGGGTGTTTGTGGGTCATGACGGTTTATGGGAACCGAGCATGAACCTTTGAAATGTTTAATAAATTGTTTGACAAATGATTTTCATGAACGTTTTGATAACTGATTTTTGGGAATGCATGTGTATGTATTTATGAAGGGCATAAAATGTCTTTGTGTCAAAATGTTTTTAAATGAAAAGTTTAAATTTTCCACTCACAGTTTTCGTGTTTTAATGCCCTTCAGGTTGATCGCGGATGCGGGCTGTAGTAGAGACGAGACATCACTCCCCTCCTCCTAAGATCCTGATGCACTCTAATAGCCCCGGCGAGGGCAGAGATGGAATCTTCCCTGGTCTGACACTTCGTGTCAGACGGGATCAGGCAGGTCCCACGTTAATCCCGGGGGATTTGGGACCGGTCCTGAAAAGTTGGTATCAGAGCATGTTTTGCTCGTGGAGTGCGCGCAGGTCGAGGATGTGATGTCTCTGAAGTCGTAACAGCCCGTCATCAACCTGGTGGTTAGGGCATTAGTACGAGGTTTTGGTAGAATCGAACCTTAGTTAGATGGTGTTTGACACGTGATACGATAGTTTGAGGTTTGATTGGCATGGAATGCCACGTATTTCGATGTTTGATCCCGAGTAGGATCAGTATTCGTGGGAATCTAATGGCTTCGAGCCGTAGTGTGCTAGAATTAGGACCCAGTGGATCCGTAGACATAGTATGACGACTTGAGAGTCATGACCACTCGACAGTAAGGTCGTGTCGGATAGAGGTTGTACGGATTAATACCAGTGGTGGTCAGAGGTCAGGGTCGCCCGTTTTACGATGACCCTGTACGACTACATTCATGATGGTTGGGAATAGGAACATTTGACCCTAATTGGCATGAGAAGCCATGTTCGATGTGTCGAATCCCGGTGGGATGTCGACTGGCAGTGGATGCCCGGATTAGTTGTGGTGTGACACGATAGGATGTGGTTGCGATGTTTAGTCGTTGTGCAATGTTAGGCAAGAAGTATGGCCAATTCTTGTGGAGGCCAGCGGCTGAGAGCCGTAGAGTTACGAGAGGACGAGATCCTCAGAGCGTAGTTATTAGCTAGTTGGTACCAGTATTGGAGTACGACCACTCTTCGGAGTCGAGATCGAAGGATCGGTCAGGATGGTAGGGCTGTAGTGGACAGCCGGGTTTGTGATAACCCTAGTAAGTAATTGATTGGACAAGTTACCAGGAGTGTGGTACTTGTGATCGGATCCATAGGTGGAACCGATCAGTAGATGTTGCATGTAGAGTAGTTGGTACCGGCGGTGAGACTACCGCATAGATTGGGAGTTCCGGTAGCAGAGTGTTTGTGAGTTGGTCTGCACGAGGTTGTGACAGACGCTGCTATCGATGGGCGTGATCGAGTCTTATCGAGTTGGATAGACTCGGGTTGCCATGATGATTGTGACGATAGGATTCGTCAGTCGTAACGATGATACGAGGTGCGTGAGTGACGTACAGTACGAGCAGTGATTCTGGATTCGACTCGGTGATGGCTGAGTCCGATCGCAGAATGAGATGTTGACGTTGGGTGTTGGTATACTTGCCACGCTCTAGTGAAGGCAATGATTATAAGTGGGACAGAGAGGATCTCGAGTGGCTCAATGCGAAGTACGGGAGTACTTGGTATGGAGACCAGTTTCCCCCAGTGATGGAGATCAGTTTCCTCAGTGATGGAGACTAGTTTCCCAGTGGTGGAGACCAGTTTCCTCAGTGATGGAAATTAGTTTCCCCTGTGACGGAGATCAGTTTCCTCAGTAATGGAGACTAGTTCCCCCAGTGCTACGAGATTGAGTCGCGAGGGTGTACTCAGAAGTATGGTAGTGAAGAGTAAGTCACAGACGCGTGGATGGTGTCCGGTTGAGTTGGGGACTTGAGAGTCCATTATGAATTATTTTTGGTTGACTACGGTTGACCATACCTCCTGAGTGAGGACATGGCACTGGTTTGCCTATAGAATGTTAGTAAGTTCGGTTGTGGAGTGAGATTCGTGATTGGATAAGAAACACGATTCCAACGTGATTGGTACTTCGGAATCAAGAGAGGTTGAAATCTAGATGATGGCATCAGAGTCCTTTCGACGATGACATCAAATCGCATCATCTTGGACTCGTTCCTAGGTGGGACGACGAGGATTGTTGTGACAGCTAGGAGTTCACAAGAATGTAAGAACCGAACACCTAGGTTGTGGGTCAATTTGATTGACTTGACGAGTAGATAGGGTTTAGCGTCACAGGATGTGACGAGTGAGTGTCTGAAGTGACCGACGGTTGGGGTCTGGACCATGGTTGGAGTGCGGACAGTAGTTTGTGGTTGGACGTTGCCAGAGTGCAGTCCTTGAGTAGGTCGGGTGGCACCCCGATATTGGTGTGATGTGGGTGCACCGGTGTGTTGTGCACGTTAGACGATGGGATTGACTACGGTCAATCGGTTGGTCGGGTCGAGAGGACCTGAAAGTGTAAGAAGGTTGTCATTTGGATAGAGTCCTAGATGGACGTGAGTGTTGATCGGATTTGATCCGATAGTGAGTTTGGAGACTCGAGGTGAGTCTAGATGACAAGTGGTATCGCTGAGTAATGCGAGATGCGATACGAGGACTCGAGAACGAGTCGAGATCAGAGTAGCGCAGGGAAGCGCAGTGGAGCTGAGAGTTGTCGGCTGGTCACGATGGTTGTGACCCGTGATGGTGACAGAGTACTAGGTATCCGATGCGTTCGGATCGGAGTGAATTGATGGGACTCTACTTAGAGTCAATTTTGGTTGTAGGAAATTGAGGGAGTTACTCCGTACGAGTACTTAGAGCGAGTTTGGACATAAGTCTGAGGATGGCCTATGATATGGGATTCGCACCATTGTAATGGCAGAATTTGTAGGGTGTTGTCAGATAGAATGCTGAGCTGGATGCCAGCTTGGCTGTGATAACCTTAGTGGGAGTACGTATTTCACCCTGACGACTGTAAGATGGACAGTGACAGAATGTTAGATTAAAGAACCGTTTGAGTGTCAGTTTGGTATTGCTGACCTGTCAAAGTGAGTGACAGGCGAAATCGACGAGTGTCGATGTTTGGCCTCGAGAGAGACGTACGAGTAGACTTGTAGTTATCGGAAATGACTTGGAGCTTTGGTGGCTCTAGTGACAATGTGTACCGATGCGTACGAGGTGTGTGTCGGACGTGTACTGTTACACGGGTACCCTTGAGTGTGGGTGCAGCGATCCAAGTCGAGGAATGAGGTTGGAGTCCACAGTTCGGTTGTGGAATCGGGTCAACTTGAATTTAGAGGACGAAATTCCTTAAGGGGGGAAGATTGTGACGACCTGTCCCGAATTAACGGGATTAATTAAGAATTAATGACGGATTAGCAAGGCTAATCGGAGATTAGGCGAGGATTAACGGACGTCACGGTGAAATGACGATTTTGCCCTTGGAACGAGCGAATCGTTGAATTTTCATTCGGATGGTCAAATAGACTTTGACTGATGACCGTGACGTATTTCGTGACGTCACGAGTTCATAGACAGGTGGCACGCTCGATTCCAACGACCGAAGAGGAAGTTATGACGTTCGGAAGCCCAAGGGCATTTTGGTCATTTTGGGTAAAAGAGGTCAAAAGTTGACTTTTTGACCGAGAGGTCCGATGGCCGAGGGCCGAGTACTGTTACGTAGATCACGTCGATACGAATCCGTAGACAGGCGGCACGTCGAATTTGGACGTTCGACGGCGAAGTTACGGTTCACGGAAGTACGAAAGTACTATTCACGATAACGCATTTTTCGAGGCAAGTGAAATTAGGTGGGGCCCAGGGATTTGTCAGTGGCCCAATGGATGAGTGACAAGTGTCACTCATCCACTGGCCATTCATTTTCCTTCATGCATTTCACCCTTCATCTTCATAGATCATTTTTCTTCCTTCATTCCAAACAAACCTGATCTCACCCTCCCCCTTAAACCAATCCAAACCTTCCCTTGATCATAACTGAGACCCAGAGAGTGAGAGAGAGGCTGAGGGAGCATAGGACGATGGCTGGGGCCGCCGTGCACGGCGGTGAAAGCCAAAAAGGACCCTATTGCACGGTTAGGCCCATTTTCCATATTTTTCGATTTGAGAATTATGGTTGGTTTTGAATGATTAGGGAATGATTATTAGGATGTTAGGAAGGTTTTAAGAGGGTTTTGGTGGTGGCTGACGGCTGGGACGTCGTGGAGGTTGATCGGGGAAGTTTGAACCGTATGGTTCAAAATGGGTTCACGGGTTTTAGTTGGATTTAGATGGTTTAATTAATTGGGAATGATAGAAAACAATAAAAGAGGAATTTAGGGATTAAAATGGGACCAAACGGACGAGAAATGAGGATGGGAGGGCCTTGGACCGGCCACGACAGTCCAGGCGGATCGGATTTGCAGGAAAAATCAGACCGGCCAGTTCTCGGTAGGTTGAATAAGGCACTGTGCGGTGGCGCGTGGCAAGGAATTGGGGGAAGGATCCAACATACGAAATCATCTATTCTACGTAACGAACATTTTGGGACTGGTTTCGTGTCAATCGGACATCGTTTCGATATAGTTCGGGTTGTCCGAAGGTTTAGGTTCGAGTTAAAAAATAGTTAAAAATTCCGGAAAATTACGGGGCTTTAGTGAGGGGTTATATAAGTAGTTAATAACCCTCTAAATTAATTTGGACAGGTTCGGAAATCCAGGAGGCGATGTTTGACCTGGGAGACGATTACGGCACGCGTATCGAGGCGCGACTTCGGACGGTCTGTGAGTTGACCCTTCTTTCGAAATTGATGCATGCATAAATGTTTTATAAGTATTTTAATATATGTTTATTGTGGCCATGAGTGCAATTGTTTTTGGTAGCCTAGGATTTACGTATTTTCACGTATTTCGAGATTTTTGGTTTTATACGATGCATATACGTTCTAGGTTTTCAACGAAGGTTTAATAAATGGATTTCGGATTTAGAAATGTGTACCCGGGCGTGAGACCTAATTGATTTACAAACTCTCGGATTTGGAGTCCATTTGATTTGACGAGGAATTGGACTTAGGGTCCATTTGAGCTATACGATCGGACCGAGGGTCCAGTTGGTTTACAATTAGGGTTTGAGGCCCAGTTAGTTGTACTATCGAGCTTAATGCCCCGTTGATTGATGATATCGGGCCTGAGACCCATTTAGTTGAGATATTGGGCTTAGGGCCCTATTGGTTGTAAAATCGGACTTGATGTCTTGTTGAGTTATGGTTCGGGCTTAGGGCCCAGTTATTCGTTTTATCGGGCTTGAGTCCCAGTTCAGTTTGTGAAATGAGTATTCGGGCATGTGACCCTATTGAACTGAGGATTTAGGCCGAGGCCTGTGAAATGAATTTGAATCGGATTCGAGGAATCCTATTGAGATGAATCGGGTATAAGACCCAGTTGAGAAATGTATTTGAGAAAGAAAGAAAAGAGTATTTGAAAAGATATGAATGAACCCTCCATATGATTTATATGGTCTCCTCCAGCGTCGACCTGGAGAGTCACGATCCACATACCAGAGTGGGTATCCCCATAGGGATCCCGTTCCAGGAGTGGAGGTTACGAGATATGATGTGGTCCCGGACCAGATTCCGGAGAGATGTGTGGACTAGATCTAGAGAGAGCTCGGAATAGATCCAGAGATTGAGCCTCTCAGATGGAGGTTCCTGGGAGAAGACTCGGAGTGAGACCCCGAGTAGTGTGCACACTAGTATAGATTTGACATCGTGACTATTTTGGGGAGTGTTCCCTAGGGGCTGTGTGCCCCGAGTTGGCATCTTCTCGGAAGTGCCGCGGATGGGTTATACGTATATTGATACGTATGAGGTTTTATGGAAAAGTGATTTGAGGGCGGAGACCCTATGTTTTATGATTAGAAAGTGATTTGGGGCTACGACCCCGTATACGAGATTTGGGGCGAAGACCCCCGTATTTGAATTTGTGAAAGTGATTTGGGGGCGGAGACCTCGTACTTGATGTGACTTGGGCTGAGTCCCTATTGATTTAACCTACGGGTTTTTTATTGTGATTTCGGGTCGAGGACCCAAATGGATTTATGGTTCATGACGGTTTATGAGAACCGGCATGAACCTTTGAAAGGTGTTTGTGGGTCATGACGGTTAATGGGAACCGGGCATGAACCCTTGAAATTTTTTATAAATTGTTTGACAAATGATTTTCATGAACGTTTTGATAACTGATTTTTGGGAATGCATGTGTATGTATTTATGAAGGGCATAAAATGTCTTTGTGTGAAAATGTTTTTAAATGAAAAGTTTAAATTGTCCATTCACAGTTTTCGTGTTTTAATGCCCTTCAGGTTGATCGTGGATGCGGGCTGTAGCAGAGACGAGACATCACTCCCCTCCTCCTACGATCCTGATGCACTCTGATAGCCCCGGCGAGGGCAAAGATGGAATCTTCCCTGGTCGGACACTTTGTGTCAAACGGGATCAGGCGGGTCCCTCGTTAATCCCGGGGGATTTGGGACCGGTCCTGACAGGCCCTCCCTAGGGGTTATAATTCATAAATGCCTTCCTGAGAGTAAGGTACCTCACGGGGGTGACTCCACTCAATTAGTGCTCCGTGACTACTACGGGGTCCACCTAGGCCAACGACCCTCCCCGGAGAAGACAATCCATAAATAAAGGATGCTATATGAAAAACCATTTCTCAATCATTCTCAAAACCTTTCAAATCTTTCAAAGGGTTCATGCCCAGTTTCCCATAAAACCGTCATGAATCCATAAATCCACTTTTCCCAAATCAAAATTCATTTAGGGTCTCCGAACTCGAAATCATATTTATAAACCATAGATGGGACTCATGCCCGATATCATAACCAACTGGGCCTCAAGCCCGATCATGTAAACCAACTGAACCTCAAGCCCGATCATGTAAACCAACTAGACCCCCAGCCTGATGCCTTATGAAATCAAATGGACTCCAAGTCCGATAGTACATAAATCAAATGGGTCTCAAGCCCAGTTCCATATTTCCAAATCCAAATCATATCATCAAAACCATGAACCAATTAGGCCCATGGCCCGGTAATATACTCAATTAGACTTCAGGTCTCAGGGTTTCCAAAAAAAATGACTCTCATGCCCGATTTTACCTTTTCAAATCCAAAACCATTTCATCAAACCATCACTGAAACCACAAACACGTTTAATCAGTGTAAAACCGTAAACTTCGATATACATGCAAATACGTAAATTGCCTCCAAATACGTGTAATCATGTAAATCACCAACACCATAATCATCATGATAGAAATCATATATATAAAACATATAAACATTTATGCATGCATCACAGTTTAGAAATCAAGGTCCACTCACAGACTGTCCTATGCTACAGCCTCGATACGCGTGTCATAAGCCTTCCTGAGCTAATAACTATCACCGAGGCTCCAAAACCTGTCCAAATCATACTAGAGGGTTACTAACTACCTTATTAACCTCTCATTGAAGCACCATAATTTTCCCTAATTTTTAAACATTTTTAGACTCGATCCTAAACCTTCGGACACCCCGAACTATATCGAAACGATGTCCAATCGACACGAAACTAGTCCCAAAATGTTCGTTACATCGAAAGGATGATTTCAAATGTTGAACACATGTCCCAAAATATCCCCACACGCCCCCACGCGCCGCTGTAAGCTGCTGCCCGTGAAGCCCTCGCGCCGGGAACAGTGTCACCCTAACCTCTGTCGAACCTGGTTCTCTGGTTCAGTTCAGTTCAGCTGAACCAGTGAACCTGTAAGGACCCGTCCCAGAAATTAGGGTTAAGTATGTGATTAAGATGGGATTAGTGAGTCAATTGGTGTTTAGTTGGTTACTTTTCGTTGGTTTGCGTAGATTGACGATTTTGCCCCTAGTCTGGGCCAATAGTTGACTTTTAGTTCGAGCGGTCAATTGGGTATGACCGATGACTGTGACGTAATTCGGGACGTCACGAGTCCGTAGACAGGTGGTACGCCTAATTCCGACATCCGAGGAGGAAGTTATGATGTTCGAAAGGTTGAGGGCATTGCCGTAATTTGGTTAAAATAGGGGGAAAAGTTGACTTTTCGTACGATCGGGTTTTGACACGTTGACCTAGGACCGTTAGGTATATCTCGTTGTCCTGAATTCAACGACAGGCGGCACGTGTTCATCGGACCTAAGATGAGTGAGTTACGGGTCTAGAACGGTAAGGGCAAAATTGTAATTTTGGAGTCAAAGAGGGGCATTTTGGTCTTTTGGCTGCTTGGGCTTGGTGCAGCTGGATTTGGACAAGTGTCCAGGGCAGAGTGGGGTTTTTGTGAGATAATGGGGAGGATTGTGACACGTGGGGTTTGGCTAAAGGCTTCTAGGGAACACTGTTCCAATTATTTGGGCCATGTGTGTGTTCGTGTGTGCCCGTGTGTGTGTGTTCGAAGAAGAGAGAACAGAGACTGAGAGATTGGGAGAATTGGACGAGTGCAGAGTGTGTTTGTGTGTCCTGGTGGAGTGAGGAGTGAGCAAAGTTGAAAGAGAGTTAGTGAGGAGGTTGGGAGGTGTTGTGTTTGTGTGTGAGGAGTGTGAGAGCTCACGGGGAAAACCAGAAAAACAGAGAAGAGGTGAGAGATCGTGGTGGTGGTGTGGCCGTGTACTGTGCAATTGGGCTCGACAGGGGGTGAGGACAGCTCTGTGGACTTCATGGAGTGCGGCGGTGAGCACGGCGGCGATCGACGACAGGTAATTTCTTCTCCCCGTAAGTTTGCTCTGTTTTGGCCGTGAAGTTCAAACCGGAAGTCGTGAAGTCTAGGGTTGAGTTGACGATTTTGGTGAGTTGGGTGAGACTCAGGGAGGTCCTAGGGAGCGTCTAGTGTTGTCACCGTGATGGGGGAGGACTTGGGTGGACGGATCGTGAAACAGGGGACAGTTTGGGTTTTGGCTTCGAGCTTGAGTCGACGGGTTAGGGACGGTGTTGTTGTGATTGAGTGAGGGGGATAGGTTCCTTAGGACGGGACGATGAAGATGGTGAAGAGAGGGAGGAAAACGGAGACGGATGGGCGGAGAACCGGGAACGCCGGTTCAGACCGGTTCACGTGAGGAAGACGATGATGAACAGTACTTTGTGTACCGGTGCGTGGGGGCGTGTGCAGGGGTGTTTGGGAAAACGGTCAACTGATTTTTTGTTCTAAATGTCTTAACGAATCTAATGGAATTGGTTTCGAGTTAATCGGACGTCGTTTGAGCTTAGTTCCGCGAGGTTGAAGTTTTAGGGTTCCGGTTCGTTACGTGTAGGACCCGGGTAATTTTGGGGAAAAATTAGGTGGACCTTCGTAGACGTGTTAGTGACGTACTTTGGTGCTTGTTGACAGGATCGGGATTTCCCGAGGAAGCTGAGGAACGTATGGGACGTACGGGACGCGAGTGACGTGCCCGGTATCTGTGAGTGGACCCTTTCTCTAAACTTGAGCATGCATAACTGTTTTATTTATGTTTTACGCTATTAAGTATATTTTTATGTTTCTCATACGGTTATATGTTGGTTTTACCTAATGGTACGTTTTTCGAGAAAGTTCGGTTTTCAGTACGTTTTACGATAAAAGGTTGATTTCTGACTATGATGGTATAGTTTCGGGATTTCAAATGATAAATGATTTCTAATGGTTATAAAGGGATTTTGGAACGTGATTGCAATGATCAGGGTTTTCGGTTTTAAAATCAGATTTCGAAAAACGAGGTTTGATTTTGAAGTTGAAAAGTGGATTTCTGGATTTGGATTCGGAATGACGGTTCTGGACGCCGGAAGGGCATCGGACCGGTGATTTCGGATTCAGGTTTGGATGTGGATTTAGAAATGGTTTTTAAATGGTTTTGATTGGATTTGCTGGATCTAGTTATTGGGTTTAAAGACCCGGATATTGTGATTGACGGGGGAAGGGCCCGGATTGGGTTTAAAGACCCGGATTGAGTTTAAAGACTCGGGAGTTTAAAGACTCGGATATTATTAAGGCCTGGATTGAGTTTAAAGACTCGGGAGTTTAAAGACTCGGATAGATCCAGCAGGTTTGATCGGATGATGATGGCTTGGTATTTATATTTTATGATACAGTTTTATGATGCTTATGATTTAAGTTCTATAACTGTTTTTATAATGATTCAGCAAATGTTTTATGACGATCCTTCTAGGATTTCTAACTGTTTTCAATAACTGGGTTATGCATGTGATTTCAAAACGGAGGGCTAAAACCTTGGTTTTATTATGAAATGGTTTTCAGAAAGTATTTTATGGTTTATGGTCCACTCACATCTTTTGTTTTAATTTGCCCTCCAGGTCGTGGAGCTAGCGCGGGGTTTTGGCGTCGAGGCAACGTCGGAGGCATAGAATTTTCGAGAGTGACCCCGGAGTGGTTAAACTTTTCCGTTGTGCGTGTACCTTGTTTATCGGATTTCTTTGCTTTGTATTTAGTACTATGCTTTGTAAAACTTGACTTCGGGATGTTTAAATTTTCTCATGTGTCTGACTGTGTAGTTTGGTGGTTTATCGTGAGTTTACTTCGGTTTTGTGTCGGGGTGTCAGACGGGAGCAAGATTTACCTCGGTTTTTGGGGTGAAACCGGGGTGGGTCCTGACAGAACCGACCCGGTCGGTTCTCCCAATTCTGGCCACCATTCTCGATGGGGTTTCTTCCTACACCATCGTCTCATCCATCCCATCGATCAGTGGTTTCAAAATTGAGAAAAGAGATCGATATCATACCTGTTCATGGAGGAACATCGACCAGCCACCTGCAACTGCCCCTCCCCATCGTCTCGGGCCACCATAATCCATTAAATTGGTCCCAATGGACTCAATTGAGTCCTAGGAACACGACCATGTCCCCCAAATCGATCCATCAGCCTTGAAACCCAGCTTCCAATTTTTGAACCAACATTCCACCGTGTCCGGTTGCTAGCCACCGCACACCGCCGTCCATTCCATTAGCACCGCTACCCTCGTCTCACATCACTCTCACGTTTTCATTCACACATCATAACCGTTGGATGAGGTTCGAAAGGGTTGTAGGGGAATGGGTGTTCGGGTTTTGGAGAAGAAAATATAATGAAGATGAAGACTGATGAGCGGGGGAGAGAGAAAGAGAGAAAAATCAGAGAAATTTTATAAAATAATATTATAGCAATTAATTATATATTTTAATCCTTAATTAATCACCCAATCCTATACTAGATCCACTTTTTAGGGAAGCCACCAGTGGGATGAGTGACACTTGTCACTCATCTAATAGCCCCACATAAATATCTACCCAATCAGATTTTATTATTATTTTAATCGAATCCCGAGACGTTAAATTCCCGATTTCGATCCCGTGATCATAACTTCTCCGTTCGACGTCCGATTTTGACGTCTCGTGACGTCCCGATCTACGTCACGGTCATCGGTCCTCGTTCGTTTGACTCCCCGAGTAAAAAGTCAACATTTTTCCCATGATCAGGGGCAAAACGGTCATTTTACACCATCCGTCATATTTCGCTCAACTAATCACCGATTAATCTCAATATTCCTTCATTAGTCACTAATCTAATCCCAAAGTTTGGGACGGGTCGTTATAGAGACCACCATTAATTTTCCCTTTTTTTCTCAATCACAAGAATTAATCACGATGACATCAACGCACACGCCATTAATGTCATAAATTGCTCCTTTGGGGGAAAGTGGAAGCAAAGTGTAAATTGAGGGGTCTAATTTTACCAAGCATATGAATTTCATGTACGAAAGCTTGACCTTGTTGACTTCTTAACGGACTAAGAGGGAAAAGACATCGTTGGCGATGGCCTTAGCTTCTTTGGCTGTTAGAATGTTAGTTCTTTAGATGAATTTATCAACCAAAATGTACAATCACCGCAGAAAAATAAGAGTTACCTTTTTTCTTATACTTATGATGGAAAATTAAGGCCAAGTCCCTTCAATTCTGCCATTCTTTCTTCGGCTTTCTTGATGATGTAGCTGTTGAAATTGTCGTAAAGTCCTTGATTGCCGGTGATGACGACAATGGCAACTTTTGTGATATATTTGACGTTGGTGAAATGAGCGTTAATGTCTTCAACTTGAAGTTGCTTATTGATGTTGTAAATTAAGGACTTTGGTAGCGGATTAAAATATCGACCGATAGGGCCGATATATAGTCAAAATTGGCCGACGGCAGCTAAGAAGGAGGGGGGGGGGGGGGGGAAGATATCTCACAAAATTTTGATTTTTTTTTTATTTTAAGGATATAGATCTCATTACTTAGGTAAAACGATCGAGATTGGCCTAAATTCGGTGAAAATCGGGCGTAAAATGACGATAAACCAGTTGGGTCATGCCGCCGGGTCCGAAACCCGAATAGCAGACACGGCTTGAGATAGATGACAACTACTGTGCAGGCGCGTGGCCACCACGCGTAGACGCTACCACCGGTGTGTGGTGGCCTGTGCGGTGTCCGATGGCCGTTTGTCCAACATAAAATATTTTTTATTTTTTTCTGAGTTTATTGGTACAACTTTCAAGTTAATTGGATACCATATGAGTACATTTCTAAATATCTAATATAATATGTTTTATGTTTAAATTACTATTTGATATATAAAAAAATTGGGAATATAAATATAACGATAATTTAAATATTAATGAATTTTTTAAGCAAATTATATTGAATGGTAGGATTTCGTAGAGTAGAGATGGTTAATTTGAAACAAATTATATTTAATTAAATTCAAGTAAATTATGTTGAATTGAAGAAACTTACTTGAATGGTTAATTTGAATATTAATGGATTTTAGAAAAATATGAAATGAGCATACGATTAATAAGAATTCGTTTTACGTCCAATTTTTACTAATTAATATCCAATTTTTACTAATTAATATCCAATTTTTAAAATTATTATGTAAATACAAATTCCCCAATTTTCTTAATTATTATGTAAATGTAAACTTCATTATTATATGCTTATTTTTATGTTTTAATTATATTAACATTCAATTATAGTAGTTCACTTCAATTTATGTTTATGTTTAAAATTTTATATTATTAGTCATCGGCAGAACCCTATTGTATTGTATTATTCATCATATATTTATTATAGCAAAGTTATTTTATCATTTTTATTAGTCAAATATAGTCATTATTGGTTACTTAAGTTTTTCCCAAAGTTTCATTCCAAATTTCCAACTTTAAGACTGAATTTCCGTGATTTTTGTTGACCGTAAACGATATCGATATCGAGATCGATATTTGGAGCAAGATATTCGTAAATTTGACTAGCGATATATCTGTCGATACCGATATTTCAACCTTTGCTTATGCGTGAGAAGGAAGAAGAAGGAGGGACTAAATCAACTATTATGGTAGAGTTCAAGGACCAAAAAAAATCCAATATTGAATGTGAGGGATGATTTTTAATATAGGGTAAATTTGAGAGACTATAGCTCCAAATTTTCCCAAATTAGAAACTTAAAAAATTTATTTAATATGAATGGACAATTTTGCCCTTTCTTTTTAATAGATTTCATTCGAGTTTTGACAAAGAGACTAAATTAACTAGTATGGTAAAGTTCAAGTATAAAAAAAAAAAAAAAACCAATATTAAATGTTAGGGACAATTTTTAATAGTAAGGTTAATTTGAGAGATCATTTGTTCCAAATTTTCCTATAGATTTATAAAGAGTTTTTAGTACACAAATATACATGAAAGTTTTAACGACTATGAACCATTCAAACTAAAATATAACTAAGGACCAAAGTTTTAATACACAACTAGGTGTATTAACCAAATATTCAAAATTCCATTAATCCTTAAAATTAAAAAATATTGGGTTATGTTATGGTTTAGGGTGTGGCTCTTAAGTTGACTTCGCCCAAAACTTAAAGACTAGAACTTTGTCACTTAGTATTTTGGTCTCCAGATGTTATGTCGGAAGTCTCTAATTCAACTGATCTTGTAAATGATGATCAATACTCAATGTACATATTGTAATCCTAGCCACTTCCCCAATATCATGGTATCAAAAAAAAAAATTAAGCCATAAGCTCTTTCACTACCACCCTATCCAAGCAACATTTCTCTTCCTAAAACTCTCTAAAACCTTAAATTCTAGATAACACACTGGATTCCTCAAAGAATAGACAAGTAAAGTAGGACAATACTTACATCTCACCATGTTGGTGCTTCCTCTTAGCACCTTTTCGTTTTATCTGATTGTCTTTATTCAAATATCATAATCGGAACCATTAATTATCTAAATCATTATGTCAATATCATTTCTATAAAAAATAAAACAAAATTATATATATAAATATATATACATATTCAACTAATGGAAGGTTTTCCATGAGGATCTTAATTCTTACCAAAATCGTCAAGTTATTTTATACATATGAATGACTAAATGACCTCCAATTTTTTTTAATTTTTTAGATGATCTTAACATGATAATTTAGAGAATGAATAGTTCCGATTATGATTCATGTACAGAGATAATTTGATCAATCGAAATGGTGGTACGAGAATGTACCACCATGGTGGGATGCAAGTATTTTCCTTGCTCTTTTTTATGAATTAAATTTTCAAACTTATCCATATTCCTTTTGAATTACATATATATATATATATATTACAAGAATACTTGCATCTTGCTCTGTTAGTACCTTCTCGTAATTCTCATTTGATTGATCAATATTATATATATATATATATATATATCATAATCGAAACTGTTCATTCTCTAAATTATCATATTAAGATCATTTTCACAAGGAAAAAAATTAATAAAATTGGAAATTATCTAGTCATTCATATATGTAAAATAAATAATCGATTTTGGTAAAAATTAAGATCATCATGGTGCATGGCTCATTTAATTGATATATATATAAGTTATTGAATGACCTATAATCTTATTGATTTTTTATATGGATGGTCTTGACATAATAATTTAGATAATTAATGGTTTCGATTATGATATTTGAATAAAGACAATCGGATAAAATAAAATAGTAATATAAGGAAGTACCATCATGATAAGATGCAAGTATTATCCAAAAACAAAATATTCAAATAAAAAATGTAGAGGCACAAAAACAATTTATGTTGTACCAAAATTAACTCCCAATAATTTCATTGCTTGCAGTTGCGTTTCCACTTTCCAACACATGCATGGACACGTATCGTCGGTTATCCGATTTTTTTTTATACTAAAACAAATCACAAGGAAAAACCTCTAAAAGAGCTGCCATCAACAAAATAAAAAAGTCACGTCTCTTTCGTAGCACCCTGAAGAGAAGCAACACAAAAAATGCTTTCTTGATAATTGTGACCTATTTAGCAAGAGCATCAGCAAAAAAAATAGCTTCCCTGAAAATATACTTGAAAGAAATGTAGTTGAATCTGGTAGAGTGTTCCTTGATATGATCAATCATAGTGAGCAGACTCTAGAGAATAGAAATACGACCGTTGATAGTATTAATAAGAATTTTAGAGTCTCCTTAGACTTAAAGATTAGAGATTAAGAGAGGCGGCATTATTAAGCCCATCAACAAGAGCATGAGCTTTAGTAAAAATAACATCGGTAGAAACAGTATTCTTGGAAGCATCAAAGATACGTAAAATTCTATCATTACGAATCACATATCCAGAAGTTGCATTACTATTTTGAGTAACCAAACCATCAAAGTAAGTTTTGCATAATTGTCATTAGGAGGCTTCCAACTAATGTAGCCAAAAGCAGATGAAGATCTTACAGATTTTAGATAATGCCTTGAAATAAGACTTAATGTAAGACCCGTGTCTTGGGAAGAATGGTGAACAATCTCACATCGCTTGGGGAGGGATGGACACGTATCTATTTAGCATGAGGTCTTTTGGGAGCTCATTGGCATTGGATTCCTTAGTAACTCCAAAGTTAAGCGAGTTTTGGCTAGTGCAATCTTAGAATGGGTGACTGTAAGACTCGTGTCCTAGAGGGAACGGTGAACAATCCCACATTCCTACGATGGGGGAATGGTTTGGGAGGGGAATGATGGTGTGCCCTAAAGTTGTAGGTACACGCCTATCTAGTACGAGGCCTTTTGGGAGCTCAGTGGCTTTGGGTGACAGGACCCACCTCGATTATCACCTCGATAACCGGGATGAACTCTGCTCCCGTTTGACAACCCAACTTAAAGGACTAAAATAACCACAAAAAACCGCGAAATATACATTGCCAGACCAGGGAGAAGTTATAATACAACTAGTCAACAGTAGCACAGAGCATAGTAATAGTACAATATAAGACAAAAATCCTACTAAGAGCTGGCTACACACGCAACGGGAAAACTCTATGCCTCCGCCTCTGCCTCAACGTTAGCCCCGACGCTAGCACCACGACCTGGAGGGTGTTAAAAACATTAAAAGCGTAAGTGGACTAAAAATAAGAGTTATAAAACCGTTGCGAGATAAACCAGGGTTCACCCTCCGTTTTTAAAACGTGTATGCATAACCAAGTATCTGAAAACAACATTTATACGAGGTGAAAATAAGCATGGAAATCCACAGAAATCAAAATTAAAGTTCGGGCACTCGGCCCTAAATCCATAAGAACCAAGTTATTTGGGTCACAACCCAAAACATTTGAAAACCAGTGAAAACCCAGTGAAAAACATCAATCATACAAGTTTACTAGATCTCAAATGCGCCCGAGTCTTTAAACTCAAAACCATGCGCAATAACCAGGCATTCCCGGGATATCAACGAGTCGTTAAATTCAAAACACAATCAACAGGTCTCGGGGGGTATCACAATCACTGAGTCTTTAAACTCAAAACATATACCGAGTCTTTAAACCCAAAACATATCAATCCAGGGCCCTCCCCCCATCATCAATCAACCGAGTCTTTAAACTCAAAACCAGATCCAACGGGTTTTTTTTCTCTTTTTCCGGGTCTTTAAACCCAAAACCATTTTTCAAGCATAAGAAAAACCCATCGAAATCCGAAACCCAAAACCAAATTGGAAATCTTCGAAAACAGAAATCACGTTTGATCGAAATGGGACTTCCGCCCGAATTTCACTTCCAAATCTCAAATCATATCCACAAATATTTAGTAAAACAGGATGCGTATAAACATAAATCATCCATCTGAAACCATCCTCAAAAGCATAACAGAAATCATGTCCTCGAAGTACGTGCAAATCCGATAACTCGTATTGAAAAACGTGCAATCAAGTAAAGCAAGAATATAGAAGTCGTAAGCATAAAATCATATATCGAAAGTATAAAATCATATATCGAACATTAAATAAATAAGTAAAAACAGTTATGCATGCTCGGTTAGAAAACAAAAAGTCCAATCACTAGGTTCGAACGCGTCAGTCGCGTCCCGTACGCTCCTCGGCTGTCTCAGGAATATCCCAACCTGTCAAAAGTTACCATTTCGGGTGAAAAACACTTCATTTAAGCTTACCCTAATTTCCCCAATTTTTCGGGATTTTTAAACGTAATTAAACTAACCCCTAAACCTTAGAACACTCAAAACTACCCCGAGGCGGTGTCTGGTCGACTCGAAACTTATCCCAAAATTTTCGTTACATCGATTAGAGTGAAAATCGTGTTGAACACTTACCCAAAACAGGCTCCACGCGCCCTCACGCGCAGCCCAAAGGGGCTGCGCGTGGGAGCCACACGCTTGCTACTGTTCATCGTTAACCTTCAGCCAACCCGGTTCAGACCGGTCCGGTCCAACCGAGCCAGCGAGGCCGGTTTTCACCCATTTTCAAGCCATTTTCAATCCTTTCTACGCCCTTAGTTTTGTCCTTGAATTTGGGATTGATTCACTTAACAAAATCACGAAATGAAGCCCTAAACCTTACCTCCCAAGTTCGAACCAAAAACCCAGAAATCCATGTCTCTGTTCCCGGCCACCTCGATGCTCTCCGATCACGGTTTCGAGTCCTGTGGCACCTTAGTAACTCCTAGGACGATAAAAAATCATCACAGTAATTCAACAATACTCCAAAACCATCGATTTTATTCCAAACCGTCTCAGGGAAAACAGAGTACCTTAATGACTTACCTGCTCTCTGCTCACCGCCGTGATCTCCACCGTGGCCCTGTACGTCCCAGAGTCACTCCTCAGTACTCTGATCACCACCACAGACCAGACTTTGACTGGTTTGATCGTTGAGGTTCACGGTCGAGCAATGGGTTCTACTCTGTTTTCTGGGTGTTCTCACCTTCTCACAGCCCTTTCCTCACTCACACCCTCGCCAAGTTTCCCTCACCAGACTCTTAACACTTCTCTGATCACTCAAACCCTACCACAAAGAAATCACACGACTCACACATTGAGAAATGGTCGATAGCTTCTCTGTCTCTCTGTTTTCTCATTTTGATCGATTAAACCAAACGTTTAAATCTTAAACGCGTGACCGTCTTGGCTAGAAGCCTCTAGGAATAGGGCAGGTGTCCTCCAACCTGTAGTTCAGCGCTCACAAATATCCAATCCCCTCTGCCCAGGTGTCCTTATCCAGTTACACACAAATCCCAAAGTGCTAAAAGACTAATTTGCCCATAAATGTCGAATTTACCATTTTACCCTTCACTTAACTAGACCCGTAACTTAACCGTCCGACGTCTGATGACGGCGTGCCGCCTGTCGTTGTACTCTGGACATCGAGACCTATCTAACGGTCCTCGAATTGCGTGAAGAATACATGTCGTGGAAAAAGTCAACAAATTCCCCCTTTTTAACCAATTTATGAAAATGCCCTCGACCTTCCGAACATCACAACTTCTTCCTCGGTTATCGGAATCGGACGTGCCACCTGTCTACAAACTCGTGACGTCCCGAACTACGTCACAGTCATTGGTCAAAGTCCATTTGACCGCCCGAACTAAAAGTCAACATTTTTGCCCATTCCAAGGGCAAAATCGTCATTCTGCACCGTCCGTCCAAAAGTATCCAGCTAATCACCGATTATCTTCGCTAATCCGTCATTAACCACTAATCTAATCCCGATTTCCGGGACGGGTCATTAAAATCTACCCCCCTTAAAGAATTTTGTCCCTGAAATTCCGCATCTTGTACCTCCGTAACTAGCGGGGAGAAATCCAACTGATCTTACACTTGGGTCTCCTACCTGATGTCCATCTCCTGCCAATCCAACTTATCCTGACAGTTCCCAACCTGTCATCTCAACTTGGTCAAGCGAACCAATTCATCTGACTTCCAGCCCATCTCGTAATCCTTTTCTTTTTACTGAGATCAACCTTATGTACGCCACAACACCCCTGTTACTAGTTTCAACACTTCCGACGCCTTCTCGAGTCGAGCGTACCTCGTACCCATACTTCTGTCAACAATCCGTTCCGACCCTACCAGAGTTACGACGTACTCGCCTCTACTCTAAATTGACCAATAAAACAATCAACAAATAAATGCTGAAGAGATTCAGCTTGACAATCCCACTAGGGGTAGTCTGGAAGAAAATTAGGCATATGACGATTTAGACGTTCACGAGTACTCAAGCGTTGCCTTAATAGGAGCCAAGCAAAGAACTTTCTTTAGGAGGAATGAAAAGATGCCAAATCTTGTTGAGACTACAAGCTTCTCGATGTTTGGTAATATTTTTTTCTTGATAAGCACAAGCAGATTTAATTGTAAACTCACATTTTGGATTAGGACCCCAAACAAATCTGTCATCACGTAAATCACTATTAGAAGGTCGTGGAATACTACAAATAACATTGATTACATCCTCATAAAGTAGATGTCTAAGAGCATCGATATTCCAGTGATTATTTTGAATAAATTTGGAAACCGTGAATGACCAATTTAAATTAACAATAGAGCTAGCATAAACAAGATTAGCCACCGGAAATGGGAAAGTCCAATTGAACCCCCAAAAATTATTGCTCTTATCATTACTAACAATCCAGCGAATGTATGTGAACAAAAGAGTTCCAACATCAAGAATGCTCTTAGGATAAAGACAAAATTCGTGCAAGTCTTTAGGTATTTGGTTCAGATTAGTTTAACTCACCAGTTACTATGATGAGTGAAAACTTTCCAACCTAATTTAATTAGAGTAGCTTTGTTAAATCTTTCAACGTAACGAAGCTGTGGCCTGTGGGCATCCATACAATTTAGGCCAGCTATACCCTATAGCCTATACATGTACTCAAGTTTTCTTCATCTGCTTCTATCACCGATTCACCATGTCAAATTCTGATTCTATTTCTCTTATTTTAAATTGTATGGATGCATTTTTTTCCCTCTTGTTTTCTACCAATTGGTCTCTCCGTGTCTTAATATTAGGTAAGCCCACAGGCCACAGCTTCGTGACTCCTGACACATTAATTTTGCAAAGTTTCAAACCCAGTCGTCAAGCATGACGCTCTCGACTCATCGCGACTCATGACTCAGTGGCTCACTCTCAGTCCCCGCCTGGATTGTGAACTCATCAGTCTCTGAGTCTGACGCACGGAAAACACCAACGCACAGTCGGCACCGAGTCAACGACGCCGCCACACTAATATTGCTGGCCGCACAATAACAATTGATCAAAATTGGATTATGATTATAAATAAACTGCCGGGAGCACAATCCTCCAGACGTCATTCATGATGGCAAATTTTATATGGTCCATCCTTAATTATGAGTCATTAGTATCTGTAATGATTTGGTGGGTACATTTATCATTCCATTTAATAGAGTCGTGGTGTAGAAATTGGTTTCTCAAAACTTGGGGAGCATTATTTTTTTTTTTTTTGTTAAACTACTTAGGGAGCATGTTTACTCATCACTTCATTAAGCATTTGCCATGTTTATTTTAACAAAACTACAGTTAACCCCTAAAAATTTAACCCTCCCTCTTTCTCTCCTCTAAATCAGAAGTCATGGCTATCACAGCTACAATAGTTTCTTTAAAAAAAATGGAAAATTGATGGAAATAGAAAATTCTGCACAAATTTATTCAAAAATAGAATACTCAAAAATGTTTTTACAAAAACAGAACCTATATAAGAGGATGGTAACCTTGTAGTAACCATTCACAAATTTTTACATTTTATCTTCCTCTCATCTTCTCTCTATCTTCCGCTCATCTCCTTGTACAAAAGACAAAACTGACCTCAGTTACAATCCAATTGAAGAAGATTGAATGGAATATCTCAACCACGTAGGAAACAAGGACCTCTTCCTCTCACCTTCTCTCATCTTCCTCTCATCTTCTCTCATCTTCTCTCATCTTCCTCTCATATTCCTCTTATCTCCCTCAATCCTCTGTTTGATTTTCATTAAGGAGGATAAACTACAAGTGGTGAGGCATTCAAGAAATTAAAGCAAATAACTAATTGGAGAGTAAGGAAGATGAATTTTCAGGTGTAAAGTCAGAAAGATGATTGGATAGAAGGCCATAGAAACCAATTTTGAATTTGTAGATCTAATTTGATAGTGCTATTGGTTTAGATCTACTTTTACAATCTAGTAGTATCCTTATAGTCTGGGTAATGAGAATTTGAGGCCAAAACATCTAATTCTCACTACATTGACTATGAGGACACTATCTAACTGTAAGGATAGATAGACTCACACTTGTGTGAAAAACAAAATCAAAAGAGGGATACTACATGACTATGAGGAAAAAAACGAGCATATGTTGATGAAAATGTTAGTCCAATATATCGAATTCTCACTAACACAAAAAGCAATTTTCATTTCCCTGACTATGAGGACACTACCTAACTTTAATAGAAATGAGCATAAGCTGATGAAGTTTCAGACCAATACATCCAATTCTCCACGCCTACAAAAAGAAATTCTTATTACCTTGACTATGAGGACACTACCTGGACCATAAGGACAAAAACGAGCATAGGTTGATAAAAATTTCAAACCAACACATTTAATTCTCAGTACCCCAAAAGAACCAATTCTCATTAACTTGACTATGAGGACACTACCACACTATAAGACTATATCTAAATCAGTGGGGCACTATAAAACTATATCTATGTTTCCATTATCCACCTTTGTTTCTATCTAACCTGTTCGAAACGAGTAGCCACCACCACTGCCTGAATAGTCCTGAGTCGCTATAGAGGGAGGGGTTGATTTCATGGGATGGAGGCTTGGAGGGTTTGATTTCGTGGGAGGGAAGGTGGTTGGATCTTGTGGGAAGGAGGAAGGGTTCAAAAGAGAGAAGAATGGAAGGAGGGTTGAATTTTGTGGAAGGGAAGAAAGGTTCGAAAGAGAAGATGAGAGGAAGATGGGAGAAAATGAGAGGAAGACCACGGAGATAAGAGAGATTTCACCGGTAGGTTACTATTAAGGTTACCATCACCTTCATATAGGTTACTGTTACTATTAAGGTTAATATTATTCCTGAAAATTGAGTTGTGATTAAATTTTTTTTTTTCTACTTGCTGCCTCATGGTATACAATCCACGATGGGCATGACTTCTGCATTGTGTGAGATTGGAGAGGAATAAGAACAGGGAGATGCAAGCGTAAATTTATTTTTCGATTAATGTAATCCTTATTAATTTAAATTACACTCATATCTTTAAATTAAAATAATTAGCAAAATGTTCGGGTGCTAACTGTAGTTTAGTTAAAATACATGTCGCAGATTTTTAATGGAGTGGTGATCAAAATTGCTCCATAAAAGTTAGTATTCAAATCTGAATAACGATTCCATTAGGTGAATTCACCTACCGAATCACCACTGCATTAATGTATGGTATTCTCTTTGCTTGAGGATTGATATTGGCATAATTGTTAGACATTCCACGGCAGTTCAAGCGAGTTTAGAAGTTGCCAGATGCCAGATTTTGTAATTTTTCACTCTCCAACTGATGGTTTAATTTTGTCTAATTCCCGTCCTTATTCTCATATTCCCATCTTTTGATTCTACTAATATACCATCCGATGAATTGGTAGAAAACAAAAATATCTTCCATAGGTTTCATGGAATTTTACAAGGCATTCATTTTTTTCTTCATTTGTACTCCCTGAATTTGTTGCCGGTAAATTTGTTCGGGCACTCATTTAAAATTGAACTCGTGCTCCCAATTTTCACATTAGAGATGTATGCACCTATTTATGTGTTCTTTCACTGTCTTCTCCACCTCTTTAATCAACTTTATGGATACAAAAAATTTGATAAAATATTTTCCATCTAATAATTAATTGTAAACAACATGCAGAATTTTAAAAGACCCGAGGGTTTTTTCTTTGGCTCTATCAGCAATCTCATAAAACTGCCCACAGAACTGACCTATAATCGGATCCCCTGACCTGACCTATAATTGGATCCACTGAACTGACCTATAATTGGATCTAACCTCCAATACCCTCCCTCAGGAACCAACATTGTCATTAAACAACAGGTGGTTCCGTGTGGGACGGTCTACGAGATCCAAATATATACCATATGGATTCAGCGAGTTTCCCTCGTACAAATCTAAAAGAAAAAAATAAACCAAGACAAAAAAAAAAAAAAGGTGAGGGAAAAAATATGATCGGAGATAACAACTAAGATAAAAACACTGATACTCTCGTCAAGCACAATAGATTCCGAGTTCAGACCCAAAAGGCAGCCGGGCTCAAACCATCCACAGCTCACCCTAAGAAAATAGAAGAATTGGGAGAAGGTGACGAGAGAATTAGGGCAACCAAAAAAATTTGAACGGGGTTCAGAAATTAACATCAAATGGGTTTTTCTCTAGACAGAACTCAGGACATCAGCTTTCAAACCTCGATTTAATCTTGTGGCTTTAATCCAACGGCCGAAGGGTCATGTCTTGTTCCTGCCTAGAGAAACTCTGAGCATTAAAAACCACCGTTGACAACCTTTAATATAGGCTATGTTTGGTTTGTATAACTCATCAAATTCAATGTAATTTGGAAGTAGAAGTGAACGATTTTTGTTGTGGACTATTTTGAGGGGATTGTATTGGATAAAAGTTTCCTTCTAGTCTAATCTCCCCTAATCCCTTTATGATTAAAAAGTACTCACTTCACCTTCAAAATATATAGAATTTGATGAGTTATCCAATCCTCACCATACACAGCCTTAATGTTTTCTTGCTAAAGGATATCTCTATTCAGTAATTATATTTAAAAAAAGGAGCTAGGAGCCAGCCTCCAGTAACCAAGCAACTACCAGAAACAAACAGAAAACTTGCACTGGTCAACCCAACTATCAAACGGAACAATGCCAATATATGTTTAAATATATGTTCCAAAACCAATGATACAACTATATCTGAGCCTATAACCAGATGTAATTATAATATCAATAAATGGAACTCAGCCCAGAAGTTCTATGCATTACCTGTTAAAAAACTACAGTTTTCAATTCACCATGAATTTAAGTAAAGATGGTATGAATCAGCTGGACTGCTCATACCCAGACAAGGTAGAATTTTGATGCAATTCATCCCAGCAACATCTGATTTCACTCGACCTTAGAAGTAGCTTTACCTAACCAAGACAAGTTCTAGGGAAGAGGAAAAGAAAAAAAGCAAAAAAAAAAAAAAAAAGAACAGAAAAAAAAAGAAAAAAAAAAGATAAGAGGGGAAGGAGTAAGACACCAATTTATATCATTTGTAAGTAACTAGGTTCATTTAACGCCCAAAATGATCAAGGCTTGAACAGATGCCCTTCATGTAGAATTATTAATATCTACAACTGCATACCTTCATATACATCAGAGAAAATCAACCCTGCCAAACTGAATCTCAGAAAGCTCCAATCAAAATCACCATGAGTAACCTGCATTTGTTTGAGATATAACAGGCCCACGACACCATCAAACATAAAGAAAATATGGACCCACGACACCCCAGAACAAAGAACAACAGAAGCAAATACTTCAGTCATTTACATAAATATTGTCAATGGGAAAAATAAAGTTGCCATCAAAAATTGTAGACATTATAGACCCAAGCTGGCTCTGAGGGACGGATTGGCCAACAGACCCACAGCAATGAGCTTATGATAAAGGCCAAGTATTTGTTCTTCCGAATAAATAATCATGCACTACGCAGAGATAAATAACATAAAGGTCCAATATTTCTCAAAACAAACTGTTAAAATAATTCATAAGTTAATAATAGAGGTAATAATCCAACATACATCAATCAGTAACAGAAGCTCACTACAAACACTGGATGGTTGAATGTAGATCATATCAGAACACTTGTTGAAAAATTTAAACCATATCCAGATCAGCCCAGAGACCCCACGTGGACCTGCAAAACGATAAAAAAATGAAAAAGAAAAAAAAGTATACTTGTGAAGAGCCACACAACAACAGAAACGCTAAGCAATCTTCAAGAAAAATCGCTCGTCTTAAGAGAAGCAACAGATCCTCAGAATGTTCACGTATCTCAGTTAGTCCCTCAAGTTAGACTCAGTTTTATCAGTGCAGCAACACTTGTCAGCATCTTCACCAAAAGATAATCTTGAATGCTAATCAATCGGAAGATCTGCTTTCCTATTGTCACAACTTCTCTCCTGCATTCAGGTCATTGGAAAACATGTCAGCATTAAGTGTCAGGGTTCTGAGCCTTCAGCATGATAAAATCCTTCCCAGAGCCAACTCTGAAAACATCATCCACAGCAGCAAACTTTTCACAATCATTTTGTACTTCCAGTCCTGTAAGCCACACAAATAGAATATTCAGCTACTGCAAATAATCAACATTAAATAATCAGTATTTACCACCTTGTTAATTACCAGATGTTCCACACTCTAGATTCTCAGTGATAGAGAAGTCCTCTCCATTTAACAGATCTCTGGATTTCCGTGATGCTGGACCGTCTTCGCTGTCAAGATCTTGCACAAAATTATGTTTTTCCATACCTGGACTCTCTTCAGTTTCCATATTTCCCATTGATTTCTTCAAGTCAAGATCCTCTTGTGCTGGAGTAACCACCTGAGCATCAAATTTCTTTCTTGAATCATCCACCACAGAATACTCCTCATTTCCATCTCCATGAAGCTTAGATTCACTATCACCATTCTCATCCTTTCTACAACTAATTTGATGCTTGCCTTCGGAAGATTCAGAACTAGAGCGCTCTCTTCGGTGTTTTAATTCTTTCTCACTTCTTGGGGACAACCTACTTCCTCTGCCACGCCTAGGTTCTAGCGATGTTGACCTGGACCGCCTTCTCCTATGATTCTTCACTTTTTCATCTCTACTTTTGTATTCTCTATCATTGGAGCGATGTTTCCCATCTGCCGACTTTGACCTGGACCGTCTTCTACGTTTCAATTTATTATCATCCAAGCTCCTTGGGGAAGACACGTGTCTTTCAGGCTTAGGCTCCAAAGATAATGACCTAGATAGCCTTCTATCACAATGCCTTGATTTTTTATCTCTACCTTCACCAGCCACCTTCAAGTGATGCTTCCCTTCAACAGATTTTGACCTTGAACGCCTTCTATCACGATGCTTTGATTTTCCATCTCTTATTTCATTAGTTTTCTCATCAGAGTGATGTTTATCTTCCAAAGAGCTTGACCTGGATCGTCTTCTATTACGATATTTTAATTTTTCATCCGCTTTTTCAACAGGACGGTACTTAACTTCCACAGATTTTGAACTAGACCGCCTTTTCTGTTTGGATTTATTATCATCCAAACTTCTAGGTGATAACCATCTTCTATGTTGCTTACCTTCAGTAGATACTGACCTTGATCGCCTTCTTTCACGATACTTTGCTTTTCCATAGCTAGTTTCATCTTTTTTGCCACTTAAGTGATGCTTCCCCTCATAAGATTTTGACCTAGAGCGTTTCCTGTGTTTGTACTTGTCTTCATCACCAATTCTAGGAGATGACTTACTTTCTGTATGATGACCTACTGATCCAGAATCAGCTCGAATTATTCTGCGCGGAGAACTTTCTCGTCGATGCTTGGGGGACATTGAATCAACTCGGTGTGTTTTTCTTGTTCGAGGACTAACACTTCTACTCCTATTTCTCCTTGAACGATGATCATGTGATCTATCTAAATCCCGCCTTCTAGTTCTGTCACTGCCATTCCCAATGTCTCTATATGACCTCCGGTCAATACCATAGCTTGAATACTGGCGTGACCTCAACGGGGATCTGGATCTATTATCTCTTGGGTAGCGAGGTAGAGGAGAGTAAGAAGGAGATCTCCGCCTCCGGCGATAATTGATAGGAGATCTGGATCTGGATTTTGAGCTCGCACGAGCTGGTGGTGGAGACCTGTAAAAGAAACAGCTGATTAGCAAAAAGAAAATAATTTGATTAAAAACTAAGAAAAAAATCTCCAATTAAGACAATTTTTAAATAAACAAAGCCTTTTTTCAATAAGGCATTCCGTAAGATGTCAAAACCATATGCTTTCCGATTATGCAAACAGAGATTATTTGATCAGATGTGCACTTCTCAACAGTGGAAGAACTTCAGTGAGAAATATAAATTAAATAATAAATTAAATAAACCACCAAACTCATGCATGACTACTGCTTTCGTGTGATGAATATGTTAATAATAGACCTATCGTAATTGCTATTTGCTGAAACTATGAGACGGAGAATAATCCCAGTAACAAATCAGTTGAGGAACACGCTACCCAAACAAAGTAACTAAGTCCCCATTTTCTACATCAGATTGAACTATATAACAACTTTCTTCATTTGGTACAGTACTCACTGGCTGATGATAGTAGACACAATACGCATATCCTATGAGGTTTCAACATCTCATGGTCAGACTACTGCCTCTCAGGCTCCCAGCTGACTCTACTCGAAATCTTTCGATTTTGATAAAGGAATATGAATATCACTTTTTGGACATACCTAACAAATGAACGTGATTAAATTTTGCGTTCATTGAGTATTATTTTTCTTTTAACTCATGGCCAATAAATAATTCAGGACACCAGTAATTTCACAAAAGCACTCGGGGTGACAAGATGTCATTTATACGCAATTTGCAAAAACAAAAACTCAAGGTTCAAATATCCAAAATGTAGGATCTCATGAGTTTTTATGCTTAAGAACATTTAAGAATCACATGATTTAAAATAATCTAGATACCAAAAGTTGTTGAAAATATAAAACGTTCTTAATTCTAGAGTGCATAAAAAGGCAGTTGGCAGTGATAATTCTAATCAGTGCAGCATACCTAGATTTTTCTTTTGTCTCCGTCTCTTCAACATCCACACCATCAGCTTTTAGCTTCTTACTTATTTCCGCTGCTCTGGCTGCAGCTAACTCAGTTGCCGTCTTCATGGTTGCAGCTCGGTTGGCTGCCTGTTGGGCAGTCATAGTTTGCTGCATAAGCAAAGCCTGCTGGAATTGCATCTGTTGCATGGCAACAGCTTGCTGCATCACCATGGATGTAGAAGCCATTGCAGAATTCATAATAGCTGGTTTTTGTGGAAGTGATTTAGCCATCTCAACATTCAAAGGACGGCCTCCAACATCCATGTTATTCAATTGCAAAGCAGCAGTGGCTTCTTCAGGTTTTGAGTATTCTATATATGCAAAATGCTTTGAATCAGTGATGGTGCAGTCAACAACTGTACCACAAAAGCTAAAAAGTTGTTTCAGCTGTTCCACAGTGAGAAGTGGGCTAAGATTGCTAACTTGGAGTGTTTTCTTCAACACGTCAGCCTTCCCAGCTTTGTCAGGTGACCCTAATTAGGAGAAAGCAAGAATTTATTGAGAGACATATACAAATGCATACTCATGCATATGTGTGTGTGCAGAAAGAAAGAGAGAGAGAGAGAGAGAAATTGTAAGAAGGGAAGTTGGAAACAAGAGAAAGCACATTTTATAAGACTGCAAGTAAAAGCTGAATTGAATGCGAGAAACTAGCAACTTGTAAGCCACATTGTATTCATCAAAGCATATAAATTTGAGAGGTATACCAGAAGAGTCTTTATTGGACTGAGAGTGTGCTTGAACCTGAGCTGCATGAGCTTGGAGAGCTTGTGCAGCAACGATGGCCTGAGCAGCAGCCATTGCCGCTGCAGAAGGTGCCATAGGCACTTGACTTGCATTGCCCATGGAGGTTGTTGCAGCTAGCGCAGTCATTAGCAGATTGTGAGGTGGGTGGTTCAACTTACAATCAGTTTTGGCACACCGACCACTAAGGTATTCCCTACAAACTTCCCCAAGAGATGCTCCAATTCCTGGCAAAATAGCACCCCCAGAAGCACCAGGGACAATGCCTGGAATCATTCCCAGCAATCCAGGGAATGCCCCTGAAACAGAAGCTGAATAATTTGGCATGTTAGGCATGGTTTGGTTAACCAGATTTGGAAATGTTGATGGTGGAGCCAATCCCAGAAGTCCTCCAGTACTAGCACCTGCATGGCAACAAAACAATTGTTAAAAAATATATGGTATGGATATAGTATTAATTTTTAAGTAATTATAGATGTACTTTGAATGAGTATGTAGGAATATCCAAACAGAAATACTTCTGGCATTGGAGTAAAAAGCTTAATCTCCTGTTGCAGTTGCCTTTCCTTCCTACAAAAGAATATTTTTGCCTTTTCTTATCTATTTGTTGCCTCAAGTTTCATTGTCTTCAATACGTTAGGTTTTTCCTAGAAAATAGGCCTTAGAGAGCCTTACGAGCTCCATAGCATTTGAGATACAGACTACAAACTACCTGCAGCATTCTATACGCTGGCAACTTCACGGAACTTAAACAATATAGGCCTGGAACTCAGATTAGACTATATGCAATTAGACAATATACACAAAAGCACAAAAACTTTAATTTTAAGTACCTGCACTGAAGAAGACTGGGAAGGGGCTACCCATGATAGGTCTACCATTGCACTCCACAGTCACCATATAATTCCCACGTTTTGGCACCACATACGTAACTGTGTAAGTCCCATCGCCCACATCCTTCACCATCCCTTCTTGCTCAGATCCCCCAACTCCCACTCCTGGCATAACCTTGACCTTAATCGGCACACCACCATTTGGAACCTTCCTCCCGTCAGAGTCCTTAGTCACAACCATAAAAGAAGATGGCGCACATGCGGTACCACCTGCAATTCCAGCCCCTGCTGCAGTGCACTTTGCAGGGTCCACCGGCCCAATCGGCTTGTTTGCCAAGGCTTCTACTTCTTCAGATTCACTGTCCGATCCAGCCACCACCTCTTTCTCCCGACTCTTATCCACATCCTTGAATGTGGCTTCAAAAGCAGCTTTTGCCGCAGCGGCTTTCTCAGCCTCGCTCTTCAGCCTCGCCTCCTCAGCTTGCTTCATCCATATCGGCTTAGCAAGTGCAAGGTTCCGATCAGCCATAAATACCCTACTTCCCACCAATCAGAAAACCTCACACAATCCCTCAAAGCTTTTACCGTCCTTCAATTCAACAGAATCAAAACCTAACAAAATCAATCAGCCAAGACCACCATTCACGCTGTCTTTCAAAACCTAGAATCAAACAAAGGCAGCTTAAGCAAACATACAATGATGCAGAGGAATCCAAGAGACTAAGGCTTGTAATATCGTGCTTGATTTCCTAGAAAATTGACGAAGATGGGAAGGAAAACAACTGTCTAAATGGCTTAAGAAATAAGACAAACAGGGCGATCCATGTTTTATTTGGTCTTCAATTTTCTCAGCAACCAAGATTACAAAAATAAATACAAGATGAAATAGGATTCGGAATGAGAGTAGAAAGAGGGCATACCTATTCCCTGCTCTAGATGGCCGAGGATATGGGCTCGAGATAAGGTGGGATATTTTTAACGAAAAGGGCCAACTGCGTTTAAAAGAAAAATAAATTCAATTCCTTCCCTTTTTATGTTTCGCATCAAATTCGCATCTAAGCCAAAAACAATATAACCTATTGCCAAAAAAAAAACAATATAACCTTTTTTTTTGCCCCCCAAAAAAAACAATATAACTAACCATTTCAATTAATAATTAACAATTTTTTTGAAAATAATAATAATAATTAACAATTTAAATTCAATTAGTATTGTGAAATATAAATTTATCAGCTTAACCATAAATATATTATATTTATTACTTGTAAACTTGTATTAGTTTGCCTAGTAATGTGTCACTGAGTACTATAGCTTAGTAGTATTCTTCTCATGTTATATGAGAGGTCTCGAATTCAAATCTAATAAGTACCAATGCCTAATGTGTCTTATGTAATCTCCAAAAAAAAAAATTGGGAAGTCTAGGACAAAAAATGTAACGATCCGTCCCGAATATCGGGATTAAATATAAATTAATTATGGTTTAGAATGACTAATCTGGGATAAGTTGAGTGAAATAGAACGAAATGTGCAAAATGACCGTTTTGCCCCTAGGCATGGGCAAAATATTGACTTTTAGTTCAGGCGGTCAAATGGACTTTGTGCGATAACTGTGACGTAGTTTGGGACGTCACGAGTTCATAGACAGGTGGCACGTCCGATTCCGATATTCGAGGAGGAAGTTATGACGTTCGGAAGTCGAGGGGTATTTTGGTAATTTGGTTGAAAATGGGCAAAATGTTGACTTTTGACCCGGGAGGTCCAATGGCCGAGGGCCAAGGACCGTTGCGTAGATCGAGTCGATACGAATCCATAAACAGGCAGCACGCCGAAATCGGACGTCGAACGAAAAAGTTGTGGTCACGGGAGCGAAATAGATTAACCGAACGAACCGAGGTTTGAATTAAAATAATATTATAATATTGTGATCTGACCGAAAAGCTGGAATCAATCTGGACCCATGGATGAGTGACACTTGTCACTCATCCCCACACTCCCTAAAATCTGGATCATGTCTCCATTAATAAATTAAAATATAATTTATATCCTTCTTTTAATGTCAGCCGTCCATCTCAACCCCCAGATTGCATCTCCATCGTTAATCTCCTCTCTTCCTTTCTTCTGTTTCTGATTAGTCATCACTCTCTAACTCTTATATATCCCACCCGAGAACACACCTACACGGTTCACCATTTTTGAACAACACACATGAACCACCTCACCAACCTCCTCCGTGCTGGTGTGTGAGAGCCTAACTGTTTGGTGAGGGTTGAGAGATGACGGGAGACGGCGGGGACGACGATGGAGAAAAACAGAGGAGTTTATAAAATTCAAAATGAAAGATTGTTTTTGGTGGATTTTTTATCGCACTGGAGGAGTGGATGGAGCCCCTGAAGTCAAGATAACCATGGTGGTGACCACGATTGAGCTCAGGATGGCAAGGTGAGTGAGAACCCGATAAAGACCTGTTACGGTTCGAAAATGGCAACTTGCGATTTGATCCTTGTTTTTCAAATTGGTTTCTCAGATGAGCATCTAGGACCTACGAAGAGTCGATCAAGACCGGTTTAGGGGCCTGAGGTGGCTTATGGCGGCCGGAGACGGTGGAGGAAATTGATTGTTTGTTTTGTCGATCGGGGAGGTAAGTCTCAGTCTCTAAGTTCAATTTTTGACATCATTAATCGATTAGAATCAATAGGAAAAAGCTATAGGAATTAAAAGTACCAAAATTGGACTGAAAATGGAGGAGAACCGGGGACGTCGGTTCGGTTGGACCTAACCGGTATGAACTGGTCTGAACTGAGGAAGACGATGACACTGTTCACCGTAGGTGGGCTTCACACGCAGCGCCTTTGGGTGGCGCGTGGGGGCGCGTGGAGGGTATTTTGGGGAAACTTCCAACATGACTTTTAATCTATTCGATGTAACGAATATTTTGGCACTGGTTTCGAGGAAATCGGATATCGTTTCGATATTGTTCGGGACGTCCGAAGGTTTTTAATCGAATTTAAAAATAGTTAAAAATTCGGGAAAATTACGGAGCTTTGATAGGAGGTTAATGAAGAGGTTGGTGACCCTCTAATGTGTTTTGGATAGGTTTGGAAGTCCCGGTGATAGTGGTGGGGCTCGGAAAGGCCTATGGCACGTGTATCGAGGCGCAACGTTGGACGGTCTGTGAGTGGACTTTGGTTTTATAAATACTATGCATGCCTAACTGTTTATTATGTTTTATATACGTGATTTGACAGGGACCCGCCCCGATCCCCCGGGGACCACAAGGGGACGTGCCCTGCTCCCGTCTGACACCCGAACCGAAAATCCCGATTTTAGCCTTAAAACTTAAATGCATAAATGTCCGAATTAAAAAGTCATACATAGTCCAAATTTAACAGATGTCAGACAAGGGATACAATTTAAAATACAAATCCGAGCACGACACTAGAAAGGAAAATCCTGCGGGTGATCCGACCCGACAGGGGTTCAGGTGCGCAGTGCAAAATCTATGCCTCAGCCTCGGGGTCCTCACCAACCTCAGCAATACGACCTGGAGGGGTTACCAAAACATGAAAGGTGAGTGGGCCGAAACTCAGGTTTGTAAAAACAGTATAATAAGGAAAATACATACTTTACCCCTCCGTTTTCCAAAACATGCATGCATCAGTATTTAAAAACCATAAATACGTGTAATATATCACAGCATCATATTAAGCCAGAAATGTAATATAAACCCATCTACTGCACCATACACAACCGATATTGACATCCCAGATGTCCGACGTCCCTGACGTCCAATAGTGGTCACAGTCCCAAGGCTACGCGTGCCACCCGGGGTCTCAAATCCCGAGTCCAATCTCCGAACCCAGTTCGGTTATGGCATCCCAGATGCCTAGCGTCCCAGACGCTCGACGTCCCAGACGTCCAATAATAGCAATCCTGCTCCTGAGTCATCTTACGGTCCGGCACCTCCGTAGCATGACCCCTCGCAGGCAATGCACCGTGACCGCTCCGGGGTACCACATCCGGAGGAGACAGTATCATACGGTGGATTATACAGTGCAGTACCCAAGATAGTCATCGTATCCACAAGTATATGTAACTAGATATATACAATATAAAACAGTATTCATTTTTCGTAAAACGGGCCTCAGCCCAACACCGTAAAACGTGTCACAGCCGTAAATCGAGATAATAAAAATCCATTAATGAATCACGCACACATTTAGATATACGGAAATGAAAACGGTTATGCATGCAAGAGTTAATAAAAACGGGCCCACTCACAGTACGCTCCCGCTGCGAATAACGCGCGTACGAACTTGTCTCCGGAATTAACGTAAGTTTCCTGTCATTTCCAATCACACACAAGTGTCATTATAGGCCCTTAAAATACCCTCAAAAAGTCCTAAACAGAAACCGGTTCGGGAAAGCTGGCCAACACGCTTCCCGAGACATCCGGCCCTAAACTGACCTTCCTCACTATCTCAGATCAACATAGTTATTTCACAGAAAATGTCCAAAATGATGAAAGGATTAAAAGTCATGTTGACCGTGATCCGAGATAATGCTCAACGCGCCCTCACGCGCCTCCCAAAGTGGCTGCGCGTGAAAGTCACGCGCTGCTACAGTGTCACTGCTACAGTGTCACCGTCCTCGCCCGATTTACTGTTATTTGGGCTCTGCGACCCGCCGGGTGACCCGATTAATTAGCCGTCTATTTCTACTTAATTTCTTTCCTTCTTGATTCTAACATGTTCTAAAGTCATTTAATTACAGTTCTCAGTCCACTAATCAACTCGACAAGCCTTCAACCATCCTATCCAAACCCGAATAGCTACACGGGTCCAACCTCAGAACACCTCCAAACAATCACCATTGTCCAATTAATTTATACAGAAGCATACTAGGACCTAGACTAACAAAATAGAACCATCAATTGAACGAAACATCACCTGAAAGTAGCCGTCCAAACGCTGCGATTTCCTCTGCACACGGCGGTCACCGTCCCAGCTCCTCCGTGGCTGGTTGTCGTCGATTTCGATATGGACAAGTTCCAATTGTTCCCAGAAAGCTCACTCAGTGATTGGTTTCGTCCAAAATGCCGTGGAAATTGAACTCGGATTTTCCCTCCAAATCGGTTTTTCTCAGAACTGGAACTTGGGTTCCTGGGCAATTCCTCGATCACACTCTTCGAATCTTGCACGGTTAGGTTTCTGCTACTCCCAGAAAGCTTCCCCAGTGTTTAGATCGATCTCAAAACCCGTAGAGATTGAATTCGGAAAATTTCCCCCCAAAGACCCGAAACTGTTCTTCACTGTTTCTCCCCGTCTCTCTCAACTCTCAGCCTCAAACAGACACCAAAATGAACCCGTCACTCACTCCCCTTACGCGGTTAATCGATCAAGGCGTCCAACACCCGTGGGAGACACTCACAGATTGCACTGCACCTGTTTCCCGCACACAGAGCCCGTTCAAGTTTTTTAATTCTTCCCGTGGCCTGCACAGCCTCAAATTACACTCCCATTACCTCAAACTAATTAAACAATGCTCACAACTCAGTCCACTAAGGTTTAAACAATTGCACGCCCACAACCACCACGACATGGCCGTGTACTCTGCTTTTCACGGTTGCTGCTACAGTAACCGTGCAAAAGACCAAAATGCCCTCAGGGCAGAAATTACCAAAATGCCCTCCAACTTCCGTGACCCACAACTCGGTCATCCGATGTCCGTTTCACGCGTGCCGCCTGTCGTTGTACTCAGGGCATCGAGACGAATCTAACGGTCTTCGGGCGTGTGAAAATTCCCGGTACATCAAAAAGTCAACTTTTTCCCCTAACTCGTCCAAATTACGGTAATGCCCCTGAACTTCCGATAGTCATAACTTTTTCCCTGATCGTCCGAATTGGACGTGCCACCTGTCTGTGAACTCGTGACGTCCCGGACTACGTCACGGTCACTGGTCAAAGTCCATTTGACCCATAACCCAAAAAGTCAACAATTGGCCATAATCCACAGGGGTACAATCGTCACCTCATACATTAAATTACAATATTACAACCTGTGGATTTCCGGGGTGTTACATGATTTCTATGATGATAATTTTGATTATTGATTTCGCGCATGTTGCACGTCTTTCGAGATATTTTTCGTATTGCACGTATATCGAGGCTAAAGGTTTTATTGTGGTTTTACGTACTTGTGGTTTGACAGGGCCCGTTCCCGAAGGACATAGATAACCGTGCCCGGTCCTGCTCCAGTCTGACAAGTCAGCTGAAGTTTCGAAATTTCCCTCGGCACTTGCCAAACAAGGGATAACTGTACCTGTGCCCATTCATACCTCCACCTATCGAATAGCCTCGATCATCGCGCCACGACCCGGAGGGTCAATAAAACAGAAAAGGTGTGAGTGGACAAAACAAAGTTTTAGAAATAAATTTATCAAAATACATTTCTACCCTCTAGTTTCACAAACACGCATGCATATCATAAATCATGAGTAAAGTAAATCTGGGCACAAACATTTTATCACAAATCATGAACAATAAAAACCACGGGACTCATTTCCATATCCAGTCTCATATCCAATCTCATATAGTCACTGTAAGACCCGATCTTGGAAGCAAGAAAGGTGAGCAAGACCCGTGAGCTTGAGAAGCAAGAACGGTGAGAAAGACCCATGAGCTTGGAAAGGTAAGATCGGTGAACGATCCCACATCGCTCGGGGAGGGTCAGGTCCTGACAATTTGGTATCAGAGCCAGACCCTAACCAGGAAGTGTGCCAGCGAGGACGCTGGGCCCCAAGGGGGTGGATTGTAAGACCCAATATTGGAAGCAAGAATGGTGAGCAAGACACGTGAGCTTGAGAAGCAAGAACGGTGAGCAAGACCCATAAGCTTGGAAAGGTAAGATCGGTGAACGATCCCACATCGCTCGGGGAGGGTCAGGTCCTGACAGTCACGTTATCCCTGCAACGCATGCAAATCAATAGGCTCAAGGACCGCTCAAAATCCGAGCATCCGCCGCTGTGAACACATCACCAGCTGGCAATCCAGATCGTTGTGAACACATCACCGACCGATCTCTATATAATCTAGTACATCTGATCTGAGTCGAGCCTCCCTCGGCAGCACGATAACAGACCGTGCTACGTGACCTCTCCGGGGTACACACATCCATCCCGGAGGCTAGTGTTATCTCCAGGGTTCATTCTGGGGAAACACATTCCCATCCGGAAGCCCCAATATCCACAATCCAGGGTGCACTCCGGGGGAAACATATTCCACCCCGAAAGCCCTAATATCCACAACATATCACCATCATGAAAACCAGTGAAAATAGTTGCATTTGAAATTAAAACCATTTTCAATACAGGGTCTCAGCCCAAAACATAATTTCCGTAAAATGCATAAAACCAGAGTCCCGATTATTTCACAACTCCGAAAACCATCAATATCATCATGTAATCACATGGAAATACCAATCCAATCAAAACCACATTTGACAGGACCCATCCCAATCCCATCGGGATTAACGCGGGATGACCCTGCTCCCGTCTGACACGAAGTGTCAGACAAGGGATATTTCTAACCTTTGCCCTCCCGGGCTATCAGAGTACGCCAGGATCCGGAAGAGGTATGTGATATCTTAGTCTCTACTATAGTCCACATCCGATGTCAACCTGAAGGGCAGTCAAAACATTAAAAACTGTGAGTGGACAAAACAAGAGTTTATAAAAACATTTCTATAAAGACATTTGTACCCTTCACAAAAAATCATGCATGCATTCGAAAACCGTTTAACCAAAGAAACCATATATGGGAACTAAGCCCAAAACCATACAGAAACAACCATCATGAAAACGACCATACGGGCCACTGCCCAAATTCATAGTGAAAGAATCATAAAGACTCAACCGTACGGGCCACTACCCAAAACCTGTGTAAACACACATCATATATCATATAGCATACATCATATATACATATAATTCACACAACCAATCCTGTCACGGTTTCCAAAGCTACGCGCGTGCTACCCAGGTCTCAATCCGAGTCTTCTCAAAGTCAAGATCAATGTCCGCAGACCACTGACCCTACCCGAGGTAATAGTAATCATAGCCTTCCTGAGAGTAAGGAACCCAACTAGGGGTGACTCCACTCAATCGGTGCTCCGTGACTACTCCGGGGTCCACCCAAGCCAACGACCCTCCCCGGAGGAGATAATAGAAGTAAAGGAAGGTATATGAATACATATATATATATACATAACATAAACATTCATGCCCGGTTCCCTTGAACCGTCATAATCCACAACATCAATTAACCAGGGTTCATGCCGGTTCCCATAAACCGTCATGAACCAGAATGACCTGACAAAGGTTCATGCCGGTTCCCATAAACCGTCATGAACCACAATGACCTTTCCAGAGTTCATGCCGGTTCCCGTAAACCGTCATGAACTTGGAAATCCATCTAGGGTCCCTGACCCGAAATCATCAGTGTAAAACAATTAGGTCTCGTGCCCGAACATATGACTCAACTGGGCACCGTACCCGATATCTAAGGGTCAGTCACGACTCCGATCATAGTGATTCGTGCAGCCATCTATCCAGGACCGCTCTAAATCCTGGTATGTCGCCGTGAACGAATCAACCGACGTGACCACCACAAGATCATGGTGCACTCATCACCGATCGATATCCTGAACCGTCAGCACTCCGAAGTCGAGCCTCCACAGGCTTCCCGACAACGAATCGTGCATCGTGACCTCTCCGGAAGGAACACATCCCAATCCGGAGGCGAGCGTCGTATCGTCGATCGTCGTGTACATAGCACCCGTCGCGACCACGATTTAGACCCGAAGGTCGTAAATAGCGTCATATGCCCGAGACAAAACCAAATGGGTCTCATACCCGAGTTTATCCTTTTAGAAATCCAAAACCAGTTCATTAAAACCAATAAAGAAAGACAGACCCGTATAAGCATCGTATAAGGCCGAAACCTCGAAATACGTGCTTATACGTAACCACATACAAATGCACCCATGGCATCATCAAACATGTAATAAAACATATAATGAACATTTATACATGCACCAATTTAGAAAACAAGGTCCACGCACAGACCGTCTGAGCTCCCGCCTCGATTTGCGTGCCATACGGCTCCCCGAGCCGATCACCATCACCGGGACTCCCAAACCTGTCCAAATTTTAATAGAAGGTTACTAACTACTTAATTAACCTCCTACCAAAGCCCCGTAATTTTTCCGAACTTTTAACTATTTTTAAACCGACCCTAAACCTTCCGACACCCCGAAAACTATCGAAACGATGTCCGATCGACTCGAAACCAGTTCCAAAATGTTTGTTACATCGAATAGATGATTTCGTATGTTGGAAACTTCCCCAAAAACCCTAGCACGCGCCCGCACGTGCCGCCTGAAGTGGCTGCGCGTGGGCTTCACGCGCCTGCTACAGTACCCGTCTTCAACCTCGCGCAGCCGGTCTGAACCGGCTGGTCCGGTCTTTTTCTGCAACTGGACCGGCGTGAACGGTCCAGGGTCCTACAATCCTCATTTTTCATCCATTTTCTTCCATTTCAATTCCTAAATTCCTATTTTTGTGTTTCCTATCTATTCCAATTAACGAAACCCATCACAACCCACAAAATCACACGGTCCAAGTTTGAACCTCACGGTTCAAACTTCTCCTTTTCTCCCCACGGCTTCCCAGCCGTCCACAACCACCAAAACCTCACTAATCACCCCCTAGTAACCTAAATAATCCATCCTAATCATCCAAATCGACCCATAACAACAGAAATGAAAAATGGATTGAAATCGGTTAAAACCGATACCTTTCGGGCTTCACGGCTCCACCGTCCACGGCGGGGTGCCCTTGGCCGGCCACCACCTTCCTCAGTCCTCTTGTCACTCTCTGGTCCCTCAGGAATGAGCCTCAGGCTCAAGGGTTTGGGTTGGATTTGAAAATGGGAACGGGTAATGGTTTTGGGAAAAATGGGAAATGATCGATGTAGGAGGATGGATGGATGTGCATGAAGGGAAAATGATGTCCAGTGGATGGGTGACACTTGTCACTCATCCATTGGCATCAGGAAAAATATCTGGGGCCCACTAAATTCCAAAACGCAACCGTTTCGTAATTCGCGCAATAGTACCCCGGAAAGTCCGTGAACCGTAACTTCGTCGTCCAACGTCCGAATCCGACGTGCCGCCTGTCTATGGATTCGTATCGTCATCATCTACGTAACGGTCTTCGGCCCTCGGTCAAAAAGTCAACATTTGACCCTTTTTAACCAAAATTACCAAAATTCCCCTAAACTTCTGAACGTCATAACTTCCTTCTCGGACGTCGGAATTGAACGTGCCACCTGTCTATGAACTTGTGACGTCACGAACTACGTCACGGTCATCGGTCAAAGTCCGTTTGACCTTCCGATTGAAAAGTCAACGTTTTGCCACGATCAGGGGCAAAACGGTCGTTTCGCATCGTTCGTCCGATTTCGCCCTCCTAATCACCGATTAACCTCACTAATCGTGATTAGTCACTAATCTAATCTAGGAATTTGGGACGGGTCGTTACACAGGGTCTCAGCCCAAAACATAATTTCCGTAAAATCCATAAAACCAGAGTCCCGATTTTTTCACAAATCCGAAAACAATCAATATCATCTTGTAATCACATGGAAATACTAATCCAATCAAAATCACATTTCCATTGGGTCTCACGCCCAAATTATCACTTTCACGCAAGTCCGTGTAACCGCAACCTCAGTTGCCATTCATAAATCCATAAGATATATCCAGAAGAGATTACAAATTCATCAAATCAATTTCCCGACTCATAACCCGAGTCAAAACCAATCTCAAATCCCGGGCCTTAGCCCAAAACAGCAATATCATGGTTTTCTCGAAAATCGTGCCCAAAATCATATAAAATAATATAATATTCCCAAAATCCGAAAATCAACATATTGAAACATCAACCATGTCAAGGCATGTCAAATCATATCATAAAGCATTTAAAACATATATTCATGCATTCTGGGTAGAAAACAAAAGTTCATTCACACACAGTCCGTATCGCTCGCTTTTCGAGCTTCGCATTTTTTCGTAAATTCTGGAAGCCACCATCCTTATCCAAATTCATTATCAAGGGTCACTAACATCCCAATATACCTCATATAATTCCCCCCCCCCCCCCCCCCCCATTTTTCCGAGATTTAAATACGTATTTTACACGTAACATAAACCTTCGGACCTTTAAAACAATATCGAAACGGTGTTTGATTTCCTCGAAACCACTACCAAAATGTTCGTTACATTAAATAGGACAAAAGTCATGTTGACCTCACCTTGGGATTCCCACTCACGCGTCGTCACGCGCCACCGTGAGTGGTTGCGCGTGAAACCCACGCGCCTACTACAGTGCATCGTCCCAACCCGTTTATCTGTAAAACGGGTCCTGCGACCCGCGAGGTGACCCGGCTCAATTCCTATCAATCCTGCATCATTTCTTTCAATTCAATCATCTAACATCATCATTAGGAGTCTAATTAGGGTTCTGTGAATTCAATGACATCAAACCTTACCTTAATCCATCGAATTGAACTCGAATTCTCGAAGAACACAGAACATTGTTCATCGTCCAATCTCCACAAATTCACGTTGTTTTCTTTCAATTGATGCATCAGGGAGCATCATGGGGTCCTATGGAACACATTTCCAAGATCAATTTCATCATTCCATGTCTCGATTTCCTCGACTCAAGCTCGAACATCCCAAGTTTTCCCCTTCTCTGTTCTAGGGCAAAACGACTCTAATTCACATCAATTATCAGTGGGTTCGACTCGTCTCAAGCCCAGGGAGCTAAATTCATGATCAATTTCATTCATAAACGTCTCAGAATTCGAATTCGATCCTAAGGTCCTTTAATGGTTTTTCGGGTTTTCTGGGTTTGTAGTTTGATGTCAGTTGAGTTCAAGATTCCTAACTCACTAATTAATTCTCTTTGTTTTCCTTTCAATCCTCAGTTCTCAATTGGGTTGTGGGTGTTGCGGGTAAGATCGATCAAGTATCATGGACTCTGTTTTTATCCTTGTACAAACGTATGAAGCCTTAATGCAAACTCATCACCATTGCCACTAATTAACATAAGCAAGTGACAGATGTCACATAAATAATAATCCTTATCCAAATAGGCTGAATCAGCCACTTAATTATCCAATTCCATCTGCTGTGGCAAATTACCATTTTGCCCTTCCTTGGTTAATTACCAAAATACCCCTCACAATTCTAGACCCATAACTTCCACGTCCAAACTCTGATTGACGCATGCCGCCTGTCTACGGATTCAGCGTCTTGAAACCTATCCAACGGTCTTCCCGGAAAGTCCAAATAAGGTCTCGATCAAAAAGTCCACTTTCGGCCCTTTCTGAACCAATTTACCAACTTACCCTTAGACTTCCGGACATCATAACTTGCTTCTCGAATGTCGGAATTGGGCGTGTCACCTGTCTATGAACTCGTGACGTCCCGACCTACGTCACAGTCATCAGTCAAAGTTCGTTTGACCGCTCGAACCAAAAGTTAACCGTTCGCCCAATTCTAGGGGCAAAATCATCATTTTCCTTCAAATTTTCCACAATTTCCATTTTCGAAAATTCAGGGCGTTACAACCTACCCCCCGTAAAGAATTTCATCCTCGAAATTCCAATCCTGATAGTTCTCTCAAGGAATATATACATGAACCAGAAACATAATCAATCACATACCCTTCTGGTTCAACCAAACCGAATATCAGTCCAAATCAAACTTATGGAACCTCAATAATTCAGTCCCCGTCACTGGGTCAACATCAGGACATATCTCTCTGTAAACCTCTGCCCCACGGGCAGTCATATCCATGCCTACTCGAAATACTGAGCCTCGCTCAAATCCGACTATCTCAAAATTACAAGTACCAGTATCATCATCCCAATCACATAATCCACTCGTGACATAGTCCAATGGCGTAAATCACCACACATATGTCGTGAGGCCACCAATCCAATAACCTTATAGGGCCCAATAAATCGGGAACTCATTCTCCTCATCATGTCAATCACTCCACACCCCTTTTCCAGGGTCACTAAGCATTATCATCATAGGCCTCACTGCTGCTTACCCCTGCCAATACCTGACACTCAATACCATCATTCATATGATATCATAAATCATATCCATTCCTTAACCTCGACTCCATGGAGTATGATCCTACAGTTAGACCTCAATAGTCTGAATGATCGAACATCATGTACCACTCCAATCCTATGGAGTCCTATCAATCTAGGGTTCACCTATCCCTACATTATCAAACATGTTAATTCTCGATCGGCTATCTTATTAGCCTCCCCGCGACTAATACCTGGCCCGACAGCGCGGTCCTAATCTCAATGCATCCTAACCATCGCCTCATCACACATTAAGCTTTTCTGTTTATCAATCATGTTTAATCCTGATGGTCGATACAGTACTCTTACATTTCTTCCCAGAGGTATGACCTCCGCATACTCGATTCATGGGTCACTATGATCGATCCCATATCATGCAAGGAAGGTAAAACTCCCAAGGGTTCAGCTAACATCAGCAATCCCAGCCCCATGCTACCGAAGCATACCTCACCAACTCCCTTCGATTCCAGTTTTCATTTTCAATAACTCCAACCTCCTTCTGGGTCCATCACCATAACTGGCAACACATTGTAGAGAACCCCTCTACAATCCTTTGTGGCATACATCCAATCTCAAACAACTCGTGTTTCCCCGTGACAATCTTTAATCATTTTCCATGGACCCACACATCAGTTTCCCCTGGGATTCACACTAACCCCAACTGTTCTTATATGTTTCACAAACCTACTCTAGTCGACCCGACCTAACACTTATCCAACCATATATTTTTCTCTCTGAGGACATGCAATACATCTGCCCAGTATATCACATGCCCATCTGTACATGTAAGTACACAAATCAATCATCAATCATGGTATCATACACCATCCCAATATGCCCATCCAAAGGCATCACCATTAGCTAACCTTAGCCACATCAAGTCTAGACATCATCTTTTTCTCTAGTACTCATTCCCAATAGGCATCATCATGTTAGATGCTCTCAATCGGCTCAATAATCACATTTTTCCAACAGAACCACAAATCAATAACTCATGATAAGGGATACTTATCCCATACCGTTACCTTATTAAGTTGTTCATAATCGACACGTAAGTTCGGACCATCATTCCTTTTTCCTCTTTAATACCACTGGTTTCCCCACAACAACACTGAGCCGAATGAACCCATATCTATTAAGTCCTGTACGTGCACCTTCAGTCCTCATGACTCCATAGGTGCCACATACCAAAGTGTCCGAGAAACAGCTCATATATTCAATATGATCGCCATGATCAACTCAACCTCTCATCCTGGCAAAACCTCAGGAAACATATTGTAAAATCCGTACATCTTCAGCCATCACCAGGCATCTCATTTACTCATCACATATATCACACATCTAACTAGTGAACTTAATTACCTCATACCAACAACCCATCGATTGTGAGGTTCAAGATCATTCTAGAGGGTAACATCCCCAAGTCCCCCTGAAATACAACCTCTGGTAATCCTGGACTCCTTATATCTCTTTCTAATCGACATACGCGATAGAGGTATCATGAGTCATCAACCAATCCATCCCAAGGATTACATCTAAATCATCCAAGTCCAGGAACACCCTAGATCAGCCACTAGGCGAATAACGCCAGTCATCCTAGGTAACCTCACATCAATAGGTCTACCCCCATTAAGTCTCACCAATTTCACCATATAAGTACCAAGGTTACCACATCATTATCATCACTTATCACCGTATCTCTAGTCGATAAACAAACTTCCATAACTTAACCAATCACGGATATCTCCATATTCGTCCAATGCACAATCTCAAAACATGGAAGAGTGGATAGCCCGGGACCTACCAAATACATACGTCCTGGTCAAACTTATATCTATATCGCCATTCCAGAGGCTATGCAGGCCTCCCGCTAGTAACTGTAATCCTCGGGCATGTGGTCCTAATCCGACCACGCCCCCTACGGTCCATCACGGGCCTACCAACTTTTCCCTCGCCTGTCACATCAACCATAATCACACGAGCCAATCCTTACTCCATTGCACCCCAACAGTGCCATATCACTTTATCGATCGATATAACCATTTCTTTAAGATGTGACCATACGACTTACAATTATAAGCAACAATTAACCTTAACATTTTATCACCCAGTGGACCCAACTAGCGTCCCACTGCACTGGACCATCTCCTAAATCCAAGTCTCTGTGTACTACGGGTCTCTGCCCGAATTTTCAATCACTAAGTGAAATTGACACGACCTATCCAAATCCAGAAGTCTAGTAAACAGGGTTAAACCATACTAATCCATCAATTCATAATCCATTTGTATCTGACCCTATCCCAATCCTTGGCATTCTAGGTGCCAAACATGTCTCAATCAAAGGGCGATCGTGTCAGAAACCATAGTTATATTTCAACCTTTTCGGCTCATCCCAAGCCTTGTTACATTACCATGAATCATCTTGAGTCCTAACCGATATCCTGACTCACTTTGAGTCCCGTATCCATATCTCGACTCCTCTTGAGTCCAATCTTGACTCCTTTTGAGTCCAATCTCATAACAATTATCCATGCCATCCTTGGCATACCCAATCACCGAGCAAATTCCACTGGTGAATCACATCTTATACGACCTATAAGGCCTAAGGGATATCCCATCATATTCTAGACTCGTTAGACATACATTCCACTTAAGGAATTCCCTGAGAATAATCTCATTCCGGGTCCAATCTGCCTAATTGTGCTACCTTTCTAACCTCTTGGGACCCACAAAATCCGTTTTTAACAGTTAGTAGTTCACAGTGTACACTGATTAACATCTGACCCCCAATCTAGGGTCAATCTCATTCCGAGATCTATCACGAGGTATCAACTTCCCTCGTATACCCTTCTCACTACCAGGTCGCACACGAGGCTTACGTTTCGGAGGCATGATATGGCAACAGAAGCAGCAACCTAGTGCTCTGATACCAATTTGACAGGACCCGTCACCGAAGGACATAGATAACCGTGCCTGGTCCTGCTCCCGCCTGACAAGTCAGCTGAAGATCCGAAATTGCCCTCAGCACTTGCCAAACAAAGGATAACGGTACCTGTGCCCACTCATACCTCCACCTCTCGAATAGCCTCGATCATTGCGCCAGGACCTGGAAGGTCAATAAAACAGAAAAGGTGTGAGTGGACAAAACAAAGTTTTAGAAATACATTTATCAAAATACATTTCTACCCTCCAGTTTCACAAACATGCATGCATATCATAAATCATGAGTAAAGTAAATCTGGGCACAAACATTTTATCACAAATCATGAACAATAAAAACCACGGGACTCATTTCCATATCCAGTCTCATATCCAATCTCATATAGTCACGTTATCCCTGCAACGCGTGCAAATCAATAGGCTCAAGGACCGCTCAAAATCCGAGCATCCGCCGCTGTGAACACATCACCAGCTGGCAATCCAGATCGTCGTGAACACATCACCGACCGATCTCTATATAATCTAGTACATCTGATCTGAGTCGAGCCTCCCTCGGCAGCACGATAACAGACCGTGCTACGTGACCTCTCCGGGGTACACACATCCATCCCGGAGGCTAGTGTTATCTCCAGGGTTCATTCCGGGGAAAACACGTTCCCATCTGGAAGCCCCAATATCCACAATCCAGGGTGCACTCCGGGGGAAACATATTCCACCCCGAAAGCCCTAATATCCACAACATATCACCATCATGAAAACCAGTGAAAATAGTTGCATTTGAAATCAAAACCATTTTCAATACAGGGTCTCAGCCCAAAACATAATTTCCGTAAAATGCATAAAGCCAGAGTCCCGATTATTTCACAAATCCAAAAACCATCAATATCATCATGTAATCACATGGAAATACCAATCCAATCAAAACCACATTTGACAGGACCCATCCCAATCCCATCGGGATTAACGCGGGATGACCCTGCTCCCGTCTGACACGAAGTGTCAGACAAGGGATATTTCCGACCTTGGCCCTCCCGGGCTATCAGAGTACGCCAGGATCCGGAGGAGGTATGTGATATCTCGGTCTCTGCTACAGTCCACATCTGATGTCAACCTAAAGGGCAATCAAAACATTAAAAACTGTGAGTGGACAAAACAAGAGTTTATAAAAACATTTCCATAAAGACATTTGTACCCTTCACTAAAAATCATGCATGCATTCGAAAGCCGTTTAACCAAACAAACCATATATGGGAACTAAGCCCAAAACCATACAGAAATAACCATCATGAAAACGACCATACGGGCCACTGCCAAAATCCATAGTTAAAGAATCATAAAGACTCAACCGTATGGGCCACTACACAAAACCTGTGTAAACACACATCATATATCATATAGAAACATCATATATACATATAATTCACACAACCAATCCTGTCACGGTTTCCAAAGATACGCGCGTGCTACCCAGGTCTCAATCCGAGTCTTCTCAAAGTCAAGATCAATGTCCGCAGACCACTGACCCTACCCGAGGTAATAGTAATCATAGCCTTCCTGAGAGTAAGGAACCCAACTGGGGGGTGACTCCACTCAATCGGTGCTCCGTGACTACTCCGGGGTCCACCCAGGCCAACGACCCTCCCCGGAGGAGATAATAGAACAAGTAAAGGAAGGTAGATGAACATATATATACATAACATAAACATTCATGCCCGGTTCCCCTGAACCGTCATGATCCATAACATCCATAACAAGGGTTCATGCCGGTTCCCATAAACCGCCATGTACCATAATGACCTGACAAAGGTTCATGCCGGTTCCCATAAACCGTCATGAACCACAAAGACCTTTCCAGAGTTCATGCCGGTTCCCGTAAACCGTCATGAACTTGGAAATCCATCTAGGGTCCCTAACCCGAAATCATCAGTGTACAACAACTGGGTCTCGTGCCCGAACATATGACTCAACTGGGCACCGTGCCCGATATCTAAGGGTCAGTCACGACTCCGATCATAGTGATTCGTGCAGCCATCCATCCAGGACCGCTCTAAATCCTGGTATGTCGCCGTGAACGAATCAACCGACGCGACCACCACAAGATCATGGTGCACTCATCACCGATCGATATCCTGAACCGTCAGCACTCTGAAGTCGAGCCTCCCCAGGTTGCCCGACCACGAATCATGCATCGTGACCTCTCCGGAAGGAACACATCCCAATCCGAAGGTGAGCGTCGTATCGTCGATCGCCGTGCACATAGCACCCGCCGCGACCACGATTTAGACCCGAATGTCGTAAATAGCGTCATATGCCCAAGACAACACCAAATGGGTCTCATACCCGAGTTTATTCTTTTAGAAATCCAAAACCAAATCATTTAAATCAATAAAGAAATACAGACCCGTATAAGCACCGTATAAGGCCGAAACCTCGAAATACGTGCTTATACATAACCACATACAAATGCACCCATGGCATCATCAAACATGTAATAAAAAATATAATAAACATTTATGCATGCACCAATTTAGAAAATAAGGTCCACTCACAGACCGTCCGAGCTGCCACCTCAATTTGTGTGCCGTACGGCTCACCGAGCCGATCACCATCACCGGGACTCCCAAACCTGTCCAAATTCATTTAGAGGGTTACTAATAGCCTCATTAACCTCTCATTGAAGTCCCATAATTTTCCCGATTTTCTAACTATTTTTAAAGTCGATCCTAAACCTTCGGACAACCTAAAACCTATCGAAACGATGTCTGATCGACTCGAAACCAATCCCAAAATGTTCGTTACATCGAATAGATGATTTGACATGTTGGAACCATCCCCAAAATCTCTCGCACGCGCCGCCTGAAGTGGCTGCGCGTGGGCCTCACGTGCCAGCTACAGTACCGTCTTCAACCTCTCGACGGCTGGTCTGAACCGGCCGGTTCGGTTCGTTCCTACAACTGGACCGGCGTGACCGGTCCAGGGTCCTACAATCCTCATTTCTCATCCGTTTTCTTCCATTTTAATCCCTAAATTCCTATTTTCTCATTTCCTATCTAACCCAATTAAACAAAACCCTTAAAACCGCCAAGAACCCGTGAACCCAAAATGGACCTCACGGTTCAAAAATCCTAAGCCTCACCCCAGGGTTCCTCAACGTCTAAAACCTTTCAAAACCTCCCTATTGACCTCCTAAAAACCTAATTACTTCAAAACCAACATCCAAATTGACCCATAACACACAAAATGGAAATTGGATCGAAAAATGGTTAAACCGATACCTCGATCGGTTTTTCTCCCCCGCCGTGCACGGCGGTGCTGCCTGGGCCAGCCACCACGTCCAACCGGTCCTCTTCATCTCTCTGTCCTCTCAGCTAAGCTCACAAGTCAAGGGTTTTGTGTTTGGGTGAGACTGGTGATCGGGTTGGTTTGGGAAAAATAGGAGAAATGGATGAACGGGGAAGGGTTTGATGCATGAATGAAATTGGTGTCCATTGGATGGGTGACACTTGTCACTCATCCATTGGGCCTCCATAAATATCTGGGCCCCACTAGAGTCCAAAAGTTAGTTCGTTTCGTAATTCGTGCAATAGTGCACTTGAACTTCCGTGAACCGTAACTTCGACGTCGAACGTCCGAATTCGACGTGCCGCCTGTCTATGGATTCGTATCGTCCTTATCTACGTAACGGTCTTCGGCCTTTGGCCATCGGACCTCTTGGTCAAAAAGTCAACATTTGACCCCTTTTAACCAAAATTACCAAAATGCCCCTAAATTTCCGAACGTCATAACTTCCTTCTCGAACGTCGGAATTGAACGTGCCACCTATCTATGAACTCGTGACGTCACGGTCATCGGTCAAAGTCCGTTTGACAGTCTGAACGAAAAGTTAACATTTTGCCCACGCCCAAGGGCAAAACGGTCATTTTGCATCGTTTGTCCGATTTCGCCCAACTAATCACGGATTAGCCTCACTAATCGTGATTAGTCACTAATATAATCTAGGAATTTGGGACGGGTCGTTACAACATTTCCATTGGGTCTCACGCCAAAAATATCACTTTCACGCAAATCCGCGTAACCGCAACTTCAGTTGCCATTCATAAACCCATAAGATATATCCAGAAAACATTACAAATTCATCAAATCAATTTCCCGACTCATAACCCGAGACAAAACCAATCTCAAATCCCGGGCCTTCGCCCAAAACAGCAATATCATGATTTTCTCGAAAATTGTGCCCAAAATCATATAAAATAATATAATATTCCCAAAATCCGGAAATCATCATATCGAAACATCAACCATGTCAAGGCATGTCAAATCATATCATAAAGCATTTAAAACATATATGCATGCATTCTATGTGACGACCCGGAAATTCGAAAAAGTAAAAATTGGAAAATTTGAAGGCAATGACGATTTTGCCCTTGGTTATAAGGGCCGAAAGTTGACTTTTTGATCGGGACTTGCTTTGGACTTTCTGGAAGGACCATTGGATAGGTCTCGGGACACTGAATCCGTAGACAGGCGATATGCGTCAATCGGAGTCCGGATGAAAAAGTTATGGATTGAGGAATGTTAAGGGCATTTTAGTCATTTGTGTATATAAGGGTAAAATAGTAATTTGACTAGGATAATTGATGAATCACCCATTAGAGACTCATTTAGTCCAGTAGGTGACACATGTCACTGCAGTTGGAGGATTGGTGGCCTGTTTGTGTGTGTGTGTCGTGTTTGAAGAATAACAAAGACAACAACAAACCGCCCAATCCATTTGTTTAAAATTGATCAAATTGATTGATAGATGAGGCCAAGGATAAAACCTGAGACGGTGAGATAAATCTACAGGGAAAAACGAGTGAGAATTAGGGGAGAATTGAGGAAGATAGGTCCCTAAATCCGAAGACCCAAACCCGTGGAAGCTTTAATCGTCTAAAATTCGAAATTGAAGAATGAGACTGTAATGATTCAAATTGAGATTCAAGTGAGTCTTCTGGGATCCATTGGAATGAGCAAGAACACGATTGGTGACAGTTCTGAAATTCCATGGCTGAGTTCGAATAATTAAAGGTAAGATGAACTCAAATTGAACTTGAATTTATGTTTAGAATGGATATACGATACTTCCTGTGTAATTAATTTAAGGAAACGGCTTGGAATTGGGTGGAACCCGATTAAAAACCCGTCGGGTATTCATTTCGAGTAGAATGATTTGAGTACTAATTTCATGAAATTGAGCATACAGATCCTTAATTAAGATTGAATGGATGAAAACCAGTGAAAGAAACGATGAAATCGGGGTTGAATTGGCTAAGAACGGAGCGGGTTGTACTGCAGGTTGCAGACCCGTTTACCAGGCTTTTCGGGTTGGGATGATGAACAGTAGTGGTACTGTTCATAGGCGCGTGAGTCCACGCGCAGCCAGTGTAATCGGCGCGTGAGGGCACGTGGTTGCCTTTCTGGGAAGTGTTCAACCTACTTTTTCATGTAATCGATGTAATGAACATTTTGGCGTTGGTTTCGAGTCGATCGGACACCGTCTCGATAATGTTTCGAGGGTCTAAAGGATTATGTTATGTTTTAAATTAATATTTAATTCCCGAAAAATTGTGGAAAATTAATATGTTATTATTGGATTCATTAGTGACCCATAATGATGTTGTTTGACAGGATTCAGAATTTCTGAAAATTACGAAAACACTTGCACCTCGGAAAGCGAGCGGTTTGGACGGTGTGTGAGTGGACGTTTGTTTTATAAACCATTATGCATGCATAGTTAAATGTTTTATATGATTGATTACATGATTTGATGTGCAATGATGTGCTGATGATGTGGCATAATTATCTGTGATTTAATGATTATTTTAATCGGTCTTTCGGGAACATTTTACGAGAAATGTGCAAATGATATTTTGGATTAGGCCCGGAGTCAAAATGGTTTCAAAATGGATATTTTGACTTGATTGATGAATCAAAGATGATTTCTGGATTATTTTAATGTTTTCAAATGAAACTTCACGGATTTACGTGTAAATGGTATTTGGGCTTGAGGCCTAGTTGTGAATGCTTTTGACTTGGTTTGACTTCACGGATTTGAGTGAGATTTTTTGGGATGTAATCCCGGGTTGGTTTTGATTATGATTGTGAATACCCAGACGGTCGGAGCTAGGGGATTACCTAGTCGACCGGAGCTTTGAGGATATAATGGTATGATTGTGAGTAATTATGGTGAGCCAGCTTCTCGGATGCGACTGAGCCTGGATGTACCACTCAGATGAGTCTGAGCCTGGGGATGTGTTTGCCCAGATGTGACTGAGCCCGAGGGTTGAGCCCAGAGGTGTCTGATTTCGAGAGTGTGGCTGGATATTGGCCTACGCGTAGTACGGATGTGATTATGTGATTGTTGGTGCACTTGTGAACAGTGCAGATTGATTGATTGATTGATTGATTGATTGATTGATTGTGCACTTGTGGGTAGTGCTGTTTGATGTTGATTGTGATTACGTACTGGTATTGAGTACGAGTTTCTGGTCTGTGTGGCTAGGTGATTATCTTTTCATATGTGCTGGTTTGAGAGCCTGGATTTGATAAGTTTCATGTGATTTGGCTGGAAAGCCGGTGATTGTCATTCATATGTTTTACCATATGCATGCATGGTTTTATAAACTGGAGGGTAAACGAGATATTTTGAAATACGTTTTAAACGATATTATTTTTTTCCACTCACACCTTTGTTTTTTATGACCCTCCAGGCCGTGGCACGACGTACGGCGCTGATCGAGAGACGGAGGCATGAGCGAAAATCAGTACAGTTATCCCTGGTCTGACAGGTGCTGAAGGGTAGTTTCGGGACTTCAGTTGATTTTTCAGACGGGAGCAGGACTGGCCACGGTTATTAAAGTCCAGTTGGGACGGGTCCTGTCATTCTGGGTAGAAAACAAAAGTCCACTCACACACTGTCCGTATCGCTCGCTTTTCGAGCTGCACGTTTTTCCTTAAATTCCGGAAGCCACTATCCCTGTCCAAAATCATTATCAAGGGTCACTAACATCCCAATATACCTCATATAACTCTGATTGACGCATGCCTCCTGTCTACGGATTCAGCATCCCGAGACCTATCCAACAGTCTTCCCGGAAAGTCCAAACAAGGTCTCAATCAAAAAGTCCACTTTCGTGCCTTTCTAAACCAATTTACCAACTTACCATTAGACTTCCGGACACCATAACTTGCTCCTCGAATGTCGAAATTGGGCGTGCCACCTGTCTATGAACTCGTGACGTCCCGACCTACGTCACAGTCATCAGTCAAAGTTCGTTTGACTGGTCGAACCAAAAATCAACCGTTCGCTCAATTCTAGGGGCAAAATCGTCATTTTCCTTCAAATTTTCCACAATTTCCATTTTCGAATGTCCGGGACGTTGCATGGTTTCATGAATGATATGATGAAATGGTTTTGAAATTAGAAAGATGAACTCGGGCATGAGGCCCAATTGTTTTGGAAACCTCGGACTTGGAGTCCATTTGAGTTAAGTAATCAGGTTGGGGGCCCAGTTGCTTGATGAAATCGGGCTAGGGGCCCAGTTGTTTACGAAATCGGGCTGAGACCCATTTGAATTATATTATCGGGCCAGGGCCCAGTTGATTTACGAAATTGGGCCAGGGGCTCAGTTGATTTACGAAATCGGGTCGTGGGCCCAGTGGTTTACAGAATCGGGCATGAGGCCCAATTGGGTTATAAATGTGATTTCGGGTCTGGGACCCTATGTTTTATAAATGTGATTTCGGGTCTGGGACTCTATGTTTCATAAACGTGATTTCGGGTCGAGGACCCTAAATGGAATTGTGATGATTTACGGAGATTTCGGGCAGGGCCCATTGAAATGTTGTGAAACGATTTGATAAAACTGTTTTCCATATACCATCTTGATACGAGGATATGTGATGGTCTCTTCCAGGTGTCTGGGACACTAGGGAAGTCACTGTGCATTGTCTGCGAGGGGTCATTGTACGGAGCTACCAGACCGTATAGTGACTCAGGAGCATGATTGCTATGATTAGACGTCTAGGACGTCAGACATCTAGGATGTCAGAGATATGGACCCAGAGAGACCCCGAGCAGCACGCGTTGCTTATTACTGTGAGATATGACGTCTGGGACGTCAAACGTCTGGGACGCTAGGCATCTGGGATCCCGAAGATGGTAATGTGGTAAATATGGACTACTGGATCTATGAAATGGTTTTTCAGTTGGATTTGTGTTTATGGATTTGGGCAGTGGCCCACTTGGTTTTGTATTTACGGATTTGGTATTCTACAGTTTTGGGCTGAGTTCCCACACCTGGTTTTGAGTTACGGTTTTTGGGCTAAGGCCCTAATGGCTTATTTGAGTAAATGTTTTGATTACTGGTTTTCGATGCATGCATACGTTTTAATGAAGGGAATAAATGTCTTGTGAAATGTGTTTTATGAACTTAATTATTTTCGTCCACTCACAACCTTTGTTGTTTTTAATGCCCTTCAGGTTGGTCACGGATGCGACTGCAGCAGAGACTGGGACATCGCATGCCTCCTCCATCGATCCTTGCGCACTTTGGAAGCCCCGAAGGGGCAGTGGCATCAGGTTATCCCTTGTCTGCCACTTTGTGTCAGACGGGAGCATGGCACATTCCACAGTAATCCCGGGGGGATTGGGATGGGTTGTGTCACAAAAGTTCAATTAGTGTCATATTTTTTGACACACTTCAATCTAGAAAGTTAACTAGGACGCCAAGGTCGAGGCATGCTAGCCGGCATCTGGACTTAAAAACTTGGGATGTCTAGGACACGAAAGGTAAATTAATCTTGTATTTTTTGACATACTCTGATTTGGAAAGTCACTATAACGCCAAGGTGAAGGCATGCTAGCTGGCATATGGACGGTGAAGTCCAGACGACAAAAGCCAAAAAGACAAACGTTGTGTTTCAGGAGTTCGTGTGAAACAAAACTAGAAAAACCAATTAACATTTCACTGTGATAGTGGAGACATAGAGCATAGTACACTAATGATGATCATATAGTTCAAGTAACTACATACGTTATCCCAATTTTCATTGGGCAGTCCCAAGCTATCGATGTGAATGTTAGTGTCAGGACTCGTCCCAATCCCCCCGGGATTAACGAGGGACGCTCTTGATCCCTTCTGACACGGAGTGTCAGACCAGGGAAAATTTGAACCTTTAACCCAACCGGCTTCTAAAGTACGCTAGGATCAGGAGGAGGTATGTGATGTCTCGGTCTCCACTACATTCCACACCGTATTCAACCTGAAGGGCATTGAAAACTGAAAGACTGTGAGCGGACGAAAAGTAATAGTTCATAAAACACACTTTATAAAAGACTTTTATGCCCTTCACTAAAAAGCATGCATGCATAGTAAAATTAGTTATCAAACCGAATATGTTTAAACAACCATAATTAGGGACTCAGCCCCAAGGTCCATAAATTCAAGTCACCCGGGCCCCTGCCCAAAAAAATTTATAGAAATCCATAACAAAGTAAACATATGTGGGAACTCAACCCAAATCCATTTATTATCCATAAAACACAATTTCGCAAAACCAAGAAATCATGTTCATCATAAATATCATATAATCAATCCTGTCATAGTATCTAGAGCTACGCGCGTGCTACCCAGGGTCTCAAATCATAAGTCTCCCTAGGGTCCACCCAGGTCAATGTCCGCAGATCAATTACCCTCCCTGAGGGTTATAATTCATATCCTTTATGAGAGTAAGGAACCCAACGGGGGCGATTCTACTCAGTCAGTGCTCCGTGACTACTCTAGGGTCCACCCAAGCCAATGACCCTCCCCGGAGGAGACAATCCATAATATATAAGGATGATATATGAAAAACCATTTGAAATCATTCTTAAAACCTTTCAAAGGTTCATGGCCGGTCCTCATAAACTTTCATGAACCGGAAATAAATTTATGGCTCTTCGACTTGAAATCACAATCGTAAATCATAACTAGGCCCCAAGCCTAATTTCATATACCAAATGGGCGTCTTACCCAATACGCAAATCAATTGGGCCTCGAGCCCGATACGTAAGCCAACTGGGCCTCGAGCCCGATACGTAAACAAACTAGGCCTCGAGCCCGATGCCTTGTTAAATCAAATGGACATCACGTCCGAGAGTTCGTAAATCAAATGGGTCTAGTGCCCGATTCCATATTTTCAAATCTGAAATCGATTCAAGAACCAATTGGGTCTCTAGCCGAGAACGTAACTAAATGGACTTCGAGTCCGAGGGTTTCCAAAACAAATGGGTCTCGAACCCAAGTTTACCTTTTCAAATCCAAAACCATTTCATGAAATCATTTCCAAAACCATAAGCACGGGTAATCAGTGCAAAACTGTAAACCTCGATTTACGTGCAAGCATGTAAATCACCTTAAAATGCGTGAAACCACATAAATCACAATCATCCAAATCATCATCATATAATCACATCCATAAAACATATAAAACATTTATGCATTCATCATAGTTTAGAAATCAAGGCCCACTCACAGACCGTCTTAAGTCGCCACCTCGATTTGCATGCCGTAAGCGTCCCCAGGCTAATCGTCGTCACCGGGACTCCCAAACATGTCCAAATCAATCTAGAGGGTTACTAACTACCTTATTAACCTCTCATTGAAGTCCCATAGTTTTCCTGAATTTTTAACTATTTTTAAACTCGATCCTAAACTTTTGGATGTCCCGAACAATATCGAGACGGTGTCTGATCGACACGAAACCATTCCCAAAATGTTCGTTACATCAAATAGAATAAAAGTCATGTTGAAAACTTCCCCAAACTACCCTACACGCGCCTTCACGCGCCGCCCAAATGGGCTGCGTGTGAAAGCCACGCGCCTGCTATAGTGTTACCCCTACCTCCAGCGAACCAGGTTCGCCTGGTTCGAACCGGACCGAACCGGTCTGAACTGGCGTGGCCGGTTTAGTGTCCAATCTCTCTTATTTCGATCCATTTCAGTTCCATTTTGATTCATAAATGTTCCTAACAATAAACCCAATCTATCCAGCCAATAAAAACATGAAAAATGGGCCGAAATCGTACCTCCTCGATTAAAGAATGGACCGGCCACCTGCAACCACCTGTTGCCGTCGTCTCCGGCCGTCCTAGCCCTCGAAACCAATCCAGACCGTCTCCTTAGATCCCCAGAAAGCCATTCCCATTAATAGGATCAACTAAAAGCCCTTAAAACTCAAAGTCCAAAATTCAAACACTTACGGTTTCGAGTTTCCTCCGCCATGGCCCATCGTCCATCACCGTGCCATCCAAGTATCTCTCAGTCCCTCACTAGAACATAGAAATGATTATGGTGGTGAGGTGTGTGTGTTTTTTTTGTTTCAGAGGGAAAATGGAGAATGGAGGGGGGTTCCGGTTGTTTGAAGAAGAAAATATGGTAAGGCTGATGATGGTACAGAGAAGGGGAATGGACGGTAGAGATGGGAGATTAGATGAGATGAAGAGTGGAGATGGGAAGTGGGTAGGAAAAATATATATTTTAATCCAAGTGGACCAATCATCGTTTAGATCCACAAAATGGGGTTATGGGCCAATGGGATGAGTGACACTTGTCACTCATCCATGGGTCCCACATAAATATCTGCCCAATCAAATATTGCCACATCATCCCCGCCTCGTAATACGTACATAGTACAATCGAACTTCCCGTGACCATAACTTTCCTGTTCGACGTCCGATTTCGGCGTGCCAATTGTCTACGGATTTGTATCGACCCGATCTACGTAATGGTTCTCGGCCCTCGGCCATCGGATCTCCTGGGTCAAAAGTCAATTTTTTGCCCACTTCTAAGGGTAAAACAGTCATTTTTCGTCGTTCTTCCGATTTCGCTCAAATAATCACCGATTAACCTCACTAATCCTTGATTAGTCACTAATCTAATCTCGGAATTCAAGACGGGTCGTTACAACCTTACCTTCTTAAATAATTTCGCCCTCGAAATTCCAACTATCCCAATTCCACAACCACCTCGTGGAAAGCAAATCGACCACACAACAAAAGTACACTTGTACACCCAATAACCAGAACGATACTCGTCTGCAACTAGACGTTCCACTAATACTCACGTCGCATCGGCTACACTCGACCACTTAAAGTGAAAATGACCACACATTCCGAGTTGATACCACTGGACAATTCTACTGTTTCGCTGACACAAACAACTCGATGGTTCCTTTCTCAATCACCAATCTATCCTGACGTCTGCTCCCACTAGGAGTCACCAGACCTCACTCATCGATCCACGCTGACACATCCGACAAACTGTCACCACTTGACAGTCGCCAGTCGAAAACTAACACTATACTTACTTGTGGTTACACTATCCACCAACTCACTCAACCTATGTGTAACTAGACCCATCAGAAATACCATGACCTAGTGCACGGTATCCAATGTCTAGTTCACGTCCTCAACTAATCCAATGGTATCGGGACTAAGCCGACTACCAACACGCTTACCTACGTACCTCTAGTATATCCCATATACCGCCACCAGGCACCACAAGCCTGCCCCGTATCGTTCCTCGAACAACGTATAGGGTACGTTCATCTATCCATCAACCCACCTACAACCTAGGTCTTAGCCAAAACACGTTTCAATTCTGGAGTCCATCTGTCCAATCTAGTACTCGACAGATCAAGAACTCCAATCCATTGTCCATTCCTAGTCCCATGGTCACCCGACTAGTATCAATATGTCTATTCCAACCACGAAATCCAAAACTTACCAATCTGAATCACGCCCACCAAGGCGTACTCACTTATGCCAACTGGGCATCCAATCTCACCCACGTCTACCGAGATGCACCAAATCCAAACTTATCGGTTGCCTACTCAAACGATTAACACATTATGTTCAATTGACTTCATAAGGAAGCCAATCCCAACATCCACACATCTAAGGTTGACCAAATCTGACCCCGTCGGACATCTACTCGTTCGATTAATACCCATACGGGATAAACCTCGAAAAGAAGTTCGGTCCCATCATTTACATAGCCAAAAAGCCAAGACACATCGTAGGCACCTCGATTCACTCAACTACCGTCTCATACCGGATTGACTTCAAAAGGAAGTCATCCCAACATTCTCGTGTTCATATGTCCAAGTCCACAACATTACAAACCCGATCCACCTAGGATCCACACCTGCTCACTCAGCTAACAATCCACCTAGAATCTGATCATAGGGTTTTACACCCTCTTTGAATCCTTCGTCAGTCACATCACTCCTCAACCATTTCCCACATCTAAACAAATCAGTCAACGACGAGACATGTCGAGACTGCGGGTCCTCTCCAATTACTTCATATCGATCCTTGTCATTCCACCTAGGAAAATAAAGGATGATCCAAAAAGATGACACCAAAATTCATCCTACGTGAATGTAAACAACACTCGCTGCACTCACCACGCCATGTAACCCAACATGGTCTGCCACCAAGCAGAAAATGAGACATCTTATTCCTTTAACTTCAAAATACTCAACTACTCCTGATGACCCAATACAAATCGCGGTTCCACCAATCAATACACAATCAATGTACTGGTGATAACAACCATCATTTTCCATGGCAGAACTTGAGAAGTCACAATAATGACTTCGAAATACCCATTACCAATTAGGAAACAAGTACTCCCCTCGTCGCCTCAATCACAACCTCTCTCGATTCTGAAGTTCCAACCATGTCGGAACCAACACACTCAGACATCAACCACGTGTCGGTAACCATTCTAACTCGCTATCAAGTTCACCTATCGACTTATACAGTTTATGTACATCCAAAAAGATGTGGACCATCATTACTCGGTCCTCACGTCTCAATTATTGCTAGATCCCATCCAGTCCAACTTTATCCGCGATCCACTTCCAGACCACAGATAATAAACACATGCCCATCTCGATGGAGTCACATCCCGACTCGTGACTCATCATCATCACAATCACCAGCACCAACACTAGTACTAGCATCATCACTAACACCAGCACACCGTGTGCAAATCAGACAACCCTGGATCTTTGCTCTTACCGAGCAACGACCTCGTACCTCTGCTCGAATTGGAGAAACTCTACCTCCCTCGTACCCAACAACTCTGGGTACAATCACCCTAACAACTCATACAAGAAAAGGAAACGTCCCCTTAACGTCCCCGATTCACAACAACCACAACTACAACTATTCTCGATAGTCGTGCCTGCCACAACTCGTGTAGACCCAGACACCAAACATCGCTATCGCGACTTCACATCCAAAGGAAACAATCGCCCGTACTAACTACTCTATATCCTTAATATGGGATTCCATCGATAAGTACCAACCCTGGTAATCTATCCAACCAATCTCTAACCAATCGTAACTTGACTCAACCAATGTCGTCTACCAGGTCGTACATGAACTTAGATATACCAACTATCCATCACAACTAGGGTAGTAAGACAACCAACTAGATCTAACCGAGAAGTACAACCTCGACTACAGAGTGCAGTCCCATCACTAAAACCGATATGACCTGACCAACCGATGGTCTTGACTCCGAAAAGTCGTCAAAGTCAAACCACTCTCCAACTCACTTTTCCGAACCATACATCATACCTTAGGGTTCCAATATCACACCCTAGGATTCCTCTGAATCCAACTATCCTCGGAAATAGAATCCATAATCTGACCAACCCCACGGTCCCGACATCGTAAGGACGTTAATCCAATCCTACCATCAGCTCAACTAGGGTTCGTATTTCCTGACCATCACTCTAAAGGGGTTCCATCACTCAATTGGGGTTCGGGGAAACTCGGCTGCCCCTAGTAGCATAGCAACCTAACTCAAACAAGATCCGACCATCTAACAGTCACAACTCCTAACTATCATCAAAACCAATCCTACAGCATCGTGATTGATGAACCCAACCTAACCGTCCCACGATTAAAACTCTAAAGTACTATTACGTTCAACTCTCAGTAGGGCCCCACACTGCCAACCACGACAGAACTATGGCAACCCCGGCATCAAATGCTGAACCAAAAAGATCCACGATTCAATCCTACTAACTATTGTACCAGCATCCTTACTATCAGGTTGATAACGAACTGCAGCCCATCGAGACATCACATCCTCGACCTGCGAGACACTCCAAGAGCTACGCGGTTGCTCGAATAGAGACAACCTCGCTATGATAATCCCTCCAGGATTAACAGGGACACTCCTAATCCCGTCTGACACGTAGTATCAGGCCAGGGAAAATTTGAACCTTTAGCTCGACCGGCTTTCAGAGTACGCTAGGATCCGGAGGAGGTATGTGATGTCTCGGTCTCTGCTACAGTCTTCACCATATTCAACCTGAAGGGCATTGAAAACAAAAAGACTGTGAGTGGAAGAAAAGCAATAGTTCATAAAACACATTTTATAAAAGACCTTCATGCCCTTCATTAAAAAGCATGCATGCATAGTAAAACCATTTCTCAAACCATATATGTTTAAACCACCATAATTAGGGACTCAGCCCCAAGTTCCATAAATTCAAGTCACCTAGGCCCCTACCCAAAACCATTTACAGAAATCCATAACAAAGTAAACATATGTGGGAACTCAGCCCAAATCCATTTATTATTCATAAAACACAATTTTGCAAAACCAAGAAATCATATTCATCATAAATATACTATAACCAATTCTGTCACTGTATCTAGAGCTACGCGCGTGCTACTCGGGGTCTCAAATCCTAAGTCTCTCCAGGGTCCACCCAGGTCAATGTCCGCAGATCAATGACCCTCCCCTAGTGGTTATAATTCATAGCCTTTCTGAGAGTAAGGAACCCAACGGGGGCAACTCTACTCAGTCAGTGCTCCGTGACTACTCCGGGGTCCATCCAGGCCAACGACCCTCCCCGAAGGAGACAATCCATAATATATAAGGATGGTATATGAAAAACCATTTGAAATCATTCTTAAAACCTTTCAAAGGTTCATGCCCAGTCCCCACAAACCGTCATGAACTAGAAATCCATTTATGGGTCCCCGACTTGAAATCACAATCATAAATCATAACTAGGCCCCAAGCTCGATTTCATATACCAAATGGGCCCCGTGCCTGATACGCAAATCAACTAGGCCTCGAGCCTGATACGTAAACCAACTAGGCATCGAGCCCGATATGTAAACCAACTAGGCCTCGAGCCCGATGTTTTGTTAAATAAAATGGACATCAAGTCCGAGAGTTTGTAAATCAAATGGGTCTCGTGCCCGATTCTATATTTTCAAATCCGAAATCGATTCAAGAACCAATTGGGCCTCTAGCCCGAGAACGTAACTAAATGGACTTCGAGTCCGAGAGTTTCCAAAACAAATAGGTCTCGAACCCGAGTTTACCTTTTCAAATCCAAAACTATTTCATGAAATCATTTCCAAAACCATAAGCACGGGTAATCAGTGCAAAACCGTAAACCTCGATTTACGTGCAAGCACGTAAATCACCTCGAAATGCGTGAAACCACATAAATCACAATCATCCAAATCATCATCATTGAATCACATCCATAAAACATATAAAACATTTATGCATGCGTCACAGTTTAGAAATCAAGGTCCACTCACAGATCGTTCTAAGCTGCCGCCTCGATTTACGTGTCGTAAGCCTCCCCGGTCTAATCGTCGTCATCGGGACTCCTAAACCTATCCAAATCAATTTAAAGGGTTACTAACTACCTTATTAACCTATCATTTAAGTCCCGTAATTTTTCCGAATTTTTAACTATTTTTAAACTCGACCCTAAACCTTCGGATGTCCCGAACAATATTGAGACGGTGTCCGATCGATACAAAACTAGTCCCAAAATGTTCATTACATTGAATAGATTAAAAGTCATGTTGAAAAATTCCCCAAACTACCCTCCACGCGCCCTCACGCGCCGCCCAGAGGGGATGCGCATGAAAGCCACGCGCCTGTTACAGTGTCACCCCTACCTCCAACGAACTGGGTTCGCTTGGTTCGAACCGGACTGGACTGGTCTGGACTGGAGTGGCCGGTTTAGTGTCCAATCTCTCTTATTTCGATCCATTCCTGTTCCATTTTGATTCCTAAATGTTCCTAACAATAAACCCAATCTATCCAGCCAATAAAAACATGAAAAACGGGCCGAAATCGTACCTCCACGATTGAAGAATGGACCGGCCACCTACAAGCACCTGTTTCCGTCGTCTCCGGCTGTCCTAGCCCTCGAAACCAATCTAGACCTTCTCCTTAGATCCCTAGAAAGCCATTCCCATTAATAGGATCAACTAAATGCCCTTAAAACTCAAAGTCCAAAATTCAAACACTTACGGTTTCGGGTTTCCTCATCCGTGGCTACCGCCGTGGCCCGTCGTCCATCACCATGCCGTCCTAGTCTCTCTCAGTCCCTCACTAGAACATAGCAATGATTATGGTGGTGAGGTGTGTGTGTTTGTTTGTTTCAGAGGGCAAATGGAGAATGGGGGGGGGGGGGTGGTTCGGGTTGTTTGAAGAAGAAAATATGGTAAGGCTGATGATGGTACAGAGAAGGGGAATGGACAGTAGAGATGGGAGATTAGATGAGATGAAGGGTGGAGATGGGAAGTGGGTAGGAAAAATATATATTTTAATCCAAGTGGACCAATCATCATTTAAATTCACAAAATGGGGTTATGGGCTAATGGGATGAGTGGCACTTGTCACTCATCCATAGGTCCCACCTAAATATCTGCCCAATCAGATATTGCCACATCATCCCCGCCTCGTAATGTGTGCATAGTGCAATCGAACTTCCCCTGACCATAACTTTCCTGTTCGACGTCTGATTTCGGCGTGCGCCTGTCTACGGATTCGTATCGACCCGATCTATGTAACGGTCCTCGGCCCTCGGCCATCGAACCTTCCGGGTCAAAAGTTAATATTTTGCTATGACTAGGGGCAAAATGATCATTTTGCATCGTTCGTCCAATTTCGCTCAACTAATCACCGATTAACCTCACTAATCCCATATTAGTCACTAATCTAATCCCGAAACTCGGAACGGGTCGTTACAGTTAGACCAATAATTGAATCCTCCTCGAAGTACGTGAAGTAACATCAAAACCTAAGGGGTATAAAAACATGATGGTGGATGGGCCTAATTTTTTTTTAGTACAAAACCACAAGTTATAAAACATTTAACCCATTAGTTTCCCGAACACTTGTAATCAAAAATTTTATCTTGCACGTAAAACATGACATTATAATAAAATAATCATCCATCTCAAAGTCATCCCGAAACATTGGTAAAACATGCATGAACCACAATATAATACTTATGAGTTGCATGAGGCACATGCTCATGCTAGGCTAGTATTTATAATGCTCTTATACCTCATCTACGTGAAGCTTAGATGCATCGCACCTATCCCTCCATGTTCCTTAGAGCTCAAGAACAAGTTAGCGCATTTTAACTAGTATTACGAGCAGCCAAGGTTGACCGATCACATGGAAACTAATGTGCGGCAAACATATGGGGTACCTGAGATACCAACGACTCCTAGAAGTTTATCCAACGACTATCTCAATTAATTGTCTCGGGACTACTATGTACTTACCACTAACAACATGCTAAGTATGCTAAAGCAACTTTTGGACAAAAACAAACATGCATAGAAAGGTTATCAAGTAAAACCATAAATAAGAATGCTCAAGAATCTACTCGTTAAACCATAAATAAACATGTGTTATAATCACATACGTAAAAATGTGCAAGAAGGAAATCAGCAATATAAGGTAAGGGAAAGAGGTCCACTCATAAACTAGTTAGGGAGTCGTAAAAAAAACTCCCAACAATCAAGCTAGTACGAGCTCCAAGCCAATTCTACCTTATTAAGACCATTTGTAAAAGTTTCTAATCAAACTCTATGTCAAACTTTAAGAAAAACCAACTACGGTTGTCCAAAAAAGTGCTTAAAACAATCTGAAGGATGTCAAAACTAGGCCTCGTGTCGGTAGAAAGCCAAAAATTGCCTCACCCACGGCCATGCGCCGGCTAAAGGCCTGAAAGCTACCTCATGTGCGGCCACATGCTGGTCGGAGGCCACATGCGCCAGCCATGCTCCCTCACGCACCCACACGTGTGTGTCACATGCACTGGAATATTTCTTAGAATATTCTCTATAATATTCTGTTAACTCTAACACCGTTTATATTTCACAAAATATGCTAACGTCGTTAGCATATTCCATCAAGCATTGACGCCATTAGTTGACTAATGGTAAACCAACCGTCATCAGAGCTTAATCGGAGGCGGTAACCAGACAACGTTTATCACCGCCATGGACAGTGGCCGAATTCTAAAATTTTCACCGAAAACTTTCTAGACTCCGGTGATCCAACTTCATCCAAACTACTCCGGTCTTGAAATGTAAAGTATGAATCCTAATTTACTCGAACCCTAGAATATAAATTTCTAATTTATGGGCCAAGAGGCTATTTGACGATGCAAAAAAACCAACAAAAAGTCGCAGCGGTTACACTATTTTCTAGAAACTAGTGAATTTTCTTCACCGTCGATTCTCATTGTACCCAACTTGCAAATACATCAGAAAGGGAGCTCTCGATGAGATGAATTCAGTAGTTTAGGTTAGGGATTTGAGGGATTACTTGGTTTCTTGAAGGAAAGTCGTGAAACTCATAGAGCTGTAACGACTTTGTGTTTTCTTATGGCTACTTCCGCCATCGTGATGCGTTGGAAGTTGGCAAATAACTACTCAGATGTTATCCTCGTATTCGTAGGAGTTGTTTAGCATCGAATTCAAAGGCTGAAATTTCATAGATATTCTGAAACCTCATCAGAGAAGCTCAGTGATGCCACTGCGTTTTCCTTCAACTCGAGAGCCACAGAGGTCGTCGTCGGTCACAAAGGTCATGGTGGCCTTGCTTCAACGAGGCACAACCATGAGTGGTGTTTTCTGGGTCTGGATTGTGTGAAGAAAAAAAAATAGTGGTAGGTGTGTTCTCGGTTGAAAGGGCTTGAGAAGGGTGTGTGTGTATGGTGGGAGATTGAAAGTGAGTGCAGGAAGCGTGTGAGCATACATAATCAGTCTTTGGGTTGTGGGTTTGGGCTATAAGATACAAAGCTTTTGATTATTCCATGCGCCTCACCAATTTTGGTCCTATACTTAAAGACTCTCACACACTAATGAAATAAGCAAGCCCAACGAAAACTCATAGGGGTAGTTCGGTCAAAGCTAATTTCAATACTAGAATTTGTGAAATGGGATGTAACAATCTACGCACTTAAAGAAATTTCGTCGTCAGAATTTTCTTAATAGGATTCCTCAAAAGTTCCAGCATCTCAATAGAAACGAACTAAAATTTCTGGCAAAAACCAAACAATTCAAAGTGTATCTCAAACAAACTGTTAACTTATAGATTCAAACTTTTGATGTGACTTCGTAAATGAAACTCTACCAACCTTTTGTTTGTTGTCCTTGAGGGTCTTCCTGAATAGTTCTATGAATGTCTTGCAAGGGGTCCTTGGGATACAAGTAGTCTCTCCCAAATAAACACTAAACCTTTGAAAGCAAATCCTCCTTCACCAATAAATTCCAGTGGGTTAAGCGACTAAAAAGACCTTTGTACTCTAATTTTCTTGTAATGTAACATGTGTCATCGTCTCCCTATTTCTCGTCTAACCAAACTATGCACATACATCGAGGTAACAATTATTAACATCAAGCTCATTGTTCTCAAGCACTCAATCTTATGAGGTACCAACTAATATTCCTAGTAACTATCATGCTTCTTGTAATTTCGAGGGCTAACTTCGTCACAAAATGGTCACTTAGGGTTCTTATAAACATAAACAACTAATAACAATCTACGAACCGGTTGCCTTTGATAACAACCTAAGACGTACTTCAGGTATTCATAGAGTTAATTTCACCCAACCTAAAAGGTCCAAAAGTAATTAAGTACGCAATTGTATTAGAACTCCTAACTGTACTCACATCACATTTGGAGTTAGAGTAGGGAAGATTGTTAGATCACCAACAGTCAATTCACAAGAACGCAACTTCCTCGTCATTTGTTCGGATTTTTCCTAATAGTCAATGCAACTAGACAATTCTCTAACCAAAGGGGAATAGAGTACCACAAAGATCTCACTTAACTTTTAAGTCCAAAACTGGTGTAATCTTTCACCATTCACATCTCAAAATACAACTTAACTCTCGGAAGTTAATAAGTGGTGTAACAACAGAACAGTTCTCATCTCGTAATCTAGTGGTAATTCTTAAGGTGAAATGAAATTCCGCAGCGCAACACCAAAATATTGATTCATCACTCTCGATGGTTGAATGCTTAGGCCAATTGTACAAAGTGAAAACCAAACTTATTCGGAGGGTGAAATCTACCTAGTTACTCAACGAATGAAAGTCCCTTAGTAAAAGGTGAACGAAAATAAACAAAGGCAATGGCTATAGATTCTCCAAACTAAGATCTTTGCTCACAAAGACATTCTCCTGGCCAATGATTCCAAAATTCGCTTCTTTAACAACCTTGACAAAAGTTAACAGCCAAACATAAAACTTGTCACTTCTCATCAAAATCTAACTTACCACGTGCGTTGACCATAATAGTAAGACCACCAAAAGCTACAAGTTCTTTAAACAATTCTCAATGTTCTTCCCCATATGGTCAAAGTTCTAGCACTAAAACTTGGTTAACATGTTCTAACATCCAATCTCAACAAAAAATTGCACTTAACGAGAAGGTCACTCCCAACTGTAGGGGTATAGATCATCTAGGGAAGACACTAACCCATTGTAGATGTGAAGTAGTAAAAAGGTAACAGAATCTAGCATTACCATGATGGTTCCCACCCCCAACCCCCTCCCCTCCCCTTCCCCCCTAAACAAGGGTGACTTAAGGTTCTCATTCAGAAACATTTAAGGCTCTTGTTCGGGTAAAGTTTTAATCCAAACTTGAAACTCCTAGGAGGTCTGAACTATGGAAGGTTCCTACGCACCGAAAGAAAGTATTGGTCAAACATTCATCTTCTAATTAATCTAATAGACGCTACGCCAAAGGCTGATGTGAAGTCGCCTCTCGCAACTATGAGGTAGAAACGTCCCTGTTAGCATTCAGACTAAGGAGGTGATTAGGTATCATCATGATTTCTCGACTTCAGACACAAACAAAGGGTTAAAAGTTTGAATTGTAACAATTAGGACCTTTGAGGAAAGTAAATTTTGGAAAATTTGGATACAAAGACAATTTTGCCCTTAAAAAAGTCAAACTATTAACTTTTTGGTACAAAGCTCTAGTGTGAATTCCGAGAAGGCCGTTACGAAGGTCTCAGAATCTTGAGTTCGTAAACAAACGGCATGCCAAAATCAGAGATTGGATGAAATCGTTATGGGTGTAAAAGTGTCAAGGGCATTATGGTAATTTTGTATCAAAGGTCAAGGACATTTTGGTCATTTTGTATGGGAACATAATTTTGGATTGCGATAGGTGTCCATAATTCTCTGGTGCCTTCCCCTTAATCCCCCACCGACCTTGAATGTTTTATATATGTGTATGAAAAGATTTTTAGTGAAGAGAAACTGAAAGGAGCAAAGTTACCCCAGAACCATAAATCCATGAGGGAACCAGGAAACTGGGGGGGAGGGAATCAGACTGGAGATGAAGGAAAACACGAGAAAGGAGAAAAGAAATGAAACAGAAAGGAAGAGGAGTCGAGGTGGATGATTTTTGGGATGAAACCAGAACTGAACTCGTGAGAGTGAGGATCGAGTTTTGAGTTATGGGGTAAAAGTAGCTGAAACGAGTAACCCTGTGTCTTCCTGTAGTCTGTGGGATTGTTCTGAGAGCAAAATTGAGAAGATTTGGCCGTTAGATCGCAGTGAGTAGCTGGTAGCCATGGCCGAAACTTGAGGTATGAGATCTTGATTTTTAGTACGTTTTGATTAATTTAGAGGCCATAGGTATATTTTTGGGATTGAGATGAAGAAGATTGATGAAGGAAGCTTGAATAATTGAGGTAAAATGAAGAAGTTATACGCAGGTTCAAGCTGTAGGTCAGGACGACCTGGTTGCAGGAAACCAGGTCGAGACCCTAGTTGAAGACAATGAACAGTGCGGTGTGTGGCTACCACGCGTAGCGGCTGTGATCGGCCCAACATGAAAGTTGTAGTAGTTGATGTTACAAATCCAACAGTACAAATTTTGAGGCGATCAGATATCGTCTCGAGAAAAATTTGACTATCGGAAGTTTTAGGCGTTATTTTAATTCGTTTAAAAATCACGGAAAATTATGGGTTTCATGTATGAGTTAATTAGGGTGGTTAGTAACCCTTCTAGGTGATTTTTGATAGGAATTGATGTTCCCAAATTTTACAGAAAGACGTGCGGTTTGGTTCAGTTGTATGTAAGGTACGTGTAAGCGGACTTTCTTTTCCCTAAACCCTATGCATGCATTTTTATATGGTTTTACGTGATTTATTATGTGAATTTCTTGATGGTTATTTATATACAATTTTTATCGATTTTGTGGTGATTTTACAGTAGTTACAACTTCGCAGTTTTACGAGGAATTGCTATATCGTGTTCTGATTTATCACTATGTTTTGGAAAATGGTTTTATACTCGATATGTCATGTTTATATGATTTTAGTGGTGTTTAATAGATTGAGATTTTATATGACTTTTTGGGAAATTTTAATGGCTTATTATACAAGGCCTTTGGACGTATTTGTGGTTGAGCTTATGCCCGGGTTTTGAGTTGGGTTTTGGTTTATGTACTTGGTTCTGGATATGGAATGGGTATATGTTGTAGTGTGTGATTATGGAGTCGATGTGTGATATGACTTGGATATATGTGTGATTAGATGCTAGATTAGTTGGATAGTCTCGGATGTCGAGGTAAAACTCTGTAGTTCCCGAGGCCGATATTGTGATGGATAGTCTCGGATGTCAAGGTAATGCTCTGTAATTCCTGAGACTTGTGAGTAGTCTCAAACATCGAGGTAATTCACCGTAGTTCATGAGACTGGGACTGTGACTCAGCATCGAGGTAATGCTCCGTAGTCCATGAGCAGGTCTACACTCGGACGTCGAGCCTGGGGCTTCATACTTCCCGAGTAATATTAGCGTAATGGTAGTGCACATATGATATGATGATTCAGCTTGCAGACTTCGAGGTTGGGTCAATTGATATGATTAGTTGATTCAATATGTTGATGATTTCTATGTGACTGGTACGCTTATGCATTGGTGTGATCATGTCTGTGTTGGTATATTGATATGACTAGTTCTTTATGTTTGTTAGGTCTGTGTTTTAGCCTGGTCGTATTTGCAGTAATGCCCATGAGTTTATATTGGACAGGTTTTCTGATAGTACTGATTTTCAGATTACTGACATTTATTGAGATTGTTGTTTTATTGGTAAACTCGATGCTTGCATAGTTTTATAAAATGGAGGGAGTTAGTATGTTTTCAAACTATGTTTTTAAAACCCTTATTTTTGTCCACTCACACATTTTCCTTGGTTTTAAAACCCTCCAAGACCACTACATGGGAGTTGAGGCTATTTACGGAGTAGAGGCATGAGCTCATGAATGTACGAGTATCCTTTGTTTGATAGGGTTTCGAGGGTACATTTGGTACTTTAGGTTACCTGTCAGATGGGAGCAAGACCCAGATATGTTATATATATATATATAGTGTTTTTCAGGGTTGATTTTTGTCATGAATCCTCACCACACGTTTGGAATAAGAAATACTCAACTAGATGCATGATAAATACAAAGGTAATTTATCTCAAAGGCATATAACTTCCTGAGTTAGGTTCCAACAAGACGCTTCCAACAAAAACCCTAATTATCGTTAAGTAACACATACCATTTTAGACAAAATGAGCTAACTTCCTTTGAAGTAAAGTAACACAAGGTACTAGCCCTTAACAAGCCGAAACATAAGATCGATAGGTAGGATTGAGAGAAAGTGCACTCGTACACAAACTTGCGATTCTCAACAGGTATTTCTTGACACGACCCATCCCAATCCCCCTGGGATTATCACAAGATGTGCCATTCTTGACAGGACCCACCCCCAATCCCCCGGGATTAAGGGCTCAGTCCTGCTCCCGTCTAACTTACGCATGACACGAAGGCTAAACCGACGTCCAACCTTCATGTGACACGTAAGTCGGATAAGGGATTCTTGATCCGACCGTCCAAAAAGCTTCCGGACGTCCCAGAGTGCACAGAATCTACTGTGGATCTCGTGTTTGATGTCTCCGTCTCTCTCGACCAACAACCCACACCGTTACAACCTAAAGGGTATCAAAAACATGAAAAGACTGTGAGTGGACAAAAATGAATAATAAGTTAAGAAAACCATTTAGAAGAAATTACATTTCTACCCTCCACGCAAAAACTAATGCATGCATATAAAATCCAATTTACAAAACCATTTCATAGCCAAAACCATCATTGAAAACCAGAATCATTCCCTTTCCTCAAATCCACCATTCAAATCCAGGGCCTCAGCCCAAAATCATAAATCCTTATCAAATACGGGAACTCAGTCCCAAAACTCATCAAATCTAAATCATCTGGGCCATTACCCAAAACATCGAAAAACCAGTGAAAAACATCAATCATGCGAGTTGTTGGATCTCAAGTGCGCCCGAGTCTTCAAACTCAAAACCATGCGCATAATCAGGCCTTCCCCGGATATCAACGAGTCTTTAAACTCAAAACACAATCACAGGCCTCGAGGGGTCACCGGGGGGGGGGGGGGGGGGGGGGGGGAAGTCTTTAAACTCAAAACATATCAATCCAGGGCCCTCTCCCCCCCCCCCCCCCCCGTCAATCAACCGAGTCTTTAAACTCAAAACCAGATCCAGCGGTTTTTTTCTTTTCTTTACCATTTTTCAATCAAGTGAAAATCATAGGAAATCCATATCCGAATTCGCAATAATGATTCTGTAAGCTAGCATCCGAAACCATCATCCCGAACCCAAATTCAGAGTTTCCTTCTCAAGTTTCAAAACCGAATCCAAAACATCTTTTCAAAAGCCGATTCCAAAACCGAAAGCTCGTTTATCGATATCACATGAACAGAGCTCCAAGCCCGAGATCACATTCCAAAATCCATTATAAAACATTGAAATCAAATCATAGTTCAAATCCCAAAATCAAATCATCAAAACTATGCTCAAATCGCAACATAATCGAAATCTCGTAAAATGTGCAAATACGTAATAATCTCGTAATACGTGCAAAATCGTAAATCATCAAGATCATAATCAAAATCATAGAATCATGTATAGAAAACATATAAAAACATATATGCATACATCAAGAGTTAGAAAACAAAGTCCACTCACAGACCATTACGCTGCTGCCTCGATACGCGTGCGCTTACGCCGTTCCTGGCCAATCCACTATCACCGGCTTTCCTGAACCTGTCCAAATCTCGTAATAAGGTCACTAACTACTTCAGAATGCTCATACTAAAGCCCTGAAATTTTTCCGAATTTTTAACTATTTTTAACCGAGTTCTAAAACCTTCGGACATCCCTAAACATATCGAGACGATGTCTGATTGACTCGAAACCAGTGCCAAAATGTTCGTTACATCGAATACTTTAAAAGTCGTGTTGGAACCTTCCTCGAATCGGGTCCAGATCAGTTCGGTTCAGGCCGGTCCAATCGAACCGGCGGTCACGGTTCTTCCTTGTTTGTGCATCTTTTTCACTTCCGTTTAACCCACTAACTTCGTCCCAATATCTACAGATGTTCAAACTAATTAAATCAAGAAATTAGGTCCTGATCAATACCTGCCCGATCAATCCTTCGAACAACGTTCCTTCTCCATTGTGTTTCCATGGTACCAGCCTTCTATGTCCCTGGTTTTCGATTCCAAACCACCTCTGTAACCTCTAGAGACAAGTTCCAATTAAGAAAATTAATCAATAAGCACGAAATCATGATGAACCATTTATGAGTCTAACTGAACCGTTCACTGAAATGAAGGCTTACCACCGTCGCCGTTCACCGCCATGGGCACCACCACGCACGTCTGAGTCCTCTGTCCAACCCTCTTTCACACACTATGGCTAAAAACTGAGGTTTGAAGGTGACTGTGTATACTTGAGAGTCACAGGTTGCACAAAATTTCCTATTTAAAACCGCCACCCACGATGGTCTTCACGGTGGCACCAACCACTCATCGTCGAGTTCCACAAGTTCCATCACACACTACTCTCAACTGAGGAGAATTGGCTTGTTTCTCATGGTTCACTCACACACATAACCTCAGACACTCTGTTCCTCTATTTTCAACCCGTGTTGCACTTTGGTTTTAAAATCAGTAAGGCGGTCTTCAAATGTTCCACAACCATCTAGAAAGGAACACCTGTCAACAATCTGGTGGTCACCTTCTCCAAAACAGCCATGTGTCCTACTGCCTTTGGACACAGATCCCTAGGTCACCATAATGACCAAAATGCCCTTCATTACACAAATTACCATTTTGCCCTTCGTGTTTTTAGACTTTTAACGAAACCTTCCGATGTCCGATGACAGCATGCCGTCTGTCGTTGTACTCAGGGAATCGAGACCTACCTAACGGTCATCCTCTTACGTGAAAAATCCATGTCGTATGAAAAGTCAACAAATTGCCCCTTTTTAACCAAATTACCAAATTACCCTTGAACTTCCGAATATCATAACTTCTTCCTCAAGTGTCGGAATCGGACGTGCCACCTGTCAATGAACTCGTGACGTCCTGAACTACGTCACGGTCATCGGTCAAAGTCCATTTGACCGCCCGAACGAAAAATCAACATTTTTGCCCATTCCAAGGGCAAAATCGTCATTTTGCACCGTCTGTCCGAACGCATCCAACTAATCACCGATTAACTTCACTAATTCGTCATTAACAACTAATCTAATCTCGATTTCCGGGACGGGTCATTACAGTGCTCTCGTCTGACATGAAGTTTCAGAAAAGGGATAATTCAAAACCTTCAGCCCGACTGGGCTTCCAAAGCGCGCTAGGATCAGTGGAGGAGGAGTGTGATGTCTCGGTCCCTACTACAACCCGCATCCACGATCAACCTGAAGGGCATTAAAACCATTAAAAGCTGTGAGTGTAGGAAAATCAATAGTTTAATAGAAATTCATTTATCTCAAAAAGACATTTATGCCCTTCACTGAAAATCATGCATGCATTCGAAAACCATTTATTCAAATAACCATTTTTCCCATTCCATGTTTCCCATTTACCATATAACCAATCATGTCACGGTTTCCAAAGCTACGTGTGCTACTTGGGGTCTCAAATCCCAAGTCTCCCCAAGGTCCACCCAGGTCAATGTCCACAGATCAATGACCCTTCCTGGGGGTTATAATCCATAAATGCCTTCCTGAGAGTAAGGTACCCCATGGGGGCGACTCCACTTAGTTAGTGCACGTGATTACTCCGGGTTCCACCCTGGCCAACGACCCTCCTCGGAGGAGACAATCCATAAATAAAGGATGGTACATGAAAAACCATTTCACAATCATTCTCAAAACCTTTCAAATCTTTCAAAGGGTTCATGCCCGGTTTCCCATAAAACCAAAATGAATCGAGAAATCCATTTATGGGTCCCTAACTCGAAATCACATTCATAAAACACAATTGGACCTCATGCTTGATTTCGTAAACCAACTGGGCCCCCGACCCGATGCCTTATGAAATCAAATGGACTCCAAATCCGATAGTTCGTAAATCAAATGGGTCTCAAGCTCGGTTCCATATTTTCTTATCTGAAATTTTATCATCAATCCATGAACCAATTGGGCCCCTGGCCCAATAATGTAACTAAAATAGACTTCAAGTACGAGGGTTTCCAAAATAAATGGGTCTCATGCCCGAGTTTACCTTTTCAAATCCAAAACCATTTCATCAAACCATCACCGAAACCACAAGCACGTATAATCAGTTTAAAACCATAAACCTTGATATACGTGCAAGTACGTAAATAACCTCTAAATTCGTGTAATCATGTAAATCACCAATACCATAATCATCATGATAGAAATCATAAATATAAAACATATAAAACATTTATGCATGCATCACGGTTTAGAAATCAAGTTCCACTCACAGACCGTCCTACGCTACCGCCTCGATTTGCATTCCATAAGCCTCCCCGAGCTAATCACTGTCACTGGGACCCCCAAACCTATCCAAATCATACTAGAGGGTTACTAACTACCTCATTAACCTCTCATTAAAGCCTGTAATTTTTCCAAATTTTTAAACATTTTAAAACTCGATTCGAAACAATCGGACACCCCGAACTATATCAAAACGATGTCTGATAGACATGAAACCAGTCCCAAAATGTTCGTTACATCGAATAGATTAAAAGTCATGTTGATCGTGCATCGAAAAGAGGGCCCAAGCGCCCTCACGCGCTGCCCAAAAGCGCTGCGGGTGGGAGCCACGCGCCAACCGCTGTTCATCTTCAACCTCTCGCTGGACCCGGTTCGGTCCGGTCCACTGTAACCTGATCCAGCCGAACCGGTAAGACCGGTTCTCCCCATTTTCTCAACCATTTCCAATCTGTTCAATTCCTATGCCTTCCTATGGACCCACCTAGAAGTTCTACGGGTTTAAAACCACAAAAAACAAACGGAAAGCTCACCTTTGATGATTGAACAACAAGCTTGTCTTTTGAGCTCTGTTCTCAGCCATTCCAGCCACCCCTTTCCTTCGAAAAAAATCCTCATAGATTCGCCTTGGTCCCTGGGTCATGTTAGGGTCAATAGAAACTCAAAACAACATCAAAAACTAGGCTTCCAAATTTTGGGTCAAACACGGGTTACGGGTTTTACCTCCGCCGTGGGTCCCCGCCGTGTTCCATCATCAATCCGTCCCTCCATTCTCAGTCCTTCACTCACGGTCTCACAGTGATCACAGGGGATGTTAGATGAAGATCACGGTGTGAGGGTTGTGGGGGAAGGGGGGGGGGTGGTTTGTATGGAAATGGTTGTGCACGGTTTGAAGAAGAAGAAATAAGGTTTGGTGATGATAATAAGATGAGATAGAATGGATGGTGAGGATGAGTGGGCTGAGGAAAATGCACGGATGGGAGTGAGAGAGAAATGTGAGGAAATTATAAAATAATGTTATTTAAATCCTAAACTATCCAATCACAATTGAGATCCACAATTTAGGGTTAAGGACCAATGGGATGAGTGACACTTGTCACTCATCCATTGGGGCTGAAACAAATATCTTGGCCCAAATGAGGACAAATGTAATCCATCTCGTAATTCGTGTAATAGTTTCCCCGAACTTTCGAGAACCATAACTTTCCCGTCGAAAGTTCGATTTTGACGTGCCACCTGTCTACAGACTCATGACGTCCTGATCTACTTCACAGTCATCAGTCCTGGCACGTTTGACTCCCAGAGTCAAAAGCCAACATTTGTCCAATTCTAGGGGAAAAACGGTAATTTTGCACCATTTATCCGAATTCACTCGACTAATCCCCGATTAGTCATTCTAAATCCTAATTAATTAATATTTAATCCCGATATTCAGGACGGGTCATTACATTTCTTGCCAAAAAATAAAGGATCATGGGTGTCATTCATTAGCAAAGTCTATAACATCAACTACCGGATGTACCGACTAATTCTAAGGTGCAGAACTCAAAAATATCGTAAGGTTTATGAGTGGTATAACTAAACAAGATTGGTTGAAGCGTGGTTGTCAAATATAGTCCAAAAGGTGCTTCATCTCCAAGCTCAGGGTCAACGATCAAACTAAACCACCAGAATGTAGTTAGTGGACAATAATTGTGAATACTATGTTGTTATCCAAGACTCAATATAGGAAATTTGTCAAAACCTTAATGACCGCCTATACATGCGAGTAACTAACCTCGTAACTTAGCCGAGAAAATTGCTAGAACCCTCTTGGAAATCACCATGATACTCGTGAAAGGACATGCTCCCATCTAACACAAAAACTTTATATTCCAAAAGTACCCTCTGATACATCCCGTATTGAAAATGCAAATAAAAAATTGGAGAAATTACCATTTTATCCCTATGAATTATTCAGATTTCTTTATTGGGCTAGCATTGGATTCATTAATGGGGATGGGCTTGGGAAATTTGTCTTGGGGGCCCAAAACACACAACCCATAAGTTCAAATCACCAACTCCACTTGGGCTTGGGTAATATTTTTTGAGCTTGGGACTTAAAAAGAGATACAAACGACAAATTTTTGCGGCCCAACACTTAACCCAAAACCCATAATTTTCTTTAGACCCATCAGTTCGAGTCCTCTCTTTCTCCCTGAGGCAATTCAATGCTCACAACCGAGAACCTTCTAGCCATGAACCCATCTCCTTCGTGAGGGAAAAATGGAGGCACAATGACCCTCCACCGAAATTCTTGGAATCATAGTTAACTTTCCCCCTTTCTTGTGAGCTCGGAAAGTGACACGACCCATCCCAATCCCTCTAGATTATCGTGGGATGTACCCATGCTCCCATCTGACAACAGGTTCTAGACCAAGGATAAACCGTAACCCGCTCGGGGTTACCAGAGTGCGCAGTGACTTGTGGAGTCCGTATCGGCATGTAATATCTCGGTCTCTACTACGTCCCGCATCCGCGATCAACCTGAAGGGTATAAAAAACATAAAAGATGTGAGTGCACAAAAATAATCAGTTTATAAAACCATTTAACGAAAAGACATTTATACCCTTCACTTAAAAGCATGCATGCATTAGAACACATTTTGCTTTTCAAATCCATAATCAGTGAAAATTTCTTCTCAAATCAATACCGATGAAAAACATCTGTCGCATCTCATATCATTATCATCATCATCATCAGTCACGATATCCAAGAAACGCGTACATATAAGCTCTAGGACTGCTCACGTCCGAGCATGTCGCTGTGAACACATCTTCGGCCAACGTTCCACATATCGTCGTGAACATATCAATGATCGATCTCATATAATATCAGCACTCCTGAGTCGAGCCTCCCTCGGCTGCAAGACAACATGCAGTGCATCGTGACCTCTCCAGGATCACACATAACATAGGATGGTCGACGTCCGGAGGCAAGCATCAATCATCGGGACCTCTCCGGAGAAACATATTCACCCCGGAGTCCATCTCCGAGGAAACACATTCCTACTAGAGTCATATCAATATCTAGGGGTCTCAACCCAAAATAAAATCACATAGGGTCTCAGCCCAAAATCAAATCTCAATAGGGTTACAAGCCCGACATATCATCTTAATAGGGTCACATGCCTAGAACATAATCTCATAAATCAAAACTAAGTAACAAGCCCGATATAATTCACATTTGACTATAGTCTAAGTCAAACCATAAATCAATTAGGACACATGCGCGAATATTATTTCTAAATTTGAAAAACAATTTCACTATTCAAATCACTGCTTAAAACCACAAACAGTCAATGGTGATTTCCAACTGGGACTCAAGCCCAAAATGTCAATTTCATGCATCTCCGTAAAATCATTCAAAATCGATAGTCAAACCCTAAACCTAAATCACATAAATCACATGCACGTAGAATACCCGGCTTAAGTTCAAGTATCATATAAAAACAGAAATCTCGAAATATGTGCAATATCACATTATCTACGAAAATGCCAAATACTCAACATAATTCGTATTTAGATCATATGAAATCAATGCATCTCAAATCATGTTCATAAAACATATAAAATAGTTATGCATGCATTTCAGTTATAAAACAAAAGTCCACTCATAGACCTTCTGTGCTGTGTGCTCACAATCTGCGCAGTAATCCATTCCGAGGCTAATCCACAATCTCCGGGACGACCGTACCTATCCATCATACTCAAAGGTCACCATCAACCTATACAAGTCCAAGTATCATATAAAAACAAAAATCTCGAAATATGTGCAATATCACATTATTTACGAAAATGTCAAATACTCAACATAAATCGTATTTAGATCATATGAAATCAATGCATCTCAAATCATGTTAATAAAACATATAAAACAGTTATGCATGCATTTCAGTTATAAAACAAAAGTCCACTCAGAGACAGTCCGTGTTGTGCGCTCACAATGACAGGACCCGCCCCGGTCCTCTCTGGGACCACATGGGGACGTGCCCTGCTCCCGTCTGACACCTTAAATAATGTTCCAATTTTAACCTTGAACGTTCAAATACATAAAAACCAAATTAAAGTTTTACATCAAATCCGAAATAAACAGATGTCAGACAAGGGATGAAATCCAAACTACAAGTTGCGAGCACGACTCTAACATAAACCTGCGGGTACACCACCGAACAGGGGTTCAGGTACGCAGAAGTGGATCTATTCCTCAGCCTCAGGTTCCTCCTCTACCTCATTAGCACGACCTGGAGGGGTTACCAAAACATTAAGGGTGAGTGGACCGAAACTCAAGTTTATAAAATCATTTGATAAGTAAAACATATAATTTACCCCTCCGTTTTCCAAACATGCATGCAGCCGAATTTAAAACCATCAATCATATAATATAAACCATAAGGCATATAGTAAAACCGTAAACATAATTTTAGCCACTTCACTATACACTCCAATCCCGACATCCCTGATGTCTGACGTCCCTGACGTCCAATAAGGTCACAATCACAAGGCTACGCGTGCCACTCGGGTCTCAATTCCGAGTTCAATCCCCGAACCCTGTTCGGTTACAGCATCCCCGATGCTTAGCGTCATAGACGCTGGACGTACTAGACGTCCGTGACCTCTCCGGGGTACCTCATCCGGAGGAGACAATATAATATGGAAGGATCTATACAGTGCAGTACCAAATACATTTTATTGATATCCACATGCAAAACATATATGTATACATAGGTAAAATCTGAACCGATCGTTACGTTTCATTAGACGGGTCTCATGCCCAAATACCGTGAAACGTGCCATAACCAAAATTTCAATATCATCAAAACCATTTATTGATTCCAGCATGTGAACATATAAGTAAATCAGAAAACATTTAAGCATGCAAGGGTTTAATGAAATCGGGCCCACTCACAGTACAATCCTACTAGGAACCGAACGTATACCCTCGTCCTGGTACAAATGTACAATCCCTGTCAAGTCCAAAGTATTCGTAAAGGTCAATTTAAACCCCTAACATTCAACCATGAAATCCTAGGCTGAAACCGGCCGGGAAAAGCCGTCCGAACGCGCTTCCCAAGGCAATAAACCTCATTTTGACCAACTTAATGATCTCCGATCGACCCGAAACCACCGCCATTGGATCCGGATCGTCGAAACCTAATGAATGGTGGTGGTCCCACCAAAACACTGTTCACACGCGCCCCCACGCGCCGGTCAACGCGTCGGTCAACGCAGGAACAGTCCCTGCTGACGTCAGCATGACGTCATGCTGACGTCATCTGATAGCTGTCAGGTCTGACATGTCAGACTCTGACAGGTGCCACGTGTCAACACCCGATTGGACCACCTCACTGATCTGTCAGGCAACGTGTTAGATCTGACATGTGCCACGTGTCAGCACGGCACTGGTCCACATCACTGACATGTCAGTGACATGTGGCATTCCCTGACTGGGCCACGTCACTGACATGTTAGTGCTGACTGTGCACTAACATGTGACACGTGTCGGCTCACGGTTGGTCCACGTCACCTGACAATCTGACAGGGTGCCACGTCATCACCTCTGTCCTCGGACGGGTTGACCCGTATCTCTGCAACTCGGGTCGATCAGACCCACGATCATGACCCGGTCACCATTTGTTCAATTCTCAACCATTTCTGTCCTAGTTTGTTCCTAGATGTTCGTCTCAATCCCAGAAAGGGTTCTACCTAATTAAAATCAATAAACAAGGACTGAATCGAAGACTTACCTCGATGCACAGTCCCGGTTCCCGTCGCCGTTTGTCCTCTGTTCAGACCACCTCAGACCACGAAAACAAGCCCTCTAGGTTCCTAACAATCCATAGAACTGATTAGGGTCAATTGAAAACAAAAATACGCGTCGGAATTTAAATTACCAAATCCTGAGTTTTTGAAACCGTTTCGGGTTTTGAAACCGGCTCACCTCGCAGCCGTCTGCCACCGTCCGCTGCCGTGCCTCAGTCCTTCCCCGTGAGTCCAGCAACACACAGACACAGAAACCAGGTGCAAAGCATAAGTGTTGGATCAATGGACAGTGAGTGAGGGTGTCGGGTGAGAAAATATATAGAAATGAAGGGAAATAGATGGACGGTCCAGATTAGATCTCAGAAATGAGATCAGGGGCTGAGATCAGATCTGGAGGTTTTAGATCAATGGCTGGAATTAAAAGTTGGTTTTAATGGTATTTAAACCCATAGTGGATCTGATCCAATCTAGCCAATGGGTGAGTGACACTTGTCACTCACCAGGTGTCCTCCAATCAGAATTTCAGAATAAAATATTCGACACGAAAACCAAGACACGAACCTCCCGATTTCACGTTTCTGACCATAACTTTCTCGTACGAAGTCCGATTTCGGCGTGCCGCCTGTCTACGGACTCAGGACGTCGACACCTACCTAACGGTCCTTGAGTCATGTGAAACTTAGTTGGCCAACGAAAAGTCAAAATTTCCCCCCACCCAAAAGTCCAAATTACGGTAATGCCCCTGAACTTCCGATAGTCATAACTTTTTCCCCGATCGTCCGAATTGGACGTGCCACCTGTCTATGAATTCGTGACGTCCCGAACTACGTCACAGTCACTGGTCAAAGTCCATTTGACCCACATATCAAAAAGTCAACAATTTGGCCATCCATTCACAAGGGTAAAAATGTCAATTCATACATTAAATCACAATATTCAAATCCTCGAATTTCCGGGGTGTTACACACAATCCGGGCAGTAATCCATTCTGAGGCTAATCCACAATCTCCGGGACGTCCGAACCTGTCCAAATCATACTCAAAGGTCACCATCAACCTATACAAGTCCAAACCACAAACTCTCAAAAATCTCGGAACAGTAAACGTGTCCCGAACATGCTTCCCAAGGCTAAAAACCTCCAAATGACCTATCAAGTGATCTTCGATCGACCTGAAACCACCCCCATTGGATTCATATCATCGAAAGCTTTTGAACAAGATCAATTTGACATCAAAATTCGTGCTCACATCCCCTCACGCGCTGGTCAAACCTCTCACTTGCCTGGTCAACCCCGGTCAATGCCAATCAATAGCGGTCAACGCTGGTCAACAGTGGTCAATGCCTGTTAATAGCGATCAACGCTGGCGTCATGCCGTCAACGCTGATGTCGGCTTGACAGGTCTGACATCTGACAACTCTGATAGCTACCATGTGGCACACCCTGATTGGTGCCATGTGTCCTGCCACGTGACAGGACCCGTCCCAACTGGACCTCGATAACCGTGCCCAGTCTTGCTCCCGTATGACAAGTCAACTGAAGTCCCGCAACTATCCTTCAGCACCTATCAGACAAGGGATAACTACGCTGATTTCCGTTCATGCCTCCACCTCTCGATCAGCCCCGAACGTTGTGCCACGGCCTGGAGGGTCATCAAAACAGAAAAGGTGTGAGTGGACAAAAATAATATCATTGAAAACGCATTTCAAAATACATCAGTTACCCTCCAGTTTATCAAACCATGCATGCATAAGGAAAAACATATGAATCACAATCACCGGCTTTCCAGCCAAATCACAAAGCAAATCAAATCCCGGCTCTCAGGCCAAAAACATATGAAAAACATAAGCACCTGGCCACACAGACCATAATCCCGTACTCAATACCGGTACGTAATCACAATCAACATCAAACAATACAATCAATCAATCAATCCATCAATTTGTACTATTCACAAGTGCACAATCAATCACACAATCACAGCCGCACTACGCGTAGGCCAATCTCAGGAACTGCACTCAGGCACCATCCGAGTCATATCCATCATGTCTGGGAATTGCGCACGCACCCTCTAGACGTACCACATACTCGGGAACTGCACTCACGCAACATCCGAGTCCCGTTTAGGAACTGCACTCGCACCATTTAGCCCATGATCCAGTATCCAGGATCCACAATCACAAACACAATCCATATCATAACAAATATCAATCATATCCATGACCTCAAATCAAGTCATAAGTATTCCCGACAGGGTGTTTAAGTTCAAATACCACTTATACGTAAATCCGTAAAATCATATGGAAGAGATTAAAATAATCCAGAAATCATCATTGACTAACCATTTAAGTCAAAATATCCTTTTCAAAACCGTTTTGACTCCGGGCCTAGCCCAAAATACCATTTGCACATTTCCTCGAAAAACGTGCCCAAAAATAATCATTAAATCACACATAATCATGCCACATCACCAGGACATCAATGCAAGTCAATTCATGCAATCAATCATGTAAAAAATTTAACTATGCATGCATCATGGTTTATAAAACAAACGTCCACTCACACACCGTCCAAACCGCTCGATTCCCGAGCCGCACGCGTTTCCGTAATTTCCGACACTTGCCAGGAATCCCGAATCCAGTCCAAAATTATTATGCAGGGTTACTAACAACTCAATTTACATCATATCAATTCCCCAAAATTTTTCGGGATTTAAATATTATTTTAATATATAACATAAACCGTCGGACCCTCGAAACATAATCGAGACGGTGTCCGATTGACTCGAAACCAACGCCAAAATGATCGTTACACTGTATAGAGTAAAACACATGTTGGACACTTTCCCAGAAACCCCACCACGCGCCCTCACGCGCCGCCGTAAGCGGCTGCGCGTGAGTCCACGCGCCGTGAACAGTAACCATGAACAGTCGTCCCTGTCACCCGTTCACCTGGTAAACAGAGCCTACAACCCGCGATGCAACCCGTTTCATTCTAAGCCAATTAGACCCCAATTTCACCGTTTATTTCACTCATTTTCATCTATTCTACGTCTATTTTGGATCTGTGACCTCAATTTGATGAAACCATGCCTTAAATCCCACGAATCAACATCGAAACCCGACGGGTCCTAAATCGGGGTCCTACCCAATTTCACACGGTTTCGTTCAATTGATTGAACATGAAGTATCTTATACTTATTCTAAGCACGAAACTGAAATCAATTTCAAGAATTATTACCTTTAAGTGATCGAACTCAAGCTCCACCTTTCCAAGAGGTCGCAGGTTCTGTTCTTCATCAATTCACAATCAATTGACTTCCCAATTGATTTGGTTCGAGTCCTCTAGCTCCCAGAAAGCTGAATATCTAATCAATTTCCCTCTAAACAGTTTACAAAATCAAAATCGACATTGGTGTTCTTAAGTGGGTTTTCGGGTTTTGTTCTCAGATGGTTCCCGGTCCAATTCCTCCCAATTTTCACTCACTTGTTCACTTAATTCCTCCATTTTTGTTCTCTATTCAATCTCTCTACTCTCTGGGATGATGGATCAATCAAGGGTTTTTGGAGGTTTAGTATTGTTCTCTGTTTTGTATATGACCACCGTACTCACATCGAATTAATAATTAACAACCATTTAATTTACTTATTTAATTCTAACTAAAGCAACTAAGTGCCACCAAGTGCTTCCATTCTAGTGACATGTGTCACACTTTCAACTATCATGGGCTGAATCAGCCAATTTAAACCATATCTTGCACCGTTTAATTAAGTCCCTGCCTGGAAATTACCATTTTACCCCTACTTAGAAAATTTACCAAAATGCCCTCATAGTTCTAGACCCATAACTTTCTCGTTCGGACTCCGATTAACGCATGCCGCCTGTCTACGGATTCAGCGTCCCGAGACCTATCCAACGGTATTTTTGGAAAGTCCAAATAATGTCCCGATCAAAAAGTCAACTTTCGGCCCTTCTCCCTAGGGGCAAAATCGTCCTTTTTCGCAAATTTTCCCAAAGTTTCGTTTTCCGAATTTTCGGGGTGTTACACCACGTGTCACTAACACCTTTAACAATCTCTGACACCCTGCTACGTGGCCCCATCCCACAGGTTCACGTGGTCTAACATTGCTGACGTGGACCTGCCACGCCAACTGCCACGTCACCTAACAAGCCTTGACATATTGCCATGTGGCACCCTCTCACGGATCCACGTGGTCTGAAATGGCTAAAGTAGACCTACCACGTTAGTTGTTAACTGGAATGACACCTTTGACAGATCACCATGTGGCACTACCTAGTTGGCCACGTGTGTAAGACCCGTGTTCTGGAGGGAACAGTGAACGATCCCACATTCTTGATGGGTGACACCCTAGGAAGTTGCACTGTGAGCTCCAGAAAATAAACCCGTGAGGGCAAGGGGGGCCCAAAGTGGATAATATCGTGCTAGAGTCGGGTCCTGACCGAGGAGGGTAGGGTCCTGACAGAATGGTATCAGAGCCAGACCCCGACTAGGAAGTGTGCTAGCGAGGACGCTGGGCCCTAAGGGGGTGGATTGTAAGACCCGTGTCTTGGAGGAAACGGTGAACTATCCCACATTTATAAGAGGGGGGAATGGTCTGGGAGAGGAATGGTGGTGTGCCTTAAAGGTGTAGGCACACACTTATCTAGCATAAGGCCTTTTGGGAGCTCAGTGGTTTTGGGTTTGGTTAGAACTCCAAAGTTAAGGGAGTTGAGGCTGGTGCAATTCCATGATGGGTGACCCCCTGGGAAGTTGCACCATGAGCTCCCGAAAATAAACCCGTGAGGGCAAGGGGGGCCCAAAGCGGACAATATTGTGCTAGAGTCGGATCCTGACCGAGGAGAGTCGGGTCCTAACAACGTGGCCTGACAAGATGATGTGGACTACCATGTCATCATCCTCTTTCTTCAGACGGGTCGACCCGTTTGACTATAATGGGTCGATTTGACCCGCGATCTTGACCCAGCCAGAACTGTAGTGCCCCAAACTTTTCTTTAATTGTAAAATCAGAAAAATTAATGTGAAATGACCATTTTACCCTTGGTCAAAGAAAAATGTTGACTTTTGACCTAGAATACTATTTGGACTTTGACCGAGGCCTGTTACGTAGATCGAGATGTCACAAGTCCATAGACAGACAACATGTCAAAATCGGAAGTTCGATTGGAAAGTTATGTGTCACAGACGAAAACTAGCACTATTTATGCATTTCGAGGATGGGTACAGTTGGCTTGATTTAATTGGTCAAAATATCAGACCTGGATCAATTGATGAGTGATAAGTGTTACTCATCTAATTGGCCCAAGCCCCCAAATGTTTGGGTTCAATGTATTACCTTCATCCTCTCTTTGTTCTCTGTTACTCGAAACACACACAAACACCAAACCCACCCTAAACCTCACCATACTTCATCCTCTACTGTTGGACTGAAAATGAGAGTGAGAAAGCGAGACCAGATGAAGAAAACGGTGGTAACAGGTTGGACAACCGTGCACAGTGGTCGTAAATTCGAGAGGTAAGCTTTTTGGCTTCAAAATCGAAATTCAAGTTTTAGGGTTTGTTGGTCAGATTTAACAATCGAAAATGATTCCTAGGAGTTGTACAATCACATAGGGACAAAAAGGAAGGATCGAGGTTGCTGGAATCACCAACCGAGTCGGAAAATAGACCAAAACTTTTCAAGCCTTGTAGGTAATTTCTAACCCTTTTTAGCTCATTTCAAGTCCATATATCCCTTCTTGGGATCATTACGAGCATATAGGAACAAAAATGGTGAAAAAATGATTGAGAGATGAGTGAGATAGGTCCAGGTTGGGTCGCGGGTCAAGTCGACCTGTTATAGAGAAATGGGTCAACCTAGCTCAAGGTTGACGATGATGACAACGTAGTCCACATGATCATCTGTTAGAAGATGTCAGTTCATGTGGCCAATGAGATGGTGCCACATGGTAAGCTATCAGACACAGTCAGCAATTGACTTGTCACCACGTGGACCAATCAAGTGTTGCCACGTGGCAGGATGTCAGAGGTGTCAAGGGACACGTGGACCAACAAGAGAGTGAGATGTGTTAGGTGTTAGACCTATCAGGATAATGTTAGCATGACGTCATGATGACATTAGCCGTTGACCATTGACCAATGACATCAGTGTTGACTAGAAGTTTGACGGGTGCGTGGGGACCGATGGTAATAAATTTCTAGGTCAAATCAATCTTGTTCAAAAGGTTTCGACTTTCTAAATACAATGGTGGTGGTTTCAGGTCGATCGGAGACTGTTTGGTTGGTCATTTAGAGGTTTTTAGCCTCGAGAAGCTTGTTGGGGACGGGTTTCCAGTATCGGGCTTTATGAGGGTTTAGCATATGAACTTGTATAGCATATTAGTGACCCTTAGACATGATTTAGATAGGCCAGAAGGCTTTGGACTACCTCGGTGATTAATATAACACTGAGGTTTAGCGCGCAGCGTGGACTGTGTGTGAGTGGACTGTTTGTTTTAGAACTGAAATGCATGCATAACTGTTTTGAAATATTTTGATATTTCTATTGAATGAGGATGTGGATTGTAATCATCGGTTTATGAAATATTTTACAGATTTTCGTGAAAACGAGGTTTGGGCTTGAGGCCCAATGGAATGATGATTTAACTTAGATTTATAGTCAACATGAAATTGAAAGGAAAGAATACATTTCAACTGAATTTGAATAACGATAAACTGGGATTTATAAACAAGTTATGGACACGGTTTTCAGGTGGATTTTGTGGAATAGACTTGTGATAATTATGTCTAGGGCATAGGCCCAATTGAACAGTGTTTAAACCGATTTGAGACAAAAATGATTTTAAAAGTATTTTTCACCATATTTGGTTACGGTTCCACATATACCATCCTGGTAGAGTTGGTCAGTCTCCTCCAGACGTCGAGGACCTTGGAGTAGTCACGGTGCACTACCTGAGATGAATGACTCCGATGAGAGGCTCAAAATTAGGAGTGTGAGTTTATGATATCGTCCTAGCCGCGGTAGATCCAGCGCAGGAACCCCATGTTGATATCACACCGGATGACGTTGAATTGGGTCCTGGGGAAGTACTCGGAGATGAGACCCCGAGTTGCAAGTGTAGCATTGAAAATTGTGACTGGTTTTGATATAGACATTGCGGATGTCGAGGCATCACAGATGCTTGAGGATTGGTTATATTGTGTGTGTTTTACTGATGTGTGTGTGTCCAGATGTGTATGTTTATATGTATGTGTATGATTTGACCTGTTTTCATACTATTTATTTTAAATGCATGCATGTTTACAAAAGGAGGGTTAAACTGTATATGTTTTCAAAATGAGTTTATAACTTATTGATTTTTGGTCCACTCACATTTTTACTGTTTTATTGACACATCAGGCAGTGATACAGAGAGAGGGGCGGATACTGAGGCTGAGGCTGAGGCATAGATTGTAATGCTGCATACCTGATATCCTATGGGGTAGGTTTTAGTACTTGTATTGACTGTCATATATATATATATATATGCTCGATCATGTGTAATAGATACATATCCTTTGTCTGACAATGTGGTAGTATACTCTGTATGATCATATTTGAACTCATAAAGGGTATTTTCGGTATTTTGAGTACAATTATCAGACGGGAGCAAGGCATGCTCCTCTATGATTCCAGGGGGGATTGGGATGGGTCCTGTCAAGAACTCAACCGTTTTTCAACCAAATTCAACCGTTCTTTCGCCAATCTGATCGTCTTCCTTCTAGGAAGAGATCCATGACCTCAAAACTAAGAAACAAGGCGTGAAACTCACCTGTTAAATTCGAATCCTCCCAGCCAACCTTCAAGCCTCCTTCCAGGGTGGTTCCGGCGTCCTTTCCCTTTGATTTTTCGTTCAATCCCTTCACACAAACACATAGAAAACCAACACGGCCTTATTTTCAATCTACCAAGTCTAAGAACCAAAATCTAACTTTCAAACATAAAAGGGTTTTCGGGTTACTTGGGTTTCATGGGATTTTCAGGTCACCGTCATGCTCAGCCATCTGCCACCTTCATCTTAGTCTCTCAGTCTCACCCTCAACCTCTCTCAGGAACAACACATGAAGAAGATGAAAAAAATGGAAATGGTTGGGTGAGGGGTTTCGGGTAGGATGAAGATGAAAGGGAAAATAGGATGATGCATGTATGTGTGGGTTTGGGCAAATGGGATGAGTGACACTTGTCACTCATCCATTGGTCCAACTACATATTTTGGGCCCACTAGAAAAAAGCAAAAATCAATCGTCTCGATATGGTTCTAGACCCGTAAAACATGGTTCTAGACCCGTAACTTTCTTGTACGATGTCTGATTTCGACGTGCCACCTGTCTACAGACTTTTAATGTCTCAGTCTACCCAATAGACCTCGATCCACATGCCAAGGACTTCCTAGGTCAGAAGTCAACATTTTACCCTTTTAGAGGCAAAATCGTCATTTTACCGTGATCGTCCGATAATTCTCGATTAGTCGTGATTAATCCTTAATTAATCCCGTAAATTTGGGACGGGTCATTACAAAAAGCCCTAATGTTTGATGGCCAACAAACGCTTTGGAGTTTCACATGGAGGAGATGAGCCACATAAGCTCTCTCTTAGTTTCGAAGTCCCAAGGTAAGGTCTCGATCACGTAATTCAAGTTGTTCAATTTGTTGGGTAGGTCGCCTGGTGCATTAACCGATTTCCTTGTTTTCAATGCGAGAAGTCATTCTGGACTCATAAAGAAAAACTCGAACAACAACCAGACCCGACTCAAGACCCATTTTCGACCTGACGTGGTTTGGAGATGTTCTAGGTAAACTCAAAACTCATGAACTAGACCATTGTAATCTTTGAGTTCTGGACAATCTAATGGCTAGAATGCATGTCTAATCCAAGATGGAGACTACGACGGTGACGGCGGTCAGAAATCGTAGGGGTCGCTGGAAAATGGAACTCATGTGGTCTCATGAAACTCCTCGAATCTTAACTGGCTGCAATGGTTTCGTTGCGTTTGGGTGTCAGGACCCACCCCGGTTTCACCCCGAAACCCGAGGTAAATCCCGCTCCCGTCTGACTCCCCGACACAACACCCAAGTAAAACTCACACAAACCCAGTCAGACGCAGGAGTAAGTAAACAAAATATCCCGAAGTTATCATTTACAGAGCATAGTACGAAAATACAAGGGACTAAAACCGATAATTTACACGCACACGGAAGACTTTGAACTAGTCCGGGGATCCCTCGCGTCACTTCTATGCCTCGGACACTGCCTCGACGTCAAGACCCCGCGCTAGCTCCACAACCTGGAGGGCAAGTTAAAAACAAAAGGTGTGAGTGGACCATAATAAAAGAAAATTTCTAAAACCATTTATCAGAAAACCAAGTTTCACCCTCCGTTTTGAAAACCACATGCATAACCTAGTTATCAAAACAGTTAGGATTCAATATTCAGAAAACATCATAAGAAACAGAAACACTATAAAACAGTTAGAAAAACCATAACCTGTGAATCATAAAACCGTGTCAGAATCCAGAAACAGAAATTCATTATTTCCCGATCAAACCTGCTGGACCTATCCGAGTCTTTAAACTCCCGAGTCTTTAAACTCAATCCAGGCCTTAATCATATCCGAGTCTTTAAACTCCCGAGTCTTTAAACTCAAGGCCTACGGGGGAAATATCAATATATATCCGAGTCTTTAAACTCCAGAGTCTTTAAACTCAATCCGGGTCTTTAAACCCAATCCGGCCTGTCCCCCGTCAAATATATCCGGGTCTTTAAACCCAATGTCCAGATCCAGCAAATCCAATCCCAAAATCATTTGAAAACCATTTACCAATCCACATCCAAACCCGAATCCGAAACCACTGGTCCGATGCCCTTCCGGCATCCAGAACCGTCATTCCGAACCCAAATCCGGAATCCACTTTCCAACTGTAAAATCCAATTCATTTAATCACCAAATCATGTGTCAAAATCCCTTTGTAAACAATCAGACTAGTTATCCTTTAAAAATCCCAAAACCCTGGCATTTTACTCACAAATCGACACTTCTCGTAAAACGTGCCAAATACCGTATTTCTCGAAAAACGTGCAATAATGTAAAACCAACCAAACATATTCAACAAACATAGAATCATAATCAAAATCATAAAACAATTATAGAAAACAGTTATGCATGCTCAAGTTTAAGGAAAAAGGTCCACTCACAGTACTGAGCCCTACTCGCGTCCCGAACGTCCAGCACGTTCCTCGGCTTCCTCGGGAAATCCCGATCCTGTTCACAATCATCAAATTACGTCACTAACATGTCTACGAAGGTTCACCTAAATTTCCTCAAAATTTCCCGAATCGAAAACGTAAAACCCGGGACCTTAAACTTTCACCCTCGCGGAACTAAACTCAAACGACTTCCGATTGACCCGAAACCAACTCCATTGAACTCACCATAACTTCTAGACCAAAAACCATGTTGACCGTTTTCTCCATCGCCGCCGCACGTGCCCCCACGTGCCGCCCAAAGTGGCTGCGCGTGGCCCTCACGCGCCTGCTACAGTGCACCGTCTTCCTCAAACGAACCCGGTTCGGCACAGTGGTCTGCAACTCAGACTGGCGTGCACGGTTCTTCTTCTTCCGTCCACCAAAACAGCTCCTTTCTTCACCAACAGCATCGTCCAGACCAACCCTATTGATTCCCCAACTCCGTTCACCTCGACACTGTCCCTAGCCCATCGACTGAACTCGAAACCAGATGGCCAAACTCCCCCTGTTTCACGATTCAGCCATTCCGATCACCTCCCGTCACGGTGGCTTCACCAAACTCTTCCCTGGACCTCACTGAACCTAAACCAACCCTCCTAGACCTTCGACTCAGCCCCAAGCTCGACGACTTTGGGTTCGAACATCACGGCAAAACAGAGCACCAGAGTGCCTGCCGTCGTCTGAGCTCCGCCGTGTACACCCCCGTCACGGCAACCCTCCTAGTCGACGCCTAGGACCCTCCTGAACCTCACCCTGACCTCCATTCCTCTCGACTCTAAGCCCAACCCCACAACTATCGAACCTAAACTCACGGGAAAAACAGAGTAATTGTACAGGGATGAGAGATTACCTGCCTCCAGTCGCCGCCGTGAGCTCCTCCGGGGCTGGTCGACTCCACGCTGCCCTCACGACACCACTGCGGTCTCAATTGCACCGTACACGGCCACCGCACCACCACCAGCTCACAAACTCTCTGCCTGCCTTCCTATTTTCCCCCGATCTTCCCGTGGTTCACAACTCACACACACACCCCCGCTGCACCTCTCAACCACCTCACCAGCTTCCCCTCGATCTCCCGTCCCTCACTCACTCACCAGAACTCAACAACAGCCACGACCACCCTTCAATTTGTCCTCAAACTCTCCCTCTTTTTCTGTTTCTCTCTATGTACACCCAAGAACATGGGCACGGCTGCACCCCAATTATTTGGGCCGTGTATGCACAGGATTCCACCAGAATCCTCTACACACATGCCACATGTCACAATCCACTCCCTTTCTCTCACACCTGGCCCAACCTCAGCCGTCCATTTCCTTCTTTCTGCACAAATCCCAATGTGCAGAAAGACCAAATTACCCTCCAATTTAACTCATATTTACGATTTTGCCACTAACTTCCTAGACCCGTAACTTTCTCCTCGTAAGTCCGATGAATACGTGCCGCCTGTCATCGAACTTAGGACGAAGAGATCTATCTAACCATCCTAGGTCAACAAGCCAAAACCCGATTCTACAAAAAGTCCACTATTCCCCCCTAATTTACCCAAATTACGGTTAAGCCCTCAACCTTCCGAACATCACAACTTCCTCCTCGGAGGTCGGAATCGAGCGTGCCACCTGCCTATGGATTCATGACGTACTAAACTACGTCCTGGTCACCGGTCAACACCCATTTGACCACCCGAACTAAAGTCAACATTTTGCCCGAACTAGGGGCAAAATCGTCATTCTAGGCTCAAGGACCTATCGGGACCAACTAACCGCCGCGTAACCTCACTAATCACACCTTAATCCGTCTACTAATCCCGGCTCCCGGGACGGGTTGTTACATTGGGGGCATCTAATAATACATTTGCATGTTGTTTCTGGACTGAATGTTCGGTGGAGACGATGACAGAGAGTCACCAGAATCTAGAAACTTGTGGAAGTCTGCGACCACCCAGCTCTGTTATACCCTTGTGAGGTAAAACTCGAACCTGGTTTCTCTCATCTCGTCATTCCTCCTTGGTTGTGGAAATCAAATATCTCTTTTGCGTGCAAGATTGGGGATGGGGAGCATCACTGGGCTGAGGACTCAACGAAGTCTTGAGTTCCCAACCATTTTTATGATGGGTTCAGGTATAATCTCGACCTTTCGAGCCTGAATTCGAATTCTTTAAGTTGAGTAGTGTAGGTTTGTTAGTTTGCATGTCAAATTTGGGTAGGAATCGTAGGAAATGGACTTAATCGGATTATAGGACTTTTCTAGCAACAAATCTAGAATCCGCCCACCGTGGACGGCAGAGCTAGTGGCGGTCTGATCACCGTCTCTAGCAGAGCTGCGGCGACGGTGGTCGTCGTTAGTCAACGATAGGTCAACATTAAAAGTAATAATTAAGTTAACGGATCGTTAATGGAATATTCCCACATGTGTAAGGTACACGTGTGGCACATAGGGGTTATTGTAGCACCACACGTAGAGGCATATGGCGGGTGTGTGGGCCACTTTTCTAACCCTTCATCGCCGTGTGGCTGCGCGTGGGGCCCTGCAGCGTGTGAGTGCTGTTTTCGATGTATTGGTTGGTTTCAAAATTGTCTAGGCCCTTGTTAAGTGATTTTAGACTTCGTTTTGGGCCACCCTTGAGTAATTCGACTTGTGTTTTGTACTTGTTATTAATTACGACCTTTGTGAGTTATTGCCTAGGGAAAAATGGACTTGGGAGCTCAAAAGTTGTATGATTTTTCGGGTGATCCGACTCCCCAACTAGTGTGAGTGGACCCCCTTCCCTAAACTGGTTTTATATTACTTACTACTCGCACGTTTTATGATATTTGCACAGTTGATACATTTTGAGCATGCTTATCTTGTTATCTATTATTTGTGGTATATGATTGTGATGTATGATTTATTGTGCTTATCTGGTCATGCTGATAAACTGTTATACGATACGGTGAGTATGCATAGTTGTAGGTATTGAGTCACATATTGCATTGTATATGAGTCTCCAAGGCATATATGAGATTGAGATGTTTATAACCCACTTCGGAGTCGCTAGTATCCCATACCTATCTGTATGGCCACAGACCAGTCTCCACATGACTGTTCATCTGCGCCGCTCGTAATATTAGTTAAAGTGCGCCATCTTGTTCCCCGAAATCTAGGGGACATGCAGTGATGGTGCAAGGCACCCAACTTTCTCGTGGTCGTGGTACCGAGCAAGGATACTCAGCATATGTTTTGAGTATGAGACTCGAGGCGACTCATGAGCATTGATGATGTGGGTTGATATTGTGACATATGATTGGTTTCTACATGGCTAATTTGATTGCATCTTTTAAATTATTATTATATAATTAATGTTACATTTCTTGTATTACATGCAAGTATGTGATAACTGTTTTACGTTTTATACTAAAACGAGGGGTTAAATGTTATTTATTGGAAAAGAGTTTTATATTGAAATAACAACTGGATCCACTCACCCTTTGCGTTTAAAACCCCTCAGGTACCGTAGGTGTTCACACATCTCGAGGAAGCTTAGTAGCTGCTCTGACACTCGCTCCCTTAGTCTTGGGATGAAGTTGATAATGATTGAGTACTACATGTAGTAAAGTGTAATATTATGATCATCAAGTTAGACCCCGATCTATACTTCCGCTATTAGTGTAATGAGATCGTTTTTGGCCGACTACGTCTCTCACGACTCATAAACAACTACGTTTTATTCATTTGGCTTCATCATCTGGACATCATTGTCCAGATGTCGACTGGCACACCTCGACCTTCGTGCCATTAATGGACTTCCGGGTTGGGGTGTGTCACCCTCTGTCCCAAGTATGAATACAAAAATAATGTCAGATAAGGGATAAACTCCTCGTGTCAATCGTTAAACAAAAATTCAGTAATTAACGGTTATGCAGAGCACTAGATAAAAGACAACAGCTAGAAACCTACTGGTTAATGAGATTGTACAGTCCCAAGTAATAAGCCTCAGTCTCAATATAGCCCTCGTTACAAGAACAACATGGAAGGGTGTGAAAACCATGAAAACTATTAGTGGGCAAAAACAAAGCCTTAGGAAAAATATGCATCCATAGGCAAATAAACACTTAAATTCAGATAAAACAATTAAATATATAAAACTGTGGGACTAATATAAATCATGTAAATCATATAAATACCCATAGCCCACATTTCTTTGAAATCCCTATTTATAAGGAAAACCTGGACACGACAGCCAATAATAGTCAAACCTCAAACCCAACAAGTCCAACTAACTAATCCCTTGTACTACGCATAGACAATCACAGAATCTACAAAGTCCAACTTCGTTGAAACGTATAGAGTCCAACGACGTTCGAGTCCGTATCTAGGAACCTTCGATGTCCAACTCGGGAATAACGATCGAATAGTATGAGGATAACTATACTTGGAAAAACAGTTTACAAAAATATAGTTTAACCTATTTTTGAAATACCTACAAAAGTCCAAAACAATTGTAACTAGGGCATGAGCCCAAAATCCGATTTTGCCCAAAATCTATAGTAACATGTGTCCAAAAAACAACATCCAGAATATATATATTCTAAAACCAGGAAATTATCCAAAAAGAATTTAGAATAATATATTCAAACCACTGCAAATTAAACCATGCCCTAAACCCATTGAAATATATAAATATGAATGCATCAAAATTTATTAAACAAACTGTCCACTCCCAGTTTAATTGGTAGCTCCTTAGAAGTCTCGGAGAGTCATAGTCTGTCGAAGTAATAACTGACAGTCACTAACAATACATACAACCTTGTAAATAAACCCCCAAACTCTGAAATAATACACGCATCCCAAACAAGTAACCCGTGAATTTGAACAACAAAAACTACCCCTTAAACCAACTATGTTTGACCTGAAACCACCACCATTGAATTTAGCACGTCGAAACTTTTTGAAGACGTGTCGCCTTGTCTCAAGATTTCTACCTATACGCCTCTTGCGTATGTCACCCCTGCTGACGTGGCCCTTCTGACGTGGCAGCTGATGTAAACCCTTGCTAAAGTGGTAGCTAACGTCATCATGTCGATGTCGTCATGACATCATACTGACGTCAACGCTTTGCCGAAGAAGATAGCCGAGCCGCAGCGGGTGCTACCGCTGGCAAGCCAGAATCTTCCATTATTGTCCCATTTTTCAAATGTTCAAATCTCCCTCATTCTCAATTAAATTGGACAACCCAAGTATGATAGTTACTCAACCCCAAAAATTCAAATCCAAGCTCAAAATCAAGAAAAAGTACATGGATTTCACGATACAAGCCTTGAGCATGACAAATTTTGTTCCTCCTCTAGTATAGGTCGATTCCACGTGACTCGCCTTGAGCATGACATATTTTGTTCCTCCTCTAGTATAGGTCGATTCCACGTGACTCCATCTTCAAACTGGGTTGTTTCTGATTGTGAGGGTCCAAGGAACACAATCCCTTGCTTATTTTGAGCTAAAAAATCCAAAAAATCAAGGTTGAATTAATGGGTTTGTGTGGGTTTTTCTTTAGGGTGCACGGGCGAGAGAGATGAGAAGAAGGGATGATGATAATTTTGTTGAAATGGAATTGTGGCTCCCAGTCACTCAAAACAATCGTACCCAAAAAATATGTCAATTTCCCTTATGATCAAATTACCCTTCCCCATATTACTAACCTAATAAAATATCCAAGGGTAAAATAGTTCAAATGTAACTAGAAAGCTCAGAAAAATCCTTAGAATGAGTAAATAAAAATCGGGTCATAACACGACACATCTACTCAAGTCGTCACATGTAAAGCTTATTTCGAGATCCAAACAAATACGTCTAGTATTCTAGTCGGCAAATCTAGGGTACGAGGAGCAGATCTCAACATAGTAAGGATACAAGGCACGATGAAAAATATGAATGGTAGTGGAATGTGGCCAATAAAATATCTAAAGTTAGAAAAGTTTCTAGGGTCATGAACAAATTTGAAGAAGTCATAGAGTTAAAAAATTAAATTCAATTAATTTTTAGAATAGAACACAATGGACACATATGACCCTAAACAATCTATGTCGAAAACTATAAAGAATTGGTTTAATAACTGTTGAAACTTATCAATTTCGAATTGTTTTTCTAAAACTTTTAGTCAACAAGAAAATACATATGGCTTCAAATTCATCTGAACATTAAGGACTTGTAAATCAACAAAAAAGAAGGACGAAAGTTGAAAAATAAATCATGTATGTTGAACGTGGCATGTAAGTCGAAGCGTGAAATCAGATTGAGAAACTTTAAAATGTTTTCTAATAACTGCAAGGAAGATAAAACTTACTTAATAATAATAATAATAATAACAACAACTGTCAAGGGTAGTAATTGAAATGATTTCAAAAGTCTGTAGTTGGCCTAAAATATACAATTCAGTATAATCGAAAATCAGAGGACTAAAACTTAACAAACTAGTTAATGTAAACGTACATGGTATCAAATGTATCACGTCATAACATGTACTACAATTATGACATTGTTACTAATTTAATTCAACCAAAAAGTTTTTACCGTCTCAAGAAATGGAATTCACATGAATAGATAAACGTCAAGAAACTCAGTGGTGAAGCAAAATTATTTGCAAAATGGTTATTAAATCGTTTAAAAACACATGCTCAAGCAAATACTACACTTAAAAAGAAAAGTGTATAAATCAAGCAATCCAAAACGATTAGGCCATGCCATTTGACGGACTTCCTTGCTATGTGTAAGGGAGCTTTAAGAAAAAAAAAACAATAACAAGAAATACGATGATTAAGATCGTCGTACAGAAAGGAAAAGTGACTAAACCTCCTACTATATGAATAAAAATGGGATTTCCTTGTCCGCTTCCCAAATCGCCTGGAGCTTCACTTCAATGGTACGAAAACTATGATACGTTGCACGATCCTGGTTCGACAATATCAACCATCCCAACTCACGTCTACCAAAAACTTCCTTCCGAAGTAGCCCCAAAAATAGGTTAACTGAGAACAACACTAATTTGCAAACACCTTGCTACACTTCTATTGAGATTCCTAAGTCTCTAGGAAAACGATTTTGTTAGCTTAAGTCCAATGAAGTGATTTCCCAAGCCTTCGATCAATACATGTTCAACTCTAACTTCCAAAATGGTTTTGGAATTCTTGTCTCTCAAGGTAAATCTTCAAGCGAGCCTATCGCTTAAGAACATATCTGTTACGCGTATCATAGAATAACTCGTTCACAACACCCACATGAGTCCTAAACTCGTAGGAACGGTCCGAATGCGAAATCCTACGGAAGAGAAAATCTAATTAGGTTGCAAGTGAGTAAAACTAACATCAATTGATGATTTTAACTATTCGAGGGGATGCCTTGACATGGAAAATCGGGACGCATAATAATCAAGTGTCCAAAAACAAACGACACATTCTAAAACTATGCTTTGATACCAAATTGACACACGCTGATCTACAAAGTCCATTAGAATGCCAAGGTCAAGACATGTTGGCTGGTATCTAGATGGTGAAGTATAGATTACGAAAGTAAAAAAGATAAAACGTTACGTTTCAGTAGGTCATGTGAAATATAATTAGTAAAAAAAAAAATTAACATTTCACCGAGATATCAGAACCATAGAGCATAGTACACTAATGATGATCATACAATTTAAGTAACTACTTGAGTTATCCCGATTTCCATTATGCAGTACCAAGCTACCAGTGAGAATTTTAGAGAAGCTACCAAATCATCCTAGAAGTACGTGAAGTAATATCAGAACCCAAGAGGTACAAGAACAAGAGGATGAGTGGACCTAGTTTTTATTTCAGTGCAAAACCACGAGTTATAAAACATTTAATCCCTTGGTTTTACTAAACACTTGTAATTGAAACCTTATCTTGCACGTAAAATGAGAAATAATAAAATAACCATTTATCTCAAATTCATCTTGATAAAGCTAAACATGTATGAACCACAATATAATGCTCATGAGTTGCTTGAGACATACACTAATGTAAGGCTAGTAGCTATAATGCTCGTGTACCACATCCGAAGGCTAGGTGCATCGTACTTGTCACCCCAAATCCCATAGAGCTTGAGGACAAGTTAGCGCATTTTAACTAGTATTGCAAACATCGATGGGTGGCCGATCACATGGAAGCTAGTTTATGGTTGACAGAAGGGATACCTGAGATACTCCCGACACCTAGGTGGTTATCCCACTACTATCTGGATTAACTATCTCAGGAATACTATGTACTTACCACTAAAAACACATACTAAGTATGCTAAAGAAATCTTTAGACAAAAAAAATATGCATCGAAAGGCCATCAAATGAAACCATAAATAAGCATGCTTGAGAATCAACTTGTTAGACCATAAATAAACATGCGTTATAATCACATCTGTAAAAACGTGCAAGAAGGAAATCAATAGTATTAGGTAAGAGAAGGAGGTCCACTTATAAATTTATTGAGAAGTCAAAAATCACCAAATAATCAAGCTAGTACGTGCTCCAGGCTGATTCTACTCTATCAAGACTATTTTTAAAGGTCACTAATCAAACTGTAAGTGAAATTCTAAGAAAGCCCCACTTGGGATGTCCAAAACTGTGCTTAAAAACTTTAGACGGGTCCTAAACATGCTTAAAACAATTTGATGGACCTCAAAACTAGGCCTATGCACCGTCGTGGGCTGGAAAATAGCTCCATGTGCTGCCACGCGTCGTAGAAGGCCGAAAAATAGCCTCACACGTCGCCACCCTACCGATAGGAGGCTGAAAAACCGCCTCATGCGCCCACAAATGCGTGTCGCATGCACTAGAATACTGAATATTCTGTTAACTCTAATGTCGTTAGTATTTAACAAAATTTTCTAACGCTGTTTGTATATTCCGTTAAGCATCGACGCCATTAATTGACTGATAGTTGACCAACTGTTGCCGGAGCTTCATCGGAGATGGAAATTGGACTGCCGTCATCGCCACCCTAGACGGTGATCGAATTCTAGAATTTTCAAATTTCCAGATTTAGGTGCAGTTTAAATTTTTCCAAAATAATATGATTTTGACATGAAAAGTACTTAATGTAAGACCCGTGTCCTGGAGGGAACAGTGAACATTCCCACATTCCTGCGATGGGGGAATGATCTGGGAAGGGAATGGTGGTGTGCTTTAAAGGTGTAGGCACACACCTATCTAGCATGAGGTCTTTTGGGAGCTCAGTGGCTTTGGGGGGGATTGGAACCCCAAAGTTAAGCGAGTTGAGGCTGGTGCAATTTCGGATGGGTGACCCCCTAGGAAGTTGCACCGTGAGCTCCCGAAAACAAAACCGTGAGGGTAAGGGCAAGGAGGCCCAAAGCGGACAATATCGTGCTAGATGAATCGGGACCTGACAGAAGAGGGTCGGGTCCTGACAATTTGGTATCAGAGCCAGACCCCGACCGGGAAGTGTGCCAGCGAGGACGCTGGGCCCTAAGGGGGGTGGATTGTAAGACCCGTGTCCTGGAGGGAACGGTGAACAATCCCACATTCTTGCGATGGGGGAATGGTCTGGGAAGGGAATGGTGGTGTGCCTTAAAGGTGTAGGCACACACCTATCTAGCATGAGGCCTTTTGGGAGCTCAGTGGCTTTGGGGGGATTGGAACCCCAAAGTTAAGCGAGTTGAGGCTGGTGCAATTCCGGATGGGTGACCCCTTGGGAAGTTGAACCGTGAGCTCCAAAAAACAAAACCGTGAGGGTAAGGGCAAGGAGGCCCAAAGCGAACAATATCGTGCTAGATGAATCGGGACCTGACAGAAGAGGGTCGGGTCCTGACACTTAACCTACTCTACTCGAACCCTAGAATACAAAATTTTAATTTTTAGGCTAATAGGGTACTTGATGATGTCGAAAAGAAATGGGAAGTCGATCCTAATCATACCCAACATGTAAACACATCCAAGGGGATCTCTTGATGAGATGAATTCAGTAGTCTAGGTTAGGGATTTGAAGGATTACCTGGTTGCTCGAAGGAACACCATACAACTCAGAGAGCACATGTGACTCTGTGTTTTACAGTGGCTACCTCCATCGTCGCGATATGATGGAAGTTGATAAGTAACTACTCAAATGTTATCCTGGAATCTATAGGAGTTGTTTAGCGCTGAATTCAAGGGCTAGAATTTCCTAGATAGGCTTCAACCTCATCGAAAAGGCTCAGTGCTCTTGTTGCGTCTTCCTTCAATTTAAGAGCCACAGAGGTCATCGTCGATCACAAAGGTCATGGCTGAGCTCGCTTTAATGAGCCGCAGCCATGAGTGGTGTTTGATGGGTCTGGATCATGAGAAGAAAAACAGTGGTGGTGGGTGTGTTCTCGGTTAAAAAGGCTTGAGAAGGGTGCGTGTGTGTTTGACGGGAGTAGATTGAAGGTGAGTGTAGGAATGTGTGAGCAAAAATAATCATTCTTTGGGTTGTGGGATTGGGCTATAAGATAACAATGCTTTGGGTTATTCCATGGTTCTCAACAATTTGGGCCTATACTAAAACACTCTCACACACTAAAGAAGCTTCAATCCCTTGAAATAATCAAGCCCAGCAAAAAAATCGCCGGGGTAATTTGCTTAAAACTGATTTCGATACTTGAATTTGGAGAAGTGATGTAACATTTTTAATTTTTAAAACAAGTTCATACATTGAAACCAAAGCAAACACTACTTAATTTAATACAACCAATTTGATTCCTTTTTTTTTGGAGCAATTTGGATTATTATTTTTTGTTATCTAAGGATCAGATTGGATGCACTTCAAGAATGAAAACGCTGCTTCGTGCTCAAGCTTCGTACGATAAGACAAGGTAAACCAAGGACTCGTAAAATAGCCGAGGAACCAAAACACTAGACTTACTTGGCTATAAATCTTGTAAACACTAGATTGAATGGATTTGATTATTGGATGTAGTATTACTGAAAGGGATTTGATATAACTAGATGTTCAAAGTTATTAGAAATTTATTTGTTTTTTTCACTTTTCTTGTTAGGTTGCCCTTCTTCTTATTCAAATCCTATTGTATTTATATGGTAATACTCTAACCACCAAATTTAGTCTTATTATAAAATCCAAACCTAAATTCCTCGTTATACAGTAAAAATAGAAAAAATGGCTTCCCACTCAAAGGTGTCAAGAAATTAAAGAACCATGACTAACCTAATTGTCAATACATAAACATAAAGAGTTTAGAGAGAGAGAGAGAGGGAGAGGGGGAAGGAGAGGGAGTGGGAGAGGGAGAGAGAGAGAGAGAGAGAGAGAGAGAGAGAGAGATAATGATGTTCCTTTTATTTAGAACTCTTTTCCTCCTTGCCCTTTTTTAGTCACTCTTTGCTTGTCCCTGCCGTTCTTTAGGGCGACACACCTCCCATACATTGGTTGCTGCTCCACCCTTTATGGTGGCCTATCTCCCTATTTTTCCATAGTTCCTTTTGATCTCCACCACACAAATCAGGGGTTTTCCTGCTGCCTTTCGGAGTGGCTCCTCCCCCACTTGATCTGTAACTTCTCCACCACTTTTTGTGTGGTTCTTTGGCTCTTTCAGTATGCCTTATTTTCCCATGTTATTCAATTTTTGGCTCAGATCTTTGTCTCATTTTCTCACTTCTCAGTCATCTCCCACTTTCATCCCACTCCTTCTTGATTCAAGATTTCTTCATTTTATCATGTTTTTCTTCTCACCCAAAAATTTAAAGCTTTAGGAACACCCCTCTTCCTAACTGGAATCTCCCACCTACTATTTATTCTGTTTTTAGTTTGGTTTATTTTTGGGTTTTTGATGTCCTTTTAGATTGCTTGAGTATGCAGATTGTTGGTGAATTTTTTTCTCAACACCATCATTTATAGATCCCCTATGGCTTTTTTTTTCCTGCTATCCTCTTGGTGGCAGCAGCGGTGATGGAAGAGTCATAATGTGATTGGACCCAACCTAAATACACAAGAATAATACACTTGGGTCTTGCTCCCATCTGACAGAAACGTTGTCAGACAATGGATAAACACAAATTCTGCTAATTCATGCATTCGCCACTTTAGTCTCGATTTTCATGCAACGACCTTGGAGGGTTACAAAACCAAGAAAACGTGTAAGTGGACAAAAAGAAATAGTTTTAAAAACATAATTTGAAAACAACCATCTTTACCCTATGTTTTACAAACCATGCATGCATACAAAATCATTTCCCTTCGATTAAAACGAAACATATTTTATTATTCTCAAAATACGTGAAAACATCTGCAAAGCCATTAACCACAACCAATAGTTAATCACTAAAAAATTTAACCATAAAAATGCCACACAATCGAATCATACCCACTATCACACAAATTCACACATATCACAGTCAGCCATTCCACAACTCACAATATCAAACATCAACCACTACCTCACTGGCAAGCACATCACAAACTCACTGGGGAACCAGAGCCCAACTCGACGTCCGAGACTACCCAACCGTCAACACACAACTCGAGGAAGGTTACACATCACACAACACAATAGTAACACACAATCAATCCATAATCGAAATTACAACAGAATTCACACATAATCACCCAACATCACTACACAAGCACCACATCAGTCATCACATCACAAGGGCACTAATGGTAGGCCATCACATACACACTTGCTTGGGAATCGGAGCCAAGGGCTCAACGCCCGAGTCATCACAACACAGTCTCAAGAACCAAAGCCCCGGGCTCGACGTCTGAGACTCACATCCACACGACCTAATCAACACACATCATCATATCATTACACATTACGCATATCGAGAAAGACATGTTCACAACACAACCACAATCAACATCTCGGGCCTAAGCCCAAAACATAATCAACATCATTTTCGTAAAATGTGCCATTATCGTTCTTTTGTAAAAACCATTCAGAAATCATGTAAAAATCATGAATATTCCAAAACATATAATTTCATGCCACAAACCAATTTCAATTCGAAACTACAATCAAAACGGGTTCAAAGCATAATTTACCAACACCTCGTAAACCGAGCCCTCGATTAACTTCGATAAAAACCATCTAAATCATATCAAATCACTGAAAAACCAACATCATAGTCTTTCAAATACATTTCATGACAAATCGCCAAAGTCACATTCGTATTGGAAATCAAAACGGAGTTTAAGAAAATCCTTCGAAAAACTCGTAAATAAATATTAATAAAATATTCATTAACTCAACGAAAGTCCAATAAGATTCTCAATCACTCAATTACCATCAAGACACATAATAAAACATTTAAAACTCGTAAATATGCATGCATAATATGTTAGAGAAAGAAAGTCCACTCATACACCTCTGTATCGACGAATTCCACTTTTGCACACACTTCTGTAATTTGCAGGAATGTCATTTCAATCCAAAATTCACATCTAAGGGTCACAAATCATCTCAAATAACTCTCATTTTAATACCATAATTTTTTAAAATTTTTAGATGAATTTAAAAAGAACCCTACACCTTTGGGCACCCAAAACTATACCAAAACGATGTCCCATTGACTCGAAAACCAAGCCATTAGATTCATAACCTTGAAAACATTGAAAACTGTGCTGAACATACCTCGAAAAACTCACCCACGCACCTCTCAAAGTGGTTGCGTGTGGGAGCTACGCGTCTGCTATAATACCGATTACTGTTCATCTTTCTCACCTGACTTCCTATGTATTCGAGTCGCCCGACCCAGTGACCCAACCTAGTTTTAAATCCATTGTTTCTCACTCGTTTTCTTTCCTATTTCGACCAATGTCTTCTAAATCACCATACCAATGCGTCTATGACTTTAAAACTTGAAAAGAACAATCGTTAACAGGGAACTATACCTCTTGTTTCGGTCCAAGATTGTGTTCTCGGTTCCTGGGAAGTTTCAACGCCCAAAGCTTCGAACTAGGTGTCTTTTGAGGTCGTAGGATCAAGCTTAGCATGCTCGGTTCCAGTCCCCATGCGCCAAAGCACAGTGGTGCAACCAACCCAAGTTTGATCCTTCTCGGGTTTCATGGAGGGATGTAGCTCAGTTCACCCCTTTCATCATCTTTTCCTCCCTCTTAATCCACTTTCAGATTCTTCTTCCTCTCTTTCCTTTCTTCCCTTTCTTCTCTGGATTTCTCTGTTTCTTCTTCATCGTTTTCTCTTTTCTTTTCTTTTCTTACTGTTCATGAACACACACACTCACTTAAAGCTACCATAAATCTCCAAGTCGGTTTGCACAATTCCATATATGATAAGGGACATGTGTCACAATCTCAACCACCAACAAGAAAAAATATCATAAGAGAATTACCAAAATGCCCCTACGTAATCTAGACCCAAATCAAAACCATTCGAACTCTGTTTCTAGCATGTCACCTGTCGGTGTACTCGAGAGTCTAAGATCGTCCTAACGGCGTTTTTGGAATTGCCAAAAGCCGTCTCGATAAAAAAGTCAACATTTTGACCTTAGTAAGTGAAAGTCAACCTTTTGACTTTGACAAAAAGTCAACAAGGGGAAAAATAGTCAATTCCATCCAACTTTTTCGATTTTACCCTCGATGAAAATTCGCGTCGTTACATTACAACAACATCAGCTACCAAGGCCGGCCATAAGTAGGGGGGGTGAGGGGCACAAGCCCTGGGCCCAAAAACATGATAAGGCCCAAAATAAGGCCAAATTTGTTAAAATATTATATATACTAGATTAATAAAATAATAAATAAAGCATACGGATAAATAAACAATATAGGAGTATGTAAGTTTCATATTGGTTCAAATTCTTTAAATAGCGGAGCTCTTATTTGAAGATTAAAAACTTGTATGAAATATAAAAGTTTTAGTCTAATAGTCTTGAATGTGGATATTCTTATCTATATAAAAGTTAGAAATATATAATTTGATTTTTTAAAACTAAATATAATGTTTTGAACATGAAATCTTTTTTTTTTGTTACAGGATGTGCCCTAATAGGTTTTTCCCTAACAAGGTTTTAATGAGGCCTTATAGTATAAAAATTAAATAATCTATACATACAAATTTAGGTTTTTAATGGTTCGATGAATGAATTAAGGACACATTTTCTATTTTTATCGTATGCTTTCAAATATTTGGACCGGCTATTGCTTTAGAGTTAATGTTAATACTAGGGTTTTATTTTTTTGAGTTGTTGTTGATATGGGCCAATTATTGTTGTATGTGGGCTTTTAGTTTTAATTGCTTGAGCCTTTTTCTATTTTTGCTGATTTGTAGTTGGGCTCCCATTTTCAATTGCAAACTCTTTATCTTGGATTAATGAAAACAATCCTTATGCGTAAAGCATTATGTGAGCATAGCAAAGAGCATCCTTCATTCATGCAAAAAGAATTTCAGCAACGAGTTTTGGAGGATTTAATTTGCAAGTCAATCAAGAGAGAAAATAAAATACACTCAAAAGAGAATTTCTCTTGTTCGACCTACATAAACTCATAAAGGTTATGTTTAAGTGTCACAAATCGGCAAGCCTCTTTGGCCTAGAAAAGGCTCTCTATTTATAATTGGATTGTTCAATATAAGAACACTAGAGCATGTGATTTTGACTGTAGAACTAACCAAGAAAAAGAAAATGAGTTTATGAGTATATTTTTAGCTTGCAAATAATACCATTATAATTTCTTGAAGAACGGTTGATTAAGTCTTTTGAATAACTTAAAATGTTTAAAGGGAAGGGGTTGGTGTTTGGTCCCAAAATGCAAAGGAAAGTTTGAGAACATCTGCAGGCAGATCCAAGATGCATACCTCTGTGATCTCTTGGTTTGGACTCCTCTTTTTTAGCATATGAGTCAGTGTGAATTGGATGTTAAAGCTGGTTTGAAGGCTTTGGGCTAAAAGCCCTTGAATATGTCACAGTTTATCCCTATATGGGATGACCAAAGCACTTGATGGACGTAGTTGCTTTCAAGGTAGGTGTATCACTTTTAGATGTTGCTAATAGATAGTAAGTCGGATTTCCTTGTAGTCCAAATACTTGGCTTTAATCATGTAATTGTGATAAGCGGGACACTAGCTCATGAATTCTTTTTATGATTTTTTTCTTATTTTATCTGAAGAGTTCAATTTTTTTAGGCAAGTCAAAATTTAAACAGCTATATATATATATATATAGATATATTATTAGTCAATAAATGATACAACCCCAGATATCTTTATCAAGATATGTGTTGATGGACCAAGAACATATATATGATTTTATGACTTGAAGTAGTCATAAAAGGCAAACGGTTGGTTTCTCAGAATACTGAACACCACTTAACGAGTTCCCCTTGAAAGATGAATGTAGCTAGAAAGAAAGTATTGGATAAATAATAAGAAACTAACAACATACAAACATATGTATATGTGAGGACCCGTGCCTTGGGGACATGGCTAGCAATCCCACATCACCCGAGGGGATCTGAGGGATGTGCCTTATATGTGTGGGCACGTACGCGAGGCCTTTTGGGAGCTCACTAGCTTTGGATTTCTTGGGAACTCCAAAGTTAAACGAGTAGGGACTGGTGCAATCTCAAGATGAGTGACCCAATGAGAAGTTGCATGTGAGCTTTGGATTCCTTGAATAGATGCGCATCCACACATATAAGGGGAATCCCCCAGATCCCACCCGGGCGATGTGCGATTGGTAAGCATGCCTCAAAGGCATGGGTCCTCACATATATATCTATATTCCTTCAAAACTAGCTGTAGTGAGGAACAAGGTCTTTCAAAAATCTTCAACTCGGATGGATGTTAGTTGGATCAAACTAGTAGATGGCAGAGCAAATAAAATAAAGAAGAGATTTGAAGCGAGAGGAAGTTGTTTCCCATAGGTGTTTTTATTCAAGTCAGAATGTGAGAACTAAGTTTACAGGCTTTTGTAAGTGTGCTTTTGAACAAAGAGTCTTGTGAGAAATGCTTTGTTTTTTAGTTGATTGATATGATCAGTTGATTGGTTATCACTTTTGAGAAGAGAGTTTCTTCTATTTTATCGCCTTAGTGGGAGAACTTTTTTGTGGCAAATTGTTACTTATTGAGGCACATAATTGATTCTTCTTTTTCTTCTAAAATCCGCTTTGTCTTCATTTGGGTGACATAAAAAAACTGCATCTTTTATCATTTTCTTAGTCATTGGGCCGATCTCAATGATTTGGGTCTTTAATTCCTTCAAACTCTCCTCAACTCATATTGGGCTTATTTTAGGTGTAAACAACTAAATAAATGGTGTATTCAATTAAAATTTTAAAGAGTTTTGGAAGACCTATATAAACATTATTATCTTAGAAAAATTAAACAGTTTTTGTAAAGTCATACGAAATTCTTTTAGGTGTGTTTGGATGTGAAAAATAACCAAAGATTTGGTAAAAAGTTGAAATTTTGAAAATCCTATACATCAGTTCCCTTATTTGGATTCAACAAAATTGAGAAATTCCAAAAATAAAGAGAAACAAGGAATTTGAATACACCAAATTCTTACTTTAAATTCCATATAAAGATGTGTTATTTATCAAATTATAATTATATTTATGAATAAACATTAAATTCTATATTTAAATTTTATTCTACTTTTATATAATCTAAATATGAAACTTCACAAACTCTAGAAAATCAATTCTCGTCAAATTAAATTCCATCATTTTAATATTTTTTTGATAATCTTAACGGTTGTGTTCAAATTGGAATTTTAAAGAATTTTGTGGGATTTTTCTTCAATGGGCGTTTTATAGAAGGTTTAAGTACTTATGTTGGGGAATTTTAATTCATTATTTTGGGAGATATTTTCTTGAATTAAAGAATTTTATTTATTTGTTTCTCCCAAACCACTATTGTCTTCTCAAGCTACCCATCAAGCTTTCCCCTCATTTTGTTGCCTACAATAGTCAAACGTCATTTACCACCACCTCCCATTACATGCCACAACTAAGCACCTGCATTGCACTCATCAATTATGCTCAGATAAAAAGGCACATGTCAGACAATCTGCCATCTATATCAGAGTAGAAAAAATAATTAACACAGAAAAAAACTAAATTCAAAAGCGGGACGAAATTGCAAACCAAAATCGATGAATACGCATATGCTATATGTGTGTATATAAACATATACATATACTGCATACATCTATTGTATATTACAAACCCATCAAATCATGTGTTAATATATTATTGGACCAGACTCGATGCACCTAATACCTTAAGCCAATACACACTTATGATCTCAAGGGGTCCAAGTCTACACTAGCAAACAAACCCTAGCAAGGATTAATCACTAGTTGACACATGGACAAATCTCCCTCATCCATAAGAGGGACACGTGTTAGTCCCATATCCGATGCATATTCTCCCACATCAGACTAACTAATTTATTATTGCTATCACACTCATATAAAATGGGTCATTTTCCTAATAAAGGTAACTAAGTATTACTATTTCACCACTTACTCATTATACATATCGACCTACACTGACTTGGGCGTCGGAGTACTCTTAGGCTGGCACCACACTGGTGCTTACCTCTAATGAACGACTAATTACTCTCCTTTGGCAGGTTAGTCAAAGGACACATGGCTGAGCAGGATTCCACCTCTAAAGTTGGCACATTTTGTGCATCACTCCACCGAGCCAAGCCCACTTTCCTTGCCATTTTCCAACATACAAGATCCAGTGGACGACGAAATCTGTAACGGCTCAGAAATTCAATTAATGTAAATTTGGAAAGTTTAATACAAAATGACGTTTTTCCCCTTATGAATATTGTGGTTAAATGTTGACTTTAGACCCGGGAGGTCAAGTGCACGTGGACCGAGATCTATTACGTAGATCGACACATTACGAGTTCGTAAACAGGCGACACATCAATATCAAACATGGTACATTGAAGTTACAAGTCAGGGAAGGTTTTTTGAACTATTACGATTACACGTTTTACGAGATAGTTGACCTTGGTTTGACTTGTGGGACCCAAAAATATTTGTTTTGGGGACCATAGGATGAGCGACACTTGTCACCCACCCTATGGCCACCCTTTTTCATACATGCATCTACACCATTTTCCCTTCATTTTTTTTACAACTCGAAACCCACCCCAACCATCATCATCTTCTCCATCTAGTACCAGTTGAGGCCACAGAGAGTGATTGAGAGAGTGAGAGAGGTTGTGAGAGACGGAAGGACACGACTGAGCCGAGGTGGTGTCCGAAAAACCCACGAAAATGATAAGCCCGTGTGAGTTGATTTCCGATTTTCATTTTGAGGCATTAGGAATGATAACTAAGGCCATGGACATGTTCTTAGAGCACATACGAGCCTGCAGGATCGAAATTGGAAGGAAAATGACGACTGGACAGGCCTGGGTTCGAGTTTGAAACTGAGCTGTGAGGAATCAATATGGACCAGGAGATTTGAGGTACTTTCTTCTTGTTTTGAGGTCAAGGATCACTTCCTAGGAGGAAGAAGATCACATGGTTAGAAAAATGGTGGATTTTGGCTGAGAAACGGCTGAGTTATGGCCGGTTCAAGTATACGGGTGGAATGACCTGTTACAATGAAACGAGTCGACCCAGTTGGAGGTTGAAGATGATGATATGGTATGTCATCAAGTCATGCCACGTGGCTAACTAGAGGTTGACACGTGGCCAGGTTTCAGTCCAGTCAGCAGCAGACGTGGTAGTCCTCGTCAGACATGTCAGACCATGTGGACTAGTAAGGTGGTGCCCCGTGGCAACGTGTCAGAGTGTGTCTGGTAACGTTGTAGCTGAGTTGCAAGTCCAAGTCAGCGATGTCAGACCATGTGGACCAGTGAGATGGTGCCATATGGCAGTGTGTTAGAGGATTGTCAGTGACTCGTGCCACCTATCAAGGAGTGCCACGTGTGAGGTTGTCAAAACTGTGTCAGAGTTCACGTGGCAGGGTCGCACATGGCAGATGTCAGGAGGTGACACGTGGCACCAATTAGGATGTGCCATGCGACAGGCTGTCATGCTGTCAGGTGACGTTGTAGCTGAGTTGTAAGTCCAAGTCAGCGATGTCAGACCATGTGGACCAGTGAGATGGTGCCACATGGCAGTGTGTTAGAGGATTGTCAGTGACTCGTGGCACCTATCAAGGAGTGCCACGTGTGAGGTTGTCAAAACTGTGTCAGAGTTCACGTGGCAGGGTCGCACATGGCAGATGTCAGGAGGTGACACGTGGCACCAATTAAGATGTGCCATGCGGCAGGCTGTCATGCTGTCAGGTGTCAAAGTTGTCAAGCTGATGTCAGCGGGTGACATCAGCATTGACCGATGTGACATCAACATTGACCGTCGTTGACCGGTGTTGACCGTCGTTGACTTATGTTGACATGGCTTTGATCGACGTCAACATTGACCGTCATTGACCGATGTTGACCGACGTTGACTTCTGTTGACATGGCTTTGACCGGCGCGTGTGGGCTTGTGGGCTCTAATTTTGAGGTTAAACAAGTCTTGTTCGAAAAAATGGTGGTAGTTTTAGCTCTATCAGAGATCATTTGATAGGTTATTTGGAGGTTTTCTCCTCGGGAAGCGTGTTCGGGACACTTTCTCAATTCCGGGATTTTTGAGTGTTTATTGTATGGACTTGTATAGAATGTTAGTTACCCTAAGATGTGATTTGGGTAGGGACAAACGTCCTAGAGACTTTGGATTAGCTTCGATTTGGCCTACCATGGGGATATTGAGAGCACAGCTTAGACAGTGTTTGAGTGGACTTTTGTTTTATAACTGTGATGCATGCTTAAATGTTTTAATGTTTTATCGTATGATTTGAGTTGAAATGATTTAAATGATGAATTGATATCATTACTTGATAATTTTGTTGAATTACTTGTCGGTTTATGAATGATTTTACGGATTTGCATGAAATTGGCGTTTTGGGCTTGAGCCCCAATTGGATAATGATTTTGACTTACATCTAGAGTCAAATGTGAATACGTGACTGAATTGATGGTTTTCGGATTTATGAAATGAGTTCTAGACACTGTTTTATGATGGTTTTGTGGAAACTACTTGTGAAAGCTATGTCTCAGACATAAGCTCTGTTGAAATGTTTTAACTCGATTTGAGACATAAATGGTTTTAAAACGAGTTTACTGGATTTGGTGACCATTCCACGTATACCATCCTCTGTGATTTGATTTTCTCCTCCGGACGTTGTAGATCCTGGAGTAGTCACGATACACTTCCTAGATCCTGGAGTAGTCGCGATTATGATATCACCCGAACGTCGTAGATCCTGGAGATGATATCATCCCGGACGTCGTAGATCTTGGGGATGTACTCGAATGTGAGACTCCCGAGTTACACACGTATCATTGACATCGTGACAGTTACTTGGATATCGAGGATTGGTTATATTGTGATCTATTGATATTTGTGTCCAGATATTTTTATCGTGCTTTGAATTATTTTCATACGATTCGATTTCTATGCATGCATGCTTTTAACCACGAGGGTAAACTATAATTTTGCTTAAATCGTATTTTGAATTTTTTTTTATCCACTCACACTTTGACTGTTTTATTGACACTTCAGGCCCTTGCGTAGATTCTGGGGCTGGTACTGAGGCTGAGGCATAAAGGTTACCATTGCGCACTTGGATATCTTACGAGGTAGGACTTGGTACTTTTTTTGTACAGTCATCTATACTCTATAATACCGTTGTCTAATTGAACTTTTGAAAGGACCCACCCCGATCATCACCTCTATAATCGGGAAAAACCCTGCTCCCGTCTGACAACTGAACACAACTGATCAAAATAATTATAATAACCACAAGACATACATTGTCAGACCAGGGACAACTTAAGATACATCATACGGTACAATAAGTCAACAGTATCACAGAGTATAGTTAACAGTACAAGATAAGAACAAAAGCCTACTTTGTGAGCTAACTACATGCGCAACGGGAAAAATTTATGCCTCTGCCTCGGCGTTAGCCCTAAAACCAGCACCACGACCTAAAGGGTATTAAAAACATAAAAGTGTGAGTTGACTAAAACTAATAGTTATGGAAAACAGTTTTAATGAAAACTAGGGTTCACCATCATTTTTCAAAACACACATGCATAACTATGTATCTGAAAACATTTATATGAACCATGTAGAAACCATTATGGAAAACAATCATGAAATCATGTAAATTCGAATATAATATCAACGAATCGAACCTACTGGATCTATCCGGGTCTTTAAACTCAAAACCACATATATTAGGCCTTCCCGGGATATCAACGAGTCTTTAAACTCAAAACACAATCAACATGCCTCGAGGGATATCATAATAATGAGTCTTTAAACTCAAAACATATCCATCAAGGGCCCTCACCCACACATCAATCAACGGGTCTTTAAACCCAAAACTAGATCAAGCAACAAGAACGGGTCTTTAAACCCAAAACCATGTGTAATTCATAGAAAATCTAGAATCCATCTTAATCCAAATTCCAAAACCAAATTCGAAATCATATTTAATCGAAATAGGACTCATGACTGAATTTCACTTTCAAATCCCAAATCATACCCACAAATCATTATCAAAACAGAGTACGTATAAACAACATAAAATCATCCATCACATCATTATCAAAAGCATAGCAGAAACCATAGTCTCGAAATACATATAAATACAGTAATCATGTAAAGCAGAAATATCGTAATCATAAGCATAAAATCATGTATTGAAACATGGAATGAGTAAGTAAAAACAGTTATGCATGCTCGGTTAGAAAACAAAAGTCCACTCACTAAGTCCGAACGCGTCAATCGTGTCCTGCACGCTCCCCGTCTCCTCAGGAATGTTCTGGCCTATCAAATATCATAATTTCTGGTCACAAATACGTTAATTAAGCTCAAATTAATTTTTCCAATTTTTCGGGACTTTTAAATGTAATTAAATTAAAACATTCAACCTTCGGACACTCAAAACTATCCCGAAACAACGTCCGATTGACTCGAAACTTGTTCTAAAATGTTCGTTACGTTAAAAGGATAAAATCATATGTTGACCTTGACGGGAGACACGGCCTCACGCGCAGCGCAAAGGGGTAGCGCGTGAAAGCCATGCACCTGTACTGTAACCGCTACAGTGTCACATCTTTCACCCGTTTCTCTGCTAAACGGGTTATGAACCCGCGACATGACCCAGTTTGTTCTCCCTCAATTCGACCTTAATTCCTTCAGTTAATTCAATGGATTTCATCTAATCTATCTCAATTGAGGTTCTGTGTCATTAGTTACATCAATCAAGGCCTTAATCCATCAATTCCCCTAATGGATTTTCGAACGGTTTCAACTTCAATCTCACCCAATTCCCTTTAGTTTTTCCAATTAATTCACACAGGAAGGAACCTAGGACCATAATGAACATCAATACGAAACTGATTGCACAATTCCTTACCTCTAATCACTCGAACTCAAACTCGATTTTTCGAAGAACTAGAGCTTCGGTTCTCGATCGAAACAAGGTCGAACTCGTTCGATTTTGATGTGGATTGAATCGAAATGGTCTCAGAAAGCTGTTTGTAATCTCAATTTGGATCCTCTAAGCTTACAAATTGAATTTTGAATTCTCACCCTATTTTTCCAATTTTTCAATTCTGGGTTTCCTCTCTGTCTCTCGTGTTTTCCTTTCTATCTCAGTCCCTTAATTCTCTCTAAGTATATCCGTTTTCACAGTCTATCATAATGGTTTAGCCTCTGATCTTTATCAATTCAAGCGGTCGCTCTGTTTGTTGTTGTTTCAATGCACACACACGTCTTCACGTTACACTCACCTCCGGCCGACATGCCACTTACCTGTTATTCCTGGTGACATGTGTCACTTAGGGGCTTAAGGATAGCGTAATATGATTGATTAATCCACTACTGTGCAAATTACCATTTTACCCCTCCTTAACACAATTACCAAAATACCCTTCATCGTTCTAGATTCAGAACTTATTCATCCGAAGTCCAATTTCTGCGTGTCGCCTGTCTACGGACTTAGGGAATCGAGACCGACCTAGTAGTCCTTGAATTATGTGAAAAACACATGTCATGTAAAAAGTCAACTTTAACCACACTATTCACAAGGGTAAGAATGTCATTTTTACATAAAAAGTTTCTAAATTTACATTTTTTCCCTTTTTAACGTTCTGGGTTGTTAAAATCTACCCTCCTTAAAAAAAATATCGTCCTCGAAATTTAATGAAACAAATAGGGGTACTACTCACGCATTCGTTCCTCGGGTTCCCAGGTTGCTTCCTCCACATTTTGTTTCCTCCACAGTTCCTTTACCAAAGGAATAGTCTTTCTTCGAAACACCTTGTCTTTATGATCCAAAATCTTTACAGGCTATTCTTAAAATCTTAAATCTTCTCTGAGCTCAATAGGTTGTGCTTCCAATATATGATAATCATCCCTTACATACTTTCGAAGCATAGACACATGAAAAACATTGTGTACCTTAGCAAGATCTGAAGGTAACGCTAACTGATATGCAACAGGACCAATCCTCTCCAGAATTTCATAGGGTCCAATGTATCGTGGACTTAACTTCCCTCGTCTGCCGAACCATACAATACCCTTCCAAGGGGATAACTTCAAGAAGACCCAATCCCCCACTTCAAACTCAAGATCTCTGATTCAGCTATCGGCATAGCTCTTCTGTCGATACTGAGCTGCTTTGAGTTTGTCTCGGATAAGTGCAACCTTTTCCTTGGTAAGGTCTACTAGTTCTGAGGTTGAAAATTTCTTTTCACCCACCTCAGTCCAACACAACGATGTTCTACACTGTCGTCCATACAAAGCTTCATAGGGGGCCATTCCAATGCTCGCCTGGTAGCTGCTATAATATCCAAACTCCATCAGTGCTAGGTGTGACTCCCAAGTATCTTGAAATTGCAAAATACAGGCTCGCATCATATCCTCCAAAATTTGAATGGTTCGTTCTGATTACCCATCAGTCTGAGGATGGAAAGCAGTGCTAAAATGTAGCTTCGTCCCAAATGCTTCCTGCAGACTCTGCCAGAACCATAATGTAAATCTCGGATCTCTGTCTGAAACTATGGATTCCGGAGTACCATGCATTCATATGATCTCATCAATGAACAACTGAGCATACTGGGTCATCCTAAAGTTCTCTAGCACTGACAAGAAATGTGCTCACTTTGTGAGCCTATCTACAATCACCCATATGCCATCATGGCATTTTGGTGTCCTGGGAAGTTTAAACACAAAATCCAAGGTCAGATGATCCCCCTTCCATTCAAGGATCGGCAATGGTTGCATCGCTCCATACCGTCTCTGTCGCTCACTTGCTGACATATCAAACAACGACTAACATACTCAGCAATCTCACGCTTCATACCAGACCACCAGTAATGTTCACGAAACGTACGGTACATCTTGGTTCCACCAGGATGCATAGCATAGGCTGAACTGTGTTCCTCTTCAAGAATCTCTTTCTTTAGTGCTGTATCCTTAGGTACACACAATCGGCCTTCCTTCCCTAAGGGTTTATCCTCACGAAGTCCGAAATCATGTCTCTCCCAGCTTTAACCTCGATCCGAATGATACCCAAAATGGGGTCCTGAAACTAAGCATCAATAATTTGGTCGACAAGGACAGGCTGTACATGGAAACTCGCTGGTAATGCTACCTGACTATCAACAACAAAACTCACTCCAGTTTTACGGAGTTCAACCAACAAAGGCAAGCGAATCATTCTCAAATGTGCCATTGAATTTGCTGACTTCTGACTCAGGGCATCAACTACCACATTAGCCTTCATTGGATGATACTCAATGGTAAAATAATAATCTTTGATCAACTCCAACCATCGACGTTGTCTCATGTTCAGTTCCTACAGTGTGAAGAGATACTTCAAACTCTGATGATCGGTAAAGATCCTGCACTTTTCACCATATAAATAATGTCTCCAAATTTTCAATGCATGTACAACTGCTGCAAGCTTCAAATCGTGAGTGGGGTAATTTAGTTCATGGGGTTTCAACTGTCGGGAAGCGCAAGCAATAACCCATCCATGTTGCATCAAAACACACCCTAGACCTTGCAAAGAAGCATTACTATATACCTCAAACACCCCATTATCATCTGGAAGGGTCAACACAGGAGCAAATGCTAATCGCCTCTTCAACTCCTGAAAACTCTGCTCACAATCCTCATCCCAAACAAAGCTGACTCCCTTCCTAGTCAACCGTGTCAATAGGGTAGCAAGAGTAGAAAATCCCTCTACGAAACGCCTATAGTAACCAGCTAACCCCAAGAAACTTCTAACCTCAGTAACTGTCTTTGGTTGTTCCCAATTTGCTACTGCTTCAATCTTTTGGGGATCTACGCTAATTCCTTCTGCTGAAATCACATATCCCAAGAAACTGACACTAGTCAACCATAATTGACATTTACTTAGCTTCGCATATAGCTGATTCTTCCTGAGAGTACTAAGCATCGTCCTCAAGTGCTTTTCGTGCACCTTCGCACGCTTCGAGTATACTAAGATGTCATCAATGAAAACAATGACAAAATGATCCAAGTATGACCGAAACTCTCAGTTTATTAAATCCATAAATGCCGCTGGTGCATTAGTTAAACCAATTGGCATCACTAAGAACTCATAGTGACCATACCGAGTTCTAAAAGCTGTTTTGGGTACATCCTCTTCTCTAACCCTTAACTGATGGTAACCAGAGCGAATATCGATCTTAGAAAAGTATTGAGCTCCTCTCAAATGATCAAACAGATCATCGATCCGAGGCAAGGGGAATTTATTCATAATTGTCACCTTATTTAATTACCTATAATCAATGCATAATCTTAAACTTCCATCATTCTTCCTTACAAACAAGACCAGAGCTTCCCACAGAGACATACTCAGTCGAATAAACCCCATATCTACCAGCTCTTGTAATTGCGCCTTCAATTCTTTTAACTTAGCCGGCACCATGCGATAAGGTGTCTGGGAAATAGGTCGCGTACCTGGAATAAGATCAATAGTGAACTCAATTTCTCGATGGGGTGGTAATCCCAGCAAATCCTCCAGAAAAATATCTGGAAACTCCCACACAACCGGAATATCCTCTGCCTTCAATAGTACGGTACGTGTGTAAACAACATGAGCCAAATATCCCTGGCACCCTTTTCTTCAACAACTTGCTCGCTATCAAAGCCGAGATCACACCAATAGGTAACGCCTGCTGGTCTCCCTTAAAAGTAGTCTCTGGTAACCCCAGGCTTCGAAAAGTCACCCTCTTATCGAAACATTCGATAGAGGCACGATGTAATGTCAACCAATCCATTCTAAGAATAACATCAAAGTCATGGAAGTCCAGTATTATCAAATCAGCTACCAACCCAACTCCGACCATCACTGAACACTCTCTCAATACCTGATTCACTACATACACCTCACCCGTGGGCGTACTCACACCCATATCACCACCTAGTACGGACACCTCTCTATCTGCTAGCAGTCCACAACTTCGCGAGATAAGAGAATGAGTAGCCCCCAGATCAATCAAGGTACATACATCGTGGCCAAAGATTGTAAGCGTACCTGTCACCATGCCAGGTGTTTCCCAGGCCTCCTACTGTGTAACTGAAAACACTCGGGCTTGTGGTCCTGAAGATCGACCCCGACCCCTCAATCCACTGCTAGCTCCAACACCTCATCTAGTACTCGCTGTCCTAGAAACCGAAGCTGCACACCGACTCTGCTACACTGTAACGACCCGTCTTGGAAACCGGGATTAGATTAGTGGTTAATGACTGATTAGTGGAATTAATCAGTTATTAGTTGGGTACTTTCAGACGGACGGTGCGAAATGACGATTTTGCCCCTAGAATGGGCAAAATGTTAACTTTTAGTTCGGACGGTGGAGTGGATGTTGGCCGATGCTTGTGACTTAGATCGTGACGTCACGAGTCCGTAGACAGGTGGCACGTCCGATTCCGACATTCGAGGAAGAAGTTATGATGTTCGGAAGTTCGGGGGTATTTTGGTAATTTGGTTGAAAGGGGCAAATTGTTGACTTTTCATATGACAACAATTTTTCACGTATTTCGAGGACTGTTAGGTAGGCCTTGATTCCCTGAGTACAAGGATAGGCGGCACATTGTCATCGGACTTCAGACGGTTCAGTTATGAGTAAATACATGAATGGCGAAATGGTAATTTGGGCATTAAGGGAAAAATGGTCTTTTGGCTACTTTTGAAATGTGTGAGCAATTGGATGGGGACAGATGTCCCTACATTGTTGGATATTTTTCACTCGAGGTACTTAGATGGGGACACGTGGATACCTTCTGGTTGGTTCCATTTTATTCTCACGTTTGATCAATTGAATAAGGCGGTGATCGATAAAACAGGGGAAGGTTATTTGTTGTCTGTGCTCTGTGTCCAGGTGAGTGAGAAGATCAGAGTGTGCTTGTGTGAGAGTGAGAAAACAGAGATAGAGAGGAAACCGTGAGCACCAAACAACAAAACATTCAAACTCTTAGGAACCATTTGTTGGTGTTGAGCAGTGGGATAGAGGGAGACCAGGACGTCGAGAGGACTGCGATGGAGGCCACGGCGGAGGACAGAGGGTAGGTAAGATGTGCACGGCCCTGTTTTTTCTGGTTTTGTTCAAAATCGAAGATGCACATTTTGGTGAGATAATGAGTGCTTGTGATGCTCATTCTAGCTTCGGAAGGTTTCTACTAAGCCTAGAAACACAAACCCATGGCCAAAGGAGCTCGCGGTGGCCAGGAACAGAGAGGTGAACTTCTGCGTTTTTCTTCTTCGAATTAGGAGGTAAGAATTAGACGCCCAATTCGTGTTTTCATGCGTAGAAACAATTAGAAATGAAGAGACGAAGGGATAGGAATAAAAAGGAGGAAGAATGGTTGAAAAATGGAGGAAAACCGTCCTCGCCTGTTCAGTTTAACAGGGTTGCAGAGAACCGGTTTGGCTGGAGGTTGACGATGATGAATAGTAAGGCGCGTGAAGACCACACGCTGCCACTTTGGGCGGCACGTGTGGACGCGTGGCCCACTTTCTGGGCATGTGTTCAACATGACTTTTAAAGTATTCGATATAACGAACATTTTGGGACTGGTTTCGAGTCGATCGAACATCGTCTCGATATGTTTCGGGATGTCCGATGGTTTAAATACTAGGTTAAAATAGTTAAAATTTCGGGAAAATTTTGGGGCTTTAGTAGAAGCATTATGAAGTAGTTAGTGACCTTATTATGAGATTTGGATAGGTACGGGAACGCCAGTGATAATGGATTAGCCAGGAAAGCGTAATTACACGCGTATCGAGATAGCATCGGGAATGGTCTGTGAGTGGACTTTGCTTTCTAACTTATGATGCATGCATAAATGTTTTATATGTTTTCTATAAGTGATTTCTATGTTTATGTTTATGATATCTGTGATTTACGATTTTGCACGTATTTTGAGACATTTACAAAATTGCACATTTTACGAGATATGGTTTTATACTTTTATGCTATGATTTATTAATGGTTTCAATACTATGATTTTGGGCTTTGAAATATGATTTGATTTCAATGATTTGTAATGGATTTTGAAACGTGACCTTGGTTTTGGAATCGGATTTCGGAATTATGATTCGGGATTCGGTTTTGGAACTTGAAAATTGGAATTCTGGATTTGGATTCGGAATGATGATTTCGGATTCGGCTTGGGATTCGAAATGGTGATTTCGAATTTGGATTTGGAAATGGTTTTAAAATGGATTTGGAAATGGGTTTAAAATGGTTTTGGATTGGATTTTTCGGATCTGGTATTGGGTTTAAAGACCCTGATATGATATGTGACGGGGGCGGGCCCGGATATGTGATTGGGTTTAAAGACTCGGATTGAGTTTAAAGACTTGGAATTTTAAAGACTCGGATATTGTGATTTCCCCCGTAGGCCTATTGTGTTTAAAGACTGGAGAGTTTAAAGACTCGGATTATATTGAGGCCTGGATTGAGTTTATAGACTTGGATTGATATTGAGTTTAAAGACTCGGATAGATCTAGCATGTTCGATTGATTGAAATGGGTTTCAAAAGTGTTTTCAAATATGTTTGGATTTTTGTGATAACTTGATGGTTTTCAATAATAAAGGTTTTCAAACGGTTTCCAGATGATTTGGACTCTGTTGATGGTTTTGGGTTGAGGCACGAGATTTGAGAAAAGGAAATGATTTCGGTTTTCATAAAAAGTTTTTATTATCTGGGAAATAAAATGGTTTTATGAAATGGTTTTCATATGCATGCATTGGTTTTGCATGGAGGGTATAAATATCTTTTCTTTTAAACTGTTTTAGAACTTATCCTTTATTTTTGTCCACTCACAGTCTTTTATATTTTCGATACCCTCCAAGTTTGATGCGGTGCGGGCTGTTGTGAGAGAGACGTAGACATCACACACGCGATCCATAGTGTTTCTGTGAACTCTGGTTAACCGAGGTTGAATTTCAGATGACGTTGACCTGGGATCCCTTGTCTGGCTTGCGTGTTCCATGGAGGTTGAACGGGTGTTTGGCCTTCGTGTTGCACATGAGTTAGATGGGAGCATGACTTATCCCTAAATCAAGGGGGATTGGGGGTGAGTCGTGTCAATTTGGTATCAGAACGCGGTTTGTGAGCTCTACGTGAGGTTATGGCTTCTAGAGTAGTTGGTTCATCGACTTGGGTTATGTGATGCTACTGTGGATGTGATGTCTCGATGCGGAATAGCCCGTCATCAACCTGGACACGTGAATGATAATACGATAGTTAGTGGCTTAGTTAGTGGCAAGAGCACGAACGACTGGTGATGTGTTTTTCGATACGCTGTGTGAGGTGTGATTCAGGTCGGATGTATGCCAGAGTGGTACCCGGATGGTAACCAGTGAGATACGCTTGATGGTTGGCTGGTCGACATGTAAGGCCCGATGACAGCCTGTTGAGCCGGATGGTACTTGTGGGATGGTTGGGCTGGCTGACGGTGGCCTGTTGGGCCGGGTGGCATTTTGACGATGATAGTATGGACTTATGACCACTTGGTCAGCTTGTTCGAGATCAGACTTGTGTGGCTACGAGTAGCCGGATGCCTCGACTTGCGGGGGGAAAGGAATCTGCTTTTAGGATTTGAGGGATTCCCCCTAACAATGGTTACTGGTTGACATTTGTGTGTAGATATTACATTAAGGGACGTTCATAGCTGGGTGTGAAGGCCCGAGTGGTGAGGTTGTTGTGAGATAGTGGATGTCGTGGGTTTTGATAACCCGAGTGAGGATGTTGATTTGAGGAACCCTGTCTGGTCTGGTAAATGTGAGTACCTTAGTGTGAAACCCAGAGTAAGTGCTTAGTGTGGAAAACGTGAGTTGGGGTTTGTGGTTAGTTAGTTGTTGTGGCTTGGGCCGACTTACGACCAGATTGGAGATGGTTCTGCTGGGCGCAGACGATGTATTGGATGGCTTGGTGGATGAATTTGATCCAGTCTAGTGAAACTGTGGAGCGTTGAGCTGCTTAGAGTCGTGGCATACGAGGGAGGTCAGTTTCCCCGACCCGAGCGTAGATTACAGGTTTTGGCTCGGTATGAGCAAAAATTCGGGAGTATTGTGTTGTGACCCCTAGATTGGAGATGATGTGCCACGAGTTGGGATGCTTGTGAATGGTAGGATGGGCACATCGTGAGTTGAGTTTGTGACCAGTCGTGAGGTGCTGGTGTCTGGTAGGAACTTCTAACCTAGCTGGGATATGCGATGGGCATTGGCAGGTCATGTGTCGGTACGAATGGTCAGGATGGTGTTGATTTGATCAGGTAGCGCAACGGAAGTGTGGTGGATCTATGCTTCGGTTTGGAGCAGGTTAGTTTGGTATAGTCGGGTTGACCATGAGTGACTTTAGTTTTCGTAGATACCGCAGGATGCAACGAATGAGTCGGCAGATGTTGGCTGTGTTGGAGTGTTGGCATTTGGTGATGTCGAGGCTAGTACTTGGTGATTCCCTGAGAGTTGGTGACTCGTACGTTAGTGATACTCGAAGTTGAACCTTGGAAAGGTTGAGACGCCATAATCAGAAGGAGTGATGATTGACTTCCTTTGGATGTACATAACCGATGTTAACTGACAGGTGAGTTAATCGGTGAGTTGGATTGTTTACGGATGAGAAATTTTTTCTGGGTGAGTTGTGGATTTTTTCCTAAGTTCCGTAGAAGAGTTGACGTTTGGACGGTTAGTCGGGTAGTGGTATACTTGTTAGGGATGAAGTCCCATGGTTGCAATCTCGGAATCAGGAGATGTTGTGGTTTAGACGATGAGATATTGTGTTGATTCCGAGTTGGTGTTACTTGTTGGGTGATGAATACTCTGGAGTCGGTGAGGGAGACTCATGGTGGTGTATGCTGGGACTTCAAGAGTTGTGAACCCCCTTAATCGTGGACACGTGTGGATTTGTTCAGGCGTAGAGAGAGTACTTGGTGACGCCATGTTTGGCATGTGTGGCTAATGTCATGGGATTGTGTTAAGTTGGATTAAGGTAGGATGACTTGTGATGACATGGTTGAGGACCATTGTGAGTTCCGTTGTAGGATGACGGAAGGAAGATGATAAGGAGTGACTATAACTGATCGATATGAGGTAATTGAAGAAAACCCACAATCTAGACTCGTCTTGAGATGTGTGGTATTCTTGATCGATTTGATCTGATGCAGTGGTTTGATCATTTGTGGGAATTGAAGGCGTAGTAGTGAGGCAGTAAGTGGGATCCACTTAGGAGTGAGTGGATTGGGGTTGGATCGCTTCTAGCGCAGTATTGAGGTATTGTGGATCAGGAGAATCGTATGCAAGACAGAGCTTGGATATGTTAGTAGGATGACAAGATAGAGGTTGGCTATGTGGACATAGTGATGGGTAGGTTGGATCTCTTGAATATATTGGATTTGTACAGGACGAGTGTGGTCTGTTTTTACATACATATGAACATTTGGACTTAGATCTAGTGCTGGGTCTGCCCTTTGTTATGTGATTGGATTAGATGTTTAGATGATAGTCGCGAGATGCGAAATAGACTTGAGTTGGTCTTCCCTGGAAGACATGTAGATCGGCGTGTCAAGAGTGGACCGATGGACTTCAAAAGTGAAGCGTGCTTGGCTTGTAGTCAGGAAGTAATCAGAATGGATACAAGGATGTTTTGTGTGCTCTAGAGATACATTGTGAGGGTTGACGGATACACTATGGTATTGTTGATTGTATAACTGAGAAAAGTCGTTCAGATGTGATTGTTTGATTGAGCATGTGGACTGGTTCAGGGTGATCCCGAGTGATCTGATTGGTTATGGCAAGATTTAGTATTGATGTGAGTTGGATGCTCAGAGCCATGAGTGGCTGGTGGGACCCTGTACTGAGTTGTGTTATCACAGTTTAACAAGTGTATGATAGGGTTCAGTTGCAGACAAGCAGTGTGGGACTTGGATGGTGTTCCCACATGTTGATTGTGTTGGTGGTTTGAGGAACCACCAGTGAGATGCTGTGTTGAGTTGTTGTGTGGTTCAGGATGAGTGAGTACATTGTGACTCCGGTGCGGACGGCGTGGATCGCTGACGGACATAGTACGAAACGTTGAACGGATATTGATGCATAGGAGTACCGAGGCCGATGGATGTCGTCTTGAGAATTTGTATTGCGAGGTGAGATTTGTGCCTGTTGACAGCAGACTCGCACGATGTACTGAGGCGTTGGTTCAAGGTACGCATGACTCGAGAAGGGGTTGAGAATGATGTGACTGGTAGCTATAGTGATTCGATTGGTAATGACTGAGCCGTGAGAGTCGACTGGTGCGATGTTAGAGTCGGCCGTGGAAATGTGTTGACCTCGATGAGAAAAAGATGATCGCCAGTTGGACCGAAAGTTGATTGAGTTGGTTCGCTCGGTAGCGATACGTTAACAGTGTTGGTAACGGTTTTGGAAAATCTCAGATAAGGTTGGAGTGGCAGGTGATAGACACCGAGTAGGAGACCCAGGTGTGAGATCAATTGGATTCCCCCAGTTCGTTGCGGACGTACGTTATTCGGAATTTCGGGGACAAAATTCTTTTAAAGGGGAGATTGTAACGACCTGTCCTAGAAACCGAGAATAGATTAGTGGTTAATGACGGATTAGTGGAATTAATCAGTGATTAGTTGGGTACTTTCGGACGGACGGTGCGAAATGACGGGTTTACCCCTAGAATGGGCAAAATGTTGACTTTTATTTCAAACAGTCAAGTGGATGCTGGCTAGTGAGTGTGACGTAGTTCGGGACGTCATGAGTCTATAGACAGGTGGCATGTCCGATTCCGACATTCAAGGAAGAAGTTATGATATTCGGAAGTTCGGGGGTATTTTGGTAATTTGATTGAAAGGGGCAAATTGTTAACTTTTTATACGACAACTATTTTTCACGTATTTCGAGGAGCGTGAGGCAGGCCTTGATTTCTTGAGTACAACGACAGGCGGCACGTTGTCATCGGACTTCGGACGGTTCAGTTATGAGTCTAAATAAGTTAAGGGAAAAATGGTAATTTGGCCATTAAGGGAAAAATGGTCTTTTGGCTACTTTTGAAATGTGTGAGCAATTGGATGGGGACACATGTCCCTAAATTGTTGGATATTTTCCACCTGAGGTACTTAGATGGGGACACGTGGATACCTTCTGGTTGGTTCTATTTTGTTCTCAAGTTTGATCAATTAAATAAGGTGGTGATCGATAAAACAGGGGAAGGTTATTTGCTGTCTGTGCTCTGTGTCCAGGTGAGTGAGAAGATCAGGGTGTGCTTGTGTGAGAGTGTAAACACAAGTGAGTCGTAGTGTGTATGAGAGTGAGAAAACAGAGACAGAGAGGAAACCGTGACCACCAAATAAAAAAACATTCAAACTCTTGGGAACCATTTGTTTGTGTTGATCAGTGGGCTAGAGGGAGACCAGGACGTCAAGAGGACTGCAGTGGAGGCCACGGTGGAGGACAGAGGGCAGGTAAGACGTGCACGACCTTGTTTTTCCTAGTTTTGTTCAAAATCGAAGATGCACGTTTTGGTGAGATAATGAGTGCCTGTGATGCTCATTATAGCTTTCTGAAGGTTGCTATTGAGCCTAGAAACATGAACCCGTGGCCAGAGGAGCTCGCGGTGGCTGGGAACAGAGAGGTGAATTACTATGTTTTTCTTCTTCTAATCAGGAGGTAAGAATCAGACGTCCAATTCGTGTTTTCATGCTAGAAACAATTAGAAATGAAGGGATGAAGGGATAGGAATAAAAAGGAGGAATAATGGCTGAAAAATGGAGGAAAACAGTCCTCGTCGGTTTAGTTGGACCGGGTTGCAGAGAACCTGCCTGAACCGTTCTGGTTGGAGGTTGACGATGATGAATAGTAAGGCGCGTGAGGCCCACGCGCAGCCATTTTGGGCGGTGCGTGTGGGCGCGTGACCCACTTTCTGGGCATGTGTTCAACACAACTTTTAAAGTGTTTGATATAACGAAGATTTTGGGATTGGTTTCGAGTCGATCGGACATCGTCTCGATATGTTTCGGGATGTCCAAAGGTCTAAAGACTAGGTTAAAAATAGTTAAAAATTCGAAAAACTTACGGGGCTTTAGTCGAAGCATTATGAAGTAGTTAGTGACCTTATTATGGGATTTGGAATAGGTTCGGGAAAGCCGGTGATAGTGGATTAGCGAGGAAAGCGTAATTGAACGCATATCGAGGCAGCATCGGGAATGGTCTGTGACTGGAATTTTCTTTCTAACTTATGATGCATGCATTAATGTTTTATATGTTTTCTATACGTGATTTCTATGTTTATTTTTATGATATCTGTGATTTAAGATTTTACACGTATTTCGATATATTTACATAATTGCACGTTTCACAAGATATGGTTTTATACTTTTATACTATGATTTATTAATGGTTTCGATACTATGATTTTGGGCTTTGAAATATGATTTGATTTCAATGATTTGTAATGGATTTTGAAATGTGACCTTGGTTTTGGAATCGGATTTCAGAAATATGATTCGGGATTCGGTTTTGGAACTTGAAAATTGGAATTCATGATTTGGATTCGGAATGATGATTTCTGATTCGGCTTGGGATTCGAAATGGTGATCTCGAATTCAGATTTGGACATGGATTTGGAAATGGTTTTAAAATGTTTTTGGGTTGGATTTGCTGGATCTAGTATTGGGTTTAAAGACCCGGATATGATATGTGTTGGGGGCAGGCCCAGATATGTGATTGTGATGGGGGGGGACCCCGTTCTCCACTGAAGAAACAAATTAGAAACATCCCGATTGAATCCGCCACTCTGTCTTCCTGTGGCTGCAACTGACGTCGCACTCGCTTGCAGGGTTGGCTGTGATCTACATCCTCTGAACCCAGAACTCTGAAAACTGCCAGGTCTACCAAACCGATCACCACCAGCGGATGAAGCTCCACTATAACTACCTCTCTTCGAGGTTCTCTAGCTCAATGATTCAGGAAACGGACGCTCTCGACGTCGTTCACCACCTGAGAACTATGGACATGCCGGCAAACTAGCCTCCACCCGTACTGCAGCATTAGCTAACTCTCTGAGGGTAGCAAAAGATCCGGTTGTCATAATAGCACGTATCTCGCCTCGGAGGCTAAGCTCAAACCTGCGTCACTTCTCGGCATCAGTAGCTACAAATGCAGGAGGAAAACGTGATAACATCTGAAACTTCTTCTCATACTCTGACACTAACATGTTCCCCTGTAGGAGCTGTAGAAACTCTGCCTCCTTAGCATCGCAGAACGAACGGGGATAATACTGATCAAGAAACCGCTCGTAAAAAGTCTCCCAGGTCACTGTACGGGCATCCCAACCTGACAGCTCTAGGGTATACCACTACTCATATGTGGCCCCATCCAGTAAAAAGGTGGCCAACAAAACTCGATCCTCAGGGGGACATCGCATCACAGTAAAAATACGCTCAAGCCGAGTAATCCACCGGTAGGCTTCCACAGGATCTGCGCCACCGCTAAATACCGTAGCCCCAAGGCGCTAGGCTCGCTCAATCATGGCACTCTCGGCATTACTAATGTCTTCTTCAGGCCATGGAGGGGGCTCACGTCTGGGAGGCATGGCTGATCGTTCTCTGAAAGAGGCATAAATTAGTACAATAACCTAGGCGCATCAAAGTTCCAGACACAAACCGTCAACCTATACGCTGAAACCAATTGACAGGACCTACCCCGATTATCACCTCGATAATTGGGAAGAACCCGACTCCCGTCTGAAAACCGAACATAACTGATCAAAATAACCATAATAACCATGAGACATACATTGTCAGACCAGGGAGAACTTAAGATACATCGTACAGAGCTAACTACACGCGCAACGGAAAAACTTTATGCCTCTGCCTCTGCCTCGACGTTATCCCCAAAACTCGTATCACGACCTGGAGGGTATTAAAAACATAAAAGTGTGAGTGGACTAAAACTAATAGTTATGGAAAACTGTTTTAACGAAAACCAGGGTTCGCCATCCTTTTTCAAAACACGCATGCATAACTATACATCTGAAAAAATTTATATGAACCATGTGGGACCGTTATGTAAAACAATCATGAAATCATGTAAATCAGAATATAATATCAACGAATCGAACCTGCTGGATCTATCCGAGTCTTTAAACTCAAAACCACATATATCAGGCCTTCCCGGAGTATCAACGAGTCTTTAAATTCAAAACACAATAAACAAGCCTCGAGGGATATCATAATAACGAGTCTTTAAACTCAAAACATATCCAAGGGCCCTCCCCCGCACATAAATCAACGGGTCTTTAGACCCAAAACCAGATCCAGCAACAGCAACGGGTCTTTAAACCCAAAACCATGTGTAATTCATAAAAAATCCAGAATCTATCTTAATCCAAATTCCAAAACCAAATTCGAAATCACATTTAATCGAAATAGGGCTCATGCCCGAATTTCACTTTCAAATCCCAAATCATACCCACAAATCATTATCAAAACAGAGTAAGTATAAACAGCATAAACTCATACATCACATCATTATCAAAAGCATAGCAGAAACCATAGTCTCGAAATACATATAAATACAACAATCATGTAAAGTAGGAATATCGTAATCATAAGCATAAAATCATGTATTGAAAAATGGAATGAGTAAGTAAAAGCAGTTATGCATGCTCGGTTAGAAAACAAAAGTCCACTCACTAAGTCCGAACGCGTCAATCGTGTCCTGCATGCTCCCCGGACTCCTCAGGAACGTTCTGGCCTATCAAATATAATAATTTCTGGTCACAAATACGTTAATTAAGCTCACATTAATTTTCTCAATTTTTTGAGATTTTTAAATGTAATTAAATTAAAACATTCAACCTTCGGACACTCAAAACTACCCCGAAACAACTTCTGATTGACTCGAAACTTGTCCTATAATGTTTGTTACGTAAAAAGGATAAAATCATCTGTTGACCATGACTGGAGACACGGCCTCACGCGCTCTCACGCGCAACGCAAGGGGTAGCGCGTAAAAGCCGTGCGCCTGACTATCAACAACCAAACTCAATCCAGTTTTACGGAATTCAACCAACAAAGGCAAGTGAATCATTCTCAAATATGCCATTGAATTTGCTGACTTCTGACTCAGGGCATCAGCTACCACATTAGCCTTCACTGGATGATACTCAATGGTGCAATCAAAATCTTTGATCAACTCCAACCATCGATGTTGTCTCATGTTCAGTTCCTACAGTGTGAAGAGATACTTCAAACTCTGATGATCGGTAAAGATCCTGCACTTTTCACCATATAAATAATTTCTCCAAATTTTCAATGCATGTACAACTGCTGCAAGCTTCAAATCGTGAGCGGGGTAATTTAGTTCATGGGGTTTCAACTGTCGGGAAGTGCAAGCAATCACCCGTCCATGTTGCATCAAAGCACACCCCAGACCTTGCAAAGAAGCATCACTATATACCTAAAACTCCCCACTATCTTGCGGAAGGGTCAACACAGGAGCAAATGTCAATCGCCTTTTCAACTCCTGAAAACTCTGCTCACAATCCTCATCCCAAGCAAAGCTGATTCCCTTCCAAGTCAACCGTGTCAATAGGGTAGCAAGAGTAGAAAATCCCTCTACGAAGCGCCTGTAGTAACCAGCTAACTCCAAGAAACTTCTAACCTCAGTAACTGTCTTTGCCTGTTCCCAATTTGCTACTGCTTCAATCTTTTGGGGATCTACGCAAATACCTTCTGTTGAAATCACATGTCCCAAGAAACTGACACTAGTCAACCAAAATTGACATTTACTTAGCTTCGCATATAGCTGATTCTTCCTGAGAGTACTAAGCATCGTCCTCAAGTGCTTTTCATGAGCCTTCGCACGCTTCGAGTATACTAAGATGTAATCAATGAAAACAATGGCAAAAAAATCCAAGTATGATTGAAACACTCGGTTCATTAAATCCATAAATACCACTGGTGCATTAGTTAAACCAAATGGCATCACTAAGAACTCATAGTGACCATACCGGCTTCTAAAAGCTGTTTTGGGTACATTTTCTTCACTAACCCTCAACTGATGGTAACTAGAGCGAAGATCGATCTTAGAAAAGTATCGAGCTCCTTTCAAATGATCAAACTGATCATCGATCCGAGGCAAGGGGAATTTATTCACAATTGTCACCTTATTTAATTGCCTATAATCAATGCATAATCTTAAACTTCCATCCTTCTTCCTTACAAACAAGACCGGAGCTCCCCACGGAGACATACTCGGTCGAATAAATCCCATATCTACCATCTCTTGCAACTGCGCCTTCAATTCTTTTAACTCAGCCAGCGCCATGCGATAAGGTGTCTGGGAAATAGGTCGCGTACCTGGAATAAGATCACTAGTGAACTCAATTTCTCGATGGGGTGGTAATCCCGGAAAATCCTCCGGAAAAACATCTGGAAACTCCCGCACAACCGAAATATCCTCTGCCTTCAACAGTACGGTACGTGAGTCAACAAAATGAGCCAAATATCCCTGGCACCCTTTCTTTAACAACTTGCTCGCTGTCAAAGCCGAGATCACACCAATAGGTAACGCCCGCTGGTCTCCCTGAAAAGTAGTCTATGGTAACCCCAGGCTTCAAAAAGTCACCCTCTTATCGAAACATTCGATAGAGGCATGATGTAATGTCAACCAATCCATTCCCAGAATAACATCAAAGTCATGGAAGTCCAGTAGTATCAAATCAGCTACCAACCCAACACCTCCGACTATCGGACACTCAAAACTACCCCCAAACTTGTCCTAATATGTTCGTTGTGTTAAAAGGATAAAATCATATGTTGACCTTGACCGAAGACACGTCCTCACGCGCCGCCCAAAGGGGTTGCGCGTGAAAGCCACGCGCCTGCACAGTAACCGCTACAATGTCACCTATTTCACTCGTTTCTCTGCTAAACGGGTTATGAACCCTCGACATGCCCCGGTTTTTTCTCCCTTAATTTGACCTTAATTCCTTCAATTAATTCAATGGATTTCATCTAATCTATCTCAATTGAGGTTCTGTGTCATTAGTTACATCAATCAAGGCCTTAATCCATCAATTCCGCTAATGGATTTTTGAACGGTTTTAACTTTAATCTCACCCAATTCCCATTAGTTTTTCCAATTAATTCACATAGGAAGGAACCTAGGACCATAATGAACATCAATACGAAACTGATTGCACAATTCCTTACCTCTAATCACTCGAACTCAAACTCAATTTTTCGAAGAACTGGAGCTTCGGTTCTCGATTGAAACAAGGTCAAACTCCTTCGATTTTGATGTGGATTGAATGGAAATGGTCTTAGAAAGCCGTTTTTAATCTCAATTTGGATCCTCTCAGCTTACAAATTGAATTTTGAATTCTCACCCTATTTTTCCAATTTTTCGATTCTGGGATTCCTCTCCGTCCCTCGTGTTTTCCTTTCTATCTTAGTCTTATAATTCGCTCTAATTATATCCGTTTTCCTAGTCTATCATAATGGTTTAGCCTCTGATCCTTATCAATTTAATCGGTTGCTCTGTTTGTTGTTGTTTCAATGCACACACACGTCTTCACGTTACACTCACCTCCGGCCGACAGGCTACTTACCTGTTATTCCTGGTGACATGTGTCACTTAGGGGCTTAAGGACAGTGTAATATGATTGACTAATCCACTGCTGTGCATATTACCATTTTACCCCTCCTTAACACAATCACCAAAATACCCTTCATCGTTCTAGATTCAGAACTTATTCATCTGAAGTCCGATTTCAGTGTGTCGTCTGTCTACAGACTCAAGGAATCGAGACCTACCTAGTGGTCCTTGAATTACTTGAAAAACACATGTCATGTAAAAAGTCAACTTTGACCACACTATTTACAAGGGTAAGAATGTCATTTTTACTTAAAAAGTTTCCGAATTTACATTTTTGCCCTTTTTAATGTTTCGGGCCGTTACAACTTTTGTCTCAACGATTTTGTATAGTTAGTTATCCCATGTTTGACAATGTTGTTGTTTGAACGTTTCTCTAAAATAAAAAGGCCACTTTTGGTATTTTAAGTGTGATTGTCATATGGGAGCAAGATCTTTCTTGATTATCAAGATGGGCCTTGACAAATTGGTATAAGAGCATTAGGATAGTTGTATGTACGTTGCACATTGACGTGCATTAGTTTCCGTACTAATTTATGCCTTTTACACATAGACATGCCTCCGAGACGTGAGCCCTGTGCACCGCCTAAAGACGATCTTACTAGAGATGCTGAGAGTGCAAGTATTGAGAGAGCCCAACGCTTAAGGGCTACTATGTTTAGTCGTGGGGCAAATCCCTAGGAAGCTCAATAGTGGATCACTCGTATTGAGCAGATATTTGCTGTTATGCGATGTCCCCCTGAGGATTGTGTCTTATTGGCTACCTTTTTACTAGATGGTGGCACGTACCAATGGTGGTATACTCTAGAGATGTCAGGTTGGGATGTTCGGACAGTGACTTGGGAGACCTTTTGAGAGCTCTTCCTTGATTAGTATTATCCCTGCTCATTTCACGATGCCAGAGAGACCGAGTTCCTACAGCTTCGGCAAGGGAGCATGTTAGTAGCAGAGTATGAGCAGAGTGTTCAGATGCTATCACATTTTGCTTCTGTGTTTATGACTACTGAGGCCAATAAATTTCGCAGATTTGAGCTTGGCCTACGAGGTGATATTCGTGCCATTGTGACGGCAGGATCTTACACTACTCTGAGGGAGTTATCTGATGTTGTGGTACGAGTAGAGGCTAGTTTGCCTGCACGACAACAGTTTTCAGATGGTGGATGACACCCAGAGCGTCAGTATTATGAATCTTCAAGCCAGAAGGCCCTGAAGAGAGGCAGTTTTAGTGGAGCATCATCATTTAGCAGTGGTCATTTTGGCAGACCTGGTCGTACCCAGTGATCTGGATTAAGATCACAGCAAACTCCTCAGTCTAGTTGTACATCAATGGGGTCTAATGGTAGACATAGAACTTTGACCTGCTATTATTGTGGAGAGCTTGGCCAATTTGTGAGGGAATGCCCACGGATGTCTGGTGGCAGTGGTATAGGTAGGGGTGCAGCTGAGCAGGGTCCGAGTACAGCTTCGACTTCTAATGCGATAGGTGGTAGAGGAGTTAGAGGAGTTAGTGGTGGATAACAAGGATCACGAGGAAGTGGTCGATCTTTTGGATCACAAACATGAATATTCGCAGTTACACAGAAGGAGGTCCGAGCAGCCCTAGTTGTGGTGACAGGTACAGTTACTATTTTGACGATGATGTACGTATTTTTATAGATCCTGGAGCCACTCATTCTTTTATCTCACGGAGTTGTGCACTATTGGTGGATAGGGAGGTGTCCGTAATTGGTTGTGCTATGTGTGTTGGTACATCGATAGGAGAGGTATATATTGTGAGTTAGGTGTTGAGAGACTGCCCTGTGATCATAGGAGGTATTGACTTGGTAGCTGATTTGTTACTTCTGCACTTACATGATTTTATGTTATCCTTGGGATGGACTTACCATTATGTCTCTATTGAATGTTTCGATAAGAGGGTGACCTTACGGAGTCTAGGGCTACTAGAGACTACATTTCAGGGAGACCAGAGAGTGTTACCCTCTGGAGTTATATTGGCTTTAACAACGGAAATTTTTTTGAGGAAAGGTTGCCAGGGTTATTTGACTCACGTAGTTGATACACTTGATACTCCACTGAGGGCTGAGGATATACATGTGGTACAGGAGTTTCCAGATGTATTCCCTGAGGATTTGCCAGGATTACCACCCTAGAGAGAAGTTGAGTTTACTATTGAGCTTATTCCAGGTACGCGACCTAGTTCTCAAGCACCTTATCGTATGACACCAGCTGAGTTACGAGAATTGAAGGTGCAGTTGCAAGACCTGGTAGACATGGGGTTATTCGGCTCAGTGTATCGGCTTAGGGAGCCCTTGTATTGTTTGTGTGGAAGAAGGATGGTAGTATGAGATTATGCATCGATTACAGCCAGCTCAATAAAGTGACTATCAGAAATAAGTATCCCCTACCTTGAATTGATGATTTGTTTGACCAGTTGAGGGGAGCCAAAACCTTTTCGAAGCTTGACCTTCGATCCAGCTACCATCAGTGGAGGACTAAGGAAGAGGATGTCCCAAAAATAGATTTTCAAACTCGATATGGTCATTATGAGTTTTTAGTGATGCCGTTTGGGTTGACTAATGCACCTTTTACGTTTATGGATTTGATGAACTGGGTGTTCCGGCCATACCTGGATTATTTTGTCATTGTTTTTATTGACGATATATTGGTGTATTCGAAGAGTGCGAAGGCGCATAAGAAGCACTTGAGAGTTGTGCTTACTACACTGAGGGAGAACCAACTTTTTGCGAAGTTGAGTAAATGCCAGTTCTGGTTAACTAGTGTCGGCTCCTTGGGACATGTGATTTTAGCTGAGAGGATTAGTGTGGACCCGCAGAAGATTGAAGCTGTAACTAATTGGGAGCAGCCAAAGACAGTCACTGAGATTAGAAGTTTCTTGGGCTTAGTTGGTTATTACAGACGATTTGTCAAGGGATTCTCTACTATTGCTTCTACATTGAATCAATTGACTAGAAAGGGAATTAGATTTGTTTGGGATGAGGACTGTGAGCGGAGTTTCCAGGAACTGAAGAGGCGATTGACATCTGCTCATGTATTGACCCTTCCTGATGATAGTGGGGGGTTCGAGGTGTACAGTGATGCTTCTTTGTAGGGTTTGGGGTGTGTCTTGATGCAACATGGGAAGGTGATTACTTATGCTTCCCGACCATTAAAACCCCATGAAGTGAATTACCCCACACATGATTTAGAACTTAGTGCAGTTGTACATGCCTTAAAGATTTGGAGGCATTACTTATATGGCGAGACATGCAATATTTTTACTGACCATCAGAGTCTGAAGTACTTCTTCACATAGAAAAATTTGAATTTGAGGCAAAGATGATGGTTAGAGTTGATTAAGGATTATAATTACACCATTGAGTATCATCCAGGGAAAGCTAATGTGGTAGCTGATGCCCCTAGTTGAAAGTAAGCGAGTTCTGTAGCACATTTGAGGATGATTCACATACCTTTACTGGTTGAAATCCGTAAACTTGGGGTTATTCTTGGAGTTGATAATCAAGGAGCGTTATTAGCCAGTTTCCATGTGTGGCCTATTCTTATAGATTGAATTATTGATGCTCAGTTTCAGGATCCTACTTTGGGTATTCTTCGGATTGAAATTAAGGTTGGGGAAAGGCAAGATTATACGCTTAGAGATGATGGAGCCTTATTGAAGGAAGGCTGGTCATGTGTATCTGAGGATGTGGCACTAAAGAAAGAGATACTTGAGGAGGCTCGGAATTCAGCTTATGCAATGCATCCTAGTGGAACCAAGATGTATCGTACTCTCTAAGAACACTATTGGTGGACTGGTATTAAACGGAAAATTTCTGAATATGTTAGTAGATGTCTGATATGTCAACATGTGAAGGTTGAGAGACAGAGACCTTATGGAGCGTTGCAGCCGCTTCCTATTCCTGAATGGAAATGGAATCACTTGACGATGGATTTTGTGTTTAGACTTCCCAGGACGCCAAAAGGCCATGATGGAGTTTGGGTGATTGTGGATAGGCTCACGAAGTCAGCGCATTTCTTGCCAGTGCGAGAGGACTTCCAGATGAAGCAGTATGCCCAGTTGTTTAATGATGAGATCATACGTTTACATTGTACTCCTGAATCTATATTCTCAGCTTGAGATCCGAGATTCACATCGAGGTTTTGGTAGAGTTTGCAGAGAGAGCTTTTGGGAAGAAACTGCACTTTAGCACTGTATTTCATCCTCAGACCGATGGATAGCCGGAGCGGACTATTCAGATTTTGGAAGATATGATGTGAGCCTATATTTTGCAATTTCAGGGCACTTGGAGTCGCATCTGGCACTGATGGAATTCGCTTATAATAACAGTTATCAGCCTAGTATTAGGAAGGCACCTTATGAAGCTTTCTATGGACGACAATGCAGAATGCCCTTATGTTACACTGAAGTGGGCGAAAGGAAATTGTTGATATCGGAGTTGCTAGATATTACCAAAGAAAAGGTAAAACTGATCTGAGACAGACTCAAAGCATCTCAAGATCAACAGAAGGGCGCTATGCCGATCGCTGAACCAGAGACATCGAGTTTGTAGTAGGGGATTGAGTATTCTTAAAGCTATCCCCTTGGAAGGGTATTGTACAGTTTGGAAGACGTGGGAAATTGAGCCCACGCTTCATTGGTTCATATGAGATTATAGAGAGGATTAGCCCTGTATATCGACTAGCTTTACCCCCATAGCTTTCCAAAGTCCACAATGTATTTCATGTATTTATGCTTCGAAAGTACGTTCATGTTGAATCTTATGTATTGGAAGAGCAGACTATTGAGCTCAGGGAAGATTTAAGTTTTGAAGAGCAACTTGTCCAGATTCTATATCATAAAGACAAGGTGCTTTGGCGAAAGACTATTCCTCTTGTGAAGGTAATGTGTAGGAATGGCAATGTAGAAGAACCTACGTGGGAACCTGAAGCACAAATGCGAGAGTAGTACCTCTACTTGTTTCGTTGAATTTCGTGGATGAATATCTTTAAGGGGGGTAGATTGTAACGGCCCAGAAATTGAATTAATGTAAATTCAGAAAGTTGAATGCCAAATGATGTTTTTACCCTTGTGAATTTGTGGTCAAATGTTGACTTTTAACCCAAGAGGTCATGTGCACGTGGACCTAGGTCCATTACGTAGATCGAGACATTTCGAGTCTGTAGACAGGTGACACGTTGAGATTAGATATTTTATGGTGAAGTTACGGGTCAGGCAAGGTTTTTCAAATTCTTAAGATTAAACGTTTTACGAGGTAGTTGACCTTGGTTTGAATTATAGGACCCAAAAATATCTGTTTTGGGGACCATAGGATGAGTGACACTTGTCACCTATCCTATGACCACCCTTTATCATACAGGCATTTACACCATTTTCCCTTCATTTTTCTTACAACCCAAAAGCCACCCTAACCATCATCATCGCCTCCATCTGGTACCAACGGAGGCCACAAAGAGTGATTGAGTAGGTGAGAGAGGCTGTGAGAGACGGAAGGACACGGAGGAGCCGCGGTGACGGCCAAAAAACCCACGAAAAAGGTAAACCCGTGTGAGTTGGTTTCGGGTTTTCATTTTGAGGCATTAGGAATGATAACTAAGGCCATGGACGTGTTCTTAGAGCTCATACAAGCCTGCATGATCGAAATTGGAAGGAAAACGACGGCTGGACAGGCTTGGGTTCGAGTTTGAAACTAGGCAGTGAGGAATCGATCTAAACCAAAATATTTCAGGTATTTTCTTTTTGTTTTGACGACAAGGCTCTCTTCTTGGGAGGAAGACGATCACATGGGTAGAAAAATCATGGATTTTGGCTAAGAAACGACTGAGTTATGGTTGGGTCAAGCATACGGGTCGAACGACCCGTTAGAGTGAAACAAGTTGACCCGGTTGAAGGTTAAAGACAATGACGTGGCATGCCACATCATCATGTCAGGCCACGTGGCCAACTAGAGGGTGACACATGGCAAGGTGTTAGTCTAGTTAGCAGTTGACGAGGTAGTCCACATCAGACATGTCAGACCACGTGACTAGTGAGGTAGTGCCACATGGCAACGTGTTAGAGTGTGTCAGGTGATGTGGCAGCTGACATGGCAAGTCCATGTCTGCGATGTAAAACCACGTGGACCAGTGAGATGATGCCACGTGGTAGTGTGTTTGAGGATTGTAAGTGATGCGTGGCACCAATTAGGGAGTGCCACGTTTCAGGTTGTCAGAACTGTGTCAGAGCCCACGTGGCACCAATTAGAGTGTGCAACGTGGTAGCCTGTCAAGTGTCAGAGTTGTCAGGTTGACATCATCATTGATCGTCGTTGACAGCTGTTGACCTGCGTTGACTTTCGTTGACCTGGCTTTGACCAGCACGTGTGGGCGTGTGGCCACTAATTTCGAGGTCAAACTGATCTTGGTCAATATGTTTTGATGATTTGAATCCAATGGTGATGGTTTCAGGTCGTTTAGAGATTATTTGATAGGTTATTTGGAGGTTTTTCTCCTTGGGAAGCGTGTTCGGGACATGTTCTCAGTTTCGAGATTTTTTAGGGCTTATTGTATGGACCTGTATAGAATGTTAGTCATCCTCGGATGTGATTTGGCCAGGTTCAGACATCTCGGAGACTTTGGATTAGCTTCGGTTTGGCTACAATGCAGATTTTGAGAGCGCAGCTTGGACAATGTGTGAGTGGATTTTTGCTTTATAATTGTGATACATGCATAAATGTTTTAATTATTTATCTTAGGATTTGAGTTGAAATTATTTGAATGATGATTTGATATCATTACTTGATAATTTTGTGGATTTACTTATCAATTTATGAACGATTTTACGAATTTGAATGAAAAATAGCGTTTTGTGCTTGACCCCCAATTGGATAATGATTTTGACTTAGTTCTGGAGTCAAATGTGAATACATTACTAAATTGATGGTATTCGGATTTATGAAATGAAATGAGTTCTAGATACTGTTTTATGATGGTTTTGTGGAAACTGCTTGTGAAAGCTATGTCTCGGGCATAGGCCATGTTGAAATGTTTTGACTTGATTTGAGACATAAATGGTTTTAAAATGAGTTTACTGGATTTGGTGACTATTCCACGTATACCATCCTCTGTGATTTGATTTTCTTCTCTGGACGTTGTAGATCCTGGAGTAGTCATGATACACTGCCTGAAGATGAGTAGCTCCGAGGGAGGCTTAGTCTTAGGAGTGTGAGATTATGATATCACCCGGATGTCGTAGAACCTGGAGATGATATGACCCCGTACGTCGTAGATCCTAGGGATGTACTCAAATGTGAGACTCCTGAGTTACACGCGTAGCATTGACATCGTGACAATTACTTCGATATCAAGGATTGGTTATATTGTGATCTATTCATATTTATGTCCAGATATTTGTATTATGATTTGAATTATTATTATACGATTCGATTTCTATGCATGCTTGCTTTTAACCATGAGGGTAAATTGTGATTTTGCTTAAATCATATTTTGAAAATTTTTGTTTTTGTCCATCACACTTTGACTATATTATTGACCCTCCAAGTTGTTGCGTAGATTCCGGGACTGGTACTGAGGCTGAGGAATAAAGATTACCATTGCGCACTTGGATATCTTATGGGGTAGGACTTGGTACTTTTTTTTGTACAGTCATCTATGCTTTGTAATATCATTGACTAATTGAACTTTTATCTCAACGGTTATGTATAGTTAGTTATCCCTAGTCTGACAATGTTGTTCTTTGAACTTCTCTAAAACAAAAAGGGTCACTTTTTATATTTTGAGTGTGATTGTCAGATAGGAGCAGGATCCTTCTCGGTTATCAGGATGGGTCTTGTCAAAATGACACCTACACCAGGGGGTCGGGACTGAGGGACACCTCCCCCAATGTAGCCTAAGCACTAGAAAGGCTACAACTAGGAATGAGAAGGCCACCACCGCCGAGCGCACGCAACGCATACGATATACAACTGGAAATGAGAAGGCCACCACTACTGCCGAACCAACCAACAAAGCTTCCTAATTCCCGTTCCTCCCAGGGAAATGCCCACATGGAACAACAATATACCTCGATGCTCGTGAAGTCCTGAGTAGCTCATCCTAGCTAGAACGCAAACAACTCAGCCTTATCAAGCTCACATTCCTCTGAGGGAACGTGTTACCACTATTGGAGCAGACCAGTAGATCGCCTTTCGAGATCGATCCGCGACAGTGTCAACCCATTAAGGAGCTGACACATATCTCAGTCATGGAGGGTGCTGACTTATCTTAGGAGGTTGTCAGCATACGACGATCTGACTGGCCTCCCCGTAGTGTTTGATCCAAAGGGTACAAAGGAAACTCCTCCCGACCAGAGGGCAACTGACCTTTCCAGCATACCTACTACTAGAGCCAAATCAAAGGCCCCAGTATCGTTCTGGTGGTTTAGCAGCTCCTAGATTTAGTGCGGACCCTCGAGGCTGAGAAATGGCCATCCTAGCCACCAACATGGGGCAGGGCCAGCCTAGGACGGTTCACCAGCAGAATCAACCAGTACTAGCATGGTCTCGAGATCAAGCTGCTTTAGATTCCCCTATACATGGGCAAGGGAGATCCTATGACCTATCGAAAAAACTAACGATCGGTGCTGGCTTTCTAGAATCTAACCGATGGGGCTCGGTGCCTTATTTTCAGCACTACCCACATCGAGGTCGCGATCAACTAGTTCTACCAACTGGAACCTGGTACCATCATCTCCTTCGATAATCTCCAAATAATTTTCCTCAACCAATTCATGATCCAGACTAACCACCTATTCTCAGTCAAATACCTATTCCTTTTTAAACAGGGGGAGGCCAAGCCACTACAAAAGTATGCTGCTCGGTTCAGCTATGAGTACTTTTGGTGCGCCGAGACAGACGACAAGGCAGCCTTCACCGCCTTCAAGGAAGGTCTGCGCGAATCCCATTTAAGGTACGTAGTACATGCTCAAGGTTGGTCTCCCTACAATGAACTTATTAAACAAGCTACGATTTACATCAAGGCCGAGCTGTTGACCAATAGGGGGAATGCTACATCGGCAAACACCTACAGTCCTAGTGTTGAGAACTCGGTCAATACATATCTACCAAATAACTCCAACACACAGCCCTCGGCTCAGTAGTCGACTTCGAGCTAGAACCACAACCAACACTCCCTGAGTATGAAGAGGATAGAATACTCCATCTTTTACAACCCAAGAAATAAAGGGAAGAACCATGGCTACCACAACAATCCCAAAGGCCAGCACTGGCAGGATTATCGACCAAATGACAGCAATCCCAAGGGCTAGCAACATCGAACGGCCACCCCTCAGTCAAATATGAAATGTACACCATGAATCTTGAGAGCATGGTCCCCAAACCAGCTTGGGCACTAGAAACTGGCCAACTTCCAAAGAACATTAGTATTTATTGACAGGACCCGTCCCAACTAGACTTTGATAACTGTGCCCGGTCCTACTCCCGTCTGACAAGTCAATTGAAGTCCAGAAACTACCCTTCAGCACCTATCGGACAAGGGATAACTACACTGATTTTCTCTCATGGCTCCACCTCTCGATTAGCCTCGAACATCGTGCCACAGCCTGAAGGGTCATCAAAACAGGAAAGGTGTGAGTGGATAAAAATAATATCATTTAAAACACATTTATCAAAATACATCATTTACCTTCCAGTTTATCAAACCATGCATGCATAGAATCAAACATATGAATCAACGGCTTCCAAGCCAAATCACATAAAAAGTATCAAATCCCGGCTCTCAAACCAAACACATGAATCATTTTATAAAACCATTTTATCATACAATAAAGCATATAACTCGGGAATTACACATCCGAGGGTCCTCTGGGAATTACACATCCAGAGTTATCATCTTGCTGGGAATTACACATCCAGCCCTGCTGGGAATTACACATCCAGTCTCACCGGGAATTACACATCTGGTCCCTCCGAGAATTACGCATCCGGAGTCCCTCCGGGAATTACACATCTGGAGTCACTTCGGGAATTACACATCCGAAGTCTACCCAGGAATTACACATATGGGGGCATTGAACATAAAAAAAAATACAAAATCTTTCTTTCAAAATCATCATTAAAACCTTGTTAAAACCATTTATCATGGGGTCTCATGCCCAAAGCTCATTTTCACGCAAATCCGTACAACCGCAACAGAAGTTGCCATTTTCACATAAATCCGTAAAATATCCGAAAAACATTACAAATCCATCAAATCAATTCCCCAACTCATATCCAAGTCAAAACCAATCTCAAATCTCGGGCCTTCACCCAAAACAACAATTTCACAGTTTCTCGAAAAATGTGCCCAAAACAATGATTAAAATAATCATTAAATCCAGTAAATAATCATATCAAATTATCAAAAAACATTGCATATCAAATCATGCCATAAATCATGTAAAACATTTAGCTATGCATGCATATCAATTTATAAAACAAACGTCCATTCACACATCGTCCAAACCGCTCGCTTTCCGAGCTGCACGTGTTTCTGTAATTTTCGGTACCTTCCAGGAATCTCGAATCCTATCCAAAATCATTACTTAGGGTCACTCATGACTTAATTAACATCATAGTAATTCCCCATAATTTTCCGGGAATTAATTACGAATTAAAAACATAACATAAACCTTCGGACCCACGTAACAATATCGAAACGGTGTCCGATTAACTCGAAACCAATGCCAAAATGTTCGTTACATTGCATAGAACAAAAGTCATGTTGAACTCACCTTGGGAATCATGCACACGCGCCCTCACACATCGCCGTGAGTGGCTGCACGTGAAGCCCACGCGCCTGCACAGTGATTGCTATTGTGCATCGTCTTTACCCGATTTTCCTGCAAATGGGTCCTTCGACCCGTGACACAACGCGGTTAGTTTTCCTTCAATTCAACCTTGTTTCTTTCAATTCTTTCATTGGATCTCTTATAATACATCTTAATTGAAGTTCTGCATAAGTTAATTGACACGATTCACACTAAAACTCATAAATCTCCAAGTCTATCCCATCGAATTCGAATTCCTAATTCATCCAATTCGACCCTAATTGTCCTTTCCAATTAACCAGAAAGTATCATTAGATTAACAAACACATAAATCCAATATCAATTTGGGAATTCCTCAACTTCAATTACACGAATTGAAATCGAGTTTCTCAGAAATTTCACAGGGCCTGTTCTTGATTGTTTCTTCGTCAATTCCCTTCGTTTTTGATGTAGCTTGACTCAAAATGGTCCTAGAAGACTAATTCTGACCTTAATTCGACTTGGGTTAGGCTAAAACTTGGAGATTAAATCTCAATTTCTCCAAGCACGAATTCGGGTTTTCCTCTCGGGTTTATGGTTTCCTTTCTGCTCCCTCTATGTTTCCCTCTCGTTTTACACTCACAATTTCCCACCTAATCTCACTCTATCTCTGGTTTCCTTCCTGATCAAATTGGATTGGAAATTTTGTACAAAATCACACTTATGTTCGTATATTAGCTCAAGCGGCAAGGTTTGCCACTAACCCACATTTGACTGTGACAGATGTTACTAAACCACATGACTGAGGCGGTGAACGGCTGAATCAGCAAGTTTTCCCCCCAAATTACCTTTTTACCACTTGCTTAACAAATGACCAAAATTCCCCTAATGTTCCAAGGTTTGTAATTTTTCCATCCGAACTCCGATTGACGCATGCCGCCTGTCTACGGATTTAGCGTCTCGAGACCTATCCAACGGTTCTCCTGGAAAGTCCAAACAAGGTCCCGAATAAAAGTCAACTTTCAGCCCCCTAACCAAAGGCAAAATCGTCATTTTACATCCAACTTTTCCAATTTTTCCTTTTTCGAATTTCCGGGTCGTCACAATTGTTACCAGTACCACAAATACTTTGGTCTCCCTTAGATCATCACGGTCAGTGGTGGCTCTTCCATCTCCTCACCGTTGGCATCCAACCAAGCAAAAAAGAACTTCATCCGTGCTACACAACACAATCAGTAGGTCTTCCACATTGAGGAGGGTCGAGATAGGAAAATTGGGAAGATTGGCTAGGAAACCATATCCTTCTAAGGGGAAGAGGAATGGGCGGTAATCTAACCCCAAGACGACTTGATCGTCATCCGAGCCCAGATCACCAACTTCGATGTTGTTCGAATCAAGATAGACACCGGGAGCTTGGTTAACGTGATCTTCATAGAGGCCTACAAATAGCTTGGTATCCCAGAGTATGACCCGAATCGATCTTTGACCTTTCTTTCTGGTTTCACTAGGGACTCAATTCTATTGGTCGGAAATGTGTGTAACGACCCATCCCAAATTTAAAGGATTAATTAAGACTAATTACAGATTAGTGGGGCTAATAGGAAATTAGCTGAGGATTAACAGACGTTCAAGGCAAAATTATGATTTTGCCCCTGAACGAGGGCGAAAGGTTGATTTTTGACCCGAGAGGGCCGATGTTCGAGGGCCAAGGATCGTTAGGTAGGTCGGGTAGATACGAGTCCGTAGACAGGCGGCGCGCCAAAATCGGACGTCAAACAGACAAGTTATGGTCACAGAAGTAAAATCGGGAATTTACGGCTCGGAATTCGTGTTAAATAAAATTAAATATCGTATTAGGCAGATATTTGTGTAGGGCCCTTGGATGAGTGACAAATGTCACTCATCGATTGGTGACTTTTACCATAAAAAGGGGATCTTAGATGTGATTGGTGACTTAATTAATTAATTAATTAATTTTAATCCTCACCTTCTCTCATTTCCCTCTCCTTTTCCCCTCGCATCATCTTCTTCATTTCCCCCTAACAAACACACGACACAACCCCACAAACGACCCTCAAACATTAACCAATGATGAAGGACATTAAATGAAAGAGAAAGAGTGAAGGGAGAGGAGTCGAACGATGGCCACGACGCAGGACGTCGTGCACGGTGGCCTGAGAACCCCCAAAACGGTGAGCTTTAGTTCAAAATTAAAAAGTTGGTTTTTAGGACGTGTCGATCGATTTTGATGATAGGGTTGTGTTCCTAAGACTCAGACGAGTCGATTGGGACCAGTTCTAGGGACTATGGTGGCCAGAGTCGACGGTAGGAACGAGTTCCAGGTGGCCGGTCTGATTCCTCCATTAACAGGTATGAAATCGACCCTATTTCTTGGTTTTTAGATCGTAGAAGGATTTTCTGGAAATGAGATGAGGAGGTAGGAACAAATGGGGAGGAAAATAGTGGTCAGAATAAGGATAACCAGCCGAGATGGTTTGCTGGTTCTGCTAGACCGGACCGAACCAGAGAGCCGGGTTCTCTGGAGGTAAACGATGACACTGTTCCAGTGCGTGGGTTTCACACCCAGTCGCTTGCTACGACGCGTGGGGGTGCATGGGGACAGTTTTTGGACACGTGTTCAACATGAAAAATCATCTAATTGATGTAACGAACATTTTGGGATTGGTTTATTGTCGATCGGACACCGTCTCGATATTGTTCGGGATGTCCAAAGGTTTAGGATCGGGATTAAAAATAGTTAAAAATTCAAAAAAATTACGGGGCTTTAGTGAGGAATTATTTAAGTAGTTAGGAACCCTCTATTACGATTTGGACAGGTTTGGAGGTCCGGTGATGGTGATTGGCCTGGGAGAGCCGTATAGCACGCGTATCGAGGCGGCAGCCTGGACGGTCTGTGAGTGGACCTTGTGTTCTAGATTGATGCATGCATAAATGTTTATTATGTGTTTTAATACATGTTTTGTGATGCCATGAGTGCATTTGTGTGTGTTCACGTATTGGCACGTATTTCGAGGTTTCAACCTTATACGATGCTTATACGTTCTATGCTTTCCACGATGGGTTAAATGAAATGGTTTTGGATTTAAAAAGGAAAAACTCAGGCATGAGACCCATTTGGTTTTTTCTCGGGCATGTTGCCCTATTAATGACCTGCATGTCTGAGTCGTGGTCGCGGTGAGTGCTTTGTGCACAGTGACGAACGTCACGACGCTCGCCTCTAGACTGAGATGTGTTCGTTACGGAGAGGTCACGATGCAAGAACCGTTGTTGAGCAGCCACTGGAGGCTCAACTTCAGAGTGCTGACGGTTCGGAATATCGATCGGTGATGAGTGCACCATGATCTAATGGTGGTCGCGTCGGTTGATTCGTTCACGGCGACATACTACGATTGAGGGCGGTCTTGGACATATGGTTTCACGCATCACTACGATTGGAATCGTGACTGACCCTGTGATATCGGGCTCGATGCCCAGTTGAGTCATGAGTTCGGGCTTGAGGCCCAGTTAGTTTACGATGTGATTTCAGGTCAGGGACCCTAAATGGACTTCCGGGTTCATGACAGTTTATGGGGACCGGGCATGAATCCTTTGAAAGTTTTTAAGAATGTTTTCGATATATATATATATATATTCATATACCTCCATTTATTTGGCCTGGGTGTACCCCGGAGTAGTCACAGAGCACTAACTGAGTGGAGTCGCCCCCGTTGGGTACCTTACTCTTAAGAAGGCTTATGGATTATGACCCCCAAGGAGGGTCATTGATCTACGGACATTGACCTAGGTGGACCCTAGGGAGACTTGGGATTTGAGACCTAGGGTTGCACGCGCGTAGCTTTAGATACGGTGACAGGATTGGTTATATGTTATATTTATATGATATGTGATGTATACAGGTTTTGGACTGAGTCCCACTTGATTTGATTTGGACAATGACCCATATGATTAGTTTCATTTAAGATTTTGGGCCAAGTCCCTAGTGGTTTGATAATTGGTTTTCGATTGCATGCATGCTTTTTAGTGAAGGGTATAAATGTCTGTGTGAAAATGTTTTCATAAATTATTTGTTTTGTCCACTCACAAATTTTAAATGGTTTGACTGCCCTTCAGGTTGACAGTGGATGCGGGTTGAAGCAGAGACCAAGATATCACACTCCTCCTCCGGATCCTGGCGTACTCCGAAGCCCCGAGCGGGCTAAAGTCAGAATTTCCCTTGTCTGACACTCCGTGTCAGACGGGATCATGCGCGTCTCACGTTAATCCGGGGGGGGATTGAGACGGGTCCTGATAAGTGGTATTAGAGCATGTTTTTCTCTCAGAGTGATGCACAGGTCAAGGTTGTGATTTCTCTGTAGTGGTAACAGCCCGTCATCAACCTGATAGTTAGGGTAAAAGTAGGAGGATTCAGTGGAATTGAATCCTAGTTAAATTACGTTTTGCAGGATGTGTGATGGATTAGAGTGTGTTTGGCCTAGGATATCGCGTGTTTCGAGGAGTAGATCCCGAGTAGGATCCAAATTTGTGCGAAGCCAGCGGCTAGGAGCCGTAGAGTTAAGAGAAGGCAAAATCCTCAGATTGTCGTTACTGGTTGTTTGGACACCAATATCGAAGCGTGACGACTCTTCGAAGTTGAGTGTGAGGGATCATTCTAGATGGACGTGCAGCAGGGAGCAGCGGGGTTGTGATAACCCTAGTTGGTGAGTGATCGAGCGAGTGACCATGAGAGTGGTACTCATGGATCGGATTTCGAGGTGGACCGATCGGTGGATGTCGTGTGTTGAGTGGTTGGTGTCGTCGGTGAGTTGATCACTTAGGTTCAGAGTCTCGGTGTTATGTACGTAGGTTGTGTCTATACGAGCTAATGGCAGGTACCACCATCGAGGGTGGCTTATTGTTAGTTGTTGAGAAACGGGGGACGTTCTAGGAACGTTCGTCTTTTGGCATGGATTTTTTGGATAGTCATACCCAGAGTCGTAGGAGTACGAGGGCGGAAGAGCCCTTCTGACCCTAGCAGAGATAAGTGGCGATTGCTTGGTAGGAGCAAGGTTTTAGGATTGGTTGATTCACACTCTGAGTGGTAGTGATGCGATGACGATAACGAGAAGAGACAACGAGCCACGAGCTAAGGGTAGCTCAGTCGTGATGTACTCAGAGAAGGGTCCTACCACTACACGACGAGAAGGATTCATCGGCTAGTGTAGATTCGTCTTGGAAATCATGTGGGAGATGGTTGGGTTGACCATACCTCCCGAGTTTTGTGTACACTTGTTTGAGGAGAAATCTGATGGTGAGAAATAGAATGGTTCATTACAGTAGTTATCGACAGTCGTCGATGGTCGGAAAGTTGGAAGAAGCCGAAGAGAATCTATGGAAGTGTTTAGTCCTGAAGAAAGGATTAAGCACTACAATAATTATCATAGAATACTCGTAGTTGGGGAAGAAGGACTTATAGCTCAGGAATTGAAACAGTTAAGCATGCTTCCAACATGGTTGCAACTGCTCTCGACTTAGGGCCAGTGAAGGAGACTTTTTGTTTCCTGCTCTTTAGCAGATAGTGTTGGATGCTGGAGGGTGACATAGGATGAACTTTGATGTCATCACCTTGGACTTTCCTTGATTTCTTAAGACGACGCACCATCAATCCCCCGGGATTAAGGGATAAGTCATGTTCCCGTCTAACTTACGTGCGACATGAAGGCTAAATTGACGTCCAACCTCCATGTAACACGTAAGCCGGACAAGGGATTCCCCAGCGAACCGGCCAAAAACTTCTGGACTTCCCCGAATGCTCAGAACCTACTGTGGATCACGTGTGTGATGTCTCTGTCTCTCTCTAACAACAGCCCGTACTGCATCAAATGTCAGGATGCATCCCAAATCCCCCGAGATTAACGTGGGATGGGTTCTGACAAAGTGGTATCAGAGCAAGTTGGCTCATTTGATACTCATGGTACTCTGATACCAAGTGGTATCAAAGTAGGTTGGCTCATGTGATACTCATGGTACTCTGATACCAAGTGGTATCAAAGCAGGTCTTGCTCTTATAGTGCGCGCAGATCATGGATGTGATGTATCTGCGGTCGTAACAGCCCGTCATCAACCTGATAGTTAGGGTATTAGTATGAGGATTCGGTAGAATCGAACCTTAGTTAGATGATGTTTGGCAGGTAGTACGATAGTTTAAGGTTCAATTGGCGTTGGATGCCTCGTGTTTCGAGGAAGTGGATCCCGAGTAGGATCGACGTGCATGGAAATCTAACGGCTTAAAGCCGTAGTGTTACTGGTGAGTAAGACCCAGTGGACCAGTTGACACCGTATGATGACCCAAGATTCGAGACCATAAGTTGGTTGTGTCATGACAGATTGGAGAGTGTACTGCATAGAGCAGCTGAGGTCATGGTTGACCGAGTGAGATTGTTGGGAATATGAACGTTTGACCTTATATGGCATGTGTTTCCATGTTTCAGTGTGTCGAATTACGAAGGGATGTCGACTGGCAGTGGATGCCTCGGAGTGGTTTTCGTGTGGCAGGATAGGATACGATTGCACACGTAGTGCTTGTATAGTGTTAGGCATGAAGTATGGCTGAATTCTTTTGGAGGCCAGCGGCTGAGAGCCATAGAGCTACGAGAGGATGAGATCCTCACAGTGTGGTTACTTGTTGTTTGGTACCAGTATTCGAGTATGACGACTCTTCAAAGTCGAGAGCAAGGGATCAGTCAGGATGGTTGAGCTACAGCGGGCAGCCGAGTTTGTGATAACCCTAGTTAGTGATTGATTGGACAAGTTACCAGGAGCGTGGTACTTGTCGATTGGATCCTGTGGTGGACCGATCGGTGGATGTTGCGTGCAGAGTTGTTGGTATCAGCGGTCGACTATCGCATGGATTTGTAGTCTCGATAGCAGAGTGTTTCAGAGATTGGTCTGCACGAAGTTATGGCAAACGCTGCTATCGATGGACGTGATTGAGTCTTATCGAGTTGGATGGACTCAGGTTATTGTGGCGACTGAGGCATTGAGATTCGTCAGTCGTGTAGATGATATGAGGTACGTGAGCGACGCATAGTACGAGCATAGATTCTGGATTCGACTCGATTATGGTTGAGTGCTATCGCAGAATGAGACGCTGATGTTGGGGTGTTGGCACACTTGCCACGCTACCTCTGTGAGGTGACTGTGACGAGTAGGATATACCTGGATGAGTGACAGGTGCCCTGGATATCTGTGGATGGATTACACGAGTGTGAGTGCTGGAGTTGATCCCATAGAGTTGGGACGTGCGAATCAGTATGCCGACATGATTGTAGATTTGCCCGGAGTGGCGAGCATGTGAGTTCGGTAGGAACTGAGCGGGACAGAGAGGATACCGAGTGGCTCAGTGTGAGGCACCAGGGGTACTTGGTTTGGTGACTAGTTCCCTGATGATACGAGACATGGGGCATGAGTGTGTACCCAGGAGTAGTAACATTAAAGGTTGAAATTCCTAAATGGCATTCGGATGAAAAGGTATAAATGGATGACATGAGTGACGTCACATGACGTATCGGTCGGTTGGTCAGATATGGTAGTACGCAGAGATTTGGCTTCAGGTCACGACAGACGTTGCGATCTGTCTAGCCTATTGACCGATACCAGTGGATTCTTACCAATTCTGTAAGTCAGAGTTGGATCAAGATGATTAAGGTACGAGACGCGAGTGTTGGAGGTCGTTTATGCACATCCGTAAATAGTATACACAGTTTAACCTGAAGTTGCGTGAATTCCACTCTGAATGAGTGTACCTACATAAATGGTATTCACGGACGCGTGGATGGTGTTTGGTTGAACTGAGGACTTGAGAGTCCATTGCGGATTGGTTTTGGTTAACTACGGTCGACCATACCTCCTGAGTTGGAGACTTGGAAGTCGTTTGACTATAGGACGCGGAGATGCTCGTGTAATGAGTGAGCTCAGTAATGGGAAAATAAGCATGGTTCCAACGTGATTGGAACTTCAGAATCAAGAGAAGTTGTAATTGAGACGTTGAGAGAAGTGCTTGATTCCGTATTGGTGATGGATATTCCGAGGTCCCTGAGTGTGACTCCTTGGTAGATAGTGCTGAGTGCTGGAGGATGACTTAAGATGAACCTTGATGTCATCATCTTGGATTTTCCTGGATTCGTCCCTAGGTGGGACGACTAGGAGTGATATGACAGCTAAGGGGTTCAAAGAAGGTGTAAGAACCGAACACCAAGGCTGTGGGTCAAATTTGATTGACTTGACTAATAGATGGTATTTAGTGTCATTGGATGTGACGAGTGAGTGTCTGAAGTAGCGAACCCATGTTAGTCTTATAGGTTACCTTACGTCGACCGAGGAAGCTGATAGTGGATCCTAAGTGGATCGAGTAATGTTGTCGGACATTTCCAAAGTGCAGTCCTTGAGTATGTCGGGCGGCGACCCGATGTTGATGTGATGTGGGGGCACCAGTGTGTTGTGCACATTGGATGATGGGATTGACCACGGTCAATCGATATGTCAGGTTGAGAGTGTTTCGAGAATATGGGAATATGTTGTAGTATAGATAGAGTCCTTGATGGACATGAGTGGCGATCAGATTAGATCGGATAGTGACAGGTTGGGACTCGAGTTGAGTCTAGATGTCAGCAAAGATCGCTGAGTGATGCGAGATACGATATGGGGACTCAAGAAAGAGTCGAGATCAGAGTAGAGCAGTGAAGCGCAGTTGAGCCGGGAGTTATCGGCTGGTCACGAAGTCGTGACATATCGTGATAATGGATTGTCGGTATCTGACGAGTTCAGATTGATATGGAGTGATGGGACTCTAAGAAGTGTCAGTATGGGCATAGGTTTGATGTCAGGACCCGACCCTCCTCGGTCAGGACCCGACTCATCTAGCACTATATTTTCCGCTTTGGGCCTCGCCCTCACGGTTTTGTTTTCGGGAGCTCATGGTGCAACTTCCCAGGGGGTCACCCATCATGGAATTGCACCAGCCTCAACTCGTTTAACTTTGGGGTTCCAATCCCCCCCAAAGCCACTTGAGCTCCCAAAAGGCCTAGTTTAGATCAGAGTTGCGCAGCGCACCCTCTATCTAACCCTATATTGTCCTCTTTGGGCACACCTTCGCCCGCAAGGTTTTGTTCCTGGGAGCTCACGGTGCAACTTCCCAGTGGGTCACCCATCATAGGATTGCACCAGCCTCCACTCGCTTAACTTTGGAGTTCCCCCGGAATCCAAAGCCAGTGAGCTCCCAGAAGGCCTAGTGCTAAATAGGTGTGTGCCTACACCTTTAAGGCACACCACCATCCTCTCCCAGACCATTCCTCTCGCAGAAATGTGGGATCGTTCACCGTTCCCTCCAGGACACGGGTCTTACATTTGAGTATAGTCTGCAAGGTAGGATTCGTGCCATTGTGATGGCATGATCTATAGGATGTTGTCTGATCGGATACTGAGCAGGATGTCCGCTTGGATGTGTTAGCCCATAGTGGGAATGCTTTTTTTCAGCTTGATGGTTATAGGATGGAACGTGTTAGAGTGTCAGACTGAAAAGCCTATTGGACGATAACTAAGTAGGAATGACCTGTCGGAGTGAGTGACAGGCGAGACGTTGACGTTCTATCTCGAGTGAGACTTACGAGCCGACGTGATGACTCTCACGAGTCGACGATCGGAACACTATTGATGAAAATGAAGTCTGAGCTTGGGAAGCTCTAGTGACGGTACATACCGACGAGTAAGGCATGTGTGTCGGAGGTGTACGGTTACTCGAGTACTCTCGTGTGTGTGTGGCGACCAGAGTCGAGGGGCATGGTTGGATTCCACAATTTGGTTGTGGAATCAGGCCGATTCGAATTTCGAAGACGAAATTCTTTAGGGGAGAAGATTGTAACGACCTGTCCCTAATTAGAGGGATTAATTAAGAATTAATGACAGATTAGTAAGACTAATCGGGGATTAGACGAGGATTAACGGACGAGCAGGGAAAAATGACGATTTTGCCCTTAGAATGGGCGAAATTTTGACTCTTCGTTCAGGTGGTCAAATGGACTTTGGCCAATGACTGTGACGTAGTTCGGGACATCACAAGTTCATAGACAGGTGGCACGCCCGATTCCGACATTCGAGGAAGAAGTTATGATTTTCGGAAGTTCGGGGGTATTTTGGTAATTTGGTTAAAAATGGGTAAATCGTTTACTTTTTACCTGGAAGGTCCGATGGGCGAGGGCCGAGGACCGTTATGTATATCAAGGCGATACAAATCCGTAGACAGGTGGCATGTCGAATTCGAACGTTCGACGGAGAAGTTATGGTTCACGGAAGTTTCGGAGAACTATTTATGGCGGCACGTTTTACAAAGCAAAAAGTGGAGTTTTGACTTTTGTGGGCCCATATCTTTTTCCAGGCCCAATGGATGAGTAACAAGTGTCACTCATCGATTGCCTATCATCCCACATTCATGCATATCATTTCACCTTCTTTGTTTCTTCATTCAACCAGAAAATCATAAACGGGCAACCCAAACATCCAACCCCAATCCAAACCCTTCCCCCATATGATCATGTCTGAGGAAGCAGAGTGTGATGGAGGGCTGTGAGGATGTTGGTGGCTGGCAGAAGGCAGCGCTGCTGTGGACGGTGGAGGTAAAAACGGTGCAAGGTATTGGTTTTTCCATTTTTCCTTTTTATTTCGATTTTGCACATTGCGAACGATTTTGATTGATTAGAATACACTTACTAGGCTTCTAGGACGGTTTTAAAGAGGTTTTTGATGGGGTTTGATGGCTGAGGAACCGTGGGAGGAAAATGGAAAACTTGGACCGTGGGAAGGAATTCGAACCCATGGGATTTTCTATCTTTTTCATGTTTTTAATTATACAAAAAGATTGCTAGTGATGAATTAGGAAGGATGGAATCGAAAGGGGAAGAAACAGACTGAAAATGAAGGGTTTAGAGGGCTAAACCCGCTGCACAGGACTGGCCGGTTCAGACTAGTCGAGAGGTTGAAGATGATCCACTGTACTGCGGGGTGTGGCTCCCACGCGCAGGGGCTGTTCGTTGTAATGAACATTTGGGGACTGGTTTCGAGTCAATCAGACATCGTTTCGATAAAGTTCGGGCTATCCGAAGGTTTAGGTTCGTGTTTAAAAATAGTTAAAAATTTCGGAAAATTATGGGGCTTTAGTGAGGGGTTATATAAGTAGTTAGTAACCTTCTATTACGGTTTGGACAGGTTCGGGAATCCCGGAGGTGACGCTTGGCCCGGAGAGGCTTATGACACGCGTATCGAGGCACGGCTTCGGGCGGTCTGTGAGTGGACCTTTCTTTCAAAATTGATGCATGCAGAAATGTTTTATAAGTGTTTTAATATATGTTTTGTGATGCCATGAGTTCATTTGTTTGTGGTAGCCTAGGATTTACGTATTTACACGTATTTCGAGATTTCTTGTTTTATACGATGCTTATACGTTCTAGGTTTTTAATGAGGGTTTAATGAATTGGTTTTGGAATTGGAAGTATGAAATTGGGAATGAGACCCATTTGATTTACAAACTCTCGGACTTGGAGTCCATTTGATTTGACGAGGAATCGGACCAAGGGTCCATTTGAGTATACGATCGGGCCGAGGGCCCCGTTGGTTTACGAATTCGGGCTTGAGGCCTAGTTGGTTGTAATCTCGGGCTTTAGGCCCAGTTGGTTGTAATCACGGGCTTGAGGCCCTTTTTATTGTAATATCGAGCTTGAGGCCCTATTGGTTGTGAAATCGAGTTTGAGGCCCCGTTGCTTTATGGTTTCGGGCTTAGGGCCCAGCTAGTCGTGATATCGGGCTACAGGGCCAATTGATGGTGAAATCGGACTTGAGTCCCAGTTCGGTTTATGAAATGAGAATTTGGGCATGAGACCCTATTAAACTGAGGATTTAGGCCAAGGCCTGTAAAAATGGATTTGAATCGGATTTGATGAATCCTGTTGAGATGAATCGGGTATGAGACCCAGTTGAAATATGTTTTGAGAAAGAAAGAAAGTATTTGAAAATGTATGATACCCTCCATATGATTTATTTGGTCTCCTCCAGACGTCGACCTGGAGAGTCATGATCCACAGACCAGAATGGGTATCCCCATATGGATCCCGTTCTAGGAGTGGAAGTTATGATGTGGTACCGGACCAAATTCCAGAGAGATGTTTGGACTAGATCCGGAGATATAGCTTGGACTAGTTCGAGAGATAGAGCCTCCCAGTTGGAGAATTTCTAGGGGAAGACTCGGAGTAAGACCCCGAGTAATGTGCATACTAGTATAGAGATGAAATCGTGACATATATCGAGGATGTGTTCCCTAGGGGTTGTGTTCCCCGAGTTGGCATCTTCTATGAAGTGTCGCGGATGGGTTATACGTATGAGTACGTATGTGGTTCTTATGGAAAAATGATTTGGGGGCGGAGACCCCGTGTTCCATGTTTTAGAAAGTGATTTGGGGCGGAGACCCCGTATGTGATATTTAAGTATTTCACTGAAAACAGTTTTGGGTTGAGACCCACGTTTACTGGATTTGGACAGAGCCCCACGTATGTTTGATTTGGGCTGAGTTCCCATGTTTTTGATTTACGGGTTTTTGTGATTTCGGGTCGGGGACCCATCAATGGATTTATGGTTCATGCCGGTTTATGGGGACCGGGCATGAATCCTTGAAAAGTTTTGAGAATATTTTCAAATGGTTTTATAAACGTTTGATAAATGGTTTTTGAATGCATGCATATGCTTTTAGTGAAGGGCATAAATGTCTCATGATGAAAATGTTTTAATGAAATCCTTTATTTTTTCCACTCACGACTTTTGATGTTTTGAATGCCCTTCAGGTTGATCATGGATGCGGGTTGTAGCAGAGACTCAAGACATCAGATTCCTCCTACGATCCTGGCGTACTCTGGAAGCCCCAGTGAGGGCTAGTGACGGAATTTTCCCTAGTCTGACACTTTGTGTCAGACGGGATCAGGCCCGTCCCACGTTAATCCCGGGGGATTTGGGACGGGTCCTGAAATCAAACCTGGATGGTATCGAAAACATAAAAAGACTGTGGGTGGAAAAAAATAGATAATACGTGCAAAAAACAGTTTATAAGAAATTGCATTTATACCCTCCACGAAAAACCAATGCAGGCATATGAAAACCTTTTCATAAAACCATTTAATATCCAATATAAGAAAACCATCAATGAAAACCAGAATCATTTCTTTTTCTCAAATCCATAACTCAAATCCAGGGCCTCAGCCCAAAATCATAAATCCTCATCAACGTACGGGAACTCAGCCCAAAACTCATTAAATCCAAATCATCCGGGCTACAGTCCAAAACATCTTAAAACCAGTGAAAAACCAAAGTAAAACATCAATCAATCAAGTTGCTGGATCTCAAGCGCGCCGAGTCTTTAAACTCAAAACACATGCACATAATCAGTCCTTCCCGGGATATCAACGAGTCTTTAAACTCAAAACACAATCAACAGGTCTTGGGGGATATCACAATAATCAAGTCTTTAAACTCAAAACATATACCGAGTCTTTAAACTCAAAATATATCAATCCAGGGCCCTCCCCCTTCATCAATCAACCGAGTCTTTAAACTCAAAACCATATCCAGCCATATCCGGGTCTTTAAACCCAAAACCAAGTTTCAACGGGTCTTTAAACCCAAAACCACGTCAAAATCATTGAAAATCCATTCCCAATCCGAATCTGAAATCATCATTCCGTAAGCTGGCATCCGGAATCATCATTTCGAACCCAAATCCAGAAATCCACTTTCAAGCTCCAAAACCGAATCAGGAATCATATTTCCGAAATTCGATTCCAAAACCCAAAATCACATTTATCAAAATCACTTTTATAACAAGGCTTCAAGCCCGAAATCACTGTTCCAAAATCCATTGTAAATCAATAAAATCAATTCATATTTCCAATCCCAAAATCATAGTATCAAAACCATGGCCAAATCACAACATAAATCGTAAGCTCTTAAAACATGCAAATATGTAATTATCTCGAAATACGTGCAAACCCGTAAATCATCAACATCATATCATAAACATAGAAATCACATGTAGAAAACATATAAAACATTTATACATGCATCATAAGTTAGAAAGAAAAGTCCTCTCACAGACCATGCGCGTTGTTGCCTCAATACGCGTGCAATTATGCTTTCCCGGCTAATCCACTATCACTGACTTTCCCGAACCTATCCAAATCACATACTAAGGTCACTAACTACTTCATTAAGCTTCTACTCAAGCCCCGTAATTTTCCCAAAATTTTAACTATTTTTAAACGAGCCCTAGAACCTTCGAATACCCCGAAACATATCGAGACGATGTCCGATCGACTCGAAACCAGTCCGAAAATGTTCGTTACATCGAATACTAAAGAACATGTGTTGAACATGCCTGGAAAATAGGGCCCGCGCGCCCTCACGCGCTGCCCAAACACCCTGCGCGTGAAATCATGCGTGGTTACTATTCAATGTCCATGTCCTCGGGGTGAACCCGATTCAAATCTGTTCGAACTGGCCCGGTCCAACCGAACTGACGAGCACTGTGCAACGCCCAATTCGACTCCGTTTTCGACCATTCCAAGTTCCACAGCTTCGTCTCATCATCTATCTATCTATCTATGGCTTTAAATCACAGAACCAAGGTCTGAATCATACCTTCCCGATCATCGATTCCACACCAAACATTCCTTCTTGGTTCTGGCCACCATAGTCCACCTTTGGTCTTGTTTTCGATTCCTATAGACTTCCTTGACCTCTAGACCTCACCCCCCAAACATTAAAATGCATTACTAACCACAAATTCATGATTTGCCATTTGTACATCAAAACAAACATTCACGGGAAACTTACCCACCGTCGCCGTCGTTGCACCGTCGTGGCTTCCACTCTCATCGTCCTAACTTCTCCTTTCTTTTCTATTCAAAAACCATGAGCAGAAGATGTTGTTTGAGAGGTTTGGATGGGTTGGGTTTCACGATCACACAATCTCTCTGTTTTTCACGGGATTAGGGCCACCGTCCACGACAGCTCACGGTGATCATGGCACGGTGATTGTCTCAACTCTCTCTCCAATTCTGGTTGATAATTCATGGGTCAGGAGATCACTTCGTGGATGGTTTGGGTTCAATATCACTCATTTTCATCTCTGTTTCCTCTGTTTTCACTCTCAAGCGTGCAACCAATTATCATTCCCTTTTAAATTTCATTGTGAGGCGGCTACAAACGTTCCATAGCCTTCCAGAGAGGGACAAGTGTCCCAAATCTGGTGGGCAACCATCCCAAGGCAGCCACCTGTCCAGCTTTAACTGGGCATAGCAAAAGACCAAATTGCCCTTACCTTACAAAATTACCATTTTGCACTTGGCCTTTTTCGACCAACATCCTAGCCGTCTGAAATCCAATGACAACGTGCCGCCTGTCGTTGTACTTAGGGGATCGAGACCTACCTTACGGTCCTTGAAATACGTGAGAATTCCATGTCGTATGAAAAGTCAACAGTTGCCCTTTTTCAACTAAAGTACCGAAATACACCCGAACTTCCGAACATCATAACTTCTTTCTCGAATGTCGGAATCGGACGTGCCACCTGTCTATGAACTCGCGACGTCCCGAACTACATCAGTCACTACTCAGATTCCATTTGACCACCTGAATCAAAAGTCAACCGTAAGCCCAATTCCAGGGGCAAAATCGTCATTTCGCACCGTCTGTCTGAAATTGCCCAACTAATCACCTATTAAACACACTAACCATCATTAAGCACTAATCTAATCCTGATTCCAGGGACGGGTCGTTACATTTCATCCCTAGGTGGGATGACGATGAGTGATTTGACAGCTAAGGGTTCAAAGAGGGACGTATTGGATTCCACAGTTGGTTATGGAATTACGTCGGTTTGAATTTCGACGACGAAATTATTTAAGGAGGGGAGGTTGTAACAACCTGTCCCAAATTTAAAGGATTAATTAAGACTAATTTAGGATTAGTGGGGCTAATCGGAAATTAGACGAGGATTAACGGACGTTCAGGGTGAAATTACGATTTTGCCCCTAAATGAGAGCGAAAGGTTGACTTTTGACCTGAGAGGTCGAATGAGTGAGGGCCAAGGACCGTTACGTAGTTTAGGTCGATACGAGTCCGTAGACAAGCGGTACGCCAAAATCGAACGTCGGATGAACAGGTTATGGTCACATGAGCGAAATTGGGAATTCACGGCTCGGGATTCGTGTAAATACTATTAAATATCTGATTGGGCAGATATTTTTGTGGGGCCATTGGATGAGTGACAAGTGTCACTCATCCATTGTTGACTTTTACCCTAAAAAAGGGATCTTAGATGTGATTGGTGACTTAATTAATTAATTAATTAATTTTAATCCTCACCTTCTCTTATTTCTCTCTCCCCTTCCCCGCGCATCATCTTCTTTATTTCCCCCTAACAAACACACGGCACAACCCCACAAACGACCCTCAAACCTTAACCAATGACGAAGGACATTAAACGGAAAAGAGGGTGTGAAGGGAGAGGAGTCAAACGGTGGCCACGGCATAGGACGTCGTGCACGGTGGCCTGAGAACCCCCAAAACGGTGAGCTTTAGTTCAAAATTCAAAAGTTTATTTTTAGTGCGTGTCGATCGATTTTGATGATAGGGTTGTGTTCCTAGGACTCAGAAAAGTCGATTGGGACCAGTTCCATGAACAATTGTGGCCGGAGTCGACGGCAGGGACGAGTTACAGGTGGCCAATCAGATTTCTCTATGAACAGGTATGAAATCGACCATATTTCTTGGTTTTTAGATCATAGAAGGGTTTTCTGGGAATGAGACGAGGAGGTAGGAAAAAATGGGGAGGAAAATGGTGGTCATAATAGGGATAACCAGCCGGGATGGTTTGTTGGTTCGGCTGGACCGGACCGAACCAGAGAGTCGGGTTCTCTGGAGGTAGACGATGACACTATTCTGACGCGTGGGTTTCACGCGCAGTCGCTTACGACGGCCCGTGGAGGCACGTACGACAGTTTTGTGACACGTGTTCAATATGAAAAATCATCTAACTGATGTAACAAACATTTTGGGACTTGTTTCGTGTTGATCGGACACCGTCTCGATATTATTCGGGATGTCCGAAGTTTTAGGATCGGGATTAAAAATAGTTAAAAATTCTGAAAAATTACGGGGCTTTAGTGAAGGGTTATTTAAGTAGTTATTAACCCTCTATTACGATTTGGACAGGTTTAGAGGTCCTGGTGATGGTGATTGGCCTGGGAGAGCCGTATGGCACGCGTATCGAGGCGGCAACTTGGACGGTCTGTGAGTGGACCTCGTTTTCTAAATTGATGCATGCATAAATTTTTATTATGTGTTTTAATAGATGTTTTGTGATTCCATGAGTGCATTTGTGTGTGTTCACGTATTGGCACGTATTTCGAGGTTTCAGCCTTATCCGGTGCTTATACGTACTATGCTTTCTACGATGGTTTAAATGAAATGGTTTTGGATTTAAAAAGGATAAACTCGGGCATGAGACCCATTTGGTTTTATCTCCAACATGTTGCCCTATTGATGACCTATGGGTCCGAGTCGTGGTTGCGGCGAGTGCTTTGTGCACGACGACGGACGACACGACGCTCGCCTCTGGATTTGGATGTGTTCCTTACATAGAGGTCACGATTCACGAACCGTTTTCCAACAGCCACTGGAGGCTCGACTTCGGAGTTCTAATGGTTCAGGATATCGATCGGTGATGAGTGCACCATGATCTGGTAGTGGTCGGGTCGGTTGATTCGTTCACAACGACATACCAGGATTGAGGGCGGATCTGGACAGATGGTTTCACGCATCACTACGATTGGAATCGTGACTGACCCCGAGATATCGGGCTCGATGCCCAGTTGATTCATTAGTTCGGGCTTGAGGCCCAGTTGGTTTACGATGTGATTTCGGGTCGGGGACCCTAAATGGATTTTCGGGTTCATGACGTTTTATGGGGACCGGTCATGAATCCTTTGAAAGGTTTTAAGATTGTTTTCGATATATATATATATATATATATATATTCATATACCTCCCTTTATTTGGATTGTCTCATCTGGGGAGGGTCGTTGGCCTGGGTGGACCCGAGAGTAGTCACGGAGCGCTAACTGAGTGAAGTCGCCCCCGTTGGGTACCTTACTCTTAGGAAGGATTATGGATTATAACCCTCAGGGAGGGTCATTGATCTACGGACATTGACCTGGGTGGACCCTGGGGAGAGTTGGGATTTGAGACAAAGGTAGCACGCGCGTAGCTTTAGATACCGTGACAAGATTGGTTATATGTTATATTTATATGATATGTGATGTATACAGGTTTTGGGCTGAGTCCCACTTGATTTGATTTGGGCAATGACCCGTATGATTAGTTTCATTTAAGATTTTGGGCCAAGGCCCTAGTGGTTTGATAACTGGTTTTCGATTGCATGCATGCTTTTTAGTGAAGGGTATAAATGTGTTTGTGAAAATGTTTTTATAAATTATTTGTTTTGTCCACTCACAGCTTTTAAATGTTTTAACTGCCCTTCAGGTTGACAGCGGATGCGGGCTCAAGCAGAGATCAAGACATCACACTCCTACTCCGAATCCTAGCGTACTCTGAAGCCCCGAGCGGGCTAAAGTCAGAATTTCTCTTCTCTGACACTCTATGGTCGTACGAAATCACAACTCCACCACTATAGTCGGGAAAACAATCACCCAATCAAAAGAAACAATGGTAGTCACTGAGTTCTCATTTGAGGCTGAACATGTCGACCCTCAGATTGCTCGGCACATCCAGGATGGATCGATTGAGGACCTATGAGACAACTATCCTCAACCAATCGATGAGGTTGAGGATATCATCCTCTCTCAAAACTTCACCAACTAGAAAGTCACGATTGGCACAACACTTAGCAATTCGTTGCGCACAGACGTGATCAAGTTCTTGCGCTCCAACTACGAGGTCTTCACATGGTCCTATGCCAATATGCCTGGCATCTCGATCGGCGTCATATGCCTGGCATCTCGATCGACGTCATATGCCACCGACTTCACATTAATCTGGGCTTCAAGCCCATTTAGCAGAAAAATGTGCTTCTGCGATGTCGAGTGGACCGAGGCCATGAAGGAGGAACTCATCAAGCTTAGTACCATCCACTTCGTTAGCAAGGAGGTCTACGCGCTCTAGGTGGTCAACGTGGTCCTGGTCAAGAAGCCCTCTGGCGCTTGGCGCATGTGCATCGACTTCACCGACCTGAATAATTCCTACCCCAAGGACGATATCTCTCTGCCCAAGATCAATCAACTAGTCGACGCCGCAGTCAGGCATAAGCTACTAAGCTTCATGGACACGTACTTTGCGTATCATCACAATTACCGAAAAACATATTTATTAGTATAATCAGATCCACCATGGTGACCAATACTAGAACCCTTACTTATTTTCTAGAGTCGTACGACTATTTCTCCTTTATGCATACATGACACCAACTAGTCACACCACTAATTCGTTCCAACATCATGAATATTTGGAAAACATACCGTCTAATGAACATATAACATTTCCACTAATCAAGATCAAGCACGCAAACAACACTGGTTACATACAACTAATCCAAATCCGACCTAAAAACTACCCTGGGGTTTCTATTTTTTTGTCTCACTACTAGGCCGTGCACGAGGCTCACACTTCGGAAGCATGACCATTGAAACACATATCAGAACCAAAGCTCTGATACCAAGTTGACAGGACCCAATCCAAAAAAAAAAAACATCTTATACATTATACCTAGGTCATGCTCCCATATGACAGGTTATCGAAAATACCAATTTTACCCCCAGAACGCTGTCAGACTAGGGATACTTGGATACTCATGAGTTCATGCCTTTGCTTCATAAGTAGCCTCGGTTCCCATGCAACGATTCTGGAGGATTTAAAAACTAAGAAAAATGTGTGAGTGGATTAAAATAAAGCTTTTAAAAAAATAATATTCGAAAACATACAAGTTTCCCTCAATTTTATAAAACTACGCATGCATCAAGTTTATCGATAAAAAAACAATCTCGAAATACGTGCAGTAAAAAAAACCAGTAATTCCAGAAACTTGTCCATCACAAAACCATCCCAAGTACCAACATAAATGCAAACATGCTAACATAACCATGTTAGTCACCCTAATCCAATCACACTGAATCCAGCAACATATCAAATCAACCAATCATATCGTCTAACCATTCCTCGATGCCTGCAAACCAATCATCATATCAAATATGCACTATCGGTAGACCAATATCACTCGAAAAAACAGAGCCCCGCTCTGGACGTCCGAGTGCCCGGGAAAATAAAGCCTAGCTCTGGGCTTCCAAGTATCACCCAAGGAAACAAAGCTTAGCTCTAGATGTCTGTGTATGGACCGATTCCAGTAAAACAGAGCCCGACTCTGGATGTCTGAGTACTAGTCCAAATATCGTAACATATAACCACTCGAGAAATATAAAGCCCAGCTCGACGTCCGAGTGGTCGTCCAGGATACATCATCTAGACGTAACCCAACAATCTGAGAAGGGTCGTCTTATCACTTCACAACCACACATATATCCAGAATCCATAAATACTTAGTAGTCACATAACTATATCATATATACATTCTATATCCAAAACCAATATTCAAAAACCAAATCATAATGCTAAACCCGGGCCTAAGCCCAATTTACAAAATAGTCAAAAACCATGTAAAACGAGCCCTTAAAATATCCTGTAAAATCATATCAAAATCCCAATTCATCAATCGTCATCAACTAAAATTAGCATGACACAATGAGTATAAAACTATTTCCCAAAACTCAGTAATAATCCAGAACACAATATACCAAATTTCCTCGCAAAACGTGTTTAAGTTACAATTTCCTGTAATGTCATAAAAAATCCATAAAATCCATAAAAATTCTAATTACTCCAATACCAGCAAAATCACATGAGAAATTCAATTCAAGTATAAAACCAATTTTCACAATTCAATATCAAACCGGAACACAATATAGAAAATTCTACGTAAAATGTACAATAAGTAATTACTGTAAAATCACCAAAACTCATATAAAATCATGTAAAATCACATTCAATACCATCATGCAAATTAAATTTTAACTCATATAAAATCATATAAATATGCATGGATAGGGTTTGAGGAAAACAAAAGTCTACTCACACGTATCGTACACACCGTCAAATCGAAGTGCACGTTTTCCTGTAAAATCCGAGAATATCATCTCCTTTCAAAATCACATTGAAGGGTCACTAACCACCATAATTAACTCACATGTGAATCCCATAATTTTTCGGATTTTTAAACGAATTAAATAACCCTTGAAACTTCGAACAGTCAAAACTACCCCGAGACGATATCTGATCCCCTCGAAATTGTACCGTTGGACTTGTAACATCGAAAGGATGAACTTCCATGTTGATTGTTTCACGAGATGATGTGGCACGCACCCCCACGTGCCACTATAAGTGGCTGCGTCTGGGACTCACGCGCCAGCCACTGTTCATCTCCTTCCTCAGACTTCAAGCCAGTTATCTATAAAACGGGTCATTCGACCCGCATGTTCGACCCAGGTTCGATCCTTAGTCTCAAGATTGGATCCTTAGTCTCAAAACGAAGAAAGAACAACTAGAACATCGAGGGGCTATACCTACACTTCTCGGGCAAGGTTCGACATGCATCTTGCACTACTTTCTAGCTTCCAACCTTCAATTTTTTGGGCTTGCTGAAGGCTCCTAATGATAGGTCATAATTTATGCATGTTTTATCCATAATTCAATACCCTTTTACTTATATTTTGTAATATTTTGTTCTATGTAATTGGAGAAATAATATATTTTGTGAGAATATGTAGGTCAAATAGAGCTTCAAATTATGAGAATTTTAGCGAAAGAATCACCTAAATCGGAGTTGAAACGAAGAAGTTATAAAGGAAAGAAGATTGCATAGGAAATTCGGCGGATAACCACCGAATGAAGGATTTGCTTTGTGGTTACTGCCTCTTTCGACCGATTCGGTAAACGCCTACCGAACGGCCGGCCTGTTCTTCCGCGCGCGTGTGCTGAAGTGATGGTTCCCGGTTCGGTGGACTGCCACCGAAACGGCTCCTGCAACTTTAATTCCGGATTTTCTTCGATTTTTAGGTTAATTTCAAGTTCCTTCCACATTTATTCTCCATATTGTATAGGGATTTTATTCCTATTTTCTTTTGTATTCTTATTTTTAATTCCTTTACTTGTAGGAAAGGTTTTAATTAGATTTCTTAATTATTTAGGAAGCTTTTTCCTTATAGAATTGAATTTAAAACTCTTATTTTTAAGAGGATTACTTATTATCTTATAAATATAGGCATTAAGGTTTATTGTAGGGGGGCCGAATTTACCTTCCTAGATCCCAAAACTCTGTCAAAATTCATACTCAGTTTATATACATAGTTAGCCGCATTTTATAATTGTTTTATGCTTTTGGATTCAAGTTTGTGCTAAGGAGGACGTGAGGCTTGGGAGAAGAAGAGTGTTTGAGCCCCTTTTCATACTCCTTGCTATTCTTTAGTATTTGATTTTATTTATTCTTTTATCGTTTTATGTTTCTTATGCATTTAATTATGTTATTCGTTTTCAATAATGTTTGAGTAGTGTAATTAGGGCTAGGGGTACTTGAAGCCCTAGCCATGTTAGTTCGTGTTTGATTTCTGGCTCTTGATTATGATTGTTATGTATGCCTGGATTTGTTGGATTACTGCGCTTCATGAACTTAATTTATGCTTATAAGCTTAGCTACCTTATTTGTGTATAATTGTCGATGTAATTGCTTGACGGATCACCTCGATGTTTGTGTTCACCCTACAATTAGTAGCATCACATTTAAGAGGGGGAATCTTATTCGTAATCTAAACTCATGACTTCCTAGGTCTGCACATCACTTTTCTAGGGACAGTGTAGTGTCATTAAATCTTGTTTATGTTTCATGCATTATCACGCACCATCGGTAATAGTTGTTTAAGGGCGGGCACATCACGCTTAAACATGCAATCTAAGAGAAGATAATATGTGTGGGGTGAACCTTAGCCAGACCCTTGCACGGGCGCTTAATTCAGATACATGCATAGTAATCTAATCAAGGAAATCTAACGGAACTATAATTGGTAAAGGTGGATAGAAACCCTAGCTCGACTTAGTTAGTTATTATTAGTTAATTTATTTCATTCATAAAACGTAACAAACCCCCCATTGCATTTTAATTACTCCACTTAAGTCAATTGAGTTCAAACGAATTGGATATTGTTGAGCAAGCCTTCGTGGGATCAACCTTTACTTGCATCTATACTACCTATACGTCTTGTACGCTTGCAAAGTTTATTACATGTAGAGGTTTTGCCTAGTACATCTTTTGTGCTTGGTAAAATCTCTATCACCTAATCACGTAGAACTGATCGCCGGGCTTGATTTCCATGCTTTCCCAACCTTAATGGGAAACCAAAAGCAGAACTAGGAAAACAAAGGTTTCGGGTTTTCCAAAACTGGTTGTTCCTTCCTCCTCCTTCCCCCTCTCTCTCAGTTTATCTTCCCTTTTTCTTCTTCTCTACCTCCCTATCTCATTGGCCCTCCCTCCCTCCTGAAGTATGCTCGATGATGGGTTTCCATGGTGTTCGGACCATGCCCATCGAACCTCCTCCACAGCACACACTGTTAAAGAAAGAAATAAGTTGGCTTTTCTAGACTTGACACGTAGCAGGATTCAATAGGGTCTTAATGAAAATGACCAAAATTCCCTTCAAGCATAATTTACCAAAATACCCCTAAGGGTTTTTACCCGAATCGACCTTATACTTTCTCCAATTTTAGTGTGCCGCTTGTCTACGTACTCAAGATCTCGATACCTTCATAGTGGTCTTCTTGGATTTATTAAAAGAGATCCCGATCAAAAAGTCAACATTTTGACCTTGGTCAAAAAGTCTACTATTTGAATTTTAAGTGCAAAATGGTCAATTTTACGTAATTTTTCTTTCCACAAAGGTCCGGGTCGTTACAACATACCCCTTTAAAAGATATTTTTCCCTCGAAATTTCAATCTGTGAGTTAGTATGGAATTTAGAAGTACTATATACTCTAACTAAGTCACATAAGAAATCCTTAACTTATCATAACAATACCCATCTAACTCTCAAGCAAATATAAAAGAACATCAAATCATATGAAAGATCACATTGGTACAATCTTTTCTCCATGTTCTAGTTTAACTCAATTTTCGTTACAAGGCATAACAAATTTACGTATAAAATGCTTGGAAACTAAACTCGCCATCACTCGGCTATGTTAGAACTCACTCTTAGTACCTTTGGACAGGTCAAAAGGCTCATTACCTTTTTTTAGGTTTGGCCCTACCAGAACACATTGAATTATTAACTCGAACCTGAGCTACCATAAAAGACAAAACATGACAAAAAATTGTTCACGAACCCTATTCATTAAGAGCTCCCTAATTCGATCTTCTTTCAGGCATTTCATTTTAGGTCACCTGACCATGATAGGGTCCAACTTCCTAAAATCTACACACGACAAGTAGAACTAAACCTACATAGATGTTGATATCGGATATCTCAAAATCAACCATCAATTCAACTAACTATTGCTCATTCACTGCTTTATAACTACAAAGTTAATCAATTAGGAAACGTTTTCCATTAAACTAGCCTCACATTCCGTGGTCATAAGTACCATATAAACAATTCTCCTAGTCAAGTATATATACTCAAATTTTCATAAAAACACTTAGCTGAATGGAAATAGCACCACTCACAACTTTAATTATCCCAACCTTATCTACCAAGACTTCAATAACTCAAACTTCACTTAGGATGGCATGCACACCATAACCAATTGCGTGTCAATCCATGTCAATTTCTAAGGACTTCTTTAATGTAGACTGTTTGAACATCATTATTTCCTAGGCTGGGTACCACTCATGATTCTAATTACGCAAGTCACACACCCAAACACAACTCTTGTCACACATGTTAAGTTAAGAAATTACCTAGCTAAAATTAAGTTTAAATGTTATATCTACAGGATATCTCAAAAGCATTCATATCCCATTCTCACAACACTTAACTTACCATCAAATTCAACATGACCCACCACTTGAGTTTTTCTTAAACGTCATTCATTACTTAAAGGTCTACTCACTCCCCAACTTCTTTCTGAACTCATTGTTTCCAATTTAGACTTTCCCATGTCTCGGCTCAACACCAACTTCACTCATTATCCAATCCCTAATTCTAGTGAACCTTTCACGCATAAGATTTGTAATCGACATTAACTCCTTATTTACACCGAGATTTCCCTAATTCTCAAGACAAAGATCAAATCGTCACAACTTACGCACATACTGATGTAAGAATGCTCAGACTTAAATTCAGTGATTAAATCATTCAATCCGCAATGCATATCTACTGATCTTAATAACGAATTGCATAAAGTGTTTTAAAAATGGTTCTAAATATCATCCAAGTCACAAACAAACACTTATCACCGTAATCATATCATAACCCATAGGTTTATCATGCTATGAAACAAGTAATATCAGGTTAGTATATTCATCACAAAAATTCACACCAACAACACAGTGATTATAACATCTTCGAAGGTCTTGATACCTATTCGTAACGTACACTTCCCGTCTTGTCTTTTCCATGGCTTACCACTTTTCCAAGTCCCCTTTATTATATATCTTTTCTCTTTATGTGTATATAGTCAATCATGTAACACTTCTCTTTCTTCTCTCATTTCCTAGATCTTCTTCACTATTCTATCAATCCAAAACCAATATAAAAAATTCCTTGAATTACGCATCCCTCTGATAACACCCAACTACTATTTCAACAGAAGTATTTTGTTATATCTGAGGTTTCACATTCTTTTTAATAGGGTTCTAAGGGTTCATATCACCATATCCATTTATCCTCTGTGTCTAATCATTTTATAAAGTCTCATGCTAGCAGGGACTCCATATACTGCCCTTCTTACTCTTCTCCAAAAGTTAGATAGTCATGTTAGATTGATCTTGTACTTTCTAAATTCCCACCAATTACATTCAATTTTACAGCTCCTTACAGTCAACTTCTTGATCGATCCACAATCTTCAGTTCTTACCTTAAATCCTTTGGGTGGTTAAAAGTTAGGGTACCAATTCCATTACCAAACAAATCCAACATCTCGTCAATGACTCAGAGGCAACAACTACACTTATGTAGTTTCCCCCTGACATCTCTTACTTCTGACATAACACGGTATCTACCCCAACTTCGTCACCCATCGCCTCAGAACAACTTAGCAATGACATTTGGTACTCTTTAATACTTATAACTAGCACCATGTGACAGGACCTAATTCGGAAAACACTATGTACAACATACCCGGTCCTGCTCCCGTTTGACCAGTACCTAAGATACCAAAAGTACCCTCGAAACCCTATCAAACAAAGGATACTGTACCTTCGTGAGTTCATCCCTCCACTCAGAAAATAGCCTCGTCTCCCTTGCATTGGCCCTGGAGGGTTTCTAAACCAAGGAAAAAGGGTGAGTTGACGAAAATAATGGTATATAAAAAAACATTTTATTCGAAAACATATTATTTTCCCTCTGTTTCTAAAACTATGCATGCATCAAGTTAATAGGAAAGACATCAGTCTCGAAATACGTATAGTAATCAGAGAACTAGTCCAGAAACCTGTCTAACATGAAACCAAACCAATTACTAGCATAAACATAAACATGCCAATACTATCATATCAGTCACATCAAACATATAAGCATACCGAATCAACGAATCACATCAATCGACCCATCCTCGAAGTCTGCAAGCTAAATCATCATCTTAAATGCGGACTACCTGTTGGCTAATATAACTCAGAAACTAACAGAGAACCAGACTCGACATCCGAACGTGGAACGACTCAGGAGCTAACGGAGTCTCACACTCGACGTGTGAGTCACGGTTCTAGTCTCAAGAACTAATGGAGTCCCAGGCTCATCATCCAAAACAAGTCTCAGGAACTAACAGAGTCCCTAGCTCGACGTCCGAGAATATTTTTCATAATCTAGCATCTCGAAAAGGGTCATCAACCACATCACATCACATCGCAGTCACATCAAGCGTAGTAACATTTCAAAAATCAACACCCAATCACCACACATGCTTAATAGTCACCAATTACATCATACATCAAATTCACATCCAAAAATCCAGTTCAAAGACCAAAACCAATTCCGAAGTTCGGGCCTAAGCCCAAATCACACAGTATGGCAAAACCTCGTATAACAAGCCATTAAAATATTCCACAAAATCATGTAAAATCCTATTTCACCAAACACCATCCAAACCATATAAACATGATAAATTGTAACACACTATAGCAATTCCTCATAAGACGTGTAAAATTTTAATTACCGTAAAATCACCACAAAATCCATAAAAATCGTACATAAATAACCATCAAGAAATTACATAATAAATTACGTAAAACCATATAAAATGCATGCATATTGTTTAGGGAAAAGAAAGTCCACTCACACGTACCCTAGGCGCAATTGAACCGCATTTCACGCTTTCTCGTAAAATTCGAGAATGTCATCTCCTATCAAAAATCATTTTTAAAGGTCACTATTCATCTCAATTAACTAAGACGAGAATTCCATAAATTTTTGGGATTTTCAACGTATTAAAACATACCCTACACACTCGGACAGTCAAAACTACCTTGAGACGATGTCTGGCCGCCTTCAAATTTATACCATTAGGCTCGTAGGATCGTGAAACCCACGTGCGCTACAGTGTCATCCTTAACCTCTAGCTAGACCCGATTTCTGCAAATCAGGCCGCCCGACCCGAAGAGTTCAACCCACCTTGAAAACCCATTTTTATTCACCATTTTCCATCTTTCTAGTGTCTAACCTCATCTAACTTTGATATACAGAAGATCTATGATAAAAAAAAACGAGCGAAAACTCACCTAGAAGACCGACTTTAAACCCACGTTCTTCAGCCCTGTTTTCCAATTCTTGTCTATAACCTTTCTGCGTGCAAAAGTTCAATCTTTCGAGTTTATCATGGCCTCAAGAACTCCAGAAGAACATAGGGGCCTCTTGTTTCGACGTCCACATCGCTAGCCCAAAATCCCGAAACTCTACCTCACGAGTTCACCGTTGCTCACGGTTCTCCTTCACCCTTCTCTCACCTTTTTTCCACAATTTTTCTTCTTTCATCTTACTTTTTCTATTTCTCTTCTTCCCTTCATCATTTTCTGGCCTTCCCCCTTCTCACCTCCCTAATCCTATCACGGTGCAACACCTTCCATGGCTTCGGCCATGTTCTACTAGAACCAAAATCCAACACACACCCACACGTTTTTAGGCAGAGAAATAGATCGGTGGTGAGGCCAAAATATCAGGCATTTTTAGAATGTGACACATGGTAGCCTCCCATGAGTCATTATAGAAAAAAATACCAAAATACCCTTTGTGGAAAAATTACCAAAATACCCTTAAGGGTTCTTGATCCGAAAAAATCTCAGACGACCTCCAATTTTGACATGATATCTGTCTACAAACTCGGCATCCCGAGACCTTCACAATGATCTTCCTAGAATTCTCAAAGGTGCTCTATAGCAAACTGTCAACATTTTGACTTTTCCAAGGGTAAAATTATCTTTTAACTCCAATTTTCCCAAATTTACGTTTCCTCGGGATCCAGGCCGTCACAGTCTACCCCCTTAAAGAAAATTTGTCCTCGAAATTACAAAACTAAAACAATGCCATGTCCATATTCAAATTGGACAATTGAGTTGGTCGAACTCAATCACCACTATGATCACGACATAGCTCAAGAGTTTGTGAATTTCATTTTCAAATATAAGTAGCTTATTGTCTCCAGTATCCAAAATTTGATATTAGGGCTCTACGAGTAGGCTAATACCCCAATTCTCACTGACACATATTACATACCCACAATCAATGTCAGGACCCATCCCAATCCCCCCGGGATTAACAAGGGATGTATCATGATCCCGTCTGACACAGAGTGTCAGACCAGGGAAAATTTAAACTTTTAGCCCGACTGGCTACTAGAGCACGCTAGGATCCGGTGGAGGAGTGTAATGTCTCGGTATCTGCTACAGTCTGCAGACTGTGAGTGGACGAAAAGCAATAAGTTCATAAAAACACATTTCATCAAAAAGACCATTATGCCCTTCACTAAAAAGCATGCATGCATAGGAAAACCATTTATCAAACCACATATGTTTAAACAACCATATTTACGGTCTCAGTCCCAAGTTCCGTAAATTGAAGTCACAAGGGCCCCTGCCCAAAGCCATTTATACAAATCCATAATCATATCAAACATATGTGGGAACTCAACCCAAATCCATTTATTACTCATAAAACACAATTTCGCAAATCCAAAAAATCATGTTTATCATAAATCATATAACCAATCATGTCATGGTATCTAAAGCTACGCGCGTGCTACCTGGGGTCTCAAATCCCAAGTCTCCCTAGGGTCCACCCAGTCAATGTCAGCGTATCATTGACCCTCCTTGGGGGTTATAATCCATAATAGCCTTCCTGAGAGTAAGGAACCCAACGGGGGCGACTCCACTCAGTTAGTGCTCTGTGACTACTCCGGGGTCCACCCAGGCCAATGACCCTCCCTGGAGTAGACAATCCATAATATATAAGGATGGTATATGAAAAACAATTTTGAAATCATTCTCAAAACCTTTCAAGGGTTCATGCTCAGTTCCCATAAACCGTCATGAACCAGAAATCTATTTATGGGTCCCCGACCCGAAATCACAATCGTAAACCATAACTGGGCCCCAAGCTCGAATTCATAAACCAACTGGGCCTCCGACCCGTTTCGTAAACCAAATGAGCCTCGTGCCCAATTTCGTATACTAAATGGGCCTCGTGCCCGATTCTTAAATCAACTGGGCATCGTGTCTGATTCGGAAATCAACTAGGCCTCATGCCCGTTGCTTTGTTAAATCAAATGGACACTAGTTCGAGAGTTCGTTAATCAAATGGGTCTCATGCCCGATTCTATATTTCCAAATCCGAAATCAGTTCATGAACCAATTGGGCCCCTGGCCCGATAACATGACTAAAAGGGACTTCGAGTCTGAGGGTTTCCAAAACAAATGGGTCTCATGTCCGAGTATACCTTATCAAATCCAAAACTAGTTCATTAAACCATTTCTAAAATCATAAACACGTATAATTAGTGCAAAATCGTAAACCTCGATTTACGTGTAAACACGTAAATCGCCTCGAAATGCATGAAATCATATAAATCACTAACATCCAAATCATCATCATAGAATCACATCTATAAACCATATAAAACATTTATGCATGCATCACAGTTAAAAAATCAAGGTCCATTCACAGATCGTCCTACGCTACCGCCTCGATTTGCATGCCGTAAGCCTTTCCGGGCTAATCACCGTCACCGGGACTCCCAAAACTATCCAAATCATACTAGAGGGTTACTAACTACTTCATTAACCTCTCATTGAAGCCCCGTAATTTTTTTGAATTTTTAACTATTTTTAAACTCGATCCTAAACCTTCGGATGTCCCGAACAATATCGAGACGGTGTCCGATCGACAAGAAACCAGTCCCAAAATGTTTGTTACAACGAATAGATTAATTCACATGTTGAATTCATCCCCAAAAGACTCCCCACGCGCCCTCACGCGCCACCCAAAGGGGCTACGTGTGAAGCCCACGTGCCAACACTATTCACTGTCTCCTACCTCCAGCCGACCGGGTTCACTGGTCTGAACTAGTCTGGACTAGCCTGGAGCGGTGCGGCCGGTTCAGTGCTTTAACTCACTCATTTTTTATCCAATCTTTCCCCTTTCAATTCCTAGACCTTCCACTACTCACTTCTTATCCATCTATGAATCCAAAGCAAGTGAAAAACCCATAAAAACTCACCTTCCATGATCAAACAGTAAGCTTGACCTTCAAGCTCAGTTTCTAATCCTTCTAGCCATCCATTTCCATCAAAATCAATCCTCATCGAGTTTCCTTGGTTCCTAGGTCTCAATAGAATCGAAAGGAACTCAAAACATCAAACAAAAGTCTACTTTCAATTTTGAAAATAAAAATGGGTTCTTAGGTTCGATTTTGAATCCCACCCCCCACCCCCCCCACCCCCCACCCCCCCCCCCCCCCCCCCCCCCCCCCCCCCCCCCCCCCCGCGGTCGTGGACCATAGTGCTCCGTCGTCCTCGTCACTCTCAGCCTCTCACTATCCTTTCACACGAAGGTATGGATGCAAGTATGGTGGTGGAGTGGTGTGTTTTGAGGGTGGGGTGCAAATGGTGATCTGGTTTGGAGAAGCAAATATGAAGACTGAAGGATGATGGCTGATAAAGATATGAACAGCTAGGATAGGAGATCAGATGAGATGAAGATAATCAATAGTGGGGATGAGAGACGAGTGAAATTATAAAATAATAAATTAATAATATTTTAATGGTTTAGATCCATTTTTTAGGGAAGTCACCAATGGGACTTGTCACTAATCCATGAGTCCCACTTAAATATCTGCCCAATCAGATATTCCCACCTAATCCTTGCCTCGTAATACGTGCAAAGTCCAAAATGAACTTCCGGTGACCATAACTTCTCCGTTTGACGTCCGATTTCGGCGTGCCACCTGTCTAAAGATTTGTATCGACCCTATAATGCCCCGGAAACCCAAAGAAAGTAAATTTATAAAATTATATATGAAATGACGTTTTTACCCTTGTAAATAGTTTGGTCAAAGTTGACTTTTTACATGACGTGTGTTTTTCACGAAATTCAAGGACCATTAGGTAGGTCTCGATTCCCTGAGTCCGTAAACATGCGGCACGCTGAAATCGGACTTCGGATGAATAAGTTATGATTCTAGAACGAGGAAGGGCATTTTGGTAATTGTGTGAAGGTAGGGTAAAATGGTAAATTGGATGGGGAAAACTTAATCAGCGAAAGTGGATGTTTAACTTAGTTGTTTAATTAATTGAGTGACAATTGTCACTAAGAGAGAACAGATTAGTGGCTTTGTTGGGCGTGAGTGGGTGCACAGGTGTGATGTTTGTGTTGTTTGGAGAACAGAGCACCGTTTGCTTTGAATTGATTTAATCAATTGAGTGTGAAACAGAGACACAGAGACACTGGGAGCTTCAATCAAACTGCTGAGAGGGGACTGAAAACAGAGACACTGGAGTGAATTGAGGGATCAAAATTGAAAGGAAAACCGAGAACAAGAGAGAAGACGAAGCCCGAAATCGTGAAAATTGGGAAAAATGGAGGGAGAATTCGAATGTTAATTTGTGAGCTGAGAGGATCCAAACGGAGAATAAAAAACAGCCTTCTGAGCTTATTTCGACTTCAACCACACAAAAATCGAAGGAGTTTGATCGTGTTTCGACCAAGAACGGGAGTTCCAATTTCTTGAAAAATTGGAGGTTGAGTACGAGCACTTACAAGTAAGGAATCATGTAATTGATTATTTTAAAATTTTCATTTCAGTCTTACGATGCTTCTGTATCAATTAGTTAGAAAACTAAGTCGAATTGAGTGAGATTAGAAATTGAAAACCGTTTGAATATTCATTGGAGAAATGATGGATGAGAGTTTGATTTATGTAATTAATGATGGAGAACTTTAATAAGATAGAATAGATGGATTTCGGCGGAAGAATTGAAAGAAATAAGCTGGAATTGAAGGAGATTGAACCGGGTCGTGTCGCGGGTTCATAATCCGTTTAGTAAGAAATCGGGTGAAGGAGACGACACTGTAGCACTACTGTACAGGGCGCGTGACTTTCACCCGCAGCCCCTTTGGGCGGCGCGTGAGGCAATATCTTCGGTCAAGGTCAACATGTGATTTTATCCTTTCAATGTAACGAACATTTTGAGACAGGTTTCGAGTCGATCGGGACGTCGTTTCTGGATAGTTTTTAGTGTTCGAAGGTTTAGGATTTTAATTTAATTACGTTGAAAAATCCTGAAAAATTGGGGAAATTAATGTAAGCTTAATGAAAGTATTTGTGACCCAAAATTATGATCTTTGACAGGCCAGAACATTCCTGAGGAGTTTGGGGAGCGTACATGACATGATTGACGAGTTCGACTCGTGAGTGACTTTTATTTTTAATCGGGCATGCATAACTGTTTTTACTTACTCATTTTGACACGACCCATCCCAATCCCCCCGGGATTACCGTGGGATGTGTCATGCTCCCGTCTGACATAGAGTGTCATACAAGGGATAACCTCAAGCCACTGCCCCAACGGGCTCCTAGAGTGCGCAAGGATCGATGGATGAGGCATGCAATATCCCGGTCTCCGCTGCAGTCGCATCCGCGATCAACCTGAAGGGCATTAAAAACAATAAAGGCTATGAGTGGACGAAAATAAACAAGTTCATAAAATACATTTTATAAGACATTTATGCCCCTCAGTAAAAACGTATGCATGCATCAAAAGCAGTAATCAAATATTTATTAGAAATAACCGTTAGAGCCTTAGCTCAGAAACCACAAACACATTTTCAATCAAAAGTCGTTTCATAAATCCAGTGGTACACATTTACCACATTACCATCTCCAGCTTCCAGCTGCCTAGCGTCCCAGACGCTTGACGTCCCAGACGTCATATCTCACGGTATTAAAGCGACGCGTGCTACCCGGGGTCTCATCGGGTCCATATCTCTGACACCCCCAGATGTCTGACGTCCCAGACGTCTAATCATAGCAATCCTGCTCCTGAGTCATCATACGGTCCGGCAGCTTCGTACAATGACCCCTCGCAAGGCAATGCACGTGACTTCCCCCAGTGTCCCAGACACCTGGAAGAGACCATTACAATCCTCATATCGAGATGATTTATGGAAAACAGTTTATCAATCATTTCCAAAATATCACAAGGGCCCTGCCCCGAACTTCCATAAAACCATCACAAGTCCAAATACTTGGTTTATTAAATCCAAATCATTTATTCAATTCCATTTTAGGGTCCCCGACCCGATAACATATATAAATCAACTGGGCCCTTGGCCCGATTTCGTAAATCAACTGGACCCCTGGCCCGATATTAAAACTTAAACGGGTCTTAGCCCGAGTTTACTTTATCAAGTCTATAACTGTTTCATAAATCAAATCCAAACCGATAAGTACGGAAATTAGTGCCAAAATCAGAAAACCTCAATTTACGTGCAAACACGTAAATCACCTCGAAATGCGTGAAATCATATTAATTCACCAATATCCAAATCAAATCCATTTAATCACAAATATAATCATCATGAAACAGTTATGCATGCATAGAATTTATAAAACCAATGTCCACACACAGACCGTTTAACCATGCGCCTCGATACGCATGCCATCGGCCTTCCTGGGCCTCGCGCACTAACACCGGGACTCCCAAACCTGTCCATATCACATTAGAGGGTTACTAACCTCTTCATTAACATCATATTCAAGTCCCTGTAATTTCCCGAATTTTTAACTATTTTTAAACTCGATTTAAAATCTTCGGACATCCCAAAACAATGTCGGAACGGTGTCGATTGACACGAAACCAACGCTAAAATGTTCGTTACATTGTCTAGGATAAAAGTCATGTTGACCTCACTTTGGAATTCTCGTAGCCCACGCGTCGTCACGCGCCCGCCGTGAGTAGTTGTGCGTGACAGCCATGCGCCTGCTACAGTACGCAGCACTGCTACATCGTCTTCACCCGTTTCCACTGGTAAACGGGTCTGTAACCCGTGACTTGACCCGATTAAATCCCTGCGATAAAACACTTAATTCCTTCATTGATCACTCAGATAGACTCGCAATACACTGAATTAGATGTCTGTGTCATTCATTCAAGTTAACACGGGCCTACAACCACCTTAATTGAACACAAGTCTCAATCGGGTTCAAAGTTCCAATTCACCACACATGCACCGTTTTCTTTCAATTGATTAGTTAGGAAGCTTCGTATACTCAACCTAAAGATGATTTCGCAATTAATTTCACAAGAAACTCACCTCAAACACCACGACTCCAAGCTCATTTTTCCGACCATCCACCACGTCCGTCCATGGCTCCAGGAACTTCGAAGCTTGCCACATTTGATCTGGATCGACTAACTATGGTCCTAGAAAGCTTATTCGAACCTCAATTAGGCATGGGCTGGCCTAAAACTGAAATTCAAATTTGAATTTATCAAAGAACCAGTTTCGGGTTTTCTGAACTCTCCCTCACCATTTTCCTCCCATTTCTTTCTTTCTCAATCTCAGAACTCTTCTCTCAGCTCCTTAATCCCTTCCCGTTCACAATTCCACTCAGATTTTCCTTGGAAAGGTCATCACGCGTGGGAAGCAACTATGTTTCTTCCCGTTTCAGAAACACAACGGCAGCCGTACACTGCCCACACTCTCCTACTTCCCACTCAATGTATAAACAATTCCCTTAACAATTAAACAATTCCTCAGCCCCTCAATTACATAAACAATTCACCCCCGTGCACTGATCATGAAGTATTCCCATACATGGCTGTCCCTGTTCAAACAGTACCCCTGTGAAATTACTATTTTGCCCTTGTGCAGAAAATTACCAAAATGCCCCTCACGCATCCAGACCCGTAACTTGGTCATTCGGACTCCGATCAACGCGTGACCGCCTGTCTACGAACTCAGGGCATCGAGGACCTTCCTAACGGTCCTTGGCTCTCGGCCATCGGACCTCCCGGTCAAAAGTCAACATTTTCCCCCATTTTCGTCCAAATTACGAAAAATGCCCTTGGACTTCTGAACGTCATAACTTTCACCACAAACGTCGGAATCGAACGTGCCACCTGTCTATGAACTCGTGACGTCCCAAACTACGTCACGGTCATTCGGTCAAAGTCCATTTGACCGTCTGAATTAAAAGTCAATGTATTAGCCACGACTAGGGGCAAAACGGTCATTTTGCATCGTTCGTCCGATTTCGCCCAACTAATCACCGATTAACCCTGATAATCATGATTAGTTACTAACTTAATCCCGAATTCCGGGACGGGTCGTTACACGTTTTATGTTTCTATATATGATTTTATGTTTATGATTATGACATTCCTGCTTTACGTGATTTCACCCTTTTCGATGTGATTTATCGCATTTCACGTATTTCGAGACTATGGTTTCTCCTATGTTTTGATAATGGTTTGATGAATGATTTTATATGGTTTGTGCGTATCTTGTTTTTATGATGTTTTGATTATGATTTCTGAGTATGACTCGGGATTTGAAAGTGAATTCGGGCACGAGACCCATTTCGATAAAATGTGATGTCGGATTTGGTTTTGGAAATTGGATTAAGATGGATTCTAGGTTTGCTATGAATTACATATGGTTTTGGGTTTAAAGACTCGGTACTATTGCTGGATATGGTTTTGGGTTTAAAGACTCGGTTAATTGATGACGGGGGATGGCCCTTGATAGAGATATGTTGATTTTAAAGACTCGGTTACTGTGATGTCCCGCGAGGCCTATTGATTGTGTTTTGAGTTTAAAGACTCGTTGATATTCCGGGAAGGCTTGATATATGAGTTTAAAGACTCAGATAGATCCAACAGGCTTGATACGTTGATGTTACATTCGGTTTTACAAGATTTTATAGTTGTCTTCTGTAACGGTTTTACAAGATTTTATAGTTGTCTTTTGAAAATGGAGGGTGAACCCTGATTTCATTAAAACTATGTTCCATGACCATTTTTTTTAATCCACTCACACTTTTATGTTTTAATACCCTTCAGGTCGTGGTGCGAGTTTTGGGGATAATGTCGAGGCAGAGGCATAAAGTTTTCCCGTTGCGTGTGTAGTTAGCTCACAGAGTAGGGTTTTATCCTTATCTTGTATTGTAACTATGCTCTATGATAATGTTGGCTTGTTGTACAGTTGGTTGTATCGTACGTTCTCCCTGGTCTGACAATGTATGTGATGTATTTATTATGATTATTTTGGTCATTTGTGTTCGGTTGTCAGACGGGAGCAGGATTCTTCCCGATTATCGAGGTGATAATTGGGGTGGGTCCTGTCAGACCTGATCTACGTAACGGTCCTCGACCCTTGACTATTGAACCTCCAGGGTCAAAAGTCAATATTTTACCCATGACCAAGGGCAAAACGGTCATTTTGTATCGTTCGTCCGATTTCGCTCAACTAATGACCGATTAACCTCACTAATCTTTAATTAGTCATTAATCCAATCCCGGAATTCGGGACGGGTCGTTACAATCAAGATCACAATCTGAAGCTCAAAAAAAAAAACCTGCATAAAATTATAGTCCAAATTATATTCATGTGGTTATTATTTCCACAATAACATCACTTACTAATGCCCAAAAAAGCCTCACATCCAAGAGCCTTAATACAATACAATCACATATAACCAAATCATCATTTAATCCATATATAATATTCACTGACCTACACAAATTTCATCCAAAGTATCTCAAAGTATCACAAGTTTTTATGTATAACTGTCCAGGGACCGAACTTAACATCCTTTGGCTATGCTGACAATTACTCAGTACCTTTAGGTACATCTAAGATTCAATTACCCCATTAAGCCTGGCATCTGCCATCCAACCAAAACGAGTTACTAACCCAAGCCTGTGTTATAACAAAGAATATCACAAGACATAAACATGTACTACAACCATACCCATCAAGGTCTCAATACTTTAATCATCACCCAAGGTGAAATCAACAACCACTTATGTTTCAAATCTTGTAACCACAAACCATGATACGTGGAACCATGTCAACCATAACAATCCTCACCTTATTCCAAATCACGAATATCGAGAACTCACATACTCATATCATATATTGACATAACAATTCGAATCTATAAGTCAAAACCTCGACTAAACTGGGCCTCACATCTCCTGACTTCCAAATATGTAAGTGCCGGGTTAACACTACCTGCCCAAGCACAATTATGATTGTTCAAGTCATATTCAAGCACACTTCACAATAATAACAATAATCCACACGTTACATCATATCAAGAAACAAATAATACAAAATTAATACCACCATCACAATTTTTTTACTACTAGCATAGTAATTCTATACAGCCCTATGGCTAGGCCGAACTCAACCTCACTCAAACCTTAATTTACATTTTAAGTCAAAACGTTACTAAACTGAACTTTATTAGGATCGCATTTCCACGAATTCCAAGAAAAAATGATGTCCAACCCGACAAAATCCAAATACCATTGAGATTGGACTCAACACCAAAATCAGACTTAATCAACACCTAGACTTACAACCATGATTTGAATTCGTTCTAAACTTCCATTCCTTATATTAGTTCATAACCAACAAATTTACATCTCGATCCCCGTCAAAGTACTCATTCAATATTTATTCTTTTCCCTTTTTATATTAGGGGAATCAAGTAACACCCTAATTTCTTCTCTTTTTCTTGGTTCTACTTCTTTCTCTTTTTTTCTTTCTTTGTTTCTTTTTCCACTATTCCATCTGGCTAAAACCAATACGAACAATTCCTCAAGTCTCATGATCTTTCGATAACCACCCAATTACCACTTAACACCGGGGTTTCATTACATCTAGGATGTCTATATCATCACACTCTCTACAAGGGCTTGAGAAAAGTATCAACTGTGTTCATTACCCTATTCTGCCAGTAATTCTATCTGATTCTAGACCAATGGGGACTCCGTATAATACCGTCTTTATGCTTTTGTAAGAACTGAACAGTCATGTTAGACTAATCATAGCCGTCTTTAAATTCCAACCAAACAAACTCAGTGTTGCAACTTCATGTAGTTAACTTATCAATTGATCTACAATCTTCAATGTCAAATCCTCAATATCCAGACATCGGTCACGGTATCGGTGCTACAAAATAAAAAGTCAAGATTCTCACATCCGAGTACATCCCTCGAATTAACGACATTTGGGCGATGCCATAATTCAACACTCCTGAGATTGAATCTCTCATGGAGATACTCATCTTCAACTAGAATACTCATGACACTTCTGGGATTGCCAAACGTCCAGAAGGAAACAACAACACACTAGAGGATGGTACATGTGGAAAACAGTCACCAAATCTAGTAAGTTCATTCTCACAAACATTTATGTCTCAAATCAAGTCAAAACACCTTAACAGGGCCTATGCTTAAGCATAGATTTCTAGAAACAATTTTCACAAAACCATTGTAAAATAGTGACCAGAAATCATTTCATAAATTCAGAATTCATCAAATCAACCATTACTCAAATAATTTCACTTGAATCATATACCTATCATAACTCATAAATAATCGTTTGAAAACCAAACAATTATATATAATGGACTAGTAAAATCATATCACGTTTCCAAATTCCCATGGCCCACGGTTTCTTGAAATTCATATTCACTAACCAAATCGTGGAGGAAACATCTAAACACGCATATCAATAATGAAACATAACCAATCCTCAATTCTTACTATACATCCTTCAGTACGACATCCCTTGCTCACTGGGTAACACGATATATACCCCAAATTCCTTACCCATTACCTTAACACGCCTGTTAGTATAATTTAATAACCAGAGCTCAAATACTTGTAGCAACAACACCAATATGCTCCACATTTTAAACCATAGATCACGAGACCATAGAAACCATCACACAGTTTTCTAAGTAGATCTCAATGGCCCTTATATCATATAGAAACCTATTTCGGGGATCTCATCCTTCTTTATATCACTTACACATTATAATTTGTTTATCAGAAGTGGTTTAATCTCTTGTAGCTACTTAGACGTATAATTTTCCAAGGCCGAGGGTATTCCTTCGTACTACCACTTATTAACTACACACAATCCTTATGCAACTGCATCTTATCCAATCCAACAACAATTACATCTTTGATGTTTAAATGCGATGCGTCTGCCTTTCGACTCTTCTTAATTTTTTTCTAAGAACACAACTCACCCTCGAACCATAACTAGGTATCCTAACTCCTATTGGGGTCCCAATTCGATAGTCACGACCAACCAAGTGCTGATGCTTAAAATTATTAACCAAAATATTACCACACATGTTGGACCTGATAAAACCAAAACTTAGTCTAACTAAAGCACGTATTCAATTGCCTCGCCCGGGTCGAACTCACCATCAATTTCTCTGACTTTCACTAGTGAGCTCACTTATGATATGAGGTTATACAACTATTCCACTTATCACCACGTGATGTTTACTATTCATACCATTAATCTAATTCAACATTACAACATCGAGGAAATATACCAGCGTACAACATGTATAACTCCACAACTAACTCCAGGTGGACTACATGCATAACACATATTACATATCACCTATAACCAATTCACATCTAGTCTCAAAACTACTACCCCTGGTTCCTAATCTCGTCTCACTACCAGGCAGTGCACGAGGCTAACCTCTTGGAGGCATGATAATTGTAGCACATATCAGCACCCAAGCTCTGATACCAAGTTCACATAACCCAAATTGAAAAACACAATGCACAACATATCTGGGTCATGTTCCCGTCTGAACAGTAACCCAAGATACCAAAAGTACCCTCGAAACCTTGTCAGACAAGGGATACTTTACCTTCGTGAGTTCATGCCTCCGCTCAGAAAATAGTCTCGTCTCTCATGCATCGGCCCTAAAGGGTTGCAAAACCAAGCAAAAATTGTGAGTGGACAAAAATAAAGGTATATATAAAAAAAGCATTTTATTCGAAAACATATTATTTGCCCTCCGTTTCTAAAACTGTGCATGCACCAAGTTAATAGGAAAGACATCAGTCTCGAAATACGTACAGTAATTAGGGAACTAGTAACTTTAGAAACATGTCTAACATGAAACCAAAGCAATAACCAGAACAAACGCAAGCATGCCAATGCAATCATATCAGTCACATCAAACCAAATAGCATACCGAATCAACGAATCACATCAATTGACCCATTATTGAAGTTCGCAAGCTGAATCATCACCTCAAATGTGCACTACTCGTAGGCTAATATCAATTGGGAACTAATGGTGTCCTAGACATAACGTCTGAGTCATGCTCCTAGTGGCAGGAACTAATAGAGTGTAACGACCCGACCCAAATTTTCGGGATTAATTAAGAATTAATTAAGGATTAGCAAGACTAATCGGGACTTAGTCGAGGATTATCGGATGCTCGGGGTGAAATTACAATTTTGCCCCTAAACGAAGGTAAAATGTTGACTTTTGACCTGAGAGGTCCAATGCACGAGAACCGAGGACCATTCCGTAGATCGAGTTGATACGAGTCTGTAGACAGGCGGCACGTCGAAATTGGACATCGTACGGGAAAAACACGGGTCACGGAAGATTTTAGGAACTATTTATGGTGGCACGTTTTACGAGGCAAAGTTGACTTTTGCCTTTTAGTGGGCCCCATATATTTTGGTCAGGCCCGATGGATGAGTGACAACTTCCATTGTCCATTCCTTTTTTATTCATGCATATCTCCCCTTGTTCTCTCTTTCGATCAACCAAACTCAAAAGCCCCAAAAATCATCCCCTTCCCTCATTTGATTCAGTTTGAGGGCAAGAGAGTGTCTGAGGGTGAATGAGGGACTGAGAGACGTCGTGGGAGGCTACAGCACTGTCGTCGAAGGTGGAGGAGCCCAGAAAACCAAGGCTAACCCAAAAAACCGAAACCCGTTTTTGGTTCAAAAAATAAAAATGGAATTTTGGACGTTGTTGAAAGTTTGGGTTGATTCTAACAGGTTCTAAGGATCAAAGCGACCTCAGAGAGATTGGTTTCGAAGGCGGTGGTGGCTTGAGACGGCTGGAATGGATGAGGAAAAACTACGTGACTGATCATCGAATTAAAGGTAAAGTTTTAGGCTGTTTTTCATCGTTTTGATCACATAGATCAATTAGGAATGATTGGACGATCATGTAGGAAGCAACGGCTTGGAAAACGGACCAGAAACCAGAGAGAAAAAGCCGGACAGAATACAAGGATGAGATGACGTCATTGCTGACATCAGCGATGACATTGATCGCTAACATCAATGTTGACTTTTTGGTCAATGTTGACCCTACCTTTGACTCACGTGTGGGGGTACGTGGGCAAGTATTTCTATGTGAGACAAGAACCATTTTCAATATTTCGACAATACGAATCCAATGGTGGTGGTTTCGAGTCGATCAGAGATCGTTAAGTTGGTCAAATTGAAGTTTAAAGCCTAGGGAAGCGTGTTTGGGACACGTTGACTTTTTCGGGAATTTTGGAGGTTCTTGATTAGGACTTGTCTAGGTTGGTAGTAACCATTAAGTGTGTTTTGGACAGGTCCAGATGACCCGGAGAGGTTGGATTAGCCTAGAGAGGCTTATGGCATGCGTATCCAGGCGCAACTTGGACGGTTAGTGAGTGGACTTTTTTTTATGAATAAGATGCATGCATAAATGTTTTTATATGTGTTTATGAACATGATTTCAGATGCCATGAGTGATTTAAATATGAATTTTTTGGCATTTTTGTAGAAAATGCGTTATTACACGTAGTTCGGAATTTTTGTTTTATATGATGTTTGGGCTTCTGCCGAGTGTACTACGTGCATATGTTTTATGCGATGATTTACCGGTTAGAGTCCCGGTCAATGATGACATTCGGGTTCGAGTCCCGGGTGATATGACGCTCGCCTCCAGACTGCAGATGTGTTCCTTCCAGAGAAGTCACAATGCACTACCTGTTGTCGAGCAGCTGCTAAAGGCTATGGCCGAGAGAGGCTCGACTTAGGATTGCCGATGTTATTCTCTGAGATTGATGAGTGTTGTTTTCACGATGATCTAGAGATGGTCGCGGCGAGTGATGTGTTGACGGCGACATGCTAGAATTGTGAGCGGTCCTGAGCTATTTGTACATGTGCTAGGATTGGAATCGTGACTGCCACTAAGGATAGTGATAGTGAGCAGAGATCCCACATGGTTTTGGACTTGGGCTTAGACCCCGTACATGTTTTCAATGATTTGGACCGAGGTCCTATACGTGTTTTCTAATTGGGCTGAGACCCTATATGATATGGTTTTGGGCTGTGACCCTACTGAGGTAATGGCTTCGATTGAGAAGTATTTTTCACTGAGATTTGTTTTGGGAAGCAATACGACTTGCTTCCGTGAAAGTATTTGAAAGACTGTTTTATGATGCATGCATGCTTTTACGTGAAGGGTATGAACGTTTTTTCGATAAATTGTTTTTGATAAACTGTTGTTTTTGTCCACTCACAGCTTTTATGGTTTTTAATACCCTTCAGGTTGATAACGGATGCAGGTTGTAGCAGAGATCGAGACATCACATGCCACCACCGATCCTGGAGTACTCTAGATAACCCTGAGCGGGTGACGAGTTTATCCCTTATCTGACACCGTGTGTCAGACGGGAGCAGGCACATCCCACGATAATCCAGGGGGAAAGGGATAGGTTCTATCAAAGTGGTATCAGAGCATGAGATTGCTCTTAGAGTGACGTGCAGATGCTAGATGTGATGTCTCTGCTGTGAGGACCCGTCCCAAATATCACCTCGATACCCGGGACGAACCCTGCTCCCGTCTGACAATCACACTTAAAGTACCAAAAGAACCTTAATACCACCATAAGCATAACTATCAGACGAAGGAGTAAATATAATACAACTGTCAGTCAGAGCATAGTTCTACAAAATGGGCACAAAATCCTACTATTCTAATCTCGCAACGGAAGAATGTCGGAAGCTCTATGCCTCGATTCCTGCCTCAACGTTCACCCCAACGCTATCACCACGACCTGCAGGGAAAATTTAAAACCAAAAAGTGTGAGTGGACTAGAATAAATAAAAGTTTCAAAAACAGGTTATCATCAAATCAGAGTTAAGGAAAAATAATAATAATATTTGTTCGCTCCGTTTTGAAAACATGCATGCCTAACGAATATTCTGAAACCATAACATCAGCGATATAATGTATTTCACAAACCACTATATTAAAACCACGTCTGATCAAACCTGCTGGGTCTATCCGAGTCTTTAAACTCAACCAGGCCTCAAATGTAATCCGAGTCTTTAAACTCCCGAGTCTTTAAACTCAATAGGCATATGGGGGTAATATCATAAATGTCCGAGTCTTTAAACTCCCGAGTCTTTAAACTCAATCCGGGCCCGTCCCCCATCCATCAGAACATCCGGGTCTTTAAACCCATATCCAGATCCATCAAATCCAATCCAAATTCAATGTAAAACCATTTCTAAATCCATAGCCAAACTCGAATTCGAAATCCCCGGTTCGAAGCCCTTCCGGCGTTCAGAACCGTCATTCCGAACCCAAATCCGGAAATCCACTTTTTAAACCAAACCCGCGATTATCAAAAATCATGTTTCATAATCCATTTATCATCATCAGAAAACAATTATAAATTGAAATCCCTAAGTATGGCATCAAAATCCGAAATCCAGCTTTTTTCTCGAAAAACGTGCGAAAATTCGAAAATGCCTCGAAAAACGTGCAAGCATATCAATCACATATAATCACATATAAACATCATTAAAAAGCATAAAAACATACTTAAAATAATAAAACATAATTTAAAACAATTAGGCATGCTTGAAAGAAAAGAAAGAGTCCACTCACGAATCTGAACGAGTCAATCGCGCTCCGTGCGCTCCTCGACCGTCTCAAGTGTCTCCCGTCCTGTCAATATGCACCAAATAGGGTCACAAATACATCAAGGATACTAACCCTAATTTCCCCAATTTTTTGGGAATTTATTCATATGTTAATCTTAGACCCTAAACCGTCCGGATTCCCGAACTATCTCATAACATCGTCCGATTAACCCGAAAATCACACCAATGGATTCCTTAGGACATTTAAAACCAAAACCATGTTGGAAGGTTGGCCGGAATCCTCCCCACGCGCCTCCACGCGCCGACCAAAGTGGTTGCGCGTGGGCCTCACGCGCCTGCTACAGTGTTTCTTCAACCTCGAGTCACCCGGTTCAACACAGTTGAACCGGCGTGACCGGTTCTCCTCCATTCCACCACCAATCTTCTTCCTTTCCACTCCATTAGTTTCGTCCAGTCCCCATAAATCCTCCCATGTCCTAACAATTGAAAATTACGGCCTAAAACTTCACGATTTCCCTCTCGAAAATCATGGCCCGTGGCCCCTGTTTTGGCCGCCGGCCACCTAGGTCCTCCCCCGGCACGGTACTACACTCAAACGACTCCTGGGACCTCCAGGAGTCTCACCCTGAACTCTAAATCCCTCGACTCTAGCCCTAAGTCCACGACTTTGGAAAATAAGAAAAACGGGAAAACATGGGAATCGTGGTATACCTTCAATTCTGTCTCCGTCGTGTGCACCGCCGCGTGCCACGGTGCTCGTTGAGTTCCCTGCTGTCACCTGAGCCTCCTATTGTCTTGGTTTGAGCCACCACACGGCACAACCACCGCCACAGTCCACCGTCTCTCTGTTTTTCCCAGAAATTCCAGCCGTCCACTGTCGTGTCTCCGTGCACGAGTCCACTTCAAAACACGATCAACAGCTCACTCTTGTCTCTCTGTCACTCTCTCAATTCACAACCCACTCACCCTCACATTGAATCGATCTAACACGCACAATTGCCCATTCTCTGTTTTACTGTGTTCAAGTCCAATACACCGTTCAAACTTGAACGATTTATGGCCATGTGTAGTTTAGGACTTCCTAGAACCATCCAGCCACCCACACGTGTCCAAAATCCTATGGATCAAAATAAAGTATCCCAATCCACAGCTGCCACTTGCTCTGATCTGATTGGGCTGAGGGGAAAAAGACCAAATTGCCCCTAGTTATAAAAATTACCGTTTTACCCTTAAACGTTCCAAACCCGTACCTATTTTGTCCGACGTCCGATGACAACGTGCCGCCTGTCGTTGTACTCAGGACGTCGAGATCTATCTAACGGTCCTCGATCTACGTGAAAATCACAAGTCCACCAAAAAGTCAACATTTTCCTCGATTAGTCAAAATTACGGTAACGCCCTCAATCTTTCGCACATCATAACGTTTTCTCCGATTGTCCGAATCGGACATGCCACCTGTCTACGGACTCGTGACGTCTTAAACTACGTCACGGTCAATGGTCAACACTCATCCAACCGATCAATCAAAAAGTCAACTTTTGACACACTATTCACAAGGGCAAAATTGTCCTTTTATACAAAACTTTTACAACAGTACATTTTTACCCTTCCCGAAGGTACGGGTTGTTACAATCTACCCCCCTAAAAAGAATTTCGTCCCCGAAATTCAATGAAACAAATAAGGGTACTGTTCGCGCATTAAGGCCTCGGGTTCCGAGGTAGCTTCCTCCACTTGATGATTTCTCCACAATACCTTAACCAAGGGAACCGTCTTCCTCCGTAAGACCTTATCCTTCCGATCCAAAATCGCTACTGGCTGATCTTCAAAACTCAAGTCTTCCCTCAGTTTAACAGGTTGTGCTTCCAGAACATGTGAATCATCCCGTATGTACTTCCGAAGCATAGATACATGGAAGACATTATGTACCTTTTCCAGGTCTACTGGTAAGGCCAACCGATAAGCAACAGGACCAATCCGCTCTAAGATCTCATAAGGTCCAATGTAACGAGGACTCAACTTCCCTCGTCTGCCAAACCGTACGATTCCCTTCCAAGGAGATAGCTTCAAGAAAACCCAGTCTCCTACTGCAAATTTCAAATCCCTTATCCTACGGTCGGCGTAGCTCTTCTGTCGGTCCTGTGCTGCCTTCAGTCGATCTCGAATCAGTGCCACTTTTTCCTGCGTAAGATCTACCAGCTCGGAAGTAGTAAGTCTCCTCTCACCAACCTCAGTCCAACACAATGGAGTCCGACACTGTCGCCCGTACAGAGCCTCATAAGGAGCCATCCCAATACTCTCCTGATAACTGTTGTTGTAGGCGAACTCCATCAAAGGTAAATGAGACTCCCAAGTACCCTAAAACTGCAAGACACAAGCTCGTATCATATCCTCGAGAATCTGGATGGTCCGCTCAGACTGTCCATCGGTCTGAGGATGAAATGCAATACTGAAATGCAGCTTTGTCCCAAAAGCTTCCTGTAAACTCTGCCAAAACCGGGAAGTAAATCTCTGGTCTCTGTCCGATACTATCGACTCTGGAGTCCCATGCAGTCGAATAATCTCGTCAATGAACAACTGTGGAAACTGCGCCAACCTGAAGTTCTCCCATACTGGCAAGAAATGAGCAGACTTCGTAAGTCTATCCACGATCACCCACACGCCATCGTGTCCCTTCGGTGTTCTGGGAAGCTTGAATACAAAATACATCGTCAGGTGATCCCATTTCCACTCGGGGATCGGCAAAGGTTGCATTGCTCCATAGGGTCTCTGCCGCTCAGCTTTTACCTATTGACAAATCAAGCATCTACTGACATATTCTGCAATCTCACGTTTCATTCCTGACCACCAGTAGTGCTCTCAAAGTGTACGATACATCTTGGTCCCACCAGGATGCATCGCGTAAGCTGAACAGTGAGCCTCATCCAGTATCACTTTCTTAAATGCTTCTTCTTCGGGTACAAACAACCGTCTATCCTTAACCAAGGCTTCATCCTCACGAATTTCAAATTCCTGTCTCTCTCCAGCCTCGACCTCAATCCGAATGATGCTAAAAATGGGGTCCTCATACTGAGCATCAATAACCTGATCAATCAAAACAGGCCGCACGTGGAAACTCGCTAAAAGTGCTCCCTGATCATCCACAGTCAACTCTACTCCCAGCCTGCGGAGCTCAACCAAAAAAGGTAATCGTACTGTCCTCAAATGCGACAAGGAACTAGCTGATTTCCTGCTCAAGGCATCGGCTACCACATTTGCCTTCCCTGGGTGATACTCAATAGTACAGTCGTAGTCCTTAAGCAACTCCAACCATCGGTGTTGTCTCAGATTCAGTTCCTTCTGAGTGAACAGATACTTTAAACTCTTGTGGTCTGTGAATATGCTGCACCGCTCGCCATACAAATAATGTTGCCAAATCTTTAGTGCATGAACCACCGCAGCAAGTTCCAAATCATGAGTAGGATAGTTCATCTCATGGGGTTTCAACTTTCGGGAAGCATAAGCAATCACTTTCCCATGCTGCATCACCACACAGCCCAAACCCTGTAAAGAAGCGTCACTATAAACCTCGAACTCCCCACTGTCGTCTGGAAGGGCCAACACAGGAGCCGATGTCAACCGCCTTTTAAGCTCCTGGAAACTCTGTTAACATTTCTCATCCCAATCAAATCGAACTCCTTTCCGAGTCAGCCGTGTCAATGGAGCAGCTAGAATCGAAAAGCCCTCAATAAAGCGCCGGTAATAACCTACTAACCCCAGAAAACTCCTGATCTCCGTCACCGTCTTGGGCTGTTCCCACTTTGCTACCGCCTCCACCTTCTGAGGATCCACGCTGATGCCCTCGTCTGAAATCACATGGCCAAGAAATCCAACACTGGTCAACTAAAACTGGCACTTACTCAACTTTGCATACAACTGATGCTCTCTCAGGGTCTTAAGCACTATTCTCATATGTTTCTCGTGCGCCTTCGCACTCTTCGAATACACCAAGATGTCATCAATGAAGACAATCACGAAACGATCCAAGTATGGTCGGAATACTCGGTTCATAAGATCCATAAAGCTGCTGGGGCATTAGTCAATCCAAAAGGCATCACCACAAACTCATAATGACCGTACCTGGCCCGAAAGGCTGTTTTCGGTACATCCTCCTCTTTAACCCTCAACTGATGATAGCTAGAGCGAAGATCAATCTTCGAAAAGAACTGTGCTCCATTCAATTGGTCGAACAAGTCATCAATCCGAGGTAGGGGATACTTATTCCGAATCGTTACCTTATTCAATTGTCTGTAGTCCACACACAATCTCAACCCTCCGTCCTTTTTCTTGACAAACAGTACAGGTGCTCCCCAAGGTGACATACTCGGTCGAATGAATCCCATATCGACCAACTCTTGTAACTGGGCCTTCAGTTCCCTCAATTCTGCAGGTGCCATGCGATAAGGAGTCTGTGAAATAGGCTGTGTACCTGGAAGAAGATCAATCGTCAACTCGATATCTCGATGAGGGGGTAATCCTGGCAACTCCTCGGGGAAAACATCGGGATACTCCCGTACCACTGGTATATCCTCCGCCCTCACTGGCGAAGCACGTGTATCCACCACATGAGCTATGTAACCCTAGCACCCCTTACGCAACAGCTTGCTAGCCTCAAGTGCCGAAATAACTCCAGTAGGAAGTGCACGTTGATCACCTTGAAACGTAGTCTCTGGTAATCCTGGACTACGAAAATTCACTCTCCTGTCGAAGCACTCGATAGAAGCATGATGTCTCGTCAACCAGTCCATACCCAAGATAACATCGAAATCCCGTAACTCCAACAGTAGCAAGTCCGCCACTAACTCAACCTCACCTACCATCACCGGACACTCTCTCAACACCTGAGTCACTACCAACACCTCCCCAGTAGGTGTACTCACCCCTAAGGCACACTCCAAAGCAGACACCTCCCTCTCCGTCACCAAACTACAACTCCAGGCTATAAACGAATGAGTAGCCCCGGGATCTATCAAATCAAAAATAGTGTGACCATATATGGTAAGTGTACCTGTCACCACTCCCGGTGCTGATCTGGCCTCCTGCTGGGTCATAGCGAAAACGCGCGCTTGAGGTCCTGATGACCTACCGCGCCCTCTCGAACTGCTCGTGGCACCACCGCCACCCCTAGGGCCTGCTGCCCCTGACACTGAAGCAGTACTCCACCCGGGTTCTGCTGTACCTCGGCCTGCTCCACCCTCCTGAGCTAACAATGGGCACTCCCTCCGAAAGTGTCCTCGCTCTCCACAGTAGTAGCAAGCATCCCTACCGGGTCCACCGGTCTGCCTCCCAGTAGAAGCAACTGAAGTCGCACTCGCCTGAGGAGTCGGCTGTGCCCTAGCTCCCCGAAATCCTGAGCCCTGAAAACTGCCTGGTCTGCCAAGCCGGGCTCCACCAGCCGATGACTAACCACCAAAATTGCCCCGCTTCGGGGTCCTCTAACTCGATGCTCCAGGAAAAGAATGCTCTCGGCGTCGCACACTGCCCGAGTACTGTGGCCTGGCAGGCAAACTGGCCTCCACTCTAACAGAAGCATCAGACAACTCCCGGAATGTAGCAAATGAGTCGGCTGTCACAATGGCTCTAATCTCTCCCCGAAGGCCCAACTCAAATCGACGACACTTCTCCGCCTCGGTAGCCACAAATGCAGGAGCGAATCGGGATAGCATCTGGAACCTCTGCTCATACTCAGCCACGGTCATTCTCCCTTGCTTCAACTGCAGGAACTCCACCTCTTTGGCATCCCGAAAGAAGCGAGGATAGTACTGGTCTAAGAACCGCTCCCGGAAAGTCTCCCACGTCACAGTATGTGCATCCCAGCCGGAAAACTCCAGCGTATACACCACTCATACGCTGCTCCATCTAGCAGAAACGTAGCCAACAAGACCCGGTCCTCTAGAGGACAATGCATCACCCCAAAAATACGCTCGAGCCGGGTGATCCATCGGTGAGCTTCCTCTGGGTCTGCCCCACCGCTGAAAGTAGTAGCCACAAGTCACTGGTCTTGCTCAATCGAAGCGCTCTCAGTCCCTCTCGCCACTTCGTCTTCAGGTCGTGGAGGGGGTTCACGTCTCGGAGGCATGATCGATCGTATGCTGAAAGAGGCAAAGATTTAGTAAAACAACCTAGATACGACCTCGTACCGAGACAAACCGACAAACCTAGGCTCTGATACCAATTATCAGGACCCGTCCCAAATATCACCTCGATACCCGGGACAAACCCTGCTCCCGTCTGACAATCACACTTAAAGTACCAAAAGAACCTTAATACCACCATAAGCATAACTATCAGACGAAGGAGTAAATATAATACAACTGTCAGTCAGAGCATAGTTCTACAAAATGGGCACAAAATCCTACTATGCTAATCTCGCAACGGAAGAATGTCGGAAGCTCTATGCCTCGATTCCTGCCTCAACGTTCACCCCAACGCTATCACCACGACCTGCAGGGAAAATTTAAAACCAAAAAGTGTGAGTGGACTAGAATAAATAAAAGTTTCAAAAACAGGTTATCATCAAATCAGAGTTAAGGAAAAATAATAATAATATTTGTTCACTCCGTTTTGAAAACATGCATGCCTAACGAATATTCTGAAACCATAACATCAGCGATATAATGTATTTCATAAACCACTATATTAAAACCACGTCTGATCAAACCTGCTGGGTCTATCCGAGTCTTTAAACTCAACCAGGCCTCAAATGTAATCCGAGTCTTTAAACTCCCGAGTCTTTAAACTCAATAGGCCTATGGGGGTAATATCATAAATGTCCGAGTCTTTAAACTCCCGAGTCTTTAAACTCAATCCGGGCCCGTCCCCCATCCATCAGAACATCTGGGTCTTTAAACCCATATCCAGATCCAGAAAATCCAATCCAAATTCAACGTAAAACCATTTCTAAATCCATAGCCAAACTCGAATTCGAAATCCCCGGTTCGAAGCCCTTCCGGCGTTCAGAACCGTCATTCCGAACCCAAATCCGGAAATCCACTTTTTAAACCAAAACCCGCGATTATCAAAAATCATGTTTCATAATCCATTTATCATCATCAGAAAATAATTATAAATTGAAATCCCTAAGTATGGCATCAAAATCCGAAATCCAGCTTTTTCTCGAAAAACATGCGAAAATTCAAAAATGCCTCGAAAAACGTGCAAGCATATCAATCACATATAATCACATATAAACATCATTAAAAAGCATAAAAACATACTTAAAATAATAAAACATAATTAAAAACAGTTAGGCATGCTTGAAAGAAAAGAAAGAGTCCACTCACGAATCTGAACGAGTCAATCGCGCTCCGTGCGCTCCTCGACCGTCTCAGGCGTCTCCCGTCCAGTCAATATGCACTAAATAGGGTCACAAATACGTCAAGGATACTAACCCTAATTTCCCCAATTTTTCGGGAATTTATTCATATGTTAATCTTAGACCCTAAACCGTCCGGATTCCCGAACTATCTCATAACATCGTCCGATTAACCCGAAAATCACACCAATGGATTCCTTAGGACATTTAGAACCAAAACCATGTTGGAAGGTTGGCCGGAATACTCCCCACGAGCCTCCACGCGCCACCCAAAGTGGCTGCGCGTGGGCCTCACGCGCCTGCTACAGTGTTTCTTCAACCTCGAGTCACCCGGTTCAACACAGTTGAACCGGCGTGACCGGTTCTCCTCCATTCCACCACCAATCTTCTTCCTTTCCACTTCATTAGTTTCGTCCAGTCCCCAGCAATCCTCCCATGTCCTAACAATTGAAAATCACGGCCTAAAACTTCACGATTTCCCCCTCGAAAATCATGGCCCGTGGCCCCTGTTTTGGCCGCCGGCCACCCAGGTCCTCCCCCGGCACGGCACCACACTCAAACGACTCCTGGGACCTCCAGGAGTCTCACCCTGACCTCCAAATCCCTCGACTCTAGCCCTAAGTCCACGACTTTGGAAAATAAGAAAAACGGGAAAACAGGGGAATCGGGGTATACCTTCGATTCTGTCTCCGCCGTGTGCACCGCCGCGTGCCACGGTGCTCGTTGAGTTCCCTTCTATCACCTGAGCCTCCTATTATCTTGGTTTGAGCCACCACACGGCACAACCACCGCCATAGTCCACCGTCTCTCTGTTTTTCCCAGAAATTCCAGCCGTCCACCATCGTGTCTCCGTGCACGAGTCCACTTCAAAACACGATCAACAGCTCACTCTTGTCTCTCTGTCACTCTCTCAATTCACAACCCACTCACCCTCACACTGAATCGATCGAACACGCACAATTGCCCACTCTCTGTTTTCCTGTGTTCAAGTCCAATACACCGTTCAAACTTGATCTATTTATGGCCGTGTGTAGTTTAGGACTTCCTAGAACCATCCAGCCACCCACAAGTGTCCAAAATCCTATGGATCAAAATAAAATATCCCAATCCACAGCTGCCACTTGCTCTGATCTGGTTGGGCTGAGGGGAAAAAGACCAAATTGCCCCTAGTTATAAAAATTACCGTTTTACCCTCAAACGTTCCAGACCCGTACCTATTTCGTCCGACGTCCGATGACAGCGTGCCGCCTGTCGTTGTACTCAGGACGTCGAGACCTATCTAACGGTCCTCGGTCTACGTGAAAATCACAAGTCCACCAAAAAGTCAACATTTTCCTCGATTAGTCAAAATTACGGTAACGCCCTTAATCTTTCGCACATCATAACTTTTTCTCCGATTTTCCGAATCGGACATGCCACCTATCTACGGACTCGTGACGTCCTAAACTACGTCACGGTCAATGGTCAACACTCATCCAACTGGTCAATCAAAAAGTCAACTTTTGACGCACTATTCACAAGGGCAAAATTGTCCTTTTATACAAAACTTTTACAACAGTACATTTTTACCCTTCCCGAAGGTACGGGTTGTTACATCTGCAATGGTAACAACCCGTCGTCAACCTGATAGTTAGGGTGAGAGTATGAGGATTTAGTGGAATCGAACCCTGGTTAGGTTACGTATGGCACATGATGCGATGGTCCATGATATGAAAGTGCAGATCCTCTCCCGAGAGTCTTTGCAATGTCGGAAGCAAGTGTAATGTTTCGCACTTCATTTCAAAGTTTTCCACCATAGACTTAGGGAAAAAATAGGCAATTGGTCTCTCGAGACATGGGGAATGGCAAACTTCTTTAAGAGCCATGGGTTGGTGGTGGTACTAGGGCATAGTCAGATTTGCTTGCATGAGCTAGGTGGAGGAAAACTGTGAACTGAAGAAGCCCTTGAGGATGGATTGGAGCTATGCACTAAAGATGAGCATAAGCTTGGTGTACTGGAGCCGTATGTTGAACCTTGCATAAACCCATGTGATGATATAAACTAGTACCTAATAATAAATAAAGAGATTGAGCTAATTAGTTGTAAATAAAGTAGACGATGCAAAAAACATGATAGGATTTAAAACAAGCACAAATATTGTAACTTATTATATCCAGTTAAAATCTTTGCAAACGCACAAAATCGAAAGAATAGTACGGTAGTAAAGCAAATGGTGATCCCTCAAGGGCTTGTTCAACCATTAATCTAACTTAATTCAGATTTTGTTTTGAATTTGGAATGTAAAAAGGTAATTAAATTACAAGAAGATAAAACATAGCAGAGGTAACAAGTTGATTGATCAAGATGACTAAGGCGAATTAAGGACATTATCCACCACTAAACAATGAAGCCATTAATGTGATTTTCAAGATTTGATTACCATGAAACTTCTAACTCTGATGCCCATGAAAAGATCCTATTGTTGGTCTACTCTACATATATTATTCTCTCTTACTTAGTATATTCTAGGCATGTGTTTTTCCCTTAAAACATTTATCAAATTTTATCAAGATGATACATGAAGAATGAAGAGGATGTAGTGACATCACACTGACCCTAGAAAAGTGATGTGTAGAACTAGGGTTTCATGAATCGAATTACATGTAAAATGTAAGCCACTACATTCGATGCTAACAATCACAAGCAAGTGGTCAGTCACGCAAGCAATCGTTAATCACTAGTTCATGTAAACAAGTATACCATACTTATAAGAAATAAACATATGTAAGAATAGTAATTCAGAACATATCCAGCATCCATAGTAACAGGTCGTGATTGTGCACTTGGATAGAGCATGATTAGAGGTGCACATGTACAAAATCATGTACCGGTGGCAGAGACATGTTGTTTGCGGAGATGTGCCCAGGACAGCATCAAGGACATGTTCAGGACCTCGCACAACACTCGGATTTGGCGGTGACACACCTGAGACATCACCACAGCACCATCATGGCACAGATGTGTCTAGGACATGTCAAGGACTCCATTTAGGGCTAGATTTTCAATTTGAGATAACTTCATCACTTTAACTCCGACTCGAGCCATTTTTTTTTGTATTCTTCTCAAAATTCAGCTATCTTTCCAAATCTACACAAGTCTCACAAGATTGGTCATTTTATCCCCTTTATGGCATGAATTCACTCAAAAGATATGGAAAAGAGATACTTAAAGACATCAAATTAATGCTTAATTAATGATTGAATATGTGTTCGTGTGTTTGCCATATGAGGAAGAGAAATATGAGTTCCCATAATGTGTTCCCATGTGGCGTCATATGTGTTCCCACAAAAGACAGTGGCGTCATATGTGTTCCCATGTTTCTTTTTTCTGCCTTTTCTCTCATATTTCTCTTCCTCATATGGCAAACACACGAACACATATTCAATCATTAATTAAGCATTAATTTGATGTCTTTAAGTATCTCTTTTCCATATCTTTTGAGTGAATTCATGCCATAAAGGGGAGAAAATGACCAATCTTGTGAGACTTGTGTAGATTTGGAAAGATAGCTGAATTTTGAGAAGAATACAAAAAAAAAAAAATTACCAAACTACCACTGTCTTTTTAGACCCATAATATACCCATGCGAATTCTGATTCACCTGTGTCACTCGTTTACGAACTCTGAGTTTGAGATCTACGCAATGATACAAGGTAACTTCCAAAGGTACTTTAAAAAGAAAAGTGGTTCTCCAACCCCTCTTAAACCCGAGGGCAAAAATCTAAATTCTAAAAGTATTGTACAAATTAATTTATTTCCAGGTGTGGATTATTTCACATCCCACATAACATGTGTAGAGTAATACCACTAAGTCATAGCACTAAGTGTAACGCCCCGGACATTCTGAAAATGTAATATTATAAAATATTGAATAAAATGACGTTTTACCCCTGTGATTTGTGTGGTCAATTTGTTGACCTTTTGATTTGGAGGCCGAACCGACATTGAACGATGACCGTGACGCAGTTCGGGACGTCACGAGTTCATAGACAGGCGGCACGTCCGATTCGGATGCTCGAGGTGAAAGTTATGAGGTTTGGAAGTTCAGGGGCATTATCGTAATTTGGACGTTATATGGGAAAAAGTTGACTTTTTGCTTGACAATTGGTTTTCACATGATTCAAAGACCGTTAGGTTCGTCTCGAGGTCCCGAGTACAACGACAGGCGGCACGCGTGAAACGACGTCGGATGACCGAGTTACGGGTCACGGAAGTTGGAGGGCATCTTGGTAATTTTTGCCCTGAGGGCATTTTGGTGTTTTTACACGGGGTACTGTTCACCACCGTGGAAAACAGAGTGCGGCCGTGGAGTTTGTGCGTGCAATTGTTTATGGCTAGTGGACTGATCAGATGGTTTGTTTAAGTCGATTGAGGTAGTGGAAGCAGGATTGAGTGGCACTGGTGCACGGTTGGACGGAGTTCAGGGCACGGGAGAGCAAGAATTGGCCATGGTTTCTGTGTTTACGGGAAACCGTTTTCAGAGACTTCAGTTGGTCTCCCACGGGCTGCTGGCCACACTGATCGACTAACCGTGTATGGGAACGAAGTGAGGATTCGTTTGGGGTCATTTGTGCATCAGTGTGAAGGCTGAGTTTGAGAGAAACAGTGAAGAACCATTTTCGGGTTTTTGGGGGGAAATCTCAGAGTTCAATTCCTATGGGTTTTGGGATCAATCTAAACACACTGAGGGACTTCTGGGAGCAGCAGAATCACGACGGTGCAAGAACTGAGGGAGAATGATCACGGTTTGCCCAAGAACCTGAGTTGCTGTTCAAGGAAGAACCAGTTGGAGGGAAAAATCACATTTAATTTCTGGGGCTTGTTGATCGAAACCGAGGGCCGTGTTGGACTTCTGGAGTCACTACGAGCACAACTGTGCAAGAGTCGAAGGAGGAGGAGGACTGGTTGGCCGGGAACCTGAGTCTCAGTTTCAAAGGAAAAGCAGTGTTGAGGTCGACGACTTCCAGGTAACGGCGAGTCCAATTGATTATACCATTGTGTTCGTCTAAGTCCCCTTAAGCTACTGGTGAAATTAATTTGAGAATGGAGTTAGTTTGGGTGAGTTCCAGAAGTCGACTTGTTCGACTGTTCGAGCTTGAGTTGGGTCGATTTGGTGTTAGTCGAGGTTAACCGTTTATGCAGACCTAAAATTAATGGATTAGAGAAGATAATAGGATTGAAAACGGGAAGAATTGATTGAGAATTGAGCTTGAACTGGTCGGGTTGAGTCGCGGGTAATAGACCTGTTTAACAGTCTATCCGGGTAAGGATGAAGGTACTGTAGCTTGGCGCGTGGCCTTCACGCGCAGCCACTTTGGGCGGCGCGTGACAGCGCGTGGGATGTCAAGTCCGATCACGGTCAACATGAGATTTAATCCTTTCAGTTTAATTAACATTTTATCTTTAGAGTTCGAGTGGATCGGGAGTCATTCGGGATAATTTCGGGAGTCCGGAAGGTTAAGTCTCTAAGTTTAATTTCGCCGAAAAATCCGGGAAAATTAGGAAAAATCATACGAGCTATTTGAGGATGTTTGTAACCCTTCTTGTAAGTTTTTACAGGCCCGGACACTTCCGAAGCTACTGAGGAGCGCACGGGCGCGATTGACTCGTCCTAAAACCGTGAGTGGACTTTTTGATTTCTAAACTGGGCATGCATGACTATTTTACTGGTATATCTTATGGTTTTGCATATGATTTTATGATAGTGATATGATAATTCAGATTTACGTATTTTCACGCTTTTCGAGATATTCATCGTATTTCACGCAATTCGAGGTTACGGTTTTTGCTTATGCATGAATGATGTTCTGATGAAGTATCTGGATATGATTATGCATGTTACGGATTTATGATGTTTTGATTTCAATTGTGAAGTGATTTCGGAAATTGCATGTTTTGGAAATTTCATGTGAATTCGGACATAAGTCATATTATGACGTGATATGATTTCGGAATGTTGTTGGAAAACGGTTTATGATGAATCCTGGTTTATTGTGTTTAAAAACGGTTTTGGGTTTAAAGACCCGGTTGATTGTTGGATCTGGTTTTGGGTTTAAAGACCCGGTTTATTGATGATGGGGGCGGGTCCGAAAATTGGGTTTAAAGACCCAGATTGAGTTTAAAGACTCGTGAGTTTAAAGACTCGATTATTGTGATACCCCCGAGGCCTATTGATCATGTTTTGAGTTTAAAGACTCGTTGATATCCCGGGAAGGCCTGATATTGAGTTTAAAGACTCGGATGGATCCAACGGCTTAACTGTGATTATTGACTCACTTTTTACTTGATTTGTGCAATTGATGTTTCAAAATGACGGTTTCTGGATTCTGGTAATATTAAATTGTTTTACATGGGTTATGACGATTCTCTGTAACGTTTTTCATGTGTCGGAAAAAGAGTTTTCAAAGGTTTAATACGCGATTTTTTTGAATATTTGGTTATGCATGCGTGTTACAAAACTGGAGGGCGAACCCGATTTCGGAAAACTGTTTCCTGTAAAACTTATGTTTCGGTCCACTCACACTTTGTTGTTTTAAATTCCCTCCAGGTCGTGGTACAAGCGCGGGGGCAAGCGCCGAGGCAGGGGCGGAGGCATAAAGTTTTCCGTTGCGGAGTAGTTAGTTCACAGAGTAGGATTTGTTCTTTAACCTGTTTTGTAATATTGTTCTGTGAAACTGTGGACTAGATGTCCAGTCGGATGTATTTGTTTAACTTCCCAGGTCTGACAATGGGTGTGTTGTAATATTATTTAGTTTTCCGGACTTTTGGATTCGATTGTCAGACGGGAGCAGGATGCTTCCCGATTATCGAGGCGATAATCGGGGTGGGTCCTGTCACTAAGTGACATGTACTTTTCCTTCTTAAATCAATCCCAATCCATCAGAATTAACAAATTTAATATTTTAGGTATATAGAAAATTCCAACTTATTTTCCTTCATCCAAACATACCTAAATTTTACGGCGGTGTCTCGTAAAGGGCGATGTTAATAGCCAAGGTGTATAATGAAATTCCCCTTCTATCAATATATTTGTATTAAAATATGAAAAAAAATACATCTTAATTTTAACGGATTTTAAAATATATTATAGGTTAAGTGCAACTCCCCTAATATTTTTGTATAAAAAAAAACATAAAATTATTCGTCAGAAACGAAACTTTAAATCTCATATTAAAGATCAGAGGGGTATTTGGTTTGATCATTCCAATAATTTATCTTATGTTTTTATTTCTGAATTTTCCAAACGTTTTACTTGCTTTCATTCAATTTCATCTTTTAATATTTTGGAATTTCTAAGTGTTATCTCTGCAGTAGTGTCTGTTACTCAAAATGTTGCGCTTTTAAAGCTTGTCTCCTCTGAGGAAGCTAAGAAAGCAACTTCAGGTATTGGTGCCCTTAAGACTCTTGGTTCGGGCGACATGCATGTTTTTTTCTATCAGAAATATTGGAATATTTTAAAGGAGGGTATTCTTCATTTTGTGAATGATTTTCTTGTGTATGGTACAGATCTCTCTAGTCTTAATCATACAAACATTGCTCTTATTCCCAAAGTGGACAACCCAATGTTGGTTGCTCATTATCGCCCTGTGAGTCTGTGTAATGATTCTTACAAAATTATTTCTAAATTTTTGTCAATCGTCTCCGATCGATTTTAAATACTTGTATCTCTGAAAATCAGGGTGCCTTTACACCCAGAAGGTCAATTTTAGACAATATTCCTATTATTCATGAGTTATTCTTTGATTTTATTCGCATAAAAGGTAATATTAGCACTATGGCAATTAAGCTTGATCTTGAAAAGGCTTATGATTTTCTTGACTGGGATTACATCACTGCTTGTTTATTTAAGTTTGGTTTCTTCTGTAGATGCGTAAATCTCATTCAAATGTGTTTTTATCGGCCACTTTCTTAGTTTTGGTCAACGACAAGGCAGAAGGCTTTTTTTTAAGCTTACTCGAGGCATTCATCAGAGAGCTCATTTTCCCCCATACCTTGTTATTTTATGTACGGAACTTTTTATTCGTCATATGAATCATCTTACTTCCCATACTAAAATTGTGAAAGCTACTTCTACTATTGCTTGAAATATTTTTAATGTGTTTAACACCTTTTCCAAAGCTTCAGGTCACCAAATTAACTTTCACAAATTCTCTTTGTGTTTCTCTGCAAATACCACTAGATCTAGAAGAATTTTTGTAGTCAATACTCTAGGAATTCAACATAAGACTACTATTGGTAAGTACTTAGGTTTTTTTTTTCATAATATCAATTTTTGGAAAGATCCACTAAATAGCAACGAATTACTAAAGCGTCTCAATCAGAAACTTGCTAGCTGGAAAAGTGCTTCTTTATCATAGTTAGAAAAATAACTTTAATTTGTTCGAATATGATGGGTATGCCTAATCATGCCTTATCAGTGTTTTCTTGTTCTAAAAAAGTTACTCAATGCTTTAACTCTACTTGTCAGGACCCACCCCGGTTTCACCCCGAAACCAGAGGTAAATCCCGCTCCCGTCTGACTCCTCGACACAAAACTCAAGTAAAACTCACTCAAATCCAGTCAAACGCAGGAGTAATTAGACACAATGTCCCGAAGGTAGCATTTACAGAACATAGTACGAACATACAAAGAAAATAAAACCGATAACTACACGCACGCGGAAGCCTTTAATCTATTCTGGGAACTCTCACGTCACTTCTATGCCTCAGACTCTGCCTCGACGTCAAGACCCCGCGCTAGCTCCACAACCTGGAGGGCAATTAAAAACAGAAAGTGTGAGTGGACCAGAAGGTACAAAAGTTCAAAAACCATTTTACACGAAAATCAAGTTTAACCCTCCGTTTTGAAACCACATGCATAACCAACAGTTATGAACACAGTTATAAAATAATCATTATAAACATCATAAGAAACAGAAATACTATAAAAACCTTAAGAAACCACAGCATGAGTATCAGAAACCGTATCAAAAACCATAAACATCAAATCATCATTTTCCCGATCAAACCTGCTGGACCTATCCGAGTCTTTAAACTCCCGAGTCTTTAAACTCAATCCAGGCCTTAATCATATCCGAGTCCTTAAACTCCCGAGTCTTTAAACTCAAGGCCTACGGGGGAAAATCAATATATCCGAGTCTTTAAACTCCCGAGTCTTTAAACTCAATCCGGGTCTTTAAACCCAATCCGGCCGGTCCCCCGTCACATATATCCGGGTCTTTAAACCCAATATCCAGATCCAGCAAATCCAATCTCACAACCATTTGAAAACCATTTACCAAATCCTTATCCAAACCCGAATCCGAAATCACTGGTCCGAAGCCCTTCCGGCGTTCAGAACCGTCATTCCGAACCCAAATCCGGAAAAATATCCATTTTCATACCAAAACCACATGTAATCACAATTCATATTTCATAACCCATTTATCATTATCAGAAAACCTTTATAGGTGAAAATCCCCAAATGTGTCATCAAAATCCGAAAACCAGCATTTTCTCGAAAAACGTGCAACATCTCGAAAACGTCTCGAAAAACATCATAACATATACAATGAACATAGTGTCTTAAGGAAAACCATCAAAAACGTATATAAAAACAGTTATGCATGATCGAGTTTAAGGAAAGGGTCCACTCACAGTACTGAGCCCTACTCGCGTCCCGAACGTCCAGCCCGTTCCTCGGCTTCCTCGAGAAATCCCGATCCTGTCAAACACCGTCAAATTACATTACTAGTACGTCTACGAAGGTTCACCTAAATTCCCTCAAAATTCCCCGAATCCTAAACGTAAGAACCTGGGACCCTAAACTTTCACCCTCGCGGAACTCAACTCAAACGACTTCCGATTGACCCGAAACCAACTCCATTGAACTCACAACAACTCCTAGACCAAAAACTATGTTGACCGTTTCTCCCAGAACCGCCGCACGCGCCTCCACGCGCCGCCCAAAGTGGCTGCGCGTGGCCCCACGCGCCAGCTACAGTGCACCTTCAACCTCACGTCGACCCGGTTCAACACAGTAGACTACAGCTTGAACCGGCGTCAACGGTTCTCCGCCGTGCCTGCACTAAAACACCTCCCTCCTTCTCCTATAGCTTCGTCCAACCTTACTCTAAGCATCCCCATCCTCCAATCACCTCGACACAGCCTCCTACCCGTCGTCTCAAGCTCGAAATCAAACCTCCCCAAAACTCTGTTTCACGATCCGACCACCCAGCTCACCACCCTTCACGGTGGCTTCACCAAACTCTTCCCTGAACCTCACTGAACCTAAACCAACTCTCCTAGACCTTCGACTCAACCCCAATCGTCACGACTTTGGGTTCAAACATCACAGCAAAACAGAGCACTAGAGTGTCTGCCGTCGTCTGAGCTCCGCCGTGTACCTCCCCGTCACGGCGACCATCCTAGTCGACGCCTAGGACTCTCCTGAACCTCGCCCTGACCTCCAATTCCCTCGACTCTCACCCTAGACCCACGACTTCCACGTTGAACCTCAACGGAAAACAGAGTACCGAAACGGGGGTGAGGAAATTACCTGCCTCCTGCTGCCGCCGTGAGCTCCTCTGGGGCTGGCCGACTCCCCACAGCCCTCACGACACCACCGCGATCTTCGTTGCACCGTGCACGGCTACCGCACCACCACAAGCCCTCAATCTTCTCCGTTTTCCCCCCTGAGTTCCTCCCTGGTTCCCGTGGCTCCCCACTCGCACACACCACGATTTCTCACCTCCCAACCGTCTCAACTGCTCTCTCCCACTCTCTAATCTCCCTCACACACTCACAAACTCACCAGCCACCACAATCAGCCTTCCAATTCTCTCAATTTCCTCCCTCTGTTTCTCTCTGTGTGTCGAAGCACCAGAATGCATAACACGGGTGCACCCCAATTAATTGGGCCGTGAATGCACAGGATTCTACCAGAATCCTCTACACACATGCCATGTGTCACCATCCACTCCACACACTCCCACATGGCCTAATCCCAGCCGTCCATTCCTTTCCTCTGTGCACAAATCCCAATGTGCCACAATGACCAAAATACCCTCATGTTTTACTCATTTTACGGTTTTACCGAAACTTCCTAGACCCGTAACTCTCGCCTCGTAAGTCCGATGAATACGTGCCGCCTGTCATCGAACTCAGGACGACAAGAACTATCTAACCATCCTAGGTCAACCTACCAAAACCCGATTATTCAAAAAGTCAACTATTCCCCCTATTTTACCAAAATTACGATAATGCCCTCAACCTTCCGAACATCACAACTTCCTCCACGGATGTCGGAATCAGGCGTGCCACCTGCCTATGGCTTCGTGACGTCCTAAACTACGTCCTGGTCATTGGGCAAAGTCCATCGGATCTCCCAAAATAAAAGTCAACATTTTTGCCCAAAGCAGGGGGCAAAATCGTCATTCTAGGTTCCCGGACCCCTCGGGACCACCTAACCCCTGATTAACCTTACTAATCACACCTTAATCACTCTACTTATCCCAATTCTCGGAACGGGTTGTTACACTGCTTGCAAGACTTTCTTTTGGGCAGATGTTTGTTCCCCTAAATCTAAAAGTAGACTAAGTGTGTGACCCATTGATAGGTTTAATAATGTAACGACCCGTCCCGGAAGTCGGGATTAGGGAAGTGATTAGTGACGAACTAGCTGAGTTAATCGGTGGTCAGTTGGTTACTTTTGGACTTTGGGCGCAGAATGACGATTTTGCCCCTAGAATGGGCAAATTGTCGACTTTTAGTTCGGCGGTTAATTGGGCATTGACCGATGACTGTGACGTAGTTCGGGATGTCACGAGTCTGTAGACAGGTGACACGCCCAATTCCGACATCCGAGGAGGAAGTTATGATGTTCGGAAGGTTGCGGGCACTTTCGTAATTTAGTTAAAATAGGGGGAAAAGTTGACTTTCCGTACGACAAGGTTTTTACACATAGACCGAGGACCGTTAGGTAGATCTCGTCGTCCTGAGTTCAACGACAGGCGACATGCCTTCATCGGACGTCGGACGAGCAAGATAGGGATCTAGAACGGCGAAGGGCAAAATGGTAATTTTGATTTACAAGGGCATTTTGATCTTTTTGTGCCTTAGGAATTGGGCCAATCTGATAAGGCCAAGTGTACATGAAGGATTGGATATTTTGAGTTTGGACCAGGGGATTGTGGACACGTAGGGGTAGGCTAGAGGGTTCTACACGGTTCACATAATTTTTAAAAGGTTTGTGTAACCGTTCAAACAAGAACAGAACAGGGGCAGAGAACCATCGATCGATTTCCAGAAAGTGTGTGAGAGTTGAGGATTCTAGGTTTGGGTGAGTGAGTGCAGGTGTTTATGTGTTTCTTTTAAGTGTGATTAAGAGAGCTTGGAGGATTAAGTGAGTGTGTGAAGGGAGGAAAACCCAGAGAACAAAACAGAGAAACACCGTGCACGGCTGTGCACCTCGATTGATCACACCATCAAAATTGGATGCGTGGTAGTGTTCAGCAACTTGAGAAGTACCTTGTGGACCCAGAGGAGTACGGTGGACCTTACGGTGGTGGTCATAGAACAGTTGAGTCCCTCGGTTTCCCCTGTTTCTCTGTTTTTCCAGTTTGGTTTCAAGATTTAAGTCGTGGGTTTAGGGACTTAGTCGAGCTGTTCTAAGAGTCCTAACGGGTCTTGACAGGACTCGTCCCAACTGGACCTCGATAACCGTGCCCGATCCTGCTCCCGTCTGACAAGTCAACTGAAGTCCCGAAACTATCCTTCAGCACCTATCACACAAGGGATAACTGCGTTGATTGCCGCTCATGCCTCCGCCTCGAGATCAGCCCCGAACGTTGTGCCACGGCCTAGAGGGTCATAAAAAACAGAAAGGTGTGAGTGGACAAAATATATTCGTTAAAAAACATTTATCAAAACACATTGTTTACCCTCCAGTTTATCAAACCTGCATGCATAGGGAAAAACATATGAAACATCAACACTGGCCCTCCAGCCAAACCACATAACAAGTTAAATCCCGGCTCTCAGGCCAAAACATACGAACACATAATCACCTGGCCATACAGACCAGAACTCGTACTCAATACCAGTACGTAATCACAATCAACATCAAACAGTCCTATGCATAAGGTCACAATCAAGTACTCAATCAATCAATCAATCCGCACTATTCACAAGTGCACAAACCATCACACTGTCACATCTGCACTACGCATAGGCCATAACCCGTGCCTCAGTCGTCTGGGAAGTCACCCCGAGCTCTGACTGCCCCGGCACGCATCACCCCGAGCGTTAGCCGTCTGGGAACACCCCAAGCCTCGGCTATCTGGGAATATATCTCACCCTGAGTACCAGCCGTCTGGGAACACCCTGAGTTCCGGCTGCCTGGGAACAATCACAATCATATCCCCGAGCTTCGGTCGTCTGGGAACACCCTTAGCTTCGACCGTCTGGGTATTCACAATCACAATCACAATGAAAATCATCCTGGGAGCATATCCCAAAACATCTCAATCAAATCCTTGACTCACCAATTAAGTCAAAATACTCTTTTGGAAACCTTTTTAACTCCGGGCCTAGCCCAAAATACCATTTGCATATTTCCTCGAAAAATGTGCCAAAACACCGATTAAAATAATATAATATTCCCCAAAATCCGGAATTCACCATATCGGAACATCAATCATACCAAATCATGTCAAATCATATTATAAAGCATTTAAAACATATATGCATGCATTCAGGGTAGAAAACAAAAGTCCACTCACACACCGTCCAAATCGCTCGCTTCCCGAGCTGCACGCGTTTCCGTAATTTTCGACATTTGCCAAGAATCCCGAATCCTTGAAATTCCCCCGCACGTGCCCCCACGCGCCGCCGTGAGTGGCTTCGCGTGGAAGCCACGCGCCAGCTACAGTACCGTGAACAGTCGTCGTTCTAACCCGTCCGACTGGTAAACGGGTCCTGCGACCCGCGAGGTGACCCGGTCTAATCCTGCACATTTCTAGTCCATTTCTTCAATTGATTAAACTAATAGGATCGTATTAATGTTAATTGAAGATCTGTAATGTCAATTTCGTCACTAATTACCTCAGTCTATTCGATCAAATCTCACGAGTTCGAAGTCTGTTCATCGTCGAGTTCCTCAAACCAGCATCCAACCCTTCAATTAATGAGTCATATAGCGTCGTAGGCTCATGCTAAAGGTGATTTCGAAGTCAATTTCACACGAATTGGCCCCCAATCATTCAACCCAAGCTCGAAAATCTCCGAAGTCCGCCATGTCCGTTCTAGGCCCAAACGACATCAATTATCGTTGAATTTGAGCTGGTTCCATTCAAAATGATCGCAGAGGACTTAATCCAATCTCAGTTTGCAGCATCTCGAGCTAGAAACATGAATTCGAATTTTTGAAACAAATTGAAGGGTCTCAGGTTCTTGGGTGTTTCTTCCCCTTTTTCTTTCGTTTTTCTCCCAATCTCATCCTCTCCCTTTCCTTTCCAATTTTTCCTTTTCACCTGTTCTTAGTTGTGATCAAGCAGAGAAAAAGAGATCAATGGATTTTCTGTAAAATTATAGGGTATTCTCTCTGTTTTTCCAAAACACCCGCACAGGTTTATACATAATTTGTTTTCCCAGTTGCAATCCACACCGTCCATTTCATGTGCCCCATCATCAAATCCAGCCACTAATCTTCTTCTTAGAGTGACAAATGTCACTTAATAACAATTCCTCATCCACTTAGGCTGAATCAGCCACTTAAATCATTTAATATCAATTTATATCAGCTAAGTTCACCGAAAAGGACTTTGACTGCCCAAATGACCATTTTACCCTTCATGTCACCATTTACCATTTCGCCCCTGCACTTTCCATACCCACAACTTTCTCGTCCGAACTCCGATTGACGCATGCCGCCTGTCTACGGATTCAGCGTCTCGAGACCTCTCCAATGGTCTTCCCGGAAAGTCCAAACAATGTCCCGATCCAAAAGTCAACTTTTGGCCCATTTCGACCAATTTACCAACTTACCCTCAAACTTCCTCACGTCATAACTTTTTCCTCGAATGTCAGAATTGGGCGTGCCACCTGTCTATGAACTTGTGACGTCCCGAACTACGTCACAGTCATCGGTCAAAGTCCGTTTGACCGCTCGAATAAAAAGTCAACCGTTCGCCCAATTCTAGGGGCAAAATCGTCCTTTTCCTCAAATTTTCCAAATTTTCGTGTTTCGAATTTCCGGGGCATCACAGGTCTAGTAAGTTGTATTTGAGCTCAGGGAAACAACCTCGTGGCTGGGAGGACAACCAGTGGCCGGGGACAAAAACTGGGATGTTTCGGGTTTAAATTCGAGTTTTGGGAGATGAGTGTTAGACTGTTATTTCGTGTTTTAAGTAGTGGAATAGGTTTCTAGGGGTAGGACGATCCTAATGGTGAAGGAAGGATAAAAAATGGGCTGCAAACGAGAGAGAACCAGCCACGCAGGTCGAGTTACAGTAGCTGGTCTGAACCGGGCTTAGACCGGGTCGAAGCAAGGTTGATGGTGACACTGTTCATGCGCGTGGGTTTCACGCGCAGAAACTTCCAGACGAGCGTGGGGGCGCGTGAGGGGTAGTTTGGGAAATAGTTCAACACAACTTTTAAAGTATTCGATGTAACGAACATTTTGGCGCTGGTTTCGAGTCAATCGGGCATCGTCTCGATATGTTTTGAGCTGTCCGAAGGTTTTAGGGCTCGGTTAAAAATAGTTAAAAATACGGAAAAATTATGGGACTTGAGTAGGACTTTTGTGAAGTAGTTAGTGACCTCGTTATGGGTTTTGGACAGGTTCAAGAAATCCGAGGATAGCGAATTGGCCGGGAACTGCGTAACTGCGCGCGTATCGAGGCGACGTTGAAATGGTCTGTGAGTGGACTTTGCTTTCTAACTCTTGATGCATGCATATATGTTTTTATATGTTTTCTATACTGGATTCTATGATTTGATTTATGATTGTGATGGTTTACGATTTGTGCACGTTTTTCGAGGAAATTACGGTATTTCACGTATTACGAGATTTGACGGATATTGTGATTTGAACCTGGTTTTAATGGTTTGATTTAGGGATTTGAAATACGATTTGATTTCAAAGAAAGTAAAAGGATTTTGGAGAGTGTTTTCGGGCTTGAAGCCCAGTTCAGAAAAGTGATTTTAAGAAACGTGATTTCGGGTTTTGGAATCGAAATTCCGGATGACGATTTGGAATTCGATTCGGGACTTGAAAGTGGATTCTGGGTTTGGGTTCGGAATGGTTATTCCGGATGCCGGCTTACGGAATGATGGTTGCGGACTCGGATCTGGAAAGGAGATGGATATGAGTTCTGGGTTTGGATTCGGGATCCTGATTAGATTGCGGATTCGGATTCGGAAATGGAAAACGGTTTTCAAACGGTTTTGGATTGGATTTGCTGGATCTGGTTATTGGGTTTAAAGACCCGGATGATGTTTGACGGGGGACGGGCCCGGATTGGGTTTAAAGACCCGGATTGAGTTTAAAGACTCGGATATATTGATATTTTCCCCCGTATGCCTGTTGAGTTTAAAGACTCGGGAGTTTAAAGATTCGGATTATATTGAGGCCTGGATTGAGTTTAAAAACTCGGGAGTTTAAAGATTCAGATAGATCCAGCAGGTTCGGTGAATGGAAATGTGATATGGTTTTCAATCATGGTTTTCTGAGGTTTTGGGCTATTCCCGGATGAAATGGTTTTCGATGGTTTTGGGCTGAGGCCCGGGATTTGAGAAAAAGGAAAATGTGTTTGGTTTCGTACATGGTTTTTGGATGCATGCATCTGGTTTTACGTGGAGGGCATAAATTTCTTTTTTGATTAAAATGTAATTTCGAAACTTATTTATTTTTGTCCACTCACAGTCTTTTCGTGTTTTCGATACCCTCCAGGTTGTTGCGGTGCGGGCTGTTGGTCGAGATAAACGGAGACATCACACTCGTGATCCACAGTAGTTCGGCATACTCTGGGAAAACTGTTTACCTTTTCAGATGATTGAATCGAGACTCCCTTGTCCGACTTACGTGTCGTACGAAGGTTGGACGTTGGTTTAGCCTTCGTGTCATGCGTAAGTCAGACGGGAGCAGAGTTTAGTCCTTAATCCTGGGGGATTAGGGGTGGGCCCTGACAAATAAAGTGGCTTTGGCCAAATTGGGTTAGAAAATTTTAACTCAACCTGAGAATCTGATAAAAAACTGAAAATCTGACATAATGAAACTACATCAAAATATAAAAAGTAATCACTCCTCTAAATTACGTATATAAATAATTGAATAACTCAAAATCTTACATAATTAAACTACATAAAAAAAAACCTAAAAAAAAAGCCACTCCTCTAATTTAGGTATATAAATAAATACCTAAAAGTTATGGGCATCATCCGAACACAAAGAAAATATTCATGTTGAAGAAAACTAGATGAGAATGTAGGCCGCATCTGATTATAAGTTTTGAAACACATAGAACTTGTACTTAGAGGAAAAATAGGTTTTTCTTGTAAATAGGTAAATATGTTTTCTTATTTTAATAAAGGATAATAATATACATGACTTAAATGGCATGCTTTGTAATTTTTTCAAAACCATAGAACTAAAAGAAATAACATAAATTATATAACACTTAAATCTAACGTAAATTTATAGTTAATGCACCTAGTTAATGTAATGGACTACTTTGCATATTGGATCATTATATATATATATATAAACCTATATATAATTACTTCTAGCCCAAATCCTTTGAGATAGAATTAGAATTAGAATTAGAGTTAAAAATATAATATCTTTATATATATATATATATAATTTGTCTTTTATCCTTATGATATTTTTACCAAGCTTCAAATTTATTTGTTCATTTACTTCTGAAATAGAGCACAACCAGTGATGAAAATATTGACAATTTCATTGATATTTTGGTCGACATTTTGGAAAAATAAGGGATCGGCATCAAAATAAGGAAGGAATTTTTCCCCACAATATTCAACTTTTCTTCCTATTTCGAAGAATATCAGCAATATTCACTGATATCAACTGAAATGCATTGAAATCCACTCGGTGTTTTGGCTAGGTAGGAGACATGAGATGGTCAGATGGAGGAGTGGAGTGACAATTGGGCAAATCGGAGAAGCTGGTTTTAGTCATGGCTGTCATGGTGGAGCTTGGGCCTGCTTGGGTCCTTGCCGCGAAGAGAAGAAGAGGAGTGGAATGGCTTGGGCGAATTAGTGAATTGGTTTCCGTCACGGTTGTCCTGGTGGAGCTTGGTTCTGCTTGGATCCTTACTGCGAAGAAAAAGAAAATAAAGAGTGATGAGAGGGAGACGAAGAAGAAGAAAAAAAAACGAGTGATGAGAAGGGGTCAATGAGAGAGATCAATCATCAAATGGATTGCGGATGAGTGGATATAATATAATAATTTTAGAAGAAGCTTGGTAGATGAGTGGATATTTTTATTGTCATGGAGCCTCATTTTACTTTGTTACTTATAAATATATATCAATCATTAAATTCAAATGGTTAGTGGGTGAGTGGATATAATATATTAATTTTAATTTTTGTACAATACTTTGTTACCACTTTAATCTAAAAATATATTATTATATTATATCATTTTTATTGTTAATTACTTTATACATATATTTTTATTGTAAATCTTAAATATATTGTTTATTTATTATTAATCAATATGTACTTTATTAATTTTGCTAAAAGGAAGAATAGGTGCTCTTAAATATTGTACACATTCATATAAACGAGTAAAATATCTTTAGTGCTAAATTAAAAATAAAATTATGTTTTAATTTCTATTTATATTTAAGATTTTATATTATTAGTCATTTTCAAGTTATATTATATCATATATTTATTATATGAAAGTTATTTCACATTTTTTATTAGCCGTATATAACAATTTTTTTGGATTTTTAAAATTCTTTTAAAGTTTTATTAAAATTTTCCAACTTCTAAACTAGATTGATCTCCACAAAAGGAAAAGATTTCCTGCTCAAAGCTGTAATACAAGCAATCCCTTCTTATTCCATGAGTGTCTTTCAATTGCCTAAAAGAATACGTTCGGAACTCACTTCACCATGTGCTAAATTCTTGTGGGAAAAACAATACAATTGTCGGGGTATTCGTTGGATACAATGGAAAGCTTTATGCCGTCATAAGGACGAGGGGGGACTCGGCTTCTGGGACTTTATCGACTTTAATCAGGTCCTATTGACTAAACAATGTCGGCATATCTTAAGTGCATCTACTTCCTCGATTAGCACCGTTTTTCAAGCCCGTCATTTCCCCACGGTGACTTCTTGCATGTTGTTAAGGGACAGTCCCCGTCTTTTATATGGTCTTTGCTTTGGAGTTGCGAACTCCTCAATAATGGCCACGGTAGAGGGTGGGGAATGGACAATCCATTAGTATATATTCTGATGCTTGGTTAGCATCTCCGGTAGGAATGTACGTACATTTGTTCTCCACCTACTGTCCCACAAAAAACCCGGGTTAGTCATCTCTTTAGTACCCATGATTGTTGGGACCTTGACATCCTCCCTAAATTGTTTTGGGACTCTGAAATGGTTCTAGTTTTGTTTATCCCAATGCGGCTCTTTCCTCTAGCTTCGTTGGTTGGTGAATGGTTAGCCTCTTGCTTTTGGGACTTTTTCCAGTATGTATTACCATTATTATAACCCCAATAATTGGTTCGCGCCACCTATCTTTGCTGGAGTATTTGGTATGATCGAAACATAACTCTAACTACTGGGAAATCTCTATCAGCTCAGTCTCCTTTTGCCCACAACAACGGATTAATGAATGAATTTATATTTGCTATTTACTTCAATCCTCATGTTCCGATGACTAGTGGGAGTATTGCCAAATAGGAGCTCTCGTTCCTTCCAAACCCTAAGCTAAATGTTGATGGGGCCGCAAATCAATGGGATAGAGCACTTGGCTTGAGAGCAGTGATTCGAGATAGTTCTGGCAATCTTATGATGGCCATTTCCAAAGGAATACGAGGGCACTTATCCCCTCAGGCAACAGAGCTAATGGCTGCGTGCTTGGGTTTACAAGTTGCTAACCACATGGGCTACAATTTTTCTATTATGGAAATGGATGCACATGCTGTTATTTGACTCTTACAATCCAATGATACTTGTTTGGATGCTAATGGTGCTTTGGCGGAGGAGGCGCAAACCTATTTTCGCTATTTTGAATAAGTTCTGTCATTTTACCCCTCGAGCTTGTAACCAGTTTGTACACCTTATATCTCAAAAAGCCTTTTTATTTCTTGGACTTGGATAGAAGAAGGCTCGGTCTGTGTAGCAAGTGCTCTGCTGGCTGATCACTCTGAGGTTGAACTCTGAATTAGCGTACCATGTACATTCACGCCCAGAAATCATTCTCAAATCCTTTCAGATTATTTCTTTTGCAATGCGCGGTGACATCTTACATTTCAATCCTAAAAAGCACGATGCACTCTTTTTTCTTATCCTATTTTTTTCTCATTCAATTTTTCTGGAAAAGATTTTTTAATTAGGGAGCACAATGCGTAGTTTTCAAACTTCAACTTGTGACACTTTTTCTTGTTATCGACTCTCTTTGCATTTTTTTTTGGGATTGTTTTTTCTTTTTCTTTTTCCCATGTGAACTCTTTTAGGGCTGCAGATCTTTTGATCTAGCTATTGATCATAAGATTCATGTATAGGATCTTGATGGACCGAGTGTCTCATTTCGTACTATTGTTGATATTTTAGAGTAAAACATCCCTTCCAATAAAAATAAATAAATTTCCACTACTTTTATTAAGTGTGAACTATATCAATATCAAATTATCCATAAATTTGACTATGGATATTTCTATCAATATCGATATTTTCATTCTTAAGTACAATACAACGAGTTATGTAATATCTTGTTTGAAAAAAAATAGAGTATCAACCAATTGCTTGCCAAAAAAATAAAGTATCAATTAATGGAATCAAGCAGCCCTCATCATTGGGCTGGGTTGGGCAAACCCGACCCAAATTTTTTGAGTTTGTGCATGGCCCATTTCATAATTTAAAAATTATTGGGCTGGGCTGGACGGGCTTAGCCATAAATATGAAAACTCATACCTTTTATCAGATTGGGTTTGGGCTAGATTTTTATCGAACTTTATGGGTCAGGCTTACTAAGCTCATTTGGGTCGGGCTCAATTGGGCTTTTAGAAGTTATTAAAAAAATTTGGAGTTGGAAAAAAAGTTGAAAATCATTGGAAAGAAAGAAAGTACATAATGACATTGAAAAATCATTAACATATATCCTTAAGTGTTGAGGCAATCAATCTCAAAGACTACGTTTAATACAATTTAAAATTATACACTGCCTGTACCAAAACTCATGTTGGAGATATTAATGTTGAATAAAACATAGAATCGTTAAGTAGGGAAGGCTATATCAAAGCTCATTGTTTTATTCAATTCTTTTAATTGAAGTATTTAAAGCGTGTTGAAAATTTAGAGTTTAGAGAATCCATTGTACCATTTTTTAAAGCATTTGTTAATTCTTACTTCTACTAGCATGATTCTTACAATTATCATTATTATCATTTTATTCTTATAATTTCCTAACTAATAATAGGTTTATATACACGAGCTTACAGGTCGGGTTTATATAGGCAGGTCGAGCCGGACTTATTAGGTTCAGGCCTGTCAGGTTTGAATACCTTAAATCCATGTAACGAGCCAGAAAGTCGAGAAAAGTAAAATTAGGAAAATTTAATGGAAATGATAGTTTTGCCATATAGGGTCAAAGATTGACCTTTTGGCTTTGACATCTTTTGGATATTTCATGAGGACCATTAGGTAGGCCTCAAAATTCCGAGTCCGTAGACATGTGGTATGCTGAAATTAAAGATCAAATAGGTTCGATATGGGCCAAAATAAAGTAAAGGCATTTTGGTAATTTTGGACATAAGGGTATTTTGGTAATCGTACAAGAGGAATCTAGGTCCATCTAGAAGATTCTTGATATTTCTTTCCTTATCCTTTCTACGACCTACTTAGCCTTGTATATAAACATTGTATTGGGGTTGTGCGAAAAATTCGGTGGGTGGTGGCCAAGAGGAAGAAAAATGAAGAACAAAAAGGAGAAAAACCAGAGAAAAGAGGGGAGAACTAGGGAGAACGAGAGAGAAAGAAGTGGAAAGAAAGGACAAGGAACAGAGAGGGAGGAAAGCAAGAGCAGAAGAAACAGTGAAGGAAGAAAGCTAGAGGAGAAGGGAGGAAACACTCTCGGACCCGTGACCTAAGTTAGACTTCCATGGAACCATAAGTTTTGTAACGCCCCGGAAACTCGAAGGATGTAAATTTGTAAAATAATGTATGAAATGAGGTTTTTACCCTTGTAAATAGTATGGTTAAATGTTGACTTTTTTCTTGGCAGGTTGAACGGACGTTGGCCGATGACTGTGACATAGTTCGGGACGTCACGAGTCCGTAGACAGGTGGCACGTCCGATTCCGACGATCAGGGAAGAAGTTATGACGTTCGGAAGTTCGAGGGCATTTTCGTAATTAGGGTAAAAAGGGGGGAAATTGTTGACTTTTTGGTCGACCACTATTTTTCACACAATTCGAGGACCATTAGGTAGGTCTCGATGCCCTGAGTCCGTAGACAGGCGGCACACTGAAAATGGACCTCTAACGAAAAAGTTACGATTCTAGAACGAGGAAGGGCATTTTGGTAATTTTGTGAAGGAAGGGTAAAATGGTAATTTTGAGGGTGCAGTTTGAAAACAGCCGTGAGTGGATTGTTAAGGGAATTGTTTAACAAATCAAGTGACAATTGTCACTAACAAAGGTTGGATTAGTGGCAGTTTGGGGCTAAGTGGAAACAGGCGTGCTGGGTAGACTGTGTATGACAGGACCCGCCCCGATCCCACAGGGACCACAAGGGCACGTGCCCTGCTCCCGTCTGACACCCACTAATTCATACCAATTTTAACCTCAAAACATCAAATGCATAAATAATCAAATTTAAGTCATACAACAAATCCGAATTAAGCAGATGTCAGACAAGGGATGAAATCCAAAATTACAAGTTCCGAGCACGACTCTAACATAAACCTGCGGGTAAACCACCCAGCAGGGGTTCAGGTACGCAGAAGTAGATCTATGCCTCAGCCTCAGGTTCCTCCTCTACCTCAGTATCACGACCTGGAGGGGTTACCAAAAACATTAAGGGTGAGTGGACCGAACTCAAGTTTATAAAATCATTTGAAAAGTAAAACATATAATTTACCCCTCTGTTTTCCAAACATGCATGCAGCATCCTTTAAAATCATAAATAATATAATATGAATCATAAGGCATGTAATAAAACCATAACCATAATTTTAGCTACTGCACTATACACTCCAATCCCGACATCCCAGATGTCTGACGTCCCTGACGTCCAATAAGGTCACAATCACAAGGCTACGCGTGCCACTCGAGTCTCAATTCCGAGTTCAATCCCCGAACCCCGTTCGGGTACAGCATCCCCGATGCTTAGCGTCGCAGACGCTGCCCGTTCGGGTACAGCATCCCCGATGCTTAGCGTCGTAGACGCTGGACGTTCTAGACGTCCGTGACCTCTCCGGGGTACCTCATCCGGAGGAGACAATATAATATGGAAGGATCTATACAGTGCAGCACCAAATACATTTTATTGATATCCACATGCAACATATATGTATACATAGGTAAAATCTGAACCGATTATTAGGTTTCATCACACGGGTCTCATGCCCAAATACCGTGAAACGTGCCATAACCGAAATCTCAATATCATCAAAACCATTTATAGATTCCAGCATGTGAACATATAAGTAAATCAGAAAACATTTAAGCATGCAAGGGTTTAATGAAAACGGGCCCACTCACAGTACAATCCTGCTAGAAACCGAACGTATACCCTCGTCCTGGTACAGATGTACAATCCATGTCAAGTCCAAAGTATTCGTAAAGGTCAATTTAAACCCCCAACATTCAACCATGAAAGCCTAGGCCGAAACCGGCCCGGGAAAGCCGCCCGAACGCGCTTCCCAATGCAATAAACCTTAATTTGACCAACTTAATGATCTCCGATCGACCCGAAACCACCGCCATTGGATCCGGATCGTCGAAACCTAAAGAATGGTGGTGGTCCCACCAAAAGTACTGTTCACACGCGCCCACACGCGCCAGTCAACGCGTCGGTCAACGCAGGAACAGTCCCTGCTGACGTCAGCATGACGTCATGCTGAAGTCATCTGACAGCTGTCAGGTCTGACATGTCAGACTCTTACAGGTGCCACGTGTCAACATCCGATTGGTCCACCTCACTGATCTATCAGGCCACGTGTCAGATCTGACATGTGCCACGTGTCAGCACGGCACTTTTCCACGTCACTGACATGTCAGTGACACGTGGCAGTCCCTGATTGGGCCACGTCACTGACATGTCAGTGCTGACTGTGCACTGACATGTGACACGTGTCGGCTCACGGTTGGTCCACGTCACCTGACAGTCTGACAGGGTGCCACGTCATCACCTCTGTCCTCAGACGGGTTGACCCGTATCTCTGCAACTCGGGTCGATCAGACCCGCGATCATGACCCGGTCACCATTTCACCATTTCTTAATCATTTTTGTTCAGGTTTGTTCCTAACTACTCGTCTTAATCCCAGAAACAGTTCTAGCTAATTAAAATCAATAAACAAGGGCTGAATCGAAGACTCACCTCGATGAACAGACCCGGGTTCCCGTCGCTGTTTAGCCACCGTTCAGGTCACCTCCGACCACGAAGTCACGTCCTAAAGTTCCCTATCAGTCCATAGAATCGAATAGGATCAAATTAACACAAAACTAAACGTTGGAAATCAAGTTACCAAATCCTGGGTTTTTGAAACCGTTTCGGGTTTAGAAACCGGCTCACCTCGCCGCCGTCTGCCGCCGTCCACCGCCGTGCCTCCCTCCTTCCCCGTGAGTCCAGCAACACACAGACACAGAGAGTGGGTGATGAGCTGGGGTGTTTGTTCAAATGGGCAGAATGTGCATTTCGGGTAGGAAATATAAAGAATGGAGGGAAAGGAAATGGACGGTCCAGATTTGATCTCAAGGATGAGATCAATGGTTCAGATTAGATCTGGTTACTTCAAATCAATGGCTGAGATCAAAAGTGGATTTTAATGCTATTTAATCCCATAGTGGATCTGATCCAATCTAGCCAATGGGTGAGTGACACTTGTCACTCACCAGGTGTCCTCCAATCAGATTTCCAGAATAAAATATTTGGCACGAAAACCGAGACACGAACCTCCCGATTCCACGTTTCTGACCATAACTTCCTCATACGAAGTCCGATTTTGGCGTGCCGCTTGTCTACGGACTCAGGACTTCGAGACCTACCTAATGGTCCTTGAGTCAACTGAAAATTAGTTGCCAAAAGAAAAGTCAACATTTTCACCCCCAAATGTCCAAATTACGGTAATACCCCTGAACTTCCGATAGTCATAACTTTTTCCCTGATCGTCCGAATTGGACGTGCCACCTGTCTATGAACTCGTGACGTCCCGAACTACGTCACGGTCATATGTCAAAGTCCGTTTAATTCATCAATCAAAAAGTCAACAATTGGCCATACCCATAACAAGGGTAAAAACGTCAAATCACACAATAAATTACAATATTGAAATCCTCGAATTTCCGGGGTGTTACAACCTTCCCCCCTTAAGAAATTTCGTCCCCAAATTTCAAAGAAACAAATGAGGAAATTGTTCTCGCATTTGAGCCTCAGGCTCCCATGTGGCTTCTTCCACATTCTAGTTTCTCCAGAGAATCTTCACGAGAGGGATCGTCTTCCGACGTAGTACCTTATCCTTCCGATCCAAGATCTGTACTGGTTGTTCATCAAAGCTCAAATCCTCCCGTAGTTCGACAGGTTGTTCCCCAAGTACATGAGAAGCATCACGTACGTACTTCCGCAGCATCGATATGTGGAAAACATCGTGAACTCTAGATAGTTCTGGAGGTAGTGCCAATCTGTAAGCAACTCTGCCTATTCTTTCCACGATCTCATATGGTCCGATAAAACGCGGACTCAGTTTCCCTCGTCGACCGAATCGGATAATCCCCTTCCACGGTGATAACTTCAGGAAGACGAAATCTCCCACTTCAAATTCCAAGTCTCGAATCCGTCGATCGGCATAACTCTTCTGGCGATCCTGTGCCGCCTTCAATCTCTCCTTGATAACACGAACAGTTTCCATGGTTAAGTCCATCAATTTCGGCCCTACTGCCGCTCGCTCTCCTATCTCCGTCCAACAGATAGGTGTCTTGCACTGTCGACCATACAGTGCCTCGTAAGGTGCCATCCCGATGCTTGCCTGATAGCTGTTGTTGTAAGCGAATTCCATCAATGGCAAATGAGTATCCCAAGAGTCCTGAAACTGTAATACACATGACCTCATCATGTCCTCCAGGGTCTGAATGGTTCTTTCAGACTGTCCATCTGTCTGTGGATGGAAAGCAGTACTGAAACGTAGGGTTGTTCCCAGAGTAGCTTGCAAACTCCGCCAGAACCTGGAAGTGAAACGCGGATCACGATCGGACACGATCGATTCCGACGTACCATGCAATCGTATGATTTCCTTCACAAACAATTGAGCCAGTCGATTAGGTTTATAGGTCTCCTGAACAGGCAGAAAATGGGCTGATTTGGTTAAGCGATCCACGTTCACCCATACTCCGTCCACTCCGCTCTGAGTTCTCGGTAATTTAAAGACGAAGTCCATGGTGATGTGATCCCACTTCCACTCGGGAATCGGAAGTGGCTGCATAGCCCCATAAGGTCTCTGCCGTTCCGCCTTAACCTGTTGACAGGTTAAGCATTTGCTCACGAATTCAGCAATATCCTTCTTCATTCCTGGCCACCAATAATGGTTCCGGAGGGTACGGTACATCTTTGTACCTCCCGGATGCATAGCATAGGCCGAACTATGGGCCTCCTCAAGAATCTCGGCCCGTAACTCTGCCACTGCAGGTACACACAAACGGCCCAACTTCACAAGCGCTCCATCGTCCCGGATGGTAAAATCCTGTCTCCCATCCGCATCGATCTCAATTCTGTAAATACAGAGTATCGGATCCTGAAGTTGTGCCTCGATGATCCGATCAATCAGTACTGGTCGTACATGGAAGCTGGCCAACAAAGCTCCATGCTTATCCGTACCCAAGATAACTCCCGCCTTCCGGAGTTCCACCAGTAAGGGAAGATACACCATCCCTAGGTGTGCAACGGATCCTGCTGACTTCCTGCTGAGTGCATCAGCCACCACATTGGCCTTACCCGGATGGTACTCGATCGTACAGTCATAGTCCTTCAGCAGCTCCAACCATCTCCGTTGTCTCATGTTAAGCTCCTTCTGAGTGAATAAGTATTTAAGACTTTGGTGGTCGGTGTATATACGACACGTTGCGCTGAACAGATAATGTCTCCAGATCTTCAGGGCATGAACCACCGCTGCCAACTCCAAATCATGGGTAGGGTAGTTCAACTCGTGGGTCTTCAGCTGCTGGGATGCATATGCGATAACCTTGCCTGTTTGCATCAACACGCAGCCCAGACCTTGCAGCGATGCATCACTGAAAACCACAAACTCTCCACTGTCATCCGGCAATGCAAGGACAGGTGCAGTGGTCAATCGATCTTTCAACTCTTGAAAGCTCCGATCGCACTGCTCGTCCCAGATGAACTTCACTCCCTTCCGAGTCAAACGAGTCAATGGTGCAGCAATTTTAGAGAAACCCTCCACGAATCTCCGGTAGTAACCTGCTAATCCGACGAAACTCCGCACCTCGGTCACGGTTGTCGGTTTCGCCCAGTTGGTCACCGCTTCTGTTTTCTGGGGATCCACGCAAATCCCATCCGTCGATATCACGTGTCCTAGAAAACCAATACTGCTCAGCCAAAACTGACACTTGCTCAGTTTGGCGTACAATTGTTCTTGTCTCAGCCTCTCCAAGACCAACCGTAGATGTTCCTCATGTGCACGGGCACTCCTCGAGTACACCAAAATGTCATCGATGAACACAATCACGAACTTATCCAGGTAGGGTCGGAAGACCCGGTTCATCAGATCCATGAATGCTGCCGGAGCATTCGTCAAACCAAATGGCATAACAAGGAACTCGTAGTGTCCGTAACGGGTTCGAAAGGCAGTTTTCGGAATATCCTCCTCCGAAGTCCTCAGTTGGTGATACCCAGACCGCAAATCAATTTTCGAGAAGCACTGAGCTCCCCGCAACTAGTCAAAAAGGTCATCGATCCTGGGTAGAGGATACTGGTTCCTCAGCGTCACCTTGTTGAGTTGTCGATAGTCAATACATAAACGGAGACTTCCCTCCTTCTTCTTTACGAACAACACCGGTGCTCCCCACAGTGAAGTACTCGGTCGGACATATCCCAAATCCACCAACTCCTGCAATTGTGTCTTGAGTTCTCGTAACTCGGCCGGCGCCATCCGGTATGGTGCCTGGGATATAGGTCGGGTACCCGGGAGTAGTTCAATAGTGAACTCGATCTCCCGCGATGGTGGCAATCCAGGTAAGTCTTCCGGGAACACATCCGGAAACTCACATACCACCGGTATCTCGTCGATACCCGGAGTACCAACCTGCTCCGACACGACATGCGCCAGATAACCCTGGCATCCCTTCCGTAGAAGTTTGGTAGCAGTAAGTGAAGAGATCACTTCAGGAGGCGAACCGTCACGTTCCCCCTGAAAGATAACCTCCGGCAAACCCGGGCTCCGCAGAATCACTTGCTTGCTACAGCAGTCGATGAGCGATCCGTGCTCCGATAGCCAATCCATCCCTAGGATTATATCGAAGTCGTGGATATCCAAAATAATTAAGTCTGCTGGTAAATCCACATCCTCAATTCTTACCGGGCACCTCCGAATCACCTGATTCACAAGGTACACGATGCCCATCGGGGTGCCAACACCCATTTCGCAATCTAAAGCTGATACCACACAATCAAGCATACCAGCACAACTTTTCGAAATAAAAGAATGTGTAGCCCCCGCATCCATCAATACACGTACAAGAAGGTTAAAGATATGTAGTGTACCTGTGACCACGCCTGGGGCAGTCCTCGCCTGTTGCTGGGTCATTGCAAACACTTGGGCCCTCGGCCCTCCGTTCCGTCCGCGCCCGCGCGCGCCACGCCCAGCACCACGGTCACCTCCCTGACCGCGACCTCCATTAGTGTGGGAAGCCGTGCTCTGCACCACACTAGAGCCCCCAGCGTCGTTGTTCTTGGACAACTGCGGGCAATCACAGGCATAGTGGCCCTCCTCTCCGCAAGCAAAACAAGTTACTGGCCTTGGCCTGTCCGAATGCCTGCCAGAAGCACCACTCCAAGATGAGCGTTGCCCAGAGTTGTATCCAGATCCTCTGCCCTGAGAGCCTCCGCGTCGACCTGACCAGCCACGACCCTTGAAGGATGAGGGTGCTCCCCTGTAGCCCCCTCCCTTGTTGTTCTTCTGGCATGATGGCCCACGGTGTGGGCGATCCTGACGTCGCCCCTCGCCCGAAGGCTGTCGTGTCTGGTGTGCCGCCAGACTGGCCTCGACACGCACCGCAGCGTCGACCAAATCTCTCAGTGAAGCATAAGTAGCAGCAATCACACTTGCCCGGATCTCTCCTCGGAGTCCAAGCTCAAACCTTTGGCATTTGTCCTCCTCCGTGCTCACGAATGATGTAGCGAACCGGGATAGTTTTCCGAAAGTTTGCTCGTAGTCTGCAACGAACATGTCACCCTACTCCAGCCGCAGGAATTACGCCTCCCGTGCCGCGCGAAAGGATCGCGGGTAGTACTGGTCCAGAAATCTGGAACAGAAAGCTTCCCAAGTAGTGGTATGGACAGACCACCCAGACATTTCGAGTCCGTGCCACCACTGGTAGGCTCCTCCTTCCAGCAAGAAGGCCGCCAGAGTTACCCGTTCGCCCGGAGGGCAGTGCATCACCGTGAAGATCCTCTCCCACTTGGTGATCCAATCATGAGCATCCTTGGGGTTTGATCCCCCGCAGAAAGGAGTGGCTCCCAACCGTTGAGCCCTTTCAATGCTCGCGCATTCCATCTCCCTTTCCAGATCCTCGTCGGTTCGTGTATGAGGAATTCTCCTAGGAGGCATAACCAACTGTCAAGAGGCATAGATCAGAAAACAATATTCTTAAAAGTCGAAAAGTAACTTGTACTAATCGCTAGTCTAGCATGCTGACCATACCCTAGTACTGACCATAACCTAGTGCTCTGATACCAAGCTGACAGGACCCGCCCCGATCCCACAGGGACCACAAGGGGACGTGCCCTGCTCCCGTCTGACACCCACTAATTCATACCAATTTTAACCTCAAAACATCAAATGCATAAATAATCAAATTTAAGTCATACAACAAATCCAAATTAAACAGATGTCAGACAAGGGATGAAATCCAAAATTACAAGTTGTGAGCACGACTCTAACATAAACCTGCGGGTAAACCACCCAGCAGGGGTTCAGGTACGCAGAAGTAGATCTATGCCTATGCCTCAGCCTCAGGTTCCTCCTCTACCTCAGTATCACGACCTGGAGGGGTTACCAAAAACATTAAGGGTGAGTGGACCGAACTCAAGTTTATAAAATCATTTGAAAAGTAAAACATATAATTTACCCCTCCGTTTTCCAAACATGCATGCAGCATCCTTTAAAATCATAAATAATATAATATGAATCATAAGGCATGTAATAAAACCATAACCATAATTTTAGCTACTGCACTATACACTCCAATCCCGACATGCCAGATGTCTGACGTCCCTGACGTCCAATAAGGTCACAATCACAAGGCTACGCGTGCCACTCGGGTCTCAATTCCGAGTTCAATCCCCGAACCCCGTTCGGGTACAGCATCCCCGATGCTTAGCGTCGTAGACGCTGGACGTTCTAGACGTCCGTGACCTCTCCGGGGTACCTCATCCGGAGGAGACAATATAATATGGAAGGATCTATACAGTGCAGCACCAAATACATTTTATTGATATCCACATGCAACATATATGTATACATAGGTAAAATCTGAACCGATTGTTAGGTTTCATCACACGGGTCTCATGCCCAAATACCGTGAAACGTGCCATAACCGAAATCTCAATATCATCAAAACCATTTATAGATTCCAGCATGTGAACATATAAGTAAATCAGAAAACATTTAAGCATGCAAGGGTTTAATGAAAACGGGCCCACTCACAGTACAATCCTGCTAGAAACCGAACGTATACCCTCGTCCTGGTACAGATGTACAATCCCTGTCAAGTCCAAAGTATTCGTAAAGGTCAATTTAAACCCCCAACATTCAACCATGAAAGCCTAGGTCGAAACCGGCCTGGGAAAGCCGCCCGAACGCGCTTCCCAATGCAATAAACCTTAATTTGACCAACTTAATGATCTCCGATCGACCCGAAACCACCGCCATTGGATCCGGATCGTCGAAACCTAACGAATGGTGGTGGTCCCACCAAAAGTACTGTTCACACGCGTCCACACGCGCCAGTCAACGCGTTGGTCAACGCAGGAACAGTCCCTGCTGACGTCATCGCTGACGTCACTGCTGATGTCAGCATGACGTCATGCTGAAGTCATCTGACAGCTGTCAGGTCTGACATGTCAGAATCTGACAGGTGCCACGTGTCAACATCCGATTAGTCCACCTCACTGATCTATCAGGCCACGTGTCAGATCTGACATGTGCCACGTGTCAGCACGGCACTGGTCCACGTCACTGACATGTCAGTGACACGTGGCAGTCCCTGATTGGGCCACGTCACTGACATGTCAGTGCTGACTGTGCACTGACATGTGACACGTGTCGGCTCACGGTTGGTCCACGTCACCTGACAGTCTGACAGGGTGCCACGTCATCACCTCTGTCCTCAGACGGGTTGACCCGTATCTCTGCAACTCGGGTCGATCAGACCCGCGATCATGACCCGGTCACCATTTCACCATTTCTCAATCATTTTTGTTCAGGTTTGTTCCTAACTACTCGTCTTAATCCCAGAAACAGTTCTAGCTAATTAAAATCAATAAACAAGGGCTGAATCGAAGACTCACCTCGATGAACAGACCCGGGTTCCCGTCGCTGTTTAGCCACCGTTCAGGTCACCTCCGACCACGAAGTCACGTCCTAAAGTTCCCTATCAGTCCATAGAATCGAATAGGATCAAATTAACACAAAACTAAACGTTGGAAATCAAGTTACCAAATCCTGGGTTTTTGAAACCGTTTCGGGTTTAGAAATCGGCTCACCTCGCCGCCGTCTGCCGCCGTCCACCGCCGTGCCTCCCTCCTTCCCCGTGAGTCCAGCAACACACAGACACAGAGAGTGGGTGATGAGCTGGGGTGTTTGTTCAAATGGGCAGAATGTGCATTTCGGGTAGGAAATATAAAGAATGGAGGGAAAGGAAATGGACGGTCCAGATTTGATCTCAAGGATGAGATCAATGGTTCAGATTAGATCTGGTTACTTCAAATCAATGGCTGAGATCAAAAGTGGATTTTAATGCTATTTAATCCCATAGTGGATCTGATCCAATCTAGCCAATGGGTGAGTGACACTTGTCACTCACCAGGTGTCCTCCAATCAGATTTCCAGAATAAAATATTTGGCACGAAAACCGAGACACGAACCTCCCGATTCCACGTTTCTGACCATAACTTCCTCGTACGAAGTCCGATTTTGGCGTGCCGCCTGTCTACGGACTCAGGACTTCGAGACCTACCTAATGGTCCTTGAGTCAACTGAAAATTAGTTGCCAAAAGAAAAGTCAACATTTTCACCCCCAAATGTCCAAATTACGGTAATACCCCTGAACTTCCGATAGTCATAACTTTTTCCCTGATCGTCCGAATTGGACGTGCCACCTGTCTATGAACTCGTGACGTCCCGAACTACGTCACGGTTATATGTCAAAGTCCGTTTAATTCATCAATCAAAAAGTCAACAATTGGCCATACCCATAACAAGGGTAAAAACGTCAAATCACACAATAAATTACAATATTGAAATCCTCGAATTTCCGGGGTGTTACAGTGTAGAACAGAGCACAAGTAGAATTTTGAAATGGTTTTGGGTCAGTTGCGGGAAACAGGGTCACAGTGGGTATGAGGAATTCTTTTAGTTTGCTGTGAAGGCTGGATTGAAGACAGAGAACTAGAAGTCATTTGAGAGACCATTTGGAGAGGGAAAACCGAGAAACCATAGAGAAAACCAAAATCGAAAAAACTGGGAAAATGGAGGGGAAAATTCGAGTTTGATTTGTGAGGGGAGAGGAGCTAAACAGAGATTGGAAATAGCCTTCTGGAATCATTTCGACTTCAACCATACAAAAATCGAGGGAAGTTGATCGCGGTTTGGCCAAGAACTGAAGTTCCAGATTCTGGAGAATTGCGAGGTTGAGTACGACTACCTACAGGTAAGGATTTGTGAAATTGGTTATTGTAGAACGTTTATTCAAGTCTTACGATGCTTCTGTATCATTTAATTTGAAAACTGAGTCGATTTGAGTGAGTTTCGAAAGTTAAGACCGTGTGTTTGATCTTGAGAGAAATGTTGGATTAAAAGCTTGATGTGTGTAATTAGTAATGGAGAACCTAAATTAACATGTAATGGAAGGATTTCGGTGGAAAAACTGAAGGAGTTAAGCTGGAATTGAAGGGGTTTGAACTGGGTCGTGTCGCGGGTTTGTGACCCGTTTAGCAGTGAGTCGGGTAGAGAAGACGACATTGTAGCTTACTGTGCAGGGCACGTGGCTTTCACGCGCAGCCACTTTGGGTGGCGTGTGAGGGCGCGTGAGGCCATATCTTCAGTCACGGTCAACATGTGATTTGATCCTTTCAATGTAACGAACATTTTGAGTTAAGTTTCGAGTCGATCGGATGTCGTTCGGGATAGTTTGGAGAGTTCGAAAGTTTAGGATTTTAATTTATTTACGTTGAAAAATCGCAAAAAAATTGGGGAAATTAATATAAGCTTAATGAACGTGTTTGTGATCCAAATTGTGATCTTTGACAGGCCAGAACATTCCCGAGGCAACCGAGGAGCATACGGGACACGATTGACGTGTTCGAACTTCGTGAGTGGACTTTTGATTTCTAACCGAGCATGCATAACTTTTTTTACTCACTTGTTTTATGTTTCTATATATGATTTTATGATTATAATTATGATATTTCTGCTTTACATGAATGCACGCTTTTCGATGTGATTTATCGTATTTTACGTATTTCGAGACTATGGTTTCTCCGATACTTTGATGATGGTTTGATGAGTGATTTTATACAATTTGTACATATTACATTGTAATGGATTTGATTATGAATTGTGAGTAAGATTCGGGACTTGAACGTGAAATTCGTACATAAGTCCTATTTTAATAAAATGTGATTTCGAATTGGTATTGGAATTTGGATCACGATGGATCCTGAATTTGTTATGATTTACACATGATTTTTGGTTTAAAGACCCGGTACGATTGTTGGATATGGTTTTTGGTTTAAAGACCCGGTTAAGTTATGACGGGGGAAGGCCCTTGATTGAGACATGTTGAGTTTAAAGACTCGGTTATTGTGATGTCCCCCGAGGCCTATTTATTGTGTTTTGAGTTTAAAGACTCGTTGATATCCCAGGAAGGTCTGATATATGAGTTTAAAGAATCGAATGGATCCAGCAGATTTGACTCGTTGATGTTACATTCGGTTTTACATGGTTTTATAGTTATCTACTGTAACGGTTCCCATATGGTTTATATAAGTGTTTTTCGGATACTTAGTTACGCATGCGTGTTTTGAACTGGAGGGTTAACCCTGATTTCTTTAAACTGTTTTCCATAACCATTTGTTTTGGCCCACTCACACTTTTCTGTTTTAATACCCTCCAGGTCGTGGTACAAGTTTTGGGGGCTAACGCCGACGTAGAGGCAGAGGCATAAAGTTTTCCCGTTGCGGTGTAGCTAGTTCACAGAGTAGGGTTTTATCCTTATCTTGTTTTGTAATCATGCTCTGTGATACTGTTGACTGGTTGTACCGTTGGTTGTATCGTACTTTCTCCCTGGTCTGATAGTACTTGTAATGTATTTTTGTGTGGTTATTTTGGTTGTTTGTGTTCAATTGTCAGACGGGAGCAGGATTGTAACGACCCGCCCCAAATTCCCAGATTAGATTAGTGACTAAACACGATTAGTAAGGTTAATCCGTGATTAGTTGGGCGAAATCGGACGAACGATGCAAAATGACCGTTTTGTCCCTAGCCGTGGCAAAACGTTGACTTTTCATTCGGGCGGTCAAATGGACTTTAACCGATGACTGTGACGTAGTTCGTGACGTCACGAGTTCATAGACACGTGACACGTTCAATTCCGACATTCAAGGAGGAAGTCGTGACGTTCGGAAGTTTAGGGCATTTTGGTAATTTTGGTTAAAAGGGGTCAAATGTTGACTTTTTTACCGAGAGGTTCGATGGCCGAGGGCCAAGGACCATTACGTAGATAAGGATGATACGAATCCATAGACAGGCGGCATGTCGAATTTGGACGTTCGACGGCGAAGTTACGGTTCATGGAAGTTCAAGTGCACTATTGCACGAATTACGAAACGAGTTAACTTTTGGACTTTAGTTGGGCCCAGATATTTAATGGAGGCCCAATGGATGAGTGACAAGTGTCACCCATCCACAGGCCACCCAAATTGATTCATGCATCTCCCTTTTCCCGTGCATCTTCATTTCCTTCATTCAAACACACAAACCCATTACCCGATCTCACCCCAACCCCTTAAACCAATCCAACCCTTCCCATTCGACCATGACTGAGGATAGAGTGAAGTGAGGATGGTGAGGAGGTTTCTGGGCGGCCAGAACCACCATCCACGGTGGGGAGAGGAGGAGAAACCCCAGAGATTCACGGTAAGGCCATTTCCCCCTTTAAATCGATTTGTGCATTATGGTTGGTTTTTAATGGTTTTAATGAATTAAATGGGTCATTAGGATTGTGTTAGGACGATTTTAGGAAGCTAGGGACGGCTGTGAAGCCATGGCTGCATTTTGGAAAACTTGAACCGTTTGGTTCAAAATCAAACGAAGGGATTTAGACGTTTTCTGTTGCGTTTAGGGATTGAAATGGATAGAAAACATGAAAATAGGAAGAAAGGAATCAAAAAGGAAGAAATAGGATGAAAAATGGGGTGTCTAGGGTGGTGAACCGGTCACGCCGGTCCAGTTGGACCGGCCAAACCAGGTGAACCGGCTGGAGCTGGAAGATGATGAATAGTGTTCTGAGCCTTCGTGGGGCACGTGAGGGCGCGTGGACCATAATTTGGGGAAGTGTTCAACATATGAAATCTTCTATTCGATGTAATGAAGATTATGGGCCTGGTCTCGCGTGAATCGGACATCGGTTCGATAGGTTTCAGGTTGTCCGAAGGTTTAGGGTCGGTTTAAAAATAGTTAAAAGTTTGGGAAAATTACAGGGCTTTAATGGGAGGTTAATTAAGTAGTTAGTAATCTTCTATTAATATTTGGACAGGTTTGGGAGTCCCGGTGATAGCGATTAGCTCGGGAGAGCCTATGACACGCAAATCGAGGCAGCAGCTCGGACGGTCTGTGAGTGGACCTTGTTTTCTAAATTGGTGTATGCGTAAATGTTTATTATATGTTTTAAATACTTGTTTGTGATGCCATGAGTGCATTTGTATGTGTGGTTACGTATAGGCGCGTATTTCGAGGTTTCGGCCCTATACGGTGCCTATACGGGTCTGTATGTCTTTATTGGTCTATATGAAATGGTTTTGGATTTCCAAAAGGATAATGAATGTGATTTAATGATGTTGATTTGGATATTTGTGAATTATATGGTTTCACGTATTTCAAGGCAATTTACGTGCTTGCACGTAAATCGAGGTTTTTCAGTTTTATACTGATTTTCCATACTTATGGTTTTGGATATGATTTCATGAAATGGTTTGGATTCGAAAAGGTAAACTTGGGTTCGAAACCCATTTGATTTACGGAATCGGGCCGGAGGCCCAGTTGGTTTACGATTCGGACCGGAGGTCCAGTTTCTATGTGGATTCGGGCCTAGCGCCCAGTTATGTGTTACAAATGGTTTTTACGGGTCATGACGGTTTATGGGAACCGGCATGAACCCTTGAAATGGATTTACGGGTCATGACGGTTTATGGTAACCGGCATGAACCCATGAAAGGATTTTATGGTTCATGACGGCTTACGGGGGGCAGGCATGAATCCTTGAAAGGTTTCAAGAATGATTTCAAAGGTTTTTCATATTCCATCCTTTATATATGATTGTCTCCTTCGGGGAGGGTCGTTGGCCTGGGTGAACCCCGGAGTAGTCACAGAGCACTAATTGAGTGGAGTCGCCCCCCAGTTGGGTTCCTTACTCTCAGGATGGGCATGGTTCGTTACCTCCAGGAAGGGTCATTGATCTACGGACATTGACCTGGGTGGACCCTGGAGAGACTTGGGTTTGAGACCCCGGTTAGCACGCACGTAGCTTTATTTTACCGTGACATGTTCTTGGATATGAAATATAATGGATAAACATGATTTCCATTGGTTTGGGAAATTATGTTTAATAATGATAAATGGATTTGGGCTGAGATCCCACATATGGTTATTATCTTATGGTTTTCTATAAATGGTTTTGGGAAGGAGCCCGTGTGACTTGTATTTACAGAATTTGGGACTGAGACCCTAATTATGGATGTTTTAACATATATGATTGGATAAATGGTTTTATGCATGCTTTTTAGTGAAGGGTATAAAGGTCTTTTATAAATGTGTTTTACGAAACTTATTACTTTTTGTCCACTCACAGTATTTCTGTTTTTAATACCCTTCAGGTTGACATCGGATGTGGACTGTAGCAGAGATCGAGATATCATATACCTCCTCCGGATTCTGGCGTACTCTAATAGCCCGGGAGGGCAAAGGTCGGAAATATCCCTTGTCTCACACTTCGTGTCAGACGGGAGCAGGGTCATCCCACGTTAATCCTGGGGGGATTGGGATGGGTCCTGTCAACGTGGTATCAGAGCGGGGTTGTCTCTATTGGAGCAACCGTGTAGCTCTTGGAATAGTACGCGGGTCGAGGATGTGATATCTCAATGGGCTACAGTTTGTTATCAACCTGATGTTAGGGTGCCGGTACGATAGTTAGTAGGATTGAATCGTGGAACGTCTTGGTTCGGCACTTGATGCCGAGGTTGCCATAGTTCTGTCATGGATGACAGTGTGGGACTCTACGGAAGGATTAACGTCACAGTACGTTAGAGTTGTGATCGTGTGACTGTTAGTTGGGATCGTCTTTCACGATGTCGTAGGATCGGTTCCGACTACTGGTTGGGAATTGTGACCATCCGATGATCGGATATTGGTGAGTTAAATGGATTTACTGCTTATGGCAGTTAGCGGTCGGATTCGAGGAATCCTAGTTGGATTGACAATAGGATTGGATTGACGTCTTTACGATGTCAAGACCGCGGAGACGGTCAGATTGTGGATTGTACTGCAGTTGGTAGCTTGCAGTTGGGTTCAGAGGAACTCTAGGTATGATTGTGGAACCCTACCTTGGGTGTATGGTTCGGAAATGTGAGTTGACGAGTGGTTTGACTTGGACGACTATTCGGATTTGGATTCGTTAGTCGGTCTAGTCATATCAGCTTGTGTTGGGACTGCACTCCGCAGTCGGGGTTTTACTTATCGGTTAGACCTAGTTGGTTGTTGTGCTACTTTAGTTGTGATGGATTGTTGGTGCAACTAAGGTCATGGGCGACCTAGTAGACGACATTGGTTTAGTCGAGTTACGACTGGTTAGAGATTGGTTGGACAAGTCATCAGGGTTGGTACTTGTCGATGGAATCCCAGGTTTGGGATACGAAATAGTTAAATACGGGCGGTTGATTCCGTTGGATGCGGAGTTTAGATCGTGATGCCTGGTAGTTAGGTCTGCACGAGGTTGTGGCAGATGCTACTATCGATGGACGTAGTCGAGTCTTATCAGGTCGTGTAGACTCAGGTTGTCGTGACGATTGTTACGATGGGATTGTCGGTTGTGACGATGATACGAGGTGCGTGAGTAACGCTTATGTACGAGTAGTGATTCTGGATGCGACTCGGTTGTGGCTGAGTGCGATCGCAGAATGAGACGGGGACGTTCAGGGGACGTTTCATTTTCTCGTACGAGTTATCGGGGTGACTGTACCCAGAGTTGTCGGGTACGAGGGAGGCAGAGTTTCTCCTATTCGAGCAGAGGTACGGGGTCGTCGCTCAGTATGAGCGGAGATCCAGGGTTGTCAGTTTTGTACATGGTGTGCCCATACTGATACTGGTGTTGGTGTACTGGTACAAGTGCTGGTGCTGGTGCCGGTGATTGTGATGACGTTGAGCCACATCCGTCGTAATGGGTATATGTTCGGTATCTGTGGTCCCATAGTGGATCTCAGATAGAGTTAAATTGGTTAGGGGACACGTGGTTGATGTCCGAGTATGTTGTTTCCAAGCTGGTTGGAACTTCGGAATCGCGAGAGGTTGCGATTGAGGTGACGAATGGAATGCAGGTTGTCCGCATTGGTAATGGGTATATCGAAGTCATTTTGGGTGACTTCTCAGATTCTATCATAATTGATGATGGTAGATGATGTTGATGATGTAGATGTTGTTGGTTGCCACTAGTACATTTGTCGTGTATTGGTTGGTGGACCCAAGATTTGTCTTGGGTCATTAGGTGGAGTGAGTAGATCGAAGTTAGGTGACTGAGATTTCTCATTCTCTACTTGGTGGCAGACGATGTCAGGTTACATGACGTGGTGAGTGCAACGAGTGTTGTTTGCATTCACGTAGGAATGGATTTTGATGTCATTATATTCGATCATCCTTGGTTTTTCCTCGGTGGAATGACAAGGATCGATACAAAGTGATTGGGAGAACCCACAGTCTCGAAGTGTCTCTTCGTTGACTGATCTGTTTAGAGGTGGGAATTGGTTGACGAATGATCTGACAGTATGCAGATTCGTTGAGGGCGTAAGACCCTATGGTTTGGAATTTGGTAGTGAACCGTGTGGATCCTAGTGGGATCGGGATTGTGGCGTTGAGGACTTTGGGCATTATGACGATTCTCGGTCGTGACGTTCATGGTCGGGTGAGGTAATGATAGGATTCTGGATCGTGATCTTGATGATCCAGATAAGTGGAGAGTTTATCACTCTTACCTGGACGTTTAAGTTGAGGATGTTAGGAATGAACTTCTTTTCGAGGTAAATCCCATATGGCTTGTTACTCGAGCAAATAGATGAGTAGTTTTCCGACGTGGTCAGATATGGTCAGCCTTAGAGATGTGTTGATATTGTGATTGGCTTCCCTATGAAGGTAATTGAATGTATTGAGCAGGTAACCGATAGGTTCGGTTTTGATGCGTCTCGGTAGACGTGAACGATATTTCGGGTTTTGGAATCAGATTTCTGGATGACGATTCAGGATTTGATTTTGGAACTTGAAAGTGGATTTCTGGATTTGGATTTTGGAATCGGATGCTGGGTGACAATTCAGGATTTGATTCTGGAGCTTGACAGTGGATTTCCTTTTATGGATTTGGGTTCGGAATGGTTATTCCAAATGCCGGTTTACGGAATGATGGTTTCGGATTCGAATTTGGACATGGTTATGGATATGATTTCTGGGTTTGGATTCGGGATTTCTTACGAAATTGTGGATTCGGATTCGGATTTGGAAATAGATAATGGGTTGGAGTTTCGATTTGTCTAGATCAGACAGATGGACTCCATAATTGAAACGTGTTTGGCTACTACCTAGGTTATGGTCGACGTGTCGTTGTTGTTGTTGTGGTTGTAAGCTGATTGATGGGTAGATGTACGTACCTTGTACGTAGTTCGAGGTACGATACTGGGCAGACTTGTGGTGCTTGGTGACGGTATATAGGTTATAACATGGGTATGTTGGTGAGCGTGTTGGTAGTCGGCTAAGTCCCGATACCATTGGATTAGTCGTGTACGTGAACTGGACATTGGATACTGTGCATTGGGTCATAGTGATTCTGGTGGGTCCAGTTACACACATGTCGAGTATTTTGTTGATAAACGTGTACTCAGATTTAGTGAGTTGGTGGTCGGTGTAACCACAGGTAAGTATAGTGTCAGTTTTCGACTGACGACTGTCAAGTGGTGACAGTTGTCAGAGGTGTCATCGTGAATCGGTTAGTGAGGTCCGATGACTCCCAGTGGGAGCAGACGTCCAGATATATTAGTGATTGAGAAGGGAACTGTCTAGTTGCTTATGTCAGCGAAAGGGTAGATTTGACAAATGGTGTCAATTCGGAACGTATGGATACTGTTATTCGACGTGGTCAAGTGTAGTCGATACGACGTGAGCGTTAGTGGTACGTCTGGGTGCAGACGAGTAAGTATTATTTTGGTTAGTTGGTGTACGAGTGTACACGTGTTGCGAGGTAGATTGTACCTTCCACGAGATGGATGTGGAGTCAGGATAGTTGGAGTTTCAAGAACGGAACTAATTAAGGAGGGAAGAACGGTTAGAATTAGGTCGGTTGGAATTTCGAGGATGAAATTAATTAAGGAGGGAAGGTTGTAACGACCCGTCCCAAATTCCTAGATTAGATTAGTGACTAATCACGATTAGTAAGGTTAATCCGTGATTAGTTGGGCGAAATCGGACGAACGATGCAAAATGATCGTTTTGCCCCTAGCCGTGGAAAAATGTTGACTTTTCATTCGGGCGGTCAAATGGACTTTGACCGATGACTGTGACGTAGTTCGTGACGTCACGAGTTCATAGACAAGTGGCACGTTCAATTTCGACATTCGAGGAGGAAGTTGTGACGTTCGGAAGTTTAAGGCATTTTGGTAATCTTGGTTAAAAGGAGTCAAATGTTGACTTTTTTACCGAGAGGTCCGATGTCCGAGGGCCAAGGACCATTACGTAGATAAAGATGATACGAATCCATAGACAGGTGGCACGTCGAATTTGGACGTTCGACGACGAAGTTACGGTTCACGGAAGTTCAAGTGCACTATTGCACGAATTACAAAACGAGTTAACTTTTGGACTTTAGTGGGGCCCAGATATTTAATGGAAGCCCAATGGATGAGTGACAAGTGTCACCCATCCACAGGCCACCCAAATTGATTCATGCATCTCCCTTTTCCCGTGCATCTTCATTTCCTTCATTCAAACACACAAACCCATTACCCGATCTCACCCCACCCCCTTAAACCAATCCAACCCTTCCCATTCGACCATGACTGAGGACAGAGTGAAGTGAGGATGGTGAGGACGTTGCTGGGCAGCCAGAACCACCATCCACGGTGGCGAGAGGAGGAGAAACCCCAGAGGTTCACGGTAAGGCCATTTTTCCCCTTTAAATCGATTTGTGCATTATGGTTGGTTTTTAATGGTTTTAATGAATTAAATGGGTCATTAGGATTGTGTTAGGACGATTTTAGGAAGCTAGGGACGGGTGTGAAGCCATGGCTGCATTTTGGAAAACTTGAACCGTTTGGTTCAAAATCGAACGAAGGGATTTAGACGTTTTTGGTTGCGTTTAGGGATTGAAATGGATAGAAAACATGAAAATAGGAAGAAAGGAATCAAAAAGGAAGAAAGGAATCAAAAAGGAAGAAATAGGATGAAAAATGGGGTGCCTAGGGCCGTGAACCGGTCACGCTGGTCCAGTTGGACCGGCCAAACCAGGTGAACCGGCCATTTGAACCGGTTGGAGCTGGAAGATGATGAATAGTGTTCTGAGACTTCGTGGGGCGCGTGGACCATAATTTGGGGAAGTGTTCAACATATGAAATCTTCTATTCGATGTAATGAAGATTTTGGGACTGGTCTCGCTGTAAGACCCGGTCTTGGAAGCAAGAACGGTGAGCAAGACCCATGAGCTTGAGAAGCAAGAACCGTGAGCAAGACCCGTGAGCTTGGAAAGGTAAAATCGGTGAACGATCCCACATTGCTCGGGGAGGGAAAGGTGAAGTACCTTATATGTGTGGGCACATATCTATCTAACACAAGGCCTTTTGGAGCTCAGTGACTTTGGGGGGGATTGGAACTCCAAAGTTAAGCGAGTTGAGGCTGGCGCAATCCCATGATGGGTGACCTATTGGGAAGTTGCACGTGAACTCCCGAAAACAAAACCATGAGGGCTGGGCCCAAAGCGGACAATATTGTGTTAGATGGGCCGGGTCGTGACACTCGCGTCAATCAGACATCGGTTCGATAGGTTTCGGGTTGTCCGAAGGTTTAGGGTCGGTTTAAAAATAGTTAAAAGTTCGAGAAAATTACGGGGCTTTAATGTGAGGTTAATTAAGTAGTTAGTAACCTTCTATTAAAATTTGGACAGGTTTGGGAGTCCCAGTGATAGCGATTGGCTCGGAGAGCCTATGACACGCAAATCGAGGCGGCAGCTCGGACGGTCTGTGAGTGGACCTTGTTTTCTAAATTGGTGCATGCATAAATGTTTATTATATGTTTTAAATACTTGTTTTTGATGCCATGAGTGCATTTGGATGTGTGGTTACGTATATGCACGTATTTCGAGGTTTTGGCCCTATATGGTGCCTATACGGGTCTGTATGTCTTTATTGGTCTAAATGAAATGGTTTTGGATTTCCAAAAGGATAATGAATATGATTTAATGATGTTGATTTGGATATTTTTGAATTATATGGTTTCACGTATTTCGAGGCGATTTACGTGCTTGAACGTAAATCGAGGTTTTTCGGTTTTATACTAATTTTCCATACTTATGATTTTGGATATGATTTCATGAAATGGTTTTGGATTCGAAAAGGTAAACTCGGGTTCGAAACCCATTTGATTTACGGAATCGGGCCGGAGGCCCAGTTGGTTTACGATTCGGATCGGAGGTCCAGTTTCTTTGTGGATTCGGGCCTAGCGCCCAGTTATGTGTTACAAATGGTTTTTAGGGGTCATAACGGTTTATGGGAACCGGCATTAACCCTTGAAATGGATTTACGGGTCATGAAGGTTTATGGTAACCGGCATGAACCCATGAAAGGATTTTATGGTTCATGACGGCTTATGGGGGCCGGGCATGAATCCTTGAAAGGTTTTAAGAATGATTTCAAAAGGTTTTTCATATTCCATCCTTTATATATGATTGTCTCCTCCGGGGAGGGTCGTTGGCCTGGGTGGACCCCGGAGTAGTCACGGAGCACTGACTGAGTGGAGTCGCCCCCCAGTTGGGTTCCTTACTCTCAGGATGGGCATGGTTCGTTACCTCCAGGGAGGGTCATTGATCTACAGACATTGACGTGGGTGGACCCTGGAGAGACTTGGGTTTGAGACCCTGGTTAGCACGCACGTAACTTTATTTTACCGTGACATGTTCTTGGATATGAAATGTAACGACCCGTCCCAAATTCCAGGATTCGATTAGTGACTAATCACGATTAGTGAGGCTAATCCGTGATTATCAGAGCGAAATCGGACGAACGATGCGAAATGACCGTTTTGCCCTTCGGCGTGGCAAAACGTTGACTTTTCGTTCGGGCGGTCAAATGGACTTTGACCGATGATCGTGACGTAGTTCGTGACGTCACGAGTTCATAGACAGTTGGCACGTACAATTCCGACGTTCGAGGAGGAAGTTATGACGTTCAAAAGTTTAGGGGGCATTTTGGTAATTTTGGTTAAATGGAGGTCAAATGTTGACTTTTTGACCGGGAGGTCCGATGGCCGAGGGCCAAAGACCGTTACGTAGATAAGGACGATACGAATGCGTAGACAGGCGGCACGTCGAATTCGGATGTTCGACGGCGAAGTTACGGTTCACGGAAGTTCCCTGTTACTATTCACGACGGCACGTTTTACGAGACAAAAAGTGCAGTTTTGTCTCTAGTGGGCCCAGATATTTCATGGAGGCCCAATGGATGAGTGACACTTGTCACCCATCCATTTCCCAGCCAAACATATTCATGCATCTCACCTTCCATTTGCATCGATCATCTTCATTTCGTATGCTTTCTCCCTACTACCCGATCTCACCCAACCATCCAAAACCCATCTAACCCCTCCCATGCGGCTAGGACTGAGGATAGAGTGAAGTGAGGATGGTAAGGATGTGGTGGCCGGCCCAGGACGGCGCCACCGTGCACGGCCGAGGCCAAACCCGAACAGGTAACCCGGTTACTCATTTTCTCCCTTTTAATTCGATTTTAATGTTGTAGTTGTTTTTGGATGATTAGGAAGTGGTTATTAGGTTGCTAGGGACATTTTAGGATGATTTGGAGGGTGGTTCACGGCGGAGGAAGGCTGGAAGGTGGCCGGGAAAACAGAGGTCGTGAGCCTCTTTGTACATGGTGAGGTTTTAGGAGGTTTCGATTAGTTTGGTTGATTGGGATAGATTGGAAATGAGAAAAGGACCCATCCCAATCCCCCCGGGATTAGTGCGGGATGACCCTACTCCCGTCTGACACGAAGTGTCAGACAAGGGATATTTCCGACCTTTGCCCTCCCGGGCTATCAGAGTACGCCAGGAACCGGAGGAGGCATGTGATATCTCGATCTCTGCTACAGTCCACATCCGCTGTCAACCTGAAGGGTATTAAAAACAGAAAGACTGTGAGTGGACAAAAATAAAGATTTTATAAAAAAATTCCATAAAAGACATTTATACCCTCCACTAAAAAGCATGCATGCATAGTAAAACCATTTATCCAATCATATAAGTTAAAACATCCATAAATAGGGTCACAACCCCAAGTTCCGTAAATACAAGGTCACACGGGCTCCTGCCCAAAACCAATTTACAGAAAACCAGAACATAGTAAACATATGTGGGATCTCAGCCCAAATCCATTTATCATCATAAAACACAGTTTCCCAAACCAATTGAAACCATGTTTATCCAATATATTCATATCCAGAACCTGTCACGGTAAAATAAAGCTACACGTGTGCTAACCGGGGCTCAAGCCCAAGTCTCTCTAGGGTCCACCCAGGTCAATGTCCGTAGATCAATGACCCTCCCTGGAGGTAACGAACCATGCCCATCCTGAGAGTAAGGAACCCAACTGGGGGGCGACTCCACTCAGTCAGTGCTCCGTGACTACTCCGGGGTCCACCCAGGCCAACGACCCTCCCCGGAGGAGACAATCATATATAAAGGATGGAATATAAAAAACCTTTGTTTTGTCCACTCACAGTTTTTAATGTTTTGACTGCCCTTCAGGTTGACATCGGATGTGGACTGTAGCAGGGATCGAGATATCACATACCTCCTCCGGATCCTGGCGTACTCTGATAGCCCGGGCGGGCAAAGGACGAAAATATCCCTTGTCTGACACTTCGTGTCAGACGGGAGCAGGGTCATCCCGCACTAATCCCGGGGGGATTGGGATGGGTCCTGTCAACGTGGTATTGATCTTGACTTTGAGATGACTCGGATTGAGACCCGGGTAGCGCGCGCGTGGCTTTGGATACCGTGACAGGATTGGTTGTGTGACTTATATATATGTATGTGATGGATATATGATATATGATATGTGGTGTGTACAGGTGTGCACAGGATTTGGGCAGTGGCCCGTATGGTCGTTTTTTAGTGGAGGGTACAAATGTCTTATGAAATGTTTTATAAACTTTTGTTTTGTCCACTCACAGTTTTTAATGTTTTGACTGCCCTTCAGGTTGACATCGGATGTGGACTGTAGCAGAGACCGAGATATCACATGCCTCCTCCGGATCCTGGCGTACTCTGATAGCCCGGGAGGGCAAAGGACGAAAATATCCCTTGTCTGACACTTCGTGTCAGACGGGAGCAGGGTCATCCCGCACTAATCCCGGGGGGATTGGGATGGGTCCTGTCATGAAATATAATGGATAAACATGATTTCAATTGGTTTGGGAAATTATGTTTTATAATGATAAATGGATTTGGGCTGAGATCCCACATATGGTTATTATCTTATAGTTTTCTGTAGATGGTTTTGGGCAGGAGCCCGTGTGACTTGTATTTACAGAATTTGGGGCTGAGACCCTAATTATGGATGTTTTAACATATATGATTGGATAAATGATTTTACTATGCATGCATGCTTTTTAGTGAAGGGTATAAAGGTCTTTTATAAATGTGTTTTACGAAACTTATTACTTTTTGTCCACTCACAGTCTTTCCGTTTTTAATACCCTTCAGGTTGACATCGGATGTGGACTGTAGCAGAGATCGAGATATCATATACCTCCTCCGGATTCTGGCGTACTCTGATAGCCCGAGAGGGCAAAGGTCAGAAATATCCCTTGTCTGACACTTCATGTTAGACGGGAGCATGGTCATCCCACGTTAATCCCGGGGGGATTGGGATGGGTCCTGTCAAGGATTCTTCCCGGTTATCGAGGCGATAATCAGGGTGGGTCCTGTCAAGTTTGACTTTCAGTTTTAATGTTGGAAGCTTAAAACCGAGCTAACCTAACATTCTTTGCACGTTTTACGAGATTTTTCTTGAGTTATATTTTGGGCTTAGGGTCGAATTCTGAAATGTGGATTTGGTTTTATAATTTGATGTGTGTTAAAAAAGTGTGTTTTATTGATAATTGTGCACTATGTGTAATGTTGGACAACCCTCCTCGAATTGCTGGGTTACACTCAGATGTTGTATCCCTGAGCGGGTTGTGATGTTATATATGCTCAGATGCTATATCCCTGACAGGACCCTCGGATGATGTATCCTCGAGTGGTTGGCCTACTGGTAGTGCAATTTGATTATGTGGTTAACGCTCAGATACTGTACCTCTGAGTGGACACTCAGATGTTGTATCCCTGAGTGATTATATGATTGATGGTTGGTATTCAAGCATCGAGGAAGAGTTAGTTCTATGTGATTTGTTATTGTTATGCATTGATATTTTCGTATATGAGCTAGTTTTACGAATACTCATTGATTTACCGCTACTTGCTTGTATTATCATATTTGTGCTTTATAATATGTTTTTAACTCAAACTTGATAGTTTTTATATGTATGCATAGTTTTATAAAACCGAGGGTCAATTGCTTATGTGTTCGAACTATGTTTTTTTTTAAGTCTTAATTTTGTCCACTCACGTTTTCTTGGTTTTAATAACCATTCAGAACCATTGCACGGAACACGAGGCTATTTGAGAGGTAAAGACATGAATTGAGGAAGAGTTTGATTATTCCTTGTCTGATAAATATTGAGGGTAATTTATTAATTAGGGTTACTTATCAGATGAGAGCAGGACCATGTATAGTTACTAAGGTAATTAGGTGTGGGTCATATCAATCTAAGTCCACCCTACTAACTTTAAAGTTGGGTCGACCCACAGCTCACAACGAATTAGTCGGATTTATTGTTAATGTCTATCAGTTACTCACAAATCCATAAACTTCCGAACCAAATAATGAGGGCTACCTTTGTGTTTGCTCTATTGGTTATTCTGAAAAAGATATCAACCAATATAGCAAACGCAAAAGCATTTAACTTCGTCAAATAAAATAAGGTTTAAAAAAATAACCAAGGCATTTAAAGAAGAACGCGGGATGCGGAAGGCATTTGATTCTGAGACGCCAATGTAAGTAACGTACATGCTTCTGGAAAAAAAAAAAAAAGTAACGTACATGCCCTTGCCTCTCTCTCTCTCTCTCACATCTGAATCTTCTTTCTCTTCTCTCCCTACACACAATTCAGTAACCCAATTGCCATCTTCACCAACTCAATCACTTCTTCACATCGTATAGCTCGATGTGAACAAAAGCCAAAAATTGAAATCATGGTGGTAGTGGTGGGTTTTTCACTCCCATTGCCTATTTTGCAGTGTGCCAAGAAGGGTAAGTTTTTTACTTTTAAGATTAATGTGTTTTTGTTGATGTAAATGCATGTGTTTATATGGAGATTGCGTTTTGTGATCCATTTTCCCTGATTTTTTTTTGGATTCTAGGAATTAATTTGGGTTTGCAATAAATTTCTTGGCACTTCAAACTTTGCACTTTTCTTCCCTTTCTCCATCTCTTGTGTGATCGATGGGGATATCACGGGACAATGTCCATGGACTCACTCTGGCGGTTTCTTCAAGCATTTTTATTGGGACTAGTTTTATTATCAAGAAGAAAGGGCTTATAATAGCCGACAGAAAAGGAACCAGAGCAGGTAATTTCTTGGCCTTTAAATCGGGTCAAAAATCCAAAATACTGTGAAAATTGGCGTACTATTTTGTGTTTATGTATTTTTGTAAAATTATATTGTTATGCAGGTCTTTGAACATTGTTCTCATCGATATTTTACTAACTGAGTTTGTGGTTCTAATTGCATTCAGGATTAGGAGGGTATAAGTACTTGGCTGAACCCACGTGGTGGGCTGGGATGATAGCAAGTAAGTTCAATCATATCTTGAATTTGCATTGTTAGGATTGTTTCATTCTTAACTCATTTGTTTTCGAATTCTTGTTGCTTGAATTTATTTCTAAAGACAGGCTTTCTTTTGTCTCTCTTAAGCCATATCAATTAATAAAAGCATTATTATTAAATTACACTTCAAATGAATTTTTTTATGCGGCCGTCCAATTTTTGTGTCCTTACAATGTCAGGCTACATCTGCAATAGCCTGATTATGACAGATACCTATTGCCACGCCATGCCATGATCATGATGTCATAGAGATAGCACCGCGCCTATGGTGTCTGCCATATAGTTACCACGGTTCTTTGTTTAAGAAGTATTAAGGAGTTTGGAGAGAAAAAAATGGGTTTCTAAACTGTACTGGTGGCATCTGTGTAGTAACTGGTGAGACACAAGAGGCTTGCATTTAGAAGAACCCTTCTGCTTATTCTTTTGTATTAGCATGTTGATTTTAATATGAAATCATGTCTAAGACCATTGGGTAGATTCTGGGTTCACATGGTCATCTAATATGGATATTTTAGTAACTTGCTTTCTTATGTTCATGTTGTTAACAATGGCTTCTTCGGCTCTTGATCTTCTTCAGTAATGTCTTTTACATAATACATATAGTCACATTTTGTAGTTGAATCCAATCAGGTGGTGCACCCAATGTATTAACTAAGGGTTGCGGCCTTGGCATCTGATCTAAGTTGAGAGGCAACTAGAGTTGTTTTCCCATGATTAATAGTGGAGAAAAATATTTCTTGAGTATAGTCCTCGATTTTATGAATGTGTACTTTTTTAGTATAATTTGGGATGTGCTTTCCAATTAGTGTATATTTTGGTATTTAGAGTCTTAAATCAGTATTTTTCTAAAGGGAGTTCCCACTATCTGAGACGACATTCAGTTGATCGTCCTGAATTGGAAACGCCTTGAAGTTCTTGATATGTGTTGATATTTTGTTCTGTCTTTTTCTTGAATTTCCTCTAATCAATCTGACATGTTAATTTTGATTGCAACTACTCCATAATGTGCAGCATTTGTATTGTAGAGCATAAGATGGTAACAGATTCATAATGGATGAGAAAAGGATAATCCTGTAGACTCATTAAGGAAAATCTTCATATATCAATCATGTCATGAACTAGGACCTAATGCTGCACTTAGTTATTACTCCCTATATTCTATTTCATTTCAACCAGATCTACCGACACTGAAAATAATAAACAGATCTACTGACAAACAAGAGGAATTCCCAACTCATCTCACTAAAGTTTAATGGCATTTGTTTAGTTGAAACAAATACATGTCCTCACTCATTTATAACTTTTTATGTTGTTTGGCTGCATATGCTTGCTACAATGTCTAGCTGTATAGCTGTGCAACTTGTAATTTTGGCTGCATAGCTAAGGTCTTCTCAGGAGAAAACTTGTTATTTACAAAGGTAATCTGTAGCAAATTCCTTGATATTCCCAATATTTGGACAGGAATGAGTCTTCTACTCTCCTTAAAAGCTATATTTGGCTGTTCTTTAAAAATTTCAAGAACCTGCAGAAAGTTATATTAAGTTCCTTTTTCGTTCCATATTTGTTGAGTTTTCTGTAGATATTCCTTTGTCAGGAAAAAAATACATAAGAGTCTATTCCAATATTGTTGGCTTTCAATCTGTAAAACTTTGGATGAGCTCTTCCTTACTTGGTGCATCCATATTGTTCCTGCAGAATTTAAATTTACAGCAATGCAAATTATTTGGTCTGAGGGTCAGAAATGTAGAGGTCTTGATACTGACAGGAAATTGTACACAACATTGCTTAACAATTGTGTTCCACTTTTTTATTTTTTATTTTTTTATTAATAAGATAGAATTAAGAGGGTCTTAAACTCTATGAAGAATGAAGGAATGCATGCAAGATAAGATGAAATCAGCTCTGGAAGTGTTTTCTTGATCCTTTCCAGGCTCTTTTCTTTGTCCAGTGGAAAAAGAGGCTTTGGGGTCAAGGGTTAGTAATCATTTTGATACACACCATCTTATGGATATTCAATTGATAGTTACAGAGTCTGGTGTTAGTTATAATTATTACTGACGATGTATTGAAATTCAGATATAAATTTTATTAAAGCTGGGGTATGTGTGAGAGAGAATAGAATAGTTACATCATTAACTTTGTTTCAGATTGGGAAGTTTGCAAATATTATTTAAACCAAGGAGTTTATATTGTGGTTTCCCTAAAAGGCTGTCAAATCTCCGGTCCGTACATACTAGACTTTTGCTCTGCTAAGTTTACACGAAGTGGAAGGGGTTATTGTATTTTAACTGCAATTAAATAAATTGTACTTTCAATTGGTACTTTCATGGAAGCCATTGCAACGTCTAAACATTTTATTCAAGTTTTTGCATACTACATCAGAATTGCTCTTGTATTTTTCCAACCAATTGAACGACTGGGGATGGATTCTTAGGCTATGCAATTGTATTTTATTAAGGCACTAATACAAAAAAATCCCCCAAAGCCAAATTGTAAATTTTGACTTTGACTATCATTATCATAATTTTAGGTCATTTGGCTTTTTAATGATTTATGTATGAGGTTTATGAGCATTCTAAAATATACAACTTCTTAGCAAATAATCAGCATCCAGTGTCTTGTACCTGTGTTTAACTGAAAATTTACGGTTATCTCTACCATAATTATTCAAATTAGGTGCCCAAAGCTCTGCGCTGAATTTTTATTTCTCCCTTGCTCTTAGTGTATGCTGAATTGCTCATTTTATTCTCTTTTGTAGTGATTGTTGGGGAGATAGCTAATTTTGCTGCCTATGCATTTGCACCAGCAATTCTTGTAACTCCCTTGGGAGCCTTAAGTATTATTGTCAGGTATGAAACATCTTGTCACCGCCTGCGTTGATCCACGAGAAGCTTCCATTCCTGTTAAATAATTTTTCCACTGTTGACGTATGTCAGTTAACTTAATAGATTCTCTTGCACAGTTAATGAAATGCATGTTTTAATGCATGTGAGCATGCGTGCATGTAGTTGGGATAGCGATGTTTGTATGAGAGTGTTTTTATGAAGACAACTCTTTTATTCAGTGCAGTGCTTGCCCATTTTATTTTGGAGGAAAAATTGCATATCTTTGGTGTGCTTGGTTGTGTTCTTTGCGTGGTGGGTTCTACAACAATTTTTTTGCATGCTCCACAAGAGAAACCAATACATTCTGTCAAGCAAGTGTGGCATCATGCTACACAGCTAGGTTTGTACAGATTTACTGTTGTTCTTTTCCCGTTTCATTATTAATATCTACATTTGCTCCTTATATATCATTTACACTACTCCGTGGGTTCTGTGTTGTCTCCCTAATATAAAACTTGTTATCATTAGAACTTGGGTTAGACTTTGATTTTACGTTGGACATTGATTGTGGAAAAGGGATGTTTGAGCTTCTTTTATCTGTTATTCCTAGATTAGCATAGCTAAATAGGAGAGTTTGGAAATCCTACTTCGTTTTTTGTATGGAGATATGTGAAGTTCCGTACATTTGGTGTTGCAGTACGCTTAATGAAGCATGTTGCCTTCTTTGAAACTGTAAGTTTAAAGTATTATTACCATCTTGTACTCAAATGGTGAGCATAAGGGAAAATGGGTAGCACCATAAAAGTAAGTCAGTCAAAGGACCTTGCTTGAAAGCAGTGTGCATAGACACTATGTAAAACATCCAAGGCATGGTTAATATGAACTGATTTTTTTTATTTACAGGTTTCATCATCTACACCTGTATAGTATTGATTGTGGTTGGTGTCCTGATTTTCCGATATGTTCCACGTTATGGCAATACCCACTTGGTCGTTTATATTGGCATTTGTTCCCTCATGGGCTCTCTTACGGTCTGTTTCTAAATTCTGTAGCTTGTTAACATTATTACTTTGGGCATACTTAATTAATCCTTCTACTATCCCGGATTCATCTGTAGGTTATGGGTGTGAAAGCAGTGGGAATTGCCCTAAAGTTGTCGTTTTCTGGAATGAATCAATTCAAATACTTTGAGACTTGGATTTTTGTATTGGTTGTGGCAGTATGTTGTGTTTTTCAGATTAACTATTTAAACAAGGTGAATAGTTCCTGTGCAATTACAATATTTATTCTGTCCTATGCTTGATAGGTATATTCGCAGTCTTCTTTTTTCTGGTTATCCTTATTCTCACCATGTTTTTGTTCTTGTATTTCTAATATTTTTTCAATTTCATTTTGACTCTTATTCTTATAAATAAAAGATGCTTCTGGTATTCAGTGTTACTTAGCTCCTTCTAACTGTGGCATGGAAGATAGTGCTAAGATATTTATTCTAAATCAAACCCGTAGTTGCAAATACTTTATTCTAGGGAACTTTCTTTGTAGAAAGGATTTGCCATTTTCAGAAGTCAGACTTCTTTACTCCTGTATGCAACTTGGTGCTCTAGGTTGCGTGCAGGTGACTATGATCTTATATGGTAGAGTAAAAATACTTGTAAATAATATGAAAGAGTTTCCTTTACATACAAAGTTAGAGTTTCAGAGTTGTTGACTTAGTGTTTGGACAATTTGAAGATAATAAAATAATCGATCTTTTGATCCTTCTGAAATTTTTTCAGATTCTGGTTGGAAAAACATACAGAAAATGAAATCTTCAAATTTTAAGAAGGCTCTAACAATTTCTGGCATGTTGTTATCTACTGATCTAACAAAAATATGAAATAATTCTCTGATCTTCCACCTTTTCTATTCAGAGAATGAATTTTGGTATAAACTTTCATTCTTATAACGGGAGTGCACATTTTGTCTTCTGTAACTTCAACTTTTTTGTGTACAAACACATACAGTTGGGGTCCTGAAAAACTGTATTGTGTTAGATATCATATAGTTCATGTAATTCACTCTCAATTGCTTCTTCCCTGTCTTGTTATCAGGCGAATGCTTAATCCATATTGTCTATGCATTTCTTCAGGCTCTGGACATGTTTAACACAGCAGTTGTATCTCCAGTCTACTTTGTCATGTTTACAATATTCACCATTCTTGCCAGCATGATCTTGTTTAAGGTGATGTAACGCACGTACTTCTAAATCTTTGTTATGCTTTGACTTTTTTTAAAATAAAATTATGGAGGAGAATCATTATCTAATACTACAGAAGGATCAGATTTCTTTTCTTAGTTTTCTGGTAAAGGAATGTTTTTTTTTTCGTGATTAACAAACACAACTCCCGTTATGCCTTGAATGATTAAAATCTATTGTTTGATTTGATTGGTGTAGGATTTCTGGCTGTTGATTCATGGTAGAGAGGGTAGAAAAAGATAGTATACAAAATAAAATTGTGATAAAATCGTCTGAAGTGAACTTGTAGATTTGCTGATCTTATTATGATAGTGCAGATAGTTCCATTGTTATCATTTTTTTCTTGTAAACATTCCTAATACTTTAGGCTTGACAATTTTCAATATTTTTTGTTTTTGTTTTTTTATTATTTTTTTGCTTTTTTTTTTTTCTCTCCTCCTTTTGACTGCAGGACTGGGAGTCACAAAGTGGATTTCAGATTGTGACTGAATTGTGTGGTTTCATCACCATTCTCTCAGGTACTTTTCTCCTTCACAAAACCAAGGATATGGGAAATACATCCCCCAAGGATCCCCCGGTCTTCCAAAGCCCGAGCGTTACACCCTCTCAACTTCCCGACAGCCACCACAGATAGGAAAGTCTACTCACAGCTACGATATCATCTTTCAGTCTATCCCGGCCCTCTGCAAGTTGTAATGCTCGTAGTCATGCAAATTGGAAAACTAGGGAGCTAGTTCTTAGTTAAACGCATCAATAATATGAGCCTTATGAGGACACATTAGATGGGTCTTAACTCTAAAGGAAAACGAAGAAATGAAATGAAACTGACTTTTTTTTTTGGGTATTTTTTCAATGCAAAATATAAGGGTGTCTTTGGATGAGGGAAAAAAAGGGATTTTCTAAAAAAATTAGAATTTCATATTTTTAATGCATTAGTTCTCTTGTTTGGATGGATAAATATAGTAATTTAAGATTCCAAGAGAATACAAAATTTGGAATTTAAATGCCACAAATCACAAATTTTTATCATATAAAAATGTGTCATTTTTAAAATTTCATCTTTATAACCATTTATATATGAATATTAAATTATATATTAAAATTTCATTTATTTCTATATTATCCAAACATATGACTTTACAAATTCTAAAAAACTAATTTTTGGTAATTTAAATTTCATTGTTTGATAAATTTTTAATAATATTGAAATTATTCATCCAAACACATCTAGTATATGTTATTAGTAGGGAATAGGGAATTTGGGATTCCCCCCATTTCTTTCTCCTTCTTTTTGCATATTTTTTTTTGGAACAGTTATTGTTATTTTTTTCTTGTATGGTAAATTAATAACACAAACGTAGTGGGGAATATAATTAGGCTAGTATAATTTCACTAGCTTTCGAAATTTTCAGTACCAGACATGAATCTATTCGACTCTTTTCACCAAATGATGTGTGTATGAATGATAAAAGTCTTTGTAAATATAAATCTTATTTATTTAAGGAAGTGTAACTTTCCGAAGCATCCACAATTTTATTCATGGATATAAATAGCTTAATATAATACTAAAAAAAACTTGACTTAATATAGGTTAAGTACGTGCCGAGTTTTATTTTATTTTGTTTCGTTCGAATTTGATTTGTTAAAAAATAGGCTTGTGTACGGTTCAATATAGTACAAAATTTATTAATACTAGAATTATGCCATTTAATTTTAAGCGGTAAGGTATGGTTTGATATTCCACATTCTAAAAGTGAAATCAGATTGTAGCATATCAATTAAATTCGGTACGATTTTGATATAATTTCAATTTTGACCTAAATTTTATATTTCTGATTATCTAATGAATCCAATTGCCCCAATAGCCAATCTATTTCCATCTTGACTTTTTTGTTTTTCAATGCATAGCATAATTACTTGTATAGACTTGTAAAGATTAATGAAAATATCGGTATATTTCGGTGAAATTTCGGTATTTTGGGCCGACGACACATAAGAAGGAAGGAAGATATTGATCGATATTTTGCCAAATCTTCTCATTCTGAGTCCACAGATCTCTTTATGAGATCAAAACGATCGAGATCGGATGTTAATTAGTGAAAATTGGATGTAAAACGAAGGAGTTTGAGTCGGATCAAGTCGCCGGGTCGAGAAACTCGAATTGCAGACCCACTGGAGGAAGAAGATGACTGTCACTATGTGTGAGTTATATATTATATGTGTTTTAAAGTTATAACTACCTTGGCTTAGCTGAGTTGGCTTTATGGCTATTTTTCCTTCTTTGTCACTTGGGATCAAAGCTAGAGTTTGGCAAGCTTCTGATTGTTTTTTATTTTAAATAATTTTTTTCTAATTTTTCAACAATTTTTTGCCCTTTTTTTTCCATTTTTTCTCAATTTTAAATATATCATTTTTTTCCCAAATTTTGGCCCTATTTTTCATCTTTTTTCAATTTAAATATATTTAGACTTATTTTATCATTTTTCTTCCATTGAATTTTTTTTATGCTTATTGTTATGTTTTTAACTATATTAACATTCAATTATGGTAATGCACTTCCATTTATGTTTATATTTAAGATTTTTATTATTAGTCATCGTTAGGATATTACATCATATGTATACTATATTAAAGTCATTTTATAAATTTATTAGTGTTATATAACCATTATTGGGTACTTAAATTTTTCGCAAAGTTTCATTAAAAATTTACAACTTTTAAACTAAATTTCCGTTATTTTTATTGACTGTAAATAATATCGATATTTAAAATGAGATATCCGTAAATTTATCTAGTCGATATTTCAAACGTCCACCAATTTTTCTAACCACAAAACAGCACAAACTTTTAAATTCTTTTATTTGATGATAACCAAAAAACATTGAAAAAAAAAAGAAAAAGAAAAAAGAAGCGATCTCGGACGATCAAATCTGCTGCCCCTTTCTCTACTCTGGCTGATTCCACAAATTTCTCAACCGCAGTTCAAACACTGTTGGTCCTTAAACTTTCTCAGAGGATTCAGAACTCCACTTGCCGCATTGATCACTCTCCTACATCTTCCCCTCATTTACCCTACAAAGTCTCCTGAGAAATTCTCCCACCAGAGAGGTCTGGAATCTGTCTGGCATGGTAAGAACTCACTACTTCTCTTCTTAGCTGCGAAATTCTGCTATTTTCTCGATCTGAGTATGTTCAATTTTAGCTTTTGAGATTGATTGCATTGTAAAGATTGGAACTTTTGCCCCCAATTATGGCCATGGCCTTGAGAAGAAAGAAATGGACAGAGGCCGAGGAAAGAACTCTGATTGGTAAGTATAGTGAGATGGTCTCTAATGGGACCCTTGCTAAAATGAAAACGAGGGAGAAAAAGTTTAAACCCATTGCTTTTTATGTAAATTCTGTGCACCATGTTCAAAATCCAATTGCCTACCGTTGGCAATGGACTTGGAAGGATGTGTCCACCAAGGTCCAAAACATGAGGCACCAGTTTTTGCTTGTCAAGCAGAAGATTAAGAAACAGCAACCCGAGAGTAATTCCGGTGGTGGAGGCTGTGGCGGTGGTGCTAGCAGTGGTGGTGGGAGTAGGGAGTGTAATGAGGAGGAGTTTGATTGGATGGAGGGACTTACGCATTGGTCGAATTTCTTGAGATATAAGGAGGTTTTTGGAGATGTGGCAATTGTGAATAGTAATGGTAATGAGTTGATGGCATCTGTGAATGGGGATAGAGAGAATGCTGTGGGGTTTGCGGGGAATGTGAGGGGAATCGGAGTTGTGGAGTTTGGACAATTGGGGCATTCGGATGGGGATTTTGGGGCAGGGATTGATGGGGTTGAGAATGGAATGATGGATTTGGGATTTGAGAATGATGGGGAGGCAGGAGGGGAGAATTTTAATGGTAGTCATCGGGTTAGGAAGGGTGGTGATGGTAGGTTTGTGTGTGAAGAAGTGGAGCAAAATGGTCATAATTTAAAGAAGAGGAAGAAGAAGAAGGAGGTGTCGTCAGAATTTGGAAAGAAGGCATGGGCCTTTCTTCGTTACCAACTGGGAGGGTTGAAGGATATGAAGGCTCGGTTTGAGCAAAGTGAGATAGAGAGAGAACGCGACAGACGGAGGAATGAGAAGTTTAGAATGGATTGTGAGCAAGAAAGGGAATGGAAATGGGTAGAATGGGAAAATAAAAAGGAAGAGAAAGAGAAGGCAAGGGAGAACTTGAAGAAGCAAAGGAGTCTAGAATGGGAAGCATTGGAGGAGGAGAGTGAAGAGAGAGAAAGAAGAAGAAAAAAGGAAGAGTTGATTCGTGAGAGGGAATGGGAGGAAAGGATGAATAGGAAGAGATCAGAATGGAAGATGAGGATTGACGAAATGTTGGTTCATCACCGGGCAGAGATGGGCCAGATGCATACTCGTATTCTTCATGAGCAACAAAACCTTACAAACCAATTACTAGGGATCGTCTCTCAGTGGGCTACTCATCCTGCTGGATTGTCTGATCATACAAATGCTAGTAACCATTTCTTTTCACAAATGATGCAGAATTTGCACCATGTGAATAGTTTGGTCAATGAGGATGCTAGGGTTGAGGGAGAAAATCAAGAAGATCAATTCATGGTTGATGGATAACGTGTTTTCTTGAAGAAACTGCTCTCTACTTAGCATGCAAGAATGTTTCCGGTGTTGGCAAGAATTGTAAAGGTTAGCAAATTGTTAAAAGCACATTGTTCAAAGCACTGTATAATGTACTTTGTTAAGTTATGTATGATTATAGACTGTTCTGTCGAGCCTGAAATCAAGTCATTTAGGACTAAGATTTCCCAATTCCAATCTTTTTTGTAACTATCTTGTTTAAAATGAATGAAGTTTCTGTCCCTCAATAATATGTTGGCAATATTAGTGTGAAAGTGGATCTAAATTGAATGGTATATTAGCGTTTAGGCTTTCTGATATGGTACTGTAATTTATACCTTTCATATGAAGCTTGTTTTTGCTGGTGGTATTTAGCCTAATTCATTACAGGAAGAAATTAGGTGCGATCTCACTAACCTTTTTATATGCTATATTCATTTTTATACCAGTACTAAGTCCTAAAAATAAGTATTCCAACAGAGACCATCCTTCCATGTGAACTTTTGCAGATGCCCTGTCCAAATGGTTTTCTTCTGTAAAATGCTTTGCTGTATGATTTGTGTTTGCATGTGTACTTTCCTTGTGAGTGAGCATGCACAGGTGTGTCTGCATATATGTGTGTGTATAGAATCATTATAGTTTGCAATTATGCAATAGAAAATTTTACTTCATTTTTTCTCTTCATTTTCGACGTATGGGACTAGTATCCTTACATTCTTCGGATGTAGAGATATTGTTCATGGTGCAGAAGCAGTTGTATGTTAAAAACTAATTTCATGGATTTGGGTTGTGTTTGGCTTTCTGAGATTGGCATCCTAATTAAAGCCTTTTCGACCAGAAAACAACTATTTGGTTTCTCCGACACGATGAATGCCACTGGTCTTGTATGTCTGCTCTTGTTTACAGTTACTGCCTACTTTTATTGATTGGTCATCTGGGTTCAAATGTGTTGATTGGTGGTCTTGTCTGGCTTTGTCTTTATGAAGTGGGGAACTCTGAGATGTTCGTGAGATTCGCATCTAACTCTCATCTGCTAATCAGGTGGTGTTTTTGTTTACAAGGTTTAGTTGTAGATTTATCATACAAGTTTCGGGATCGCGCATTCATCTTCCTCATCGATCTCCGGTAGCATTGGGCCCTTGACGGCCTATGGAGGGAAGCCCCATCCCCATCCAACGCGCTAACTAACCCACATGGCACATTTCGGGCCACTCGATTACATCGTCAGCTGAAATTCACGAGCGAACTCTTCTCTGTTCCAATTGGGGTTTGTTGGATGGGTGGAAGGGTCTAATGGTCCAAACTTGATCATTGTTCATGAACTTGATTGACATGTTCAGCAGACTCTATAATCTCTATATATTTGGTCAAATTTGATTTTAAATCATTCAAAATTTATTAATAGCTACTCAAATAAAGAAAACATAGCAAACAAAGAAAACAATAGCATGCTAAACAAAAACCAGCAAACTAAGCCAGCAAATGCACAAAAGATAGCACAACAAATCCTTTAGGCACCAGCAAGAACCACATTTGTAGATTGCGGAGGGCATGGCAAGCCATCATGCGACAGCACGTGCACTAAGGATGATAGAATCAGTTGCCACATTTGCAGAGTGGAGCCTAGATAAAATCCACAGCATCAAATCCCGCTGCAGCAGACCTTACTTGAGACATGATTGGGTAGATTTCTGAATGCCCTCAATGAAGCCCTTTGCCGCCCACTCTTATCAGCTCCTTGGAATTAGATTCGAAGATCACGTTTCGAAAACCCTCGCAGCCAATTTTACTCCTTCCTATAGAGCCCAGGCTTTAGCTTCAATAATAGAACCCGTTACCTTCTCCAAGCAGCATCCAGCCAAAAAATGATACTCATCGTTTCTTGCTTCCACACCAATGTCAGCCTGTTTTAAGCATGGTAACCAGGAGGCATCTGGGTTTACTTTAATACGGCAGAGCCCAATAATGAACTCTCATACCCACCTCCTCTACAATTCGACCCGGCATTGCACTTGAAGTATTTGCATTCCAGAACTCAGCATGTAGTAGCCTTACCCTTCTTGGATTGAAAGGACATCCCTCAAAAGTCTGACGACATTTTTCTTTCCATATTGACCAGCAGAGACCAGCAATTTCTGCCAATATTCGTGGTCGCTCAACCCTCATCACAAAATCAGGAGTAGCGATGTTAGCTAACCAAGCTTCAAAAGTAGAATTATCCAACGGGTTAACTGCATAGCCCATGTACACTTCCAAGCTAGACACACTTGCCCCATTGCATTGCAGAAGGATATGTTCCACTGTTTCAGGCACATCCAAACACACCAGACATAAAGTAGATGGCGACGAAATAGATTTTCTTTCGTTGGAATGCATCCCTTGATGATCTTCCATCTAAAATTCCTGATTTTTGGCAGCATATTTAGATTCCACATAAGTTTCCATGTCTCCATTGGGGTAGTGTTGGAAGTTGAGGGGCAATTGTTTAAGATGTTTAGGGAAAATGCCCTCAACCGATAGTACCCAGATTTTGCTGAATAATCCCCTTCTATCGATGACTTCCAGATTAAGCGATCATTCCCCGGTTAGCACCCACATACATAGCATTGATTAAATTCACCTCCCTAGCTGAAAGAATCTCACTTGGTTTCCCTGAATTCCACTCCCCTGCTCGTAAATCAAGGTAGGTCATTGATTGTAAATCCATAAAATTTTGGACTGACAATTGAGTTATTGGCATACCTGACTTGCATCCTAAGCTAACAACCTCAGGCAGGCAAACTCAGAGAAAGTGGTGGCATTGTTTCTTGATGGCTAGACAAATTTTAATGTTACTAAAATCAATGCTCTTCAAATTTGATTAAAATTTGTCTGAAACTGAAAACATCTCTAAAATTTGTCTGAAACTGAAAACATCAAAACAGCCAACAAGTAGACTCTCTACTTGTATGTTAAATTTGACCTAATAAATAAGTTGACTATTTGTAATCAGTCATATGCATTCGGTTAAATTTGAAGTTAAACATAGAAAGTCTGCTGGAGAGCTGTTTTGATGTTTTAAAACAATTTTTTCGATCAAAATTGTCCAAAAACTAAAAGTAGAGATTCAGTCTATTGGAGATGTTCCTACATACATTGTTATGATATTGTTATATATGTCAACTTCTCAGGCTAGAGCATCTCCAATAGACTCTACATATTTGTTCAAAAATCGACTCAAGGATTCCAACATTGAGCTAGGACGTGTTATAAAGGATGCCCCTCGTTATTTTCGCCTCCTTCCTTTAGTTAATTACAAGCATGTTCATTTCCAATAGTGTACGTGGCTCATAGACTAGCCCGCAATGCTATGTTTTTAGTTCGAAAGTTATATTGGTTTGAGGAACCACCTAATTTAATTATTGGTTTAATTATCAGGGTAGCCCATCAAAGGGCACTAAAGGGGCACAAGCCCTGAGTCCAAAACAATATAGGACTCATAATTATTAATATTTTATATGCTAAAATAATTTTTTTTTTAAAAGAAAACTTACCACATGCGCAGACGTAGAAACCAAAGATCATTAGAATTAATTAGAGGCTATATAATTAACAACTTGTGTACCCAACAGAATTCCACCAAAAACAGAACAGCAAATACGCCAGTGGCGAAGATGAGTTCACCCAAGAAAAAGGAAGAAAAAAGAGACAAGAACCAAGAAGGCATTAATTCAACAAAGGTCATAACTTCAAATGGGTATGGGCCTCTAGATTTCAATTTTCATCTTCCATAATGAAGATTGAAAGAGTTCCAAGAATTCCAATGAATAACTTTGAAGCAACAGTTAGGAATTTTTTATTTTTTTATTTTTGTAATTTATTATTCTATAAATTAATATATTTATTCTAATAGTTTTGCAATTTCACTCTCAATCTAAGTCACAAAGTTAGAAATTTAGTCTCAAAATTCATGAATTAAAAATCAATCTGGAATTTTAGACTGAATTAGGTGTGTGAATTGATGACACATTTTATATTCTTACAATTGACCTTCAAATATTTGGACCAGTCCTCTTAGATATGAATGATGGAATCATTTGTAATTTTAATGTTTGATACTCTTTTTTCTCTTGACCTAGTTGAAAGTTTTAATAAGATTTTAATGATGCCACTAAATGCACAATATTGTCCTTGTACGATTCACTTTACTCTTAATGAAATAACATACTAATAGAAAAAAGAAAAAAATTAGAATGTTATCTTGACATGGTAATGTAAGATGTAATCTAACAACTTACATATCTAACAACAAAACTTTAAGATCACAAGCATACAATTTATCAAGAAGACTAAGAATATCAGCATGAACAACATACCAGTTGATATCATCGTGTACTTCAATAAAATAAGTAATCTTCTTCTCTCTACCAATAAGTATTTGTCCTTTGCTAATGAATAGGTCTATAACTCGTATGGAAGGATTACTTATTGGAAAGAGTAAGGACCAACTTATATAGTAATTTAATGCTAATGTAACTTTCTATCATAGTCACATTAGGATTCCAAAGGAGACTAATTAAGTAACAAGGTAAACTGTACTAATTAAAACATATCAATTACCATATGGAGTTCCATTCTAATAATGATTCAATGACATTGACTTTATTATTCCAACTAAGATTAGGACTATACACATTAGGTTATCAATCCATACTCATAGTTCTAACATTCTCTCACTTGATTATGACATGATCACGTTTGCACAACCTTACTCAAAATTGGAATAACAGTGTAGTCTAAAAGTGTCACTGAATCCACTCCAAAACACGGCAGTCATGATCAACTTAAAATCATAGAACCACAGCACTTGGAAATTTATGTGTACCATTGCATTGCCATCATCATGACTTTGAATTGATCACACAAGTCTGTTTGGCAATTAGTACAGCACAAGGGAAAATCATTAATCCAATAGGAGACGCCACACCTTTGGTACAAACCAGAAAGTAATTTCTGAACCTTGTTACTCACAACAACACAATTAAAAATCAACACATCCAAAACAGGTTGATCAATCAAAGGTGGAATCCAACATTGCACAGCTATCACACTAGTTCAAGACTTATTCAATGTCAACATTGATCAATTCCAGCAGGTTAACAAATTCTAAATGTTAACATGATCAAAACATGAATAAATATTAAAAGAATCACAATCTTTGATGCAATCAAGCATTGCATAGCTCTCACGATGGTTCATAGTGTTATCAAGCATTGCACATCTCATTATAGTATTCAAAACAACAGTTTTAATAGACTTCATAACTGTTAAAATTATCAACTTAACTATGAATCCACATATTGTAACGACCCATCCCGGAAACTGGGATTAGATTAGTGGTTAATGACGGATTAGTGAAATTAATCGGTGATTAGTTGGGTGTTGTCGGACGGTGCGAAATGACGGTTTTGCCCTTGGAATGGGCGAAACGTTGACTTTTAGTTCGGACGGTCGAACAGATGTTGGTCGATGACGGTGACATAGTTCGGGACATCAGGAGTTCATAGACAAGTGGCACATCCGATTCTGACATTCGAGGAAGAAGTTATGATGTTCGGAAGTTCGAGGGATTTTGGTAATTTGGTTAAAAAGGGGCAAACGGTTGAATTTTCATACGACATATCTTTTTCACGTAATTTGAGGACTGTTAGGTAGGTCTCGATCTCCTGAATACAACGACAGGCGACATGCATCAATTGGAGTTCGAACGACAGAGTTACGGGTCTAGGAACATGAAGGGCAAAATGGTAATTTGGGCATTAAGGGCAAAACAAACTTTTGGTTACTTTTGCAATTGTGTGAGCAATTGGATGGGGACATCTGTCCCTAAGGGATTGGATCTTTTTCACCAGGTAAAGGAAGATGTGGACACTTGGCCCCTTTCTGGTTAGTTCCAGCCAATTCTCACATGTTTGATCGATTAAAAAATAAGGTTGTGATTGTTTAAAACAGGGGAAGGTTCTTTGCCGTCTGTGCTCTGTGTCCAGGTGAGTGCGTAGATTAGAGTGTGATTGAGTGAGAGATCAGGTGAGTGCGTGTTTGTGCCTGTGTGTGTGTGTGTGTGTGTGTTTGAGAGTAAAACTGAGTAAAAGTGTTTGTGAGAAGTGAGGAAAAACAGAGATAGAGAGGGAAAAACCGTGAACCCAAACCCTTTCATCTTCAATTGTTGTTTCTGATTTGTAAAAGAGGAAGGGAGAGGACGTTAGGGCGTAGCTATGGACGGTGGCTGATGGTGGCCCTGAAACCTGTGAGGCACATGTGAGAAATAGAGGACGGGGGAACGAGTGAGAAACCAAACCCCTTTAAACGTGATCCTTTGGTGATCGGTTGTTCATCAAAGTTGACCAGGGAGCTGAGGGAAGGCCAGTGATGGCCACAGTGACACACGACGATGATAGAGGGGTAAGATGTCGTGAAATATCCCTTTCAATTAAAAAATGGTATGTTCAGTTATGGGGAGTGTTGATCGCTTATAATGATTGGACGTTGTTTCTCGAGATTCTAGAGTCAAATGGGCTGGAAACCATGGCCAACGGTGGCCTGAGAAGCAAGAACACAGAGAGGAAAAAAACAGGATTCATTTCTTCGAAATGGGAGGTAAGTTTGAGCTTTTAAATTCATGTTTTGATCATAGGGATTAATTATAAATGAAAGGTCGAACCTAATGGGATTAAATTGGATAGAAAACGGGCCTGAATGGACAGAAACCGTGATTTAGGGCTGGACCGGATTTGCATAACCGGTTCAGACTGGGTAGACATGAGAAAGACGATAAACAATAGCCGCGCATGAGGCCCACGTGCAGCCCCTCTGGGCGGCACGTGTGGGTGTGTGGTACGTTGTTTGAAGAAGGTTTCAACATGACTTTTAAAGTGTTCGATGTAACAAACAATTTGGGATTGGTTTCGAGTCGATCAGACATCTTTTCGATATGTTTCAAGATGTTCGAAGTTTTTAGGGCTCGTTTAAAAATAGTTAAAAACTCGGAAAAATTACGGGGCTTTAGTATAAACATTGTGAAGTAGTTAGTGACCTTATTATGGGATTTGGACAGGTTCGGAAAAGCTAGTGATAGTGAATTATCGAGGCGACGACGCGAATTGTCTGTGAGTGGACTTTTCTTTCAAACTTATGATTCATACATAAATGTTTTTATTTGTTTTCTATACGTGATTTCTATGTTTATGATATGGTATTGATGATTTATGGTTTTGCACGTATTTCGAGATATTTACGTAATTGCACGTTTTACGAGATTATGGTTTTATGCTATTGATTTGATAATGGTTCTGATACTATGATTTGGGATTTAAATATGATTTGATTTCAAGGATTCATAAAGGATTTTGACCAGGGAGCTGAGGGAAGGCCAGTGATGGCCACGGTGACACACGACGATGATAGAGGGGTAAGATGTCGTGAAATATCCCTTTCAATTAAAAAATGGTATATTTAGTTATAGGGAGTGTTGATCACTTATAATGATTGGACGTTATTTCTCGAGATTCCAGGGGTAGAATGGGCTGGAAACCATGGCCAACGGTGGCTTGAGACACAAGAACACAGAGAGGAAAAAAAACAGGATTCATTTCTTCGAAATGAGAGGTAAGTTTGAGCTTTTAAATTCATGTTTTGATTATAGGGATCAATTATAAATGAAAGGAAAAACCTAATGGGATTAAATTGGATAGAAAACGGGCCGAAATGGACAAAAACAGTGAATTCCGGTTTAGGGCTGGATCGGATTTGTAGAACTGGTTCAGACCGAATCGACATGAGGAAGACGATGAACAGTAGTCGCGCGTGAGGCCCACGTGCAGCCCCTTTGGACGGCGTGTGTGGGCATGTGGCACGTTGTTTGAGGAAGGTTTCAACATGACTTTTAAAGTATTCAATGTAACGAAAATTTTGGGATTGGTTTCGAGTCGATCGGACATCGTTTCGATATGTTTCGAGATGTCCGGAGCTTTTAGAGCTCGTTTAAAAATAGTTAAAAATTTAGGAGGCTTTAGTATAAACATTGTGAAGTAGTTAGTGACCTTATTATGAGATTTGGATAGGTTCGGGAAAGCCGGTGATAGTGAATTAGTCGAGAAAGCGTAATTGCACGCGTACCGAGGCGACGACGCGAATGGTTTGTGAGTGGACTTTACTTTCAAAGATATGATTTCCAGATTTTGGATTCGGATTCGGAATGATGATTTCGGATTTAGTTTGGGATTCGAAATGGTGATTTCGAATTCGGATTGGACATGGATTTAGAAATGGTTTTAGATTGGATTTGCTGGATCAGGTCATTGGGTTTTCAAACCCGGATATGATATGTGACTGGGGCGGGCCTGGATTGGGTTTAAAGACCCGGATTGAGTTTAAAGACTCGAGAGTTTAAAGACTCGGATATTGTGATTCTCCCCCGTAGGCCTATTGAGTTTAAAGACTCGGGAGTTTAAAGACTCAGATTATATTGAGGCCTGGATTGAGTTTAAAGACTCAAATTGATATTGAGTTTAAAGACTCGAATAGATCCTGCAGGTTCGATTGATTGAAATTGGTTTCAAAAGTGTTTTCAAATATGTTTGGATTTCTGTAATAACTTGATGGTTTTTAATGATGATTTTGATGGTTTTGGGTTGAGGCCCGGGATTTGAGAAGATGAAATGATTTATGGCTTTTGGTTTTATAAATGGTTATAATAACTTGAATATGAAATGGTTTTATGACATGGGTTTTATATGCATGCATTGGTTTTTAAATGGAGGGTATAAACGTCTTTCTGATAAACTGTTTTCTAAATTTATCCTTTATTTGTGTTCACTCACAGTCTTTTATGTTCTCGATACCCTGCAGGTTTGATGTGGTGCGGGTTGTTGTGAGAGAGAGAGACGGAGACATCACACATGCGATCCACAGTAGGTTCTGCGCACTCTGAGAAGTCCGGAAGTTTTTGGACGGTTCGTTTGGGAATCTTTTGTCCGGATTACGTGTTACATGGAGGTTGGACGACGGTTTAGCCTTCGTGTCACACGTAAGTCAGACGGGAGCATGACTTAGCCCTTAATCCCTGGGGATTAGGGGTGGGTAGTCTCAAATTGGTATCAGAGCAGGATTTGTGCGCTTTACGCAAGCTTTGGCTTCCAAAGCAGGTGGTTTGTCGACATGTGTGTTGTGATACTGCTGTGGATGTGATGTCTCAACGCGAAACAACCCGTCATCAACCTGGATACGCAAGTGTTAGCAAGTAGTCGTACGATAGTTAAGGGCTTAGTTGGTGGCGAGATCACTAGTAGTTGAGTGCTGGTCGCCCGATGCGCATTGTGGGGTGTGATACTTTTCGGCTTAGGGCCGGAGTAGTAAGCATGCTTAGCGTTGGCTTTGATTGATAGTTGGTTGACCTTTAGGGTTAGATGGAATAGATACGATTGCTGGTTGGCTGGTCGTCCTGCGAGGCTGGATGACGGCAACCTGTTGGGCCAGATGGCGTTTGGATGACGGTGGTTGAGATTAGACTTGTGTGGCTACGAGTAGCTGGACGCCTCGAGTTGCGGGGGTAAAGGAACCTGTTTTTAGGATTTGAGGGATTTCCCCCTAGTGATGGTTACTGGTTGATGATTGTGTAGACTTTACGATAAGGGATGTTCGTAGTCGGGTGTGACTACTCGAGTGGTGAGGTTGTTGTGAACTAGTGGTTGTCGCGGGTTTGGATAACCTGAGTGAGGATGAGGATTTGAGGAACCTCATTGGGATGACTTGTTTGGACTATGAGTACCTTAGTGAGAAACCCTAGAGTAAGTGCTTAGTCTGGAAAACGTGAGCTCGGGTTTGTGGTTAGTTAGATGTTGTGGCTTGGGCCGATTTACGACCGGATGGGAGATGGTGCTGGTGGGTGCAGCCGAGGTATTGGATGGCTTGGTGGATGACTCTTGTCGAGTCGTTAAGAATGTGGCGCCGTGGATCTGGTTGTGGTTTCATTTGGTACTGTGTAGCGCTGAGTTGCTTAGTTTGAGCGTAGATTGAGGGTTTTGGCTTGGTACGAGCGGAGGTTCGGGATTAGTGTGGTGTGAGCTCTAGATCGGAGCTGATGTGCCACGAGCTGCGATGCTTGTGAACGGTAGTATGGGCACATCGTGAGTTAAAGTTGTGGCCATTCGTGAGGTGCTGGTGTCTGGTAGGAACCACTAATCGAGTTGGGATATGTGATGACCATTGGTAGGTCATGTTTCGGTATGAAGATTCAGGATGTCGCTAGGTGGATCAGAGTAGCGCAGCGGAAACACGGTGGACCTATGCTTCGTGTTGGATCAAGCTAGGTTGGTATGGTCGGGTTTGACCGTTCGTGAGGTTGGTTTTAGTGGACTCCCCCTGATGTGTTGGCATATGTCGGCATATGCCTAGGTTGGCATGCGGTGATGCCGAGGCTGGTACTTGGTGATTGATGACTTCGAAGGTAGTGACTGAGGAGTCCGAGGTCAGTGATTGTTTATTGAGGATCCCGAGAGTTGGTGACTCGTACTTTAGTAGGTGCTCGGAGTTGAACCTCAAGAATGTTGATACGTGAGAATCAGGATACGTGATGTAATAACCGACAGGCGAGTTGGTCGGTGAGTTGGTTGGGTTACGAACACGTGGTTGTGATCCGTAGGAGTTGTGGAATTCGTAAGCGTAGTAGAGGAGTTGAAGTTTGGACGGTTAGTCCGAACGTGGTATACTTGTTAAGGATGAAGTCCCATGGTTGGAAAAGGTGGACATACGTCCAACATGGTTGGAATCTCGGAATCAGGAGATGTTGTCGTTTCGACGATGAGATGTGGTGTGGATTCCGAGTTGGTGTTAGATGTTGAGTGTCGATTTGGGAGACTCTTTGACGGATCTTCAGGAGTTGTGAATCCCCCTTAATCATGGACACGTGTGGATGTGTTCAGGAGTAAAGAGAGTACTTGGTGACGCCATGTTTGTCATGGGTGGCGAGTGTCAAGGGACAGTGTTAAATTGGATTAAGGTAGGATGACTTGTGATTTCATGGTTGTGAACCATTGTAAGTTCCATTATAGGATGACGGAAGGAAGTTGAGAAGGAGTGACTATAACTGATCGATATGAGGTTATTGAAGAGAACCCACAATCTAGACGTGCCTCTAGACGTGTAGTATTCGTGATCGATTTGATTCGATGCAGTAGTATGATACACAGTAAGTGGGATCCATTTAGGAGTGAGTGGATCGGGATTGGATCGCTTCTGGCTCAGGATTGAGTTATTTTGGATCAGGAAAATTGTATGTGAGACAGAGTTTGGACATGGTATGTCAGGACCCGACCCTGTCAGAACCCGACTCATCTAGCACCATATTGTCCGCTTTGGGCCTCGCCCTCAGGGTTTTGTTTTCAGGAGCTCATGGTGCAACTTCCAAGGGGGTCACCCATCATGGAATTGCACCAGCCTCAACTCGCTTAACTTTGGGGTTCCAATCCCCCCCAAATCCACTTGAGCTCCCAAAAGGCCTAGTGTAGATCAGAGATTGCGCAGCGGCCAACTCTATCTAGCACTATATTGTCCCCTCTAGGCTGCATTGGGATAACACCACATACATGCGCCCGCAGGGTTTTGACCCCTTGACCTCACGCCTGGGATAACACCTCAACCAACGCGGCCAAGGGAGGCCTAGTGCTAGATAGGTGTGTGCCTATACCTTTAAGGCACACCACCATCCTCTCCCAGACCATTCCCCCTCGCAAGAATATGGGATTGTTCACCGTTCCCTCCAGGACACGGGTCTTACATGGTAGGTGTTTAAACAAGATAGAAGTTGGATACGTGGATGAGAAGTGCGGTCTGTTTTTGCATACGTATGAGTATTGGATTTGGATCTGGTACTAGGTCTGCCCTGTATACATAGTTGAGATGAGATTGGATTTCATATTGGTCGGGAAACCTAGGAGACCGGGAGACTCGGAGTGGACTAGAGTTGGTAGAATTGGACCGTTAGACTTCAAAAGTGAAGTGTGATTAGCTCGTAGTCAGGTGGTAATCTGTGTGGATACGAGGATGTTTTTGTGAGTCCTGGAGATACACTGTGAGGATGACGGGTACACTATAGTGCGGTTGGATGGACTCATGGGTATATTAGAGCCCGGCTAGTGCCGATGTGTTTGATCGATAATTGTGGAATGTTGTTGGAAGTGCTTGAGGATGTACTCTACGATCACTACGATCGTGGTATTCTAAAATATCTCTGTTTGATTCAAATTTTGTAGGGTTGTTGTTGTGTGTGTTTGGTGCATGTACTTGGAATGTGTGTGGACTAGTTATTCAGTGGTCGGAACCATTCCGATGCGATTAGACGTGCATCGTGATGTTTTGGTAGAGGTGCTGGTGATCATTTTGGTTCCGAGGAGTCAGTACTGATGTGAGCTGGGTGCTCAGAGCCATAAGTGGTTGGTAGGACCTTGATCCTGATGTGTGCTTACGGTTGACAAGTATGTGATAGGGTCCGTTTGCAGACAGGTAGTGTGGGACGGGGATGGTGTTCCCACAGGTTGACTGTGTTGGTGGTTAGTGGAACCATCAGTGAGATGATTGGTTGAGTTAGTGGTGCGAGCGAGTACGTTGTGACTCTAGTGAGGCCGGCGCGGATCTCTGACAGAAGCAGTATGGAACGATGAACGGATATTGATGCATAGGAGTACTGAGACCGGTAGATGCCATCTTAAGGATTTGTTTTACGAGGTGAGTTGTGCCTGTTGACGGCAAGATCTTATGTTAAGACTGAGGGCGTTGGTACTAGGTACGTAGGACTCGAGAATGAGTCAAAATTGTTGAAATTGGTAGTAGTGGTGTTGTGGTTTACCTAGTGTTGGGTGAGCCGTGAGTGTCGGCTGGTGGGACGTTAAAGGTACTTTGGGTATGAGTTGGAAATGTATTGACCCTGGTGAGAATTAGACGATTCGCCAGATGGACTGGAAGTTGGTTGAGTTGGTTCGCTTGGCGGAAATGTGGTGACAGTTTTGGAACTGTCAAAATAAAGCTGGGTTGGTAGGTGATGAACACCAGGTAGGAGACCCAGGTGTGAGATTAGTTGAATTTCCCCAGGAAGGTTTGGGCGTATGTTATTCGGAATTTCGGGGACAAAATTCTTTTAAAGGGGGAGATTGTAACGACCCGTCCCAGAAACTGGGATTAGATCAGTGGTTAATGACGGATTAGTGAAGTTAATCGGTGATTAGTTGGGTGCTGTTAGACGGACGGTGCGAAATGACGGTTTTGCCCTTGAAATGGGCAAAATATTGACTTAGTTTGGACGGTCGAACGGATGTTGGCCAATGATTGTGACGTAGTTCGGGACGTCACGTGTTCATAGACAGCTGACACGTCCGATTCCGACATTCGAGGAAGAAGTTATGACGTTCGGAAGGTCGAGGGTATTTTGGTAATTTGGTTGAAAAGAGGCAAACGGTTGACTTTTCATACGACATGTCTTTTCACTTAATTCGAGGACCGTTAGGTAGGTCTCGATCCCCTGAATACAACGACAGGCGGCATGTGTCAATTGGAGTTCAGACGACAGAGTTACGGGTCTAGAAACATGAGGAACAAAATGGTAATTTGGGCATTAAGGGCAAAACAGTCTTTTGGTTACTTTTGCAATTGTGTGAGCAATTGGATGGGGACATCTGTCCCTAAGGGATTGGATATTTTTCACTAGGTAAAGGGAGATGTGGACACTTGGCCCCTTTTTGGTTGGTTCCAACCAATTCGTGGTTCCAACCAATTCGTAATCGATTAAAAAATAAGGCTATGATTGTTTAAAACAGGGGAAGGTTCTTTGCCGTCTGTGCTTTGTGTCCAGGTGAGTGCGTAGATTAGAGTGTGATTGAGTGAGAGATCAGGGTGCGTTTTTGTGCCTGTGTGTGTGTGTGTTTGAGAGTAAAACTGAGTAGAAGTATGTGTGAGAAGTGAGGAAAAACAGAGACAGAGAGGGAAAAACCGTTAACCCAAACCCTCTCAACGTCAACTGTTGTTTCTGATTTGTAAAGGAGGAAGGGAGAGGACATTAGGGCATGGTTGTGGACGGTGGCTGACGGTGGCCCTGAAACCTGTGAGGCACACGTAATTACACGTTTTATGAGATTATGGTTTTATGCTATTGATTTGATAATGGTTCTGATACTATGATTTGGGATTTAATTATGATTTGATTTCAATGATTTATAAAGGATTTTAGAAAAGTGAAATTTGATTTTGGGTTTTGGAATCGAATTTCGGAAATATGATTCGGGATTCGGTTTTGGTTCTTTAAAAGGGATTTCTGGATTTGGATTCAGAATGATGATTCCGGATGCAGACTTGGCTACGGAATGATGATTTCGGATTTGGATTTGGAAATGGATTATGGATATGATTTCCAACTTCTGGATTTGGATTCGGAATGATGATTTCGGATTCGGCTTGGGATTCGAAATGGTGATTTCGAATTCGGATTGGACATAGATTTGGAAATGGTTTTAAAATGGTTTTGGATTGGATTTGTTTGATCTGGTTATTAGGTTTAAAGACCCGGATATGATATGTGACGGGGCGGACCTGAATTGGGTTTAAAGACCCGGATTGAGTTTAAAAACTCGGGAGTTTAAAAATCAGATATTGTGATTTTCCCTCGTAGGGCTATTGAGTTTAAAGACTCGAGAGTTTAAAGACTCGGATTATATTGAGGCCTAGAGTGAGTTTAAAACTCGGATTGATATTGAGTTTAAAGACTTGGATAGATCTAGCAGGTTCGATTGATTGAAATGCGTTTCAAAAGTGTTTTCAAATATGTTTGGATTTCTGTAATAACTTGATGGTTTTCAATGATGGATTTTGATGGTTTTGGGCTGAGGCTCGGCATTTGAGAAAATGAATTGATTTCTGGCTTTTGGTTTTATAAATAGTTATAATAACTTGAATACGAAATGGTTTTATGACATGGGTTTTATATGCATGCATTGGTTTTTAAATGGAGGGTATAAACGTCTTTCTGATAAAGTGTTTTCTAAACTTATCCTTTATTTTTGTCCACTAACAGTCTTTTATGTTTTCGATACCCTCCAGGTTTGATGCGGTACGGGCTGTTGTGAGAGAGAGACGGAGACATCACACATGTGATCCACAGTAGGTTCTGTGCACTTTGGGAAGTCCGGAAGTTTTTGGACGGGTCGTTTGGGAATCTCTTGTCCGGCTTACGTGTTACATGGAGGTTGGACGACAGTTTAGCCTTCGTGTCACACGTAAGTTAGACGGGAGCATGACTTAACCCTTAATCCCGAGGGATTGGGGGTGGATCGTGTCACATATGAACTAGAGTGAACATTAAACCTCAATATTTATGTAATCCAGCTTATAATCATCATAAGGCATCAAATATCCAACAGTAAGTTAGGAAAACATATAGTTAAACAACACTTACTTCAAGTCATCAAATTCCCACTTACGAACACTCCCACTGATCAATACTCCCATTGATCAAAATCAGCTACCGTATAGCAAAATGAATATGAATTTCCATGTATTTTCTATCCACACTTACGAGATTCAGAGAACCTCAATTTCCAATCCAAAGGATCAGAAACACATAAGGTGATCAACATCACAAGCTACCAAAAGGATCACTAATACACTAGGTGATCAAAATCCAAAAAAAGTACCATCTAACATAAAGGTACTCCATCAAAAGTTTGAACAACAACCAGCCATTGCTATTAAACAAAAGGAATCAACATAGGCAATAACTTCCAAAACGTTATTCTCAGTCAATGAACTATGATTAGTTCAAAATTATTAACCTTTATAGGAAGCGAAAACGTGAAAACAATGCAGACACAACGAGAACAAAAATGATAATAGAATAATATTCAGAATAAGAATATGTTTTCAAACAAAATAGATCACAAACACAATAGTTGATCTTCAACACAAGTTCCCGCACAAAAGCTATCTAACAATGTTTGCACAACAAATAGAAATTTCAGAACATTGGGAATTAATCCAAACTATATAATGGTTCAATCACAATAAGTTTTCGCAAAGAGGTTTTTAAAAAGCCAAATAAAAACAAAACATGATAAGTATAAAATCTACAAAATCATGGAAAAGAAACTTCACTCCCAGTGATCAAAACTTCTCTTTAATAGGCTAAAACTTAAGTGAGACAAATCAAATAAGTTGAGAAAAACATACTCCCACTTATGAATCGATTAACAGATTCAAATAGTCTCATCCTTTACAATAGACATATCCATAGAAACAAAATTTGAAAACAACTTCTTCATCACATATATGTCATAACAACTGTAAAGTTGAAACAGAGAGATGAAATATAAATAAAGTTGAAATTTTAACTGTTTTGTGTAGGAACGTGTTATTTTCCCCCTAGTGACTTAGAAAACTCAATCTTTAAGTGTAAGCCACAAAATCTAAGGCATTGATTTCCAAAGTATGGGAAAATAACTTATTCAAGAGAAAAAAATATCTAATACACAAACTCTTCCCCTAATTTCAAATTTATTTGGCAATGATTTTTCATTAAATTTGTACGAAAAACATCCATCAAAAGCTCATACCTCAAATGGTCAATAGTAATTTCACAATTTTGCTAGCCAATTTTTGCAAAAGCAGAAATAAACCACAGATTTTCAGTTCACAACAATAGGACTAAAAACAGAAGAAAGAAGTGAAAAACATTAGAGAATATGTTATGGATGCAAATGATCAGTGTTGTGGTTTCCTGCAAAAATAATTTTCAATTTCATAAATAAGTTTTAGATTCCATAGTCCAATGAATCAATACAACTCATTAGGTATGATTCATTAACAACATCATATGATGACAGATTCACCTTTGGGCAAAATTATTATCATAAGTTCATGTGTGGACATATCAACAAGCACAAGTTCATCACATTTGTGCAGTGAACCTATGCCATTCATATATCCATCACATTCAAGGTTTACATTAGATCAGAATAAATTTTCTCTTTGGAGAACCTTCATCGGTCATATCCTGGCCAATTAGTATGCGATTAAGTCACATTCGGCAATTCAAAGACATAGGGATTCAACTAATCGATTAGATTTTTTATTTAACAAATGCTATGCATATATAACAACTCAAACAGCAGAAAAATCAGCAACTTCAATAGCAATAAATCACATCAAGATTCATTGAAAATATTACAGATTAACATGAAAAATGAAATAAGACATCAGAATATTGTTCATGTTAACATCAGAGAGTCATTAAATTATCCTAAGCATCGTTCACAAGAGCAAAATCAAAACGCAAATTGACATTCATAACATCAAAATTTCAATTTTAATACATAAGACAAAAAATCAGGTATAAGAATCCCAAAATTATCTCATCAAGCAGCATCGTAAAAAATGAAATTGAAAAACATAATACAATATCTAATGCTCTAAGTAATTTGCAACAACAATCTTCATCCGCGTCAAATAGTAGACAACTTAGAACATCAATTTTATTTTATAAGAATCACAAAAGAGAAAATGCTTGAATTGAAATGTTTCAAAACAGATTTTGGTCAAATAGCTTTTAGTATCCAAAACATTTGAATTTTGTAAGCAAGTGACGTGTTGTTGGAAAAAAATACTAGTAACTAGACTTTGAAAAAAAAGTCCTTCTCATTGTCCCAAATGAGTTTCAAAGTACGAGAGCATCAATGAATCAAAACAAGTCATAAGGTATTGATTCATTATCATTATTACATGATCACTAATTCACCTTTGGGTAGAATTGTATCATGTAAGATTTAGGTGTGAGTGTAAGACCCGGTCTTGGAAGCAAGAACGGTGAGCAAGACCCGTGAGCTTGAGAAGCAAGAATGTCACGACCCATCCCAATCTCCCCCCCCCCCCCCCCCCCCCCCCCCGGATTAATACAGGATGTGCCATGCTCCCGTCTGACACGAAGTGTCAGACAAGGGATAATCCGAAACTTTCAGCCTGACCAGGCCTCCAGAGCACGCCAGGATCCGGTGGAGGAGTGTGATGTCTCGGTCTCTGTTACAGCCCGCATCCGTGATCAACCTGAAGGGCATTAAAACCATTAAAAACTGTGAGTGGACGAAAATCAGTAGTTTAAGAAAACTCATTTCATAAAAAGACATTTATGCCCTTCACTAAAAGCATCTATGCATTCGAAAACCATTAACTTTAATTACCATTATTAGGGTCTCAGCCCAAAACCAATCTCAGAATCTAATTACCATTTTCATAAATCCAATAAACCATGTTTACCAATTATCATATAACCAATCCTGTCACGGTTTCCAAAGCTACGCGCCTGCTACCCGGAGGTCTCAAATCCCAAGTCTCCCCAGGGTCCACCCAGGTCAATGTCCTCAGATCATTGACCCTCCCTGGGGGTTATAATCCATAAAAATCTTTTTGAGAGTAAGGTACCCCACGGGAGCGACTCCACTCAGTTAGTGCTCCGTGACTACTCCCGGGTCCACCCAGACCACCGACCTTCCCCGGAGGAGACAATCCATAAATACAAGGATGGTATATGAAAAACCATTTTGAAATAATTCTCAAAACATTTTTCAAACCTTTCAAAGGATACATGCCCGGTCCCCATAAACCGTAATGAAACTAGAAATCCATGTTTTCAAATCCAAATCCAAATCCATTTAGGGTATCTGAAACCGAAATCACCTTTATAACCCATAAATAGGACTCATGCCCGATATCATAACAAATTGGGCCTCAAGCCCGATCATGTAAACCAACTGGGTCTCAAGCCTGATCATGTAAACCAACACGTTTATCCATATACTACTGGTACATCATATATACCATCACCAGACACCATTCAAGCCTGTTCAGTATCGATTCTTGCACAACGTACCCTATACGTACATCCATCTGCCAACCAGCCTACAACATAGCTCGTATGTGACGACCCGTCCCAAATTAACGGGATTAATTAAGGATTAATTACAAATTAGCAAGACTAATCAGAGATTAGACGAGGATTAACGAACGTTTGGGCGAAATGACGATTTTGCCCCTAGAAAGGGGCGAATCGTTGACTTTTCATTCGGATGGTCAAATGGACTTTGGCCAATGAATATGACGTAGTTCGTGACGTCACGAGTTTATAGACAGGTGGCACGCTCAATTTCGAAATTCGAGGAGGAAGTTATGATGTTCGGAAGTTCTAGGGAATTTTAGTAATTTGGGCTAAAAGTTGACTTTTGACCCGAGAGGTCCAATGGCCGAGGGCCGAAGACCGTTACGTAGATCACGACGATACGAATCCGTAGACAGGCGGCACGTCAAATTCGGACGTTCGACGACGAAGTTACGGTTCACGGAAGTTCTGAGATACTAATTACAGCGACACGTGTTTCGAGACAAAAAGTGAAGTTTTGTCTTTAGTGGGCCTAGTCACTTTTAAGTGGACCAATGGATGAGTGACAAGTGTCACCCATCCACTGGCCCGTAGCTTTCATTCATGCACCTCTCACCTTCATCGATCATTCATTTTGTTTGTTTCCAAACAAACCCAAACCGTGTAAACCTTCCCCCAAATCCAACCCAACCCTATTTGATCATGACTGAGAGGACCAGAGAGTGAGGAGAGGATGTGTGGATGCTGGTGGCTGGCCAAGGGCACGCCACCATGGACGGTGGAGCCATGAACCGAGAGGATTTCACGGTTAGGCCCAATTTCCATTTTAATTCTATTTGTGCATTATGGGCTGTTTTGGGTGATTATGAATTGGTTCTTAGGTTGTTAGGAAGTTATTAAGGAGGTTTTGGGTGGTGGTTTGGGCTGAGCAGCCGTGAGGGTGGCTGGGAAAACCTTGAACCGTTTGGTACAAAATCAAACCATAGGATTTAGACGATTTCGGTTGTGTTTAAGGATTGAAATGGATAGAAAACATGAAAATAGGAAGAAAGGAATCAAAAAGGAAGAAGTAGGATGAAAAATGGGGTGTCTAGGGCCGTGAACTGGTCACGCCGGTCCAGTTGGACCGGCCAAACCAGGTGAATCGGCCATCTGAACCGACTGGAGCTTGAAGATGATAAATAGTGTTTTGAGCCTTCTTGGGGCGCGTGAGGGCGCGTGGGACAAAATTTGGGGAAGTGTTCAACACAAAAAAATCTTCTATTCGATGTAACGAAGATTTTGGGACTGGTCTCGCGTCAATCGGATATCGTTTCGATAGGTTTCAGGCTGTCAGAAGGTTTAGGATCGGTTTAAAAATTGATAAAAGTTCGGGAAAATTAAGCGGCTTTGGTAGGAGGTTAATAAGGTAGTTAGTAACCTTCTATTAAAATTTGGACAGGTTTAGAAGTCCCAATGATAGTGATCGTCTCGGGAGAGCCTATGACACGCAAATCGAGGCGTGGCTTCGGACGGTCTGTGAGTGGACCTTTCTTTCGAATTTGATGCATGCATAAATGTTTTATAATTGTTTTAAAATATATTTTGTGATGCCTTGAGTGCATTTGATTGTGGTAGCTTAGGATCGACATATTTGCACTTTTTTTTGAGGTTTTCGGCTTTATGTCGTACCTTTGCGTACCATGTTTTCAACGAGGGTTTAATGAATGGATTTTGGATTTGAAAATATGAAATCGGGCACGAGACCCATTTAATTTATGAACTCTCGGACTTGTAGTCCATTTGATTTGACGAGGAATCGGACCTAGGGTCCATTTGAGCTATACGATCGGACCGAGGGTCCATTTGATTTACGATTCGGGTTTGAGGCCCAGTTAATGGTACTATCGGGCTTGATGCCCTGTTGATTTATGATATCGGGCCTGAGACCCATTTAGTTGAGATTTCGGGCTTAAGGCCCCGTTGGTTGTGAAATCAGACGTGAGGTCCTGTTGAGTAATGGTTTCGGGCCTAGGGCCCAGTTGATTGTAACATCGGGCTTGAGTCCCAGTTCGATTTGTGAAATGAGTATTCGGGCATGAGACCCAGTTGAATTGAGGATTTAGGCCGAGGCCTGTGAAAGTGATTTGAATCGGATTCGAGGAATTCTATTGAGATGAATCCTATTGAGATGAATCGGGTATGAGACCCAATTGAGAAATGTGATTTGAGAAAGATAGAAAAGAATATTTGAAAAAGTGAATGAACCCTCCATTTGATTATATGGTCTCCTTCAGCGTCGACCTGGAGAGTCACGATCCACAGACCAGAGTGGGTATCCCCATAGGGATCCCGTTCCAGCATTGGTGGTTACTTATTTTGATATGGTCGCGGACCAGATTTCGGAGAGATGTGTGGACTAGATCTAGAGAGAGAGCTCGGACTAGATCCAGTGATTGAGCCTCCCAGATGGAGATTCCTGGGAGAAGACTCGAAGTGAGACCCCGAGTAGTGTGCACACTAGTATAGATATGATATCGTGACATTTATCGGGGATGTGTTCCCTAGGGGCTTCGTGCCCCGAGTTGGCATCTTCTTGGAAGTGCCACGGATGGGTTATACGTATGTTGATACGTATGAGGTTTTATGATTTAGAAAGTGATTTGGGGCAGAGACCCCGTGTATGATGTTTTAGAAAGTGTTTGGGGCGGAGACCACGTATTCTACTTTATATTTCACTGAGAACGGTTTTGGGCTGAGACCCACGTACGTTGATTTGGGCTGAGTCCCCACCTGTGATAGTTGATGGTTTTTAATTGTGACTTCGGTTCAAGGACCCAATTGGATTTACGGGTCATGACGGTTTATGGGGCCGGGCATGAACCCTTGAAAGATTTTGAGATGTTTGATAAATGATTTTTGAATGCATGCATATGCTTTTATGAAGGGCATAAAGGTCTTTGTATGAAAATGTTTTAAATAAAATATTAATTTTTGTCCACTCACAGTTTTCGTGTTTTAATGCCCTTCAGGTTGGTCATGGATGCGGGCTGTAGTAGAGACGAGACATCACTCCCCTCCTCCTACGATCCTGACGCACTCTGACAGCCCCGACGAGGGCTAGAGATGGAATTCTTCCTGGTCTGATACTTCGTGTCAGACGGGATCAGGCGTGTCCCACGTTAATCCCGGAGGATTTGGGAACGGTCCTGACAAGTTGGTATCAGAGCAGGTTGGCTCATTTGATACCCATAGTACTCTGATACCAGTTGATATCAGAGCGTGTTTTGTTCTAGAGTACGCGCAGACCGAGGATGTGATGTCTCTGAAGTCGTAACAGCCAGTCATCAACCTGGTAGTTAGGGCATTAGTACGAGGATTCAGTAGAATTGAACCGTTGTTAGTTGGTGTTTGGCACGTGATCCGATAGTTTGAGGTTCGATTGGCTTTGGACGCCACGTGTTTCGAGGTTTGATCCCGAGGAGGGTTAGTATTTGTGTGAAAGATATCGGCTTAGAGCCATGGTGTTACTGGTGGATAGGAATGTGCTTACCGGTCGACACAGGATGACAACTTGAGAGTCGTGACCGCTCGACAGTGGTCGTATCGGATAGAGGATGTACAGAGTCATACCAGTGTGGTCAGAGGTCAGGGTCGCCCGATTTACGATGACCTTGTACGACTACAGTCACGACGGTTGAGAATAGGAACGTTTAACCCTAGTTGGCATGAGAGGCCATGTTTAGATGTGTTGAATCCAGGTGGGATGTCAATTGGCAGGAGATGCCAGAGTGGTTGTCGTGTGACGCGATAGGTGACGATTGCAACGTGTAGTCGCTGTGCAGTGTTAGGCACGGAGTATGGCCAAATTCTTGTGGAGGCCAGCGGTTGAGAGCCTTAGAGTTACGAGAGGACGAGGTCCTCAGAGTGTAGTTTTTGGCTGGTTGGTACCAGTATTGGAGTACGACGACTTTTCGGAGTCGAGAACGAGGGAATGGTCTGGATGGTTGAGCTGCAACGGGCAGTCAGGTTTGTGTTGACCCTAGTAAGGTGTTTGATTGGACAAGTTACCAGGAGTATGGTACTTATGATCGGACCCAGAGGTGGACCGATTAGTGGATGTTGCGTGTAGAGTGTTTGGTACCGGCGGTGAGACTACCGCATGGATTGGGAGTCTCGATAGCAGAGTGTTTGTGAGTTTGGTCTACACGAGGTTGTGGCAGACGCTGCTATCGATGGACGTGATCGAGTTTTATCGAGTTGAATAGACTCGGGTTGCCGTGACGACTGCGACGATAGGATTCGTCAGTCGTGACGATGATACGAGGTGCGTGAGTGACGCATAGTACGAGTGGTGATTCTAGTTTTGACTCGGTGACGGCTGAGTCTGATTGCAGAATGAAGTGTTGACACTGGGTGTTGGCATACTTGCCACGCTCCAGTGAAGTTAATTGTCAAGAGTGGGACAGAGAGGATCCCGAGTGGCTCAGTGCGAGGTACGGGAGTACTTGGTATGTAGACTATTTCCCCCAGTGCTACGAGATTGAGTCGCGAGGGTGTACTCAGAAGTATTGAGGTGAAATGTGAGTTACTTGTGTGAATAAATGACGTAAGTGACGTCTCATGACGTATGGGTCGGTTTGTCGGATTTGGTAGTACGCAGAGATTAGGCTTCAGATCACGACAGACGTTGCGATCTGTTTAGCCTACCGACCAATGTTAGTGATTTCTGATCAATTCTGTGAGTCAGAGTTGGATCAGATTGATTAAAGGTATGAGATGTGTGTGATAGAGGACGTGAGAAATGTTCGGGTGATCAGTGAGCTCCGTATTTGGAAGGGAAATATGTTTCCAACGTGATTGGAACTTCGGAATCACGAGAGGTTGTAGTCGAGATGATGACATCAAAGTCCTTTCGACTATGACATCAAATCTCATCATCTTGGATTTGTCCTTAGGTGGGACGACGAGGAGCGGCATGACAGCTAGGAGTTCAAGAGGGTGTAAGAACCGAACACCTAGGCTGTGGGTCAATTTGATTGATGTGACGAGTAGATGGTATATTAGCGTCACAGGATGTGACGGGTGAATGTCCGAGGTGATGGATTGACGTTCTCTTGGGGCGAATGGTAGTATGTGGTTGGACGTTGCCAGAGTGCAGTCCTCGAGTAGTTCGGGTGACATCCCTATGTTGATGTGTTATGTGTACACCGGTGTGTTGTGCACGTTAGATGATGGGATTGACCACGGTCAATCGGTATGTCGGGTTGAGAGTGCCCGAGAGTACGAGTACGTTGTAGTTTGGATAGAGTCCTAGATAGACGTGAGTGATGATCGGATTTGATCCGATGAGTGACAGTTTGGAGACTCGAGGTGAGTCTAGATGACAAGTGGTATCGCAGAGTGATGCGAGATACGATACGTGGGCTTGAGAGCGAGTCGAGATCGGAGTAGCGCAGCGAAGCGCAGTGGAGCTGGGAGTTACCAGCTGGTCACGACGGATGTGACAGGTGAGAGTAATGGATGGATAGTTATCCGATGCGTTCGGACCGGTGTGGTTGATGAGACTCTCAGAAGAGTCAGTTTTGGGAATAGGAATTTGAGAGAGTTAACTTGTGCGAATGTTTGGATCCAGTTTGGACATAGGTCTGAGGATGACCTGTGAGATGGGATTTGTGCCATTATGGTGGCAGAATTTGTAGGGTGTTGTCAGATTGGATGCTGAACAGGATGTCAGCTTAGACGTGATAGCCTTAGTGGGAATGCGTTTCCAGCTTGACGACTGTCATATGGAAGTGTCAGAGAGTCAGGCTGAAAAGCCGTTTGGATGTCAGTCTGGTGTTGCTGACCTGTCTAAGTGAGTGACAGGCGAGATCGACGAGTGTCGACATGTTATCTCGAGTGAGACACACGAGCAGCAGGTAGTTCTCAGAAATGAATTGGAGCTTTGGTGGCTCTAGTGACAATGCGTACCGACGCGTACGAGGTGTGTGTCGGACGTGTACTGTTACACGGGTACCCTTGTGTGTGGGTACAACGATCCGTTTCGAGGAATAGGGGTGGATTCCACAGTTTGGTTGTGGAATCGGCTCAATTTGAATTTCGAGGAAGAAATTCTTTAAGGGAGGAAGATTGTGACGACCCGTCCCAAATTAACGGGATTAATTAAGGATTAATTACGAATTAGCGAGACTAATCAGAGATTAGACGAGGATTAACGGACGTTTGGGCGAAATGACGATTTTTCCCTAGAAAGGGGCGAATCGTTGAATTTTCATTCGGACTGTCAAATGGACTTTGGCCAATGAATATGACGTAGTTCGTGACGTCACGAGTTTATAGAAAGGTGGCACGCTCAATTCCGAAATTCGAGGAGGAAGTTATGATGTTCGGAAGTTCGAGGGCATTTGAGTAACTTGGGCTAAAAGTTGACTTTTGACCAGAGAGGTCCAATGGCCGAGGGCCGAAGACCGTTACGTAGATCACGACGATACGAATCCGTAGACAGGCGGCACGTCAAATTCGGACGTTCGACGGAGAAGTTACGGTTCACGGAAGTTCTGGGATACTATTTACGGCGACACGTGTTTCGAGACAAAAAGTGAAGTTTTGTCTTTAGTGGGCCCAGTCACTTTTCAGTGGACCAATGGATGAGTGACAAGTGTCACCCATCCACTGGCCCTTAGCTTTCATTCATGCACCTCCCACCTTCATCGATCATTCATTTTGTTTGTTTCAAAACAAACCCAAACCGTGTAAACCTTCACCCAAATCCAACCCAACCCTATTTGATCATGACTGAGAAGACCAGAGAGTGAGGAGAGGATGTGTGGATGCTGGTGGCCGGCCAAGGGCACGCCACCATGGACGGTGGAGCCATGAACCGAGAGGATTTCACGGTTAGGCCCAATTTCCATTTTAATTCTATTTGTGCATTATGGGCTGTTTTGGGTGATTATGAATTGGTTTTTAGGTTGTTAGGAAGTTATTAAGGAGGTTTTGGGTGGTGGTTTGGGCTGAGCAGCCGTGAGGGTGGCTGGGAAAACATTGAACCGTTTGGTTCAAAATCAAACCATAGAATTTAGACGTTTTCGGTTGCGTTTAAGGATTGAAATGGATAGAAAACATGAAAATAGGAAGAAAGGAATAAAAAAGGAAGAAGTAGGATGAAAAATGGGGTGTCTAGGGCCGTGAACCGGTCACGCCGGTCCAGTTGGACCGGCCAAACCAGGTGAACCGGCCATCTGAACCGGCTCGAGCTTGAAGATGATGAATAGTGTTCTGAGCCTTCTTGGGGCGTGTGAGGGCGCGTGGGCCATAATTTTGGGAAGTGTTCAACACGAAAACTCTTCTATTTGATGTAACGAAGATTTTGGGACTGGTATCGCGTCAATCAGACATCTTTTCTATAAGTTTCAGGCTGTCAGAAGGTTTAGGATCGGTTTAAAAATAGTTAAAAGTTCAGGAAAATTACGGGGCTTTGGTAGGAGGTTAATAAGGTAGTTAGTAACCTTCTATTAAAATTTGGACAGGTTTGGAAGTTCCGATAATAGTTATCGGCTCGGGAGAGCCTATGGCACGTAAATCGAAGCGCGGCTTCGGACGGTGTGTGAGTGGACCTTTCTTTCGAATTTGATGCATGCATAAATGTTTTATAATTTTTTTAGAATATATTTTGGGATTCCTTGAGTGCATTTGATTGTGGTAGCTTAAGATCGACATATTTGCACGTTTTTCGAGGTTTTCAGCTTTATGTCGTACCTTTGCGTACCATGTTTTCAACGAGGGTTTAATGAATGGATTTTGGATTTGAAAATATGAAATCGTGCACGAGACCCATTTGATTTACGAACTCTCAGACTTGGAGTCCATTTGATTTGACGAGGAATCGGACCTAGGGTCCATTTGAGCTATACGATCGGACCGAGGGTCCATTTGATTTACGATTCGGGTTTGAGGCCCAGTTAATGGTACTATCGGGCTTGATGCCCCGTTGATTTATGATATCGGGCCTGAGACCCATTTAGTTGAGATTTCGGGCTTAAGGCCCCGTTGGTTGTGAAATCGGACGTGAGGTCCTGTTGAGTAATGGTTTCGGGCCTAGGGCCCAGTTGATAGTAACATCAGGCTTGAGTCCCAGTTCGATTTGTGAAATGAGTATTCGGGCATGAGACCCAGTAGAACTGAGGATTTAGGCCGAGGCCTGTGAAAGTGATTTGAATCGGATTCGAGGAATCTTATTGAGATGAATCGGGTATGAGACCCAATTGAGAAATGTGATTTGAGAAAGATAGAAAAGAATATTTGAAAAAGTGAATGAACCCTCCATTTGATTATATGGTCTCCTTCAGCGTCGACCTGGAGAGTCACGATCCACAGACCAGAGTGGGTATCCCCATAGGGATCCCGTTCCAGCATTGGTGGTTACTTATTATGATGTGGTCTCGGACCAGATTCCGGAGAGATGTGTGGACTAGATCTAGAGAGAGAGCTCGGACTAGATCCAGTGATTGAGCCTCCCAGATGGAGATTCCTGGGAGAAGACTCGGAGTGAGACCCCGAGTAGTGTGCACACTAGTATAGATATGATATCGTGACATTTATCGGGGATGTGTTCCCTAGGGCTTTGTGCCCCGAGTTGGCATCTTCTCGGAAGTGCCACGGATGGGTTATACGTATGTTGATACGTATGAGGTTTTATGATTTAGAAAGTGATTTGGGGCAGAGACCCCGTGTATGATGTTTTAGAAAGTGTTTGGGGCGGAGACCCTGTATTCTATGCTTTATATTTCACTGAGAACGGTTTTGGGCTGAGACCCACGTACGTTGATTTGGGCTGAGTCCCCACCTGTGATAGTTGATGGTTTTGAATTGTGACTTCGGTTCAAGGACCCAATTGGATTTACGGGTCATGACGGTTTATGGGGCCGGGCATGAACCTTTGAAAGATTTTGAGATGTTTGATAAATGATTTTTGAATGCATGCATATGCTTTTATGAAGGGCATAAAGGTCTTTGTATGAAAATGTTTTAAATAAAATATTAATTTTTGTCCACTCACAGTTTTCGTGTTTTAATGCCCTTCAGGTTGGTCGTGGATGCGGGCTGTAGTAGAGACGAGACATCACTCCCCTCCTCCTACGATCCTGACGCACTCTGACAGCCCCGACGAGGGCTAGAGATGGAATTCTCTCCGGTCTGAGACTTCGTGTCAGACGGGATCAGGCGTGTCCCACGTTAATCCCCGGGGATTTGGGACCGGTCCTGACATCGTAGGCCAATCACGCTTCAATTCTGGAGTCTATCAGTCCAATCTCACATGAGACAGACCATACACTCCTAGTTTCGTGTCCATTCCAACTTTCCTGGTCACCCGACCAGCATTACAACGTCTACTCCTAATCATGTAATACAATACTTACCAATCTGAATCACGCCCACTAAGGCGTACCCATTCATGCCAAATGGGCATCCATTTCTAGACCCGGTCTTGGAAGCAAGAACGGTGAGCAAGACCCGTGAGCTTGAGAAACAAGATCGGTGAGCAAGACCCGTGAGCTTGGAAAGGTAAGATCGGTGAACGATCCCACATCGCTCGGGGAGGGAAAGGTGAAGTACCTTATATGTGTGGGCACGTATCTATCTAACACAAGTTCTTTTGGGAGCTCAGTGGATTTGGGGGGGATTGGAACCCCAAAGTTAAGCGAGTTGAGGCTGGTGCAATCCCATGATGGGTGACCTACTGGGAAGTTGCACATGAGCTCCCAAAAACAAAACCGTGAGGGCTGGGCTCAAAGCGGATAATATTGTGTTAGATGGGCCGGGTCTTGACAGAATGGTATTAGAGCCGAACCCTGACCGGAAGTGTGCCAGTGAGGACGCTGGGCCCCAAGGGGAGTGTATTGTAAGACCCGGTCTTGGAAGCAAGAACGGTGAGAAAGACCTGTGAGCTTGAGAAGCAAGATCGGTGAGCAAGACCCGTGAGCTTGGAAAGGTAAGATCGGTGAACGATCCCACATCGCTCGGGGAGGGAAAGGTGAAGTACCTTATATGTGTGGGCACGTATCTATCTAACACAAGGCCTTTTGGGAGCTCAGTGTCTTTGGGGGGGATTGAAACCCCAAAGTTAAGCGAGTTGAGGCTGGTGCAATCCCATGATGGGTGACCTACTGGGAAGTTGCACGTGAGCTCCCGAAAACAAAACCGTGAGGGCTGGGCTCAAAGCGGACAATATTGTGTTAGATGGGCCGGGTCGTGACATCCAATCTCACCCACGTCTACCGAGACGCACCAACTCCAGACCTATCGGTTACCTGCTCATTCGATTACCAAACCATATTTGATTGACTTCGAAAGGAAGCCAATCCCCACAACATAACCTGACCATCAAGATCACAATCCAGATCCATCACAACCTCGCCCTATATCCTCAACATCATGAACCTGATCAACATCGCGATCCAGATCCACCTAGGATCTGCACATGCTCACTCAGCTAACAATCCACCTGAAATCTGATCATAGGGTCTTACACCCTCTTGAATCCTTCGTCAGTCACATCACTCCTCAACCATTTCCAACATCTATACAAATCAGTCAACGACGAGACACGTCAAGACTATGGTTACCCCATATCGATCCTTGTCATTCCACCTAGGAAAAATCAAGGATGATCCAAGACGATGACATCAAAATTCATCATTGATGGTTTTCTTATCTTGGATATGAAATGGTTTTATGAAAAGGTTTTCATATGCATGCATTAGTTTTTTTGGCGTGGAGGGTATAAATGTACTTTTCTATAACCTGTTTTCTGAACTTATTATTTGTTTTGTCCACTCACAGTCTTTTATGTTTTTGATACCCTCCAGGTTTGATGTAGTGCGGGCTGTTATGAGAGAGAGAATGAGACATCACATACGCGATCCACAGTAAGTTCTGCGCACTCTGGGGCATCGGAAGGTGGATTTGGTACTTGGGTCTGGTATCCCTTGTCCAGCTTACGTGTTACATGGAGGTTGGACGACGGTTTAGCCTTCTTGTCGCATGTAAGTTAGACGGGAGCATGACTTATCCCTTAATCCTAGGGGATTGTGGGTGGGTCGTGTCAGATGAGAGTTTAATTAATTAGATAATTGATGACCAATAGACATAGATCCACATTTTGGGGGTTCCATTCCATGGGATGAGTGAAACTTGTCACTTATCCAAAGGCCCCACACTAAATATCTGCCCAATTAGCTTTAAGTAATATTTTATTCGGATCCCGAAACGTTAAATCCCCGATTTTGCTCCCGTGACCATAACGTTTCCGTCGAACCTCCGATTTCGACGTGCCACCTGTCTACGAACTCGTGACTTCCCGATCTACGTCACGGTCATCGATCCTCGTACGTTTGACTTCCCGAGCCAAAAGCCAACATTTTACCCAAGACCAGGGGCAAAACGGTCATTTCGCACCATCCGTTCGATTTCTCTCAACTAATCCCCGATTAGTCATTCCAAACCATAATTAATTAATATTTAATCCCAATATTCGGGGCGGGTCATTACATACAATGGTCATAGTGATAACCCTAAGCATCAGCTGTTTGGGAACACCCTTAGCTTTGGCTACCTGGGAAACAATACCCCGAGCATCAGTCGTCTGGGAACACGCCTAGCTTCAACTGCTTGAGAAACAATATGTAACACCTCGGATATTCGAGAAATGAAAATGACCATTTTGACCCTGAAAGGCAAAGTGTTGACTTTTGACTAGCACATGTCTTAGGAACTTCGAAAAGACCGTTACGAAGTTCTCAGCCACCTGAGTACATAAACAGGTGGTATGTGGAAGTTGGAGTTCGGATAAGTATATTATGCGTCAAAAAGGAGCATGGGAATTTTGGTAATTAAGCACCTAGGAGCATTTTAGTCATTTTGCAAGGACTGTCTAGGAGATTCTAGAATAATCTTCACATATTCTTTCCACTCTCCCTTACCAACTTAGTCATATATATATATATATATATGTTTTGTTGGTGCTTGTAAGGCCATTCGGGGCAAATGAACTAAAAAAATGGAGAAATCCATTTACCCACCAAATTGAGAAAGGAAACTCCAGAGAGATGAGGGAGAGAAGCATAGATAGAGAAGGAAAAGGAGAGGGAAAGAAAAAGAAAGAAGAAAGGAGAAGAAAGGGGAAGGAACTACGTGAGAACCTTGACAAAACCATGAGGACACGTGAACTCGCTTTCAAATTTCACACTATGGACCAGGAGAACCTGCGATAAGCGGTTAGGTGCATTTCTAAGAGTACTACGACCGTTTTGGGGATGAGAAGTGAACCTTAAATGCTGGAAGAGCCATGAAACAGCTTAGAGAAGCCATAGCCGAAGGTTCCCTCAATCAGACCACAAATTAAGGTATGTTTTGCCCCCATTTAAACCCCATAGTGCTCTTTCTAGGATCAAATAGATGTGAATGGACTATTGGAATATTCATTTTGGACGTGAAATGACCGAGAAACAACTGGGTCACCGTTGCGGGGTTGGGCGACCTGAAAACTAGACATCTAGGTTTGGAAGATAACCCATGTGACTGACGCACGACCACCACATGTAGAGAGCTTCTCTCGTCGCATGGCGACGGGTAAGGCGATGAATGGGGTTATGGCCAACACGAAACTTGTTGTTATTAAATTTTGAGTTTAATGGTATAATTATCAAGATATTTGGAATCTAATTTATTATAGTTTTTTATGTGTAAGGCATTATGTTATATTTTGAAATTGAACCAAATCTTGTAAAATTAAGAGACTAAATTCTAATTCTTTTTGGATATTAAGGAATTTAAAATGGTAATATCAAATAACATAAATATTTATTCAAGTAATAAAATGGAACCTATGTTTAAGAAAATGCTTGATGTATGATATTAAACTTGTGATGTTAAAGATTTGGTTATATTATATTGAGTAGTATTAATTGTGTAACATAATTTTGGTAAATGTAAATTAAGGTGAATGATTAAAAGTAGTACATTGGTGATGTTTGATGTTTATATTATTGAGGATGTTGATAATTATTTTATCCTTATATTGTTAAACTTATGATGATTAATGAAGATGATCGTAAAAATGATGTTAGGATTATATAAGGTTATATGTAGATATATTTATATAATGTCAGAATGAGGAATATTAATAATAGGTTAATTTGACACTACACCAAAAGAAGGCTTTTAGGGCGCGCAATGCACGCCCTAAAAGGGTTTTTAGGGCGTGCAACCGCCCGCCTTTAAAGGCCATGCCGTAAAAAACGTTTATTATTCGAGGCACACATTCTGCGCCTTAAATACTGAAGGTCAAGGCGTGCATAGCACGCCCTAAATACTCTTTTAAGGCGTGCACTGCACGCCCTAAATACACTTTTAAGGCGCGTAATGCACGCCCTAAAAGAGTATTTAGGGGACGCACCGCACGCCCTAAATACACCTTTAAGGCGCGCATTGCACGCCCTAAATACTCTATTTAAGGCGGAAGTGATGCACGCCCAAAAACAATTCCCGCCAAAACATTTAAGATGCACAATGCACGCCTTAAAAGATTTTCATACAACTTATGAAGGTGCATATTGCACGCCCTGAAAATTTTGGCGCCATCTATTCAAGGCATGCTTTGCACGCCCTCGTTGTCGCCCTCGTTGTCGTTGTAATTTTTTTTAGACCTCCATTTAGTAATTCTTTCAAATTCCATTTGTAAACTCAATACCTGGTACATTTCATATACTAGATTCAATAAGAAATAAATTAAGAATCAATTTACACATTGGTATTCAATAGAAAAGAAAATATATCAACAATGATAGAGAATAATTCATAGATAACAACTTGACAAAGAAAACTAGCATAAATTATACTTATCATATCATCTTAACGTACACTTATCCAAATTTCCAAAACCCAAAAAGATCCATAACGAAAAAAATTTCAAATAAACATTCAAGATGGTTAAAAGAAAATACTAAATTCTTCCATAAACGTATACCAAGTCACTAGTTGCAAGTTCTTCCTCTTAATCCTTCATGCGTATTCTACATCAACTTCCTTTTTTCACACAAAATCATTTCATAAACATATGTTAACTCCTGCAACATTATTATGAATAAACAAGCTTAGTTTCACATTCACAAAATGAGTTCCAAATGAATGTGAAGAAAATATGAAATTTATGACAATTTACAGTATGGGTTAATAGCATAGGATTCATTTTGCTTGTTTTCATGCAAGAGGGCAGAATAATGCAACTAATCCTATAATTCAGAGTTAGATAAGCATCATCCCATCCTAGCAACTTGCAATATTGAAGATGAAGGCATGTTGATAGCAAAACATATATAGAAATACAACTCTCAGAATATTAAACTTGCCTTATATGATAAAACCTTCTTTCATAGGTTTTTGACAAAGATGGCAATCAGAGAACCTGCAAAAATTTACAACACCTAGATGAAAAATGACCTCTATAAGCCAATCATACAATTTCAGATCAATGATTCTATGATCTATAATATATAAATATTCAACTCAACAATTTCAGATTCAACCTGTTTTCAAATAGATCATAATGAACAATAACACGAAGCCATAACAAGAACCGAACACCAAAGCCAACATTTAAAGAATATCAAATGCACTTGATAGAAAATGTGAGGCATACTTTATTAGTGTATATACTCCAGTTAGTAAGAAGCTCAGATAAAAGATGTCTAAAAAGTCCAATTGCCCGCATGAAGTGCAAATGCATCTAGTTCCTGGGAAGCTACATGAATAAAAGAGAAAATGCAATTAACCAGAAATGCTGCATCCATCAGTTTCATTGCAACAATTTGATATCTTTCACCAAAAGAGGAAGAGGGAGGGAGAAAAGATCATCAGAGTAGCAAACAATGTCATTCAACTGTACAAATTAAAACCAAAGACCCAATTATCTTTTCAATCAAATTGATTTCCAATTTCAACGAATTTTCCCTACTCTTAATATAAAAAAAAAAATCAACTACATAGCACAATATTTATCTTTTTCATCTCATAAACAAATCATGTAACAAAACAGGCACACAAGAAGACAGATGCAAGATTGACGAAGAAAGGAAAATCATAAAAATTGAAGCTTCCATTTGAAAGGCATGCAAATGCAAAGCAAGATCATTAAACTCACACGATTCGTGAATTTAAAAGGTGCCAAGATTCTTCAAATTAACTACTTTTGGCTCCACATGCATGCACCGCAGCTGCTTATGGGATTTAATTAAATTACAAATCCCAATTAAAATTGAGATTAATTACCCAGAAATGGACACAAACTTGAATTCAACGAGATTCATCACCTTGGGATTAAGCACAAGCAAAGAAGCTCACGTAAAGTAAATATATGTCCATTTATTTGTCTTCTTTCCCTCCTCAAACCACAATATAACAAGTCACAAAGAGTACAAAATTTCTCTTATAAATCACTGAGTATATGAGTTCTTTATCGTGCTTATAAATCACTGATGTACTTTCAGTTCAAGTTCATTACTCTTTTATCACGTTATATTTAATTGATTCAAATTTCAAAAGTATAAAATTTGTTCTCCCAAGTAAAACTACTTAAAAGGGTGAAAGATTCTCCTACCTAAAACCATCTTGTAATCATAATAGTCTAATCTGAAACTAAAGGCCTTATAGTCTACTGGAACTTATCGTCGAAGGCTGCACTCTATGAAATTGCATTTTGATATAACGAAAGAAAAAGAAAATGGAGCCTCAACAAGAAAGACAGTTCTTTTGTTAAATATTAACATAAGCATAATTATATATTATTGTGGAGTAATTTCGTATTTGCACATCAGGCGTGCCTAAATGATGAACAACTCTCTAACACATTTCCCCTCTTAAATTTAGACAAATTAAATGTCTTTGTCAGTTGAAAGTCACTAAGGACTAAGGTAGAACGAACTTTTCAGTTGCCTCTTGAACTCTAAGTCTACGTGTGGATGGGGAACTTTTAACTCCAAATAGTTAAATGGAGGGATTTCAAATGACTAGATACAATGCAGTTTGAAGGTATTCTAAATTACTACTTGATAGGTGTTGCTTGGAATAAATCCCTTGTTTCGTGGTTTTATTTTGCTCATGTGGTGCATGCATTGCCTCGATAGTTGCTCAAGTGGTTAATTACAAATCCCTCTATTTAATTGTTTGTAGTGCATTTCTTAGGAATATAGCCGAAATCGTGGTACTTTGAAGTTCCTCATCTAAACCTAGCCTAAGGTTTCTCGAGTGACTTCCTAACCAGTAAATAGTGCCCTATCGTCTTTTTGTTTAATACACCTAGATTGAAGCAGATGCCTAAAAAGACCCATGTCGCGAGGCATAAGCAGAATTCTTTGACTTCTTTCACAAAATTATTTCTTAAGTTTCACCTTATGTTCCCCCTCTTGATATAATTAGTGGCCACAAAAGTTGATTTAGCATCCCTACAAGCTAGTTTATAAATAACGTAGTTAGATTCCCAACAAATAGCATTGTCACAAAATTACAACAGCACTTGTGGGTAAACATAATATAGGTAGTTTTCTGGATGTTCTGTTACCAGACAGTACTGAATACATTTTCAGACTGATCAATGAGGTGCAAAAATTTTAAACCTGTAACATTTATTCACTGTCTGCAACATTGAATGCTAATATTTGGCAAGAGAATGCTACCTACCCTATATGCACTCATGGACATGTGTATGTCAATATAAATAGAAGGAGTGCTACAAGAAGAGGAAGAACAACATTAACATAGGTGGTGTTAGTTACGAAAGTCACCATAGAATATGACTTAAATGAAAACATAACTAATTCTAGGACAGGACGAAGGATTAGAATTCATATAGCCAACCCCCAATAGCTCGGACAAGGCTCAAATTCTGTTATACGAGCATGCATCTCTTAACTTTTGATTGAGAACTGCAGGACCATCTAATAACCTTATACCAGTAAAGTGTTTCATATTAATTTAATTCCAACCCAGCAAACACATGCATTGCTAAAACAAAAAGGAGTGATCATACATGTGGGAATACAATTGCCAGGTTCAACACACCCATTGATAATCCTACAAAAACCAAGCTTCAATGTAAAAAGTCATGTAACTAGAAATCCAACGTAAATTTTGTAACCACACCACCCTCTGTTAAAGAAATGTTCACCTTGTCCAAGTCCCAAAGACTCGATACGAGAAGAAACCAAAGCATAGGGAACACTGTATGTGATCTGCAACAAAGTTTCAGTAATTAAAATTCGATGCATAAACCAAGTTTGTACACAAAGCATAGATGAGCATAATATTTGTGCAGTGAAATGTCCTTCTCCAAAAACTATACAGCTTTCACAGTGCTCTGCTCACGAAAAATGAGTCAATTTGGAATATAAGTACTTCCCATGTTTTTTTTCCACAAGTGATTTTGTAGCAGCAAAGGAAAAGGGTGCCCTGTCTCTACCCTTTTAAACAGTTTATTTCCCGTGCTCCTCCCATATCATTCCCAGTCCTCCATTTAAAACATAAATCTTGTATGCTTTCTAATAATGAATCAAACACTGCCAAATAGAAGTCATGCATTGGATTGAACAAGATAAGCAAACTTACCGCCAATGGAATTCCAAGAATTGCAAAAACAACCAGCGCGGCTACCACAATGCCATCTGGAGGTAAATCATGGTCCATAGAACCAATACTCTTGTTAACATACGTGATAAAAAGCATCACAAGCTCACATAAAGTAAATATATATCCATTTATTTGTCTTATTACTGTTATCATGTAGGTATATCATCAACTTCAATCTTTAGTCACAAAGAGTACCCATTTACACACTAAGATAGCCCCATAGTCCATGTTAACACAAACAAGTGCCATTTTTCAGATGAAAAATGGGACTGAGCAACCACGTGACATGTCATGAACTTTGAAAAGGCAAAGTACCATCTCTCTGAAACTTAAGCAACAAAATACACAATATAAAATGTTGGGGTATAAGCAGAAAAGTAAATACTTCAATCCCTTTCAGTTTCTTGCAAATCAATCAAAACCCCTCAATCCCACCTTCTAACAGGTTTATTGATCTTTTTATTCTTTTCTGCGACAGAAATAAACAACAGCATACATATAGTACAAATATACAGTCCCACTTGCAGTTGAAGGAAATATATGGATGGGTAAAAGAAAAATTAAAGCACCCATTAGGTTGAATTTGTATGTTGCTTGAAAATCCTCTCCCTGGCCTATTCCCTAATTAAAAAATTTGTGCGTGTTGGTGAGCACATCTTTCTGAAACCTACATCTGTCTGTGGTTCGTTGCAGCATATGATTTTGATGAAAGGTCAAGCAGGGTTGAAGAACAATGTCAGGCGATTGAACAAGAGCATTGTTCGGAGTGGATCAAATCATGTCATCCATGTATTGGTTTTTGCTCTAATTTGTTTCTTTCTGGTATACTTTTTGTCCAAAATGTTCAGATGAAGATCTTAAATCTACATCAGGCATTCAAAACATCTTTGTTAAAGGCTAAAGCAGGTTACGTTGTAAAGCCATCCACATCCTCCCTATCACAAAACTAGTTGAACATTTTGACAATCTTGGTTCAAGTGTCTCAAAACATTGTGCTTATGATCTATATATGTAAGAAAGATACCTTTTTCCTATTACCAAACAGAATCCCCAACTTATTCCGGATGATTCAAACCCCAAAATGCTATAAAACCCACAAAGAAGCAAAAGAAAAAATATTTCATACAAATTTACAGAAAATTCAAAAATTAAAAACATACCATGTTCAATTCTTCTTCATTTCAATTGAGAACTTCAAATGCCTGACCAGATTTTCAATCCTCAACAACAAAAATGAAAGCTTTTCCCTCGTTAAAAGGGAAAATTGGGGACAGAGAAGGAGGGCTTCAGTGGGTTCGAATACGGTCTGCGGCTTTGGTGGGTATCGGTGGGATTTGGGGCTAGTTTATGAGGATGAATTGGTATGGTGGGTAAGTGGGATTTTGGGTTGGGTGGGTGAGATTTAGAGGGTACGTAGGAGAGAGGCCTGGGTTGTTGGCGACAGAATTTAGAGGTTGGTAGTGTGGCGCGGTGGCTCCAGGTTGGAGGAGATGTGGGTTAGTGAAGACTGGAGAGAATGAGGCGAGAACTGAGAAGGATTTGTAACTCTAGAGGTGGAGACGCGAGATTGAACCTTCTTTTTTAAGGGGTAAATTTGTTTTCAAAGGATTTTGGTTTCTTTTCTTTGAGAAACAATTCAAGTGCGAACAAATGAGAAGGAATTGAGCGTTGGCGCCTTTAGAACTTAAGTGCAGGAACTGAAAATTTTGGGTTATAAAAATTTCTTTGTTTTTAGGGCATGCAAATGCACACCTTAAAAGTTAATTTGTTTAGGGCACACAATGCACGCCTTAAAAACCTTATTTTTAGGGCACACATTCAAAGCACGCCCTGAATAGTTATAAAAGAAGGCACACACATAATGTGCGCCCTAAATAATCTAAGAATACCCTCTATTAGGGCGTGCAAAAATGCACGCCCTAGAAAGTACCTTTTTAGGGCGTACATTTTTGTACGCCCTAATTTGCGCGCCCTAAAAGCCTTCTTTTGGTGTAGTGTGAGTTAAGGGAAAACAAAGATAATTTATAGGACTTAAAATTTTGATAAAAAGGTAAATAGTCTTTGTGCATGTCTAGTAAATAAATTAGTTACGATTAACCTAGTAACGTCCACTACTTGACGCGAAAGTGGGCATGATGTGGGTAGAAACCCTGCAAGAGTGGACCTAGTTTGGTTAAGTCGATAACTTGTGAAAATGTTAATTAAAGAAATATCATTTGTTTGACAAGAGTTGTGAGACGGGAGTAGGATCGGCCCGATTATAACGGAATTTTGGGACGCAGTTTGTTAATTTGGTATCAAAGCCTAGGTTAAAAATTATCATGTCTTGAAGTGTGAGCTATGTTTATGGTATATTTAATTATGTTTTAATGATATTGATAATTTTTGGAATTAATTGAAATTTTTTAAATGGTATTTGGATTACAGCCCGATTTGGTAATTGGGTTGACTTGAATAGGAATTAAGGTTATTAAATGATTTATATGACACTGATGTAATTTTTATTTTGACTAATTGTTGGGTTATATAAAGTTTTTATGAAAGTAGTATAGTACAAATTCGAATTTTAAAGTGATGATTGACTTTTAAAGGAGAAATGGTCACATATGACGGTTTTAAATGATTTTGTGATGATTATCAGGAATTTACCTTGCATGCACATTTTACGAGGAAGTAAAAATTTGTATAGGACTTAGATTTGAATTTATTTTTGCATATATGTTGTAAACGTGAAATTTATTTTGAGGACAAACTAACTTGAAATTGAATTCAAAGAATGAATATTTGTTATCCTGGTATGTTTTTTTTTTTATATATATTTGTGTCTTGTTGTGTTATGAATAAGTTACTTTGGATTGTTGAATTATGCCCAAACGATGTATCTCTGGGTGGCCATTTGGATGATGTATCCTTGAATGGTTGAGTGATGAAGTTGACGTCCAGATGTTGTATCCCTGGATGACCACTCAGACGATGTATCCTCGAGTGGTTATATGACATGATGATTGGCCTCCAGTAGTGTTGTATGATTATGTGTGTGACACCCACATGCTGTATCCCTAGGTGACCTGACAGGAACCAACTTGAAAAACACCTTATATACCACTACTGGGTCATGCTCCCATCTGATAGGTAACCTAATATACCAACTATACACTCAAAACCCCCTGTTAGACAAAAGATACATGTATACTCGTGAGCTCATGCCTCCATACCATAAGCAGCCTCGATTCCTATGCAACGACCCTAGAGGGTTTCAATACCAAGAAAAAGTGTGAGTGGATGAAAATAAAGGTTTTAAAATATAGTTAAAAACGTACAAATTTCCTTCCATTTTTATAAAACAATGCATGCATCAAGTTTACCAATAAAATAATAATCTCAAAATACGTGTAGTATTAAGAAAATCCAATAATTTCATGAACATGTCCAATATAAACTCATATCAAAGTACCAATGCAAATATGAATAAGGCAAAGCAGAGACATAGAAAACATAGTGAACTATTCATATCGATATACCAACACATGTATGAACATACCAATACATAAGTATACTAGTCACACATAACCAACCATACCATACTAGTTGATCATACCGAGCCAACCAATCGTACCGGCCCCTCCTCGATGCCAGAATCTCAATCTGCATATTAAGTGTGCACTACTAGCATGCCAATATATCTTGGGAAAATAGAGTCTCGCTTTGGACGTTCGAGTTGCCGAGAAAACAGAGCCCACCTTTGGAGGTTCGGGTATCACCCAAGGAAACAGAGCTCAGGTCAGGATGTCTGCATGTGACAGATCCCAGGAAAATAGAGCCTGGATCTGGACGTCTAGGTACTAGTCCAAGTCTCAAAGACACAAAGCCCAAATGAGACACAACCAATCCATAACTTAAGGAGGGTTATCCAATCACATCATAGTCGCAGATATCCAGAACCAATTTCGGAAACCAAAACCAAAACCAAGTCCCAAAATTTGGGCCTAAGCCCAAATCACAATTACGCCAGTCCTCGTAAAATGAGCCATTAAAATATTCTGTAAATTCATATAAAATTTCCCAATCTATTAAACACCACAAAAATCATATATACAAGTCATATCAAGTATAAAAAATTTCCCGAAACTCAAAAATAAATCATAACACAATATAGCAAATTCCTCATAAAACGTGCATAGTTGTAATTACTGTAAAATCACCAAAAATCCATAAAAATCATCCTTAAATACCCATCAAGCAATTAAAACAATAAATTAAGTAAAACCATATAAAAATGCATGCATAGGGTTTAGGGAAAAGAAAGTTCACTCACATGTACCGTAGAAGCAGTCGAATCGCATTGCACGTTATCCCGTAAAATCCGACAATGTCATGTCCTGTCAAAAATCACTTCTAGGGGTCATTAACCATCCCAATTGACTTACAATTTAATCCCCAAATTTTTCTGAATTTTTAAACGAACTAAATTAACGCTAAAACCTTCGGACGGTCAAAACCGCCTCTAAACGATATCTGATCGCCTCAAAAATTATACCGTTGAATTCATATCATCGAGAACATCAAATTTCATTTGCTCGAATTTTTAGGTGGGCTGCCACGTGACCTCACGGGCCACAGTTCTTCCCTACCTGTGGGCTTCATGCGTCGGTACTATTCATCACCTCTCTCACCTATTTCTCTGATATTTGGGTTGCCCGAATCGGCGACCCGACCGGGCCATAAAACTCTCATTTTTTAATCTTTTATAGTTATTTTTTGCTCAATTTCTTCTAGATTAAGTTCGTAAAAGATCTACCTAAGAAAAATCAGAGGAACTTACCTCCAAAGTCATAGTTCGATTAGGTCATGGACGGTTTCCATCGAACCTCTCTGCCTGGCCGTTCCAGCAGCTCAACCCGTGGTTTTAATCATCTTTTCCCATCACAAGGATGCGTAGGGACTCCTAGGATTCTGAATTCCCAGTTTCCATGCCCAAATACTCGAGGGTGATTTCCATACCTCAAGGCCCGATTCTAAGCTCAAAGTTCTAATAGTAGTTTCCCCCTCACAACACCACCACCGTGCATCTTTCTTCTTAGCCTTTCCTTCCCCAAATCCCTCTCCCAGTTTTAAATCTCTCCACCCTCATCTCCTTATTCTTTCTCATCTTCCACCTTTTTTCTTACTTTCGGTGCCAACCTGTCGAACCCACAACTCACCCACACACAAATATATAACCTGGGTAGTCGGTGGGAGGAAGGATGAGGGAAAAATCCAGAAATCTCTGGACACTTGGCACTCCAAAATATCTCAGGCATAAAATGACCATTTTACCCCTAAGACCAAAATTACCAAAATTCCCTTAGGATTTTTTTACCCGAATCGACCTCATACGTTCTCCATGCCCGATCGCATTGCGTGTCAAACGTACACGAACTAGGGTCGATTCGACCGAATCCTCGTACTAGAACCCTAACTATCAGGTTGATGATGGGCTATTACGATTGGAGAGACATCACATCTTCGACCTGTGCGCACACTCTGCTCTGATACCAACTTGATAGGACCCGTCCCAAATCCCTCGGGATTAACGTGGGACGTGCCTGCTTGCGTCTGACATGAAGTGTCAGACCAGGGATATTTCCGTCCTTTGCCCAACCGGGGCTATCAGAGTGCGCTAGGATCCAGAGGAGGAATGTAATGTCTCGTCTCTACTACAGCCGCATCCGCGATCAACCTGAAGGGCATTCAAAACACAAAAGCTGTGAGTGGAAAAAACAAAGATTTTATAAAAATATTTCATAAAAGACCTTTATGCCCTTCATTAAAAACATATGCATGCATTCGAAAACCATTTCTAGGGTTCATGCCGGGTCCCCATAAACCGTCATGAACCATCAAACCATTTGGGCCTTGGCCCGAAATTAGTAAAACAATACATAGGACCTCCGCCCAAACAAAGACACGTGGGAACTCGTCCCAAAATCATCTCATAAGGGTCTCAGCCCAAAACCAATACGCGTGGGTCTCAGCCCAATGCCATCTCAGTGAAATCTCATACACATATACATATATACATATATAACCCATCCTAGGCACTTCCGGAGAAGATGCCAACTCGGGGCACACAGCCCCTAGGGAACACATCCCCGATATTGTCACGATGTCTCTCTATATATAAGTATGCATACTACTCGGGGTCTCACTCCGAGTCTTCTCCCAGGAATTCTCCATTTGGGAGGCTCAATCTTCGGACCTAGTCTGATCATCTTTTCGGAATCTGGTCCGGGACCACAACATAACGCCCACTCCTAGAACGAGATCCCTATGAGGATACCCACTCTGGTTTGTGGATCGTGACTCTTCAGGTCGACGTCTGGAGGAGACCAATCAATAAGATCATAAGGAGGGTATATACATACTAGTATAGCAAAACCATAAAAACGGGACTCATGCCCGATAACACACATCAACTGGGCCTTCAGCCCGAACATAGGACTCAATAGAGCCTCTAGCCCGATTTCACAATAACTGGGCATCGAGCCCGAACTCGTAAATCAATGGGGCATCGAGCCCGATATCTCAGTGTTAGTCACGATCTCGATCCTAGCGATGCGTGCAACCATCAATCCAGAACCGCTCTCAATCCTAGTATGTCGCCGTGAACACATCACTGCCGCGACCATCTCGAGAACATGGTGCACACGTCGTCGATCAATACTCTAAGCCGTCAGCACTCCGAAGTCGAGCCTCCAGTGGCTGCTCGAGAACGGGACGTGCATTGTTACCTCTCCGAAAGGAACGCATCCCAATCCAGAGGTGAGCGTCACGTCGTCCGTCGCCTTGCACACAGCACCCGTCGCCTTGCACACAGCACCCGTCGCGAACACGACTCAGACCCGTAGGCCATCAATAGGGTCTCATGCCCGAGTCAAAACCAAATCCAAATGGGTCTCATACCCAGTTTTACCTTTTCAAAATCATTTCATGAAAACCAAAAGCATAAGCGCGTATAAAACTCGAAAACCTTGAAGTACGTGCCCATACGTAAACACACACCAAAATACACTCAAGGAATCCCAAAACACATATTAAAACACATATAAAACAGTTATGCATGGATCGATTTCAGAAAGAAAGTCCACTCACAAACCGTCCGCCCTGCCGCCTCGATACGCGTGCAATACGGCTCTCCCTGGTCAATCGTCGTCTCTCGGACTTCCAAACCTGTCCAAATCACTTTAGAGGATTACTAACTACAGAATTAACCCCTCACTAAAGCCCCCTATTTTTTGGAATTTTTAACTATTTTTAAATGCGCCCCGAAACCTTCGGACAACCGGAACTATATCGAGACGATGTCCGATCGACTCGAAACCAGTCCCAAAATGTTCGTTACATCAAATAGATGATTTGACATGTTGGAACCTTCCCCAAAGGAGTCACCACGCACCTGCACGTGCCCCAAGAATGGCCTGCGCGTGGGCCTCACGCACCCATGCACAGTTCTTCTTCTTCCTTCAACCGACCGGTCCGATCGGGTCGGTTTGTTTTTCTCTGCAACATGGACCGGGGTGACCGGTCCAGGCTCCTACATAGTCCAGTTTTCGACGTTTTCCTCCCTAATCAATCCTAATCTTCTTGTTTTGATCCTAGGGACTTGAAACTATGAATTAAATCCCCTAAAACCCTCAAAACTCGACTGGTCCAAAACATCCTCCTCGGTTCAAAGTTTTCCAAACCTTCCCCAGGGTTCCTCAACCTCGAACCTCCCTCAAAATCATTCTATTACAATCCTAATAACCTATTTAACTCATTAAAACCACCCAAAATGGCCCATAATAATTAGAATGGAAAAATGGTGAATATCGGTTAAAACCGATACCTTGGGTTCGAGATGTCCTCCGCCGTCCACGGCAGGGCTCCCTTGGCCGGCCACCACATCCATCTGGTCCTCAGTTCACTCTTTGGCCTCTCCATCATGGTCCTAGGGTTGAAGGGTTTGGATTTGGGGTGAAGGTTGATCGGGTTTGGGTTTGGGAATGGGAAAATGATCGATGATGAAGGAATGGGATATGCATGAGTTGGTTTGGATGGGCAATGGATGGATGACACTTATCACTCATCCATTGGGCATGTCCAATAATATCTAGGCCCCACTTGCTGCCAAAAGTCCTCGTCTAGTACAACGTTTAATAGTACGTTCGGATTTCCGTGAACCGTAACTTCTCCGTCGAACGTCCGAATTCGACGTGCCGCCTGTCTACGGATTCGTATCGGCCTGATCTACATAACGGTCCTCGACCCTCGGCCATCTGACCTCCCGGGTCAAAAGTCAACTATTGGCCCTTATCCACCAAATTACCAAAATTTCCCCGATCTTCTAATCGTCACAACTTCTTCCACGGATGTCGGAATCGAATATGCCACGTGTCTATGAACTCGTGACGTCCCGAACTACGTCACATTCATCGGCCAAAGTCCATTTGGCCGTCCGAACAAAAAGTCAACGATTCGCCCATTCTAGGGGCAAAATCGTCATTTTGCCATGCTCGTCCGTTAATCCTCGTCTAATCCCCGATTAGTCTCGTTAATCCGTCATTAATCCTTAATTAATCCCGCTAATTTGGGACAGGTCGTTACAATCTTCCCTCCTTCAAGAATTTTGTCCTCGAAATTCAAACTAACCCAATTTCCACAACTAACTGTGGAAATTCAATCGTGTCTCCGCACACGGCCGCTCTCGTGTACACGTATGTGTCCGTCACTACACCATACTCGTCGGTACGCACTGTCACCGAAGCTCCCAAGCTCCATCTCAACTCTCATTAGTTGCGTTCTGATCGTTGGCTCTCGAGAGTTATCACGTCGACTTTTCAGTCTGATGGTTCTTCTCATCTGACAATCGGAACTGATGTCCTAATCAGCATCCGATCTGAAAACTAACCTCGCTGCTCCCCCAGAGCGATACTCAACTTCCATCACTGTCACTATGTCCATGAGCGTACTCTTGTCTAATCGGTAGCTCTCGGTTCCACTGTGCTCCCGCTGCACACTCTAATCTCGACTCACTCTCGAGTCCTTGTACTATATCGTATCTCACAACACTCAGCAATCTCCGCTGCCATCTAAACTCACCTCAAGTCCCAACCATCGTACTACTAAACCTGTCAACAAACAATCGACGTCTCACCCATCCGGGTTTACACGGAATCCAATCGAATACTTGTCTCAGTAGAAAACACAAACAAGCACTAGGGTTCCACCAGCCCACCCGACCCTGAGCTCTCGGCTCACCCACTATCTGAACCCTCTATGCCAACTCTGCTCAAGCTCACAACATTCGACGTCCGGTCACTATACCAATATGTCGGAACACATCTGATCATAGTACTCATCGGTCCGATGTTCCATCATGCATCCCGAGTCAGCCTCAATCCAACACAATCTCTATTCTCAATTCCATCTTGAGGCATCGGCTATTCATCTTTTCCTGATTGATACCTACGTATCATCCTCATCTCACATTTATTCCCACTTCCAAGCTTTGTAATCTCACAAACTATGCTAAGGGACCCTTCAACAATCTGACAATACGATTCTCTTTTGTTCCTAGCTTAGCATAATCAGCAAGGCAATTCACTCCAATGACAACTAGACCTTGGTCTTAATACCTCACGGTCATCACAATCCCTTCCGTCATCTCGATCATCCTCACTTTACTCAATCTGTCTCGTCTTGGGTACTCACCTGTCACATCATCGGACGTGACACCAAGAATCATCTGATCTCCAAGTCAATCCAATTTGACATCACTTGTCGTTTCCTTCCTCATCAATCCACATGAGGAAAGTTGAAGATGATGGCATCAAAGTCCATCTTATGTCATCCTCTGGTACTCCACACTATCTGCTAAAGAGCAGAAAACGAGAAGTCTCCTTCACCGGCCTCTAAGTCGAGATTAGTTGGAACCGTGTTGGAAATGAGCATGCTTCCAACAGTTTCTTTTCCTGAGCTAGAAGTCCTTCTTCCTGACTAAGAGTGTTCTCTGATAATTACTGTAATGCTTAATCCTTCCTTCAGAATTAAGCACTTCCAGAGATTCCTTTCAACTTCTCCCCTTTTTGTTCACGTTGGTAACCTAATTCGCACGTCCCAATTCTTATGGGATCCAAATCCAGTATCTAACACTCATACCGTCCGTTCACAATGATCTTGGGACAGGTACCCTGAAGCTAGGTACAGCCCATACCTCGCCAAACTAGGTATTGGGTATACCTCGCACTGAGCCACTTGAGATCCTCTCCGTCCCGCTCAGTGCCTATCGAACTCGCACGACTACCACGCTATGGTACGACTACCAACTCAGTCAAATCAACTCACTCAGACATCATCCACATGTCCACAAACAATCCAATTCGCCTATCCGCTTATGACCGTATATGCACATCCTAAAGGATGTCAATTCATCCTAATCCGATGTGCCACCTGACAAAAGAGTCACAACAGGCTCCTGTTGTGATCTGCAGACAACTCTCTGTGTACCGCCCAATTCTCCAGTCACTAATCCTCACGACAATCCTAACGTTGTCCATTCTTTCACCAAAAACAACAGTCAACAACTACTGTAATGACCCATTCTATTTCTCACTATCAGGTTCTCCTCAAACAGCGTACACGAAACTCAGGAGGTATGGTCAACCGCAGTCAACCAAACCATCTCCATCACGATTCCTAATAATCTACACTAGCCGACGAATCCTTCTCGTCGCGTAGTGGTAGAACCTTACCATTAGTACATCACGACTAAGCTATCCTCAGCTCGTGGCTCGTCGTCTCTTCTCGTTAAAGTCATCGCATCACCGCCACACGGAGTGCAAATCAAATCAATTCGATGACCCTGTTCTAACTAAGCAGTAACCACTTCTCTTTGTTACCTCACAAGGTAGCGTGGCACACTGCTCAACTCCGAAGCTCCTCTTCTTTTGTAATCGTACTCAGTCGTGACTGAGCCAACTCCCCAAACCACTGCTCGTACTGTGCGTCACCCACGCACCCTCGTATCCTCGTCACGACTGACGAATCTCATCGTCACAATCGTTACGGTAACCTGAGCCTATCCACCTAGATAAGACTCGACCCCGTCCATCGATAGCGGCGTCTGCCACAACTTCGTGCAGACCGATCTCAGAAACACTCTGCTATCGAGACTCGAAAACTACGCGGTCAACTCACCGCTGGTACTAACTGCTCAACACAAAACATCCATCACTCAGCCCACTTCGGAATCCGATATCTCATCTCATAATGTACTCGTCGATCGGATCCCTCGCTCTCGACTCCGAAGAGTCCTCGTACTCCGATACTGGTATCCCGACAACCAGTAACCACAACCTGAGGACCAAGTCCTCTCGTAACTCTACGACTCTCAGCCGCTGGCCTCCACAAGAACTTGGCCATACTCCGTATCTAACACTGCACAACCGCTAGATGTCGCAATCTTATCCTATTGCGTCACACCACAACTACTCCGGGCTTCTCTTGCCAGTCGACATCCCAACAGGGTCCAACACCTCTAAACGTAGCATCTCATGCCAAATAGGATCGACGGTCCTATTCCAACCGCCCTCAACGAAAGTCCTCGCGCGTCAAACTGCTCCGAGCAGCACGATCTCGGTTCTTGCGGTTCTATCGTGGACGATCCCAACGTCCGATCTCCATGGATTTCACTATGCTCAGTTCCATGTCTGTCATGACGCCTCGGGGTCTTGACTCTCAGGTTGTCCTACTGCGTCTACTGATCCACTAGATCCTATCCCAGTATGACAGGGACCCGCCCCGATCCCCCGGGGACCACAAGGGGACGTGCCCTGCTCCCGTCTGACACCCGAACCGAAAATCCCGATTTTAGCCTTAAAACTTAAATGCATAAATGTCCGAATTAAAAAGTCATACATAATCCAAATTTAACAGATGTCAGACAAGGGATACAATTTAAAATACAAATCCGAGCACGACACTAGAAAGGAAAATCCTGCGGGTGATCCGACCCGACAGGGGTTCAAGTGCGCAGTGCAAAATCTATGCCTCAGCCTCGGGGTCCTCACCAACATCAGCAATACGACCTGGAGGGGTTACCAAAACATGAAAGGTGAGTGGGCCGAAACTCAGGTTTGTAAAAACAGTATAATAAGGAAAATACATACTTTACCCCTCCGTTTTCCAAAACATGCATGCATCAGTATTTAAAAACCATAAATACGTGTAATATATCACAGCATCATATCAAGCCAGAAATGTAATATAAACCCAGCTACTGCACCATACACAACCGATATTGACATCCCAGATGTCCGACGTCCCTGACGTCCAATAGTGGTCACAGTCCCAAGGCTACGCGTGCCACCCGGGGTCTCAAATCCCGAGTCCAATCTCCGAACCCAGTTCGGTTATGGCATCCCAGATGCCTAGCGTCCCAGACGCTCGACGTCCCAGACGTCCAATAATAGCAATCCTGCTCCTGAGTCATCCTACGGTCCGGCACCTCCGTAGCATGACCCCTCGCAGGCAATGCACCGTGACCGCTCCGGGGTACCACATCCGGAGGAGACAGTATCATACGGTGGATTATACAGTGCAGTACCCAAGATAGTTATGGTATCCACAAGTATATGTAACTAGATATATACAATATAAAACAGTATTCATTTTCCGTAAAACAGGCCTCAGCCCAACACCGTAAAATGTGTCACAGCCGTAAATCGAGATAATCAAAATCCATTAATGAATCACGCACACATTTAGATATACGGAAATGAAAACGGTTATGCATGCAAGAGTTAATAAAAACGGGCCCACTCACAGTACGCTCCCGCTGCAAATAACGCGTGTACGAACTTGTCTCCGGAATTAACGTAAGTTCCCTGTCATTTCCAATCACACACAAGTGTCATTATAGGTCCTTAAAATACCCTCAAAAAGTCCGAAACAGAAATCAGTTCGGGAAAGCCGGCCAACACGCTTCCCGAGACATCCGGCCCTAAACTGACCTTCCTCACTATCTCAGATCAACATAGTTATTTCACAGAAAATGTCCAAAATGATGAAAGGATTAAAAGTCATGTTGACCGTGATCTGAGATAATGCTCAACGCGCCCTCACGCGCCGCCCAAAGTGGCTGCGCGTGAAAGTCACGCGCTGCTACAGTGTCACTGCTACAGTGTCACCGTCCTTGCCCGATTTACTGTAATTTGGGTCTGCGACCCGCGGGGTGACCCGATTAATTAGCCGTCTATTTCTACTTTATTTCTTTCCTTCTTGATTCTAACATGTTCTAAAGTCATTTAATTACAGTTCTCAGTCCACTAATCAACTCGACAAGCCTTCAACCATCCTATCCAAACCCGAATAGCTACACGGGTCCAACCTCAGAACACCTCCAAACTATCACCATTGTCCAATTAATTTATACAGAAGCATACTAGGACCTAGACTAACAAAATAGAACCATCAATTGAACGAAATGTCACCTGGAAGTAGTCGTCCAAACGCTGTGATTTCCTCTGCACACGGCGGTCACCGTCCCACCTCCTCCGTGGCTGGTTGTCGTCGATTTCGATATGGACAGGTTCCAAATGTTCCCAGAAAGCTCACTCAGTGATTGGTTTCGTCCAAAAGGCCGTGGAAATTGAACTCGGATTTTCCCTCCAAATCAGTTTTTCTCAGAACTGGAACTTGGGTTCCTGGGCAATTCCTCGATCACACTCTTCGAATCTTGCACGGTTAGGTTTCTGCTACTCCCAGAAAGCTTCCCCAGTGTTTAGATCGATCTCAAAACCCGTAGAGATTGAATTGGGAAAATTTCCCCCCAAAGACCCGAAACTGTTCTTCACTGTTTCTCCCCGTCTCTCTCAACTCTCAGCCTCAAACAGACACCAAAATGAACCCGTCACTCACTCCCCTTGCGCGGTTAATCGATCAAGGCGTCCAACACCCGTGGGAGACACTCACAGATTGCACTGCACCTGTTTCCCGCACACAGAGCCCGTTCAAGTTTTTAATTCTTCCCGTGGCCTGCACAGCCTCAAATTACACTCCCATTACCTCAAACTAATTAAACAATGTTCACAACTCAGTCCACTAAGGTTTAAACAATTGCACGCCCACAACCACCACGGCATGGCCGTGTACTCTGCTTTTCACGGTTGCTGCTACAGTAACCGTGCAAAAGACCAAAATGCCCTCAGGGCAGAAATTACCAAAATGCCCTCCAACTTCCGTGACCCACAACTCGGTCCTCCGATGTCCGTTTCACGCGTGCCGCCTGTCGTTGTACTCAGGGCATCGAGACGAATCTAACGGTCTTCGGGTCGTGTGAAAATTCCCGGTACATCAAAAAGTCAACTTTTTCCCCTAACTCGTCCAAATTACGGTAATGCCCTTGAACTTCCGATAGTCATAACTTTTTCCCTGATCGTCCGAAATGGACGTGCCACCTGTCTATGAACTCGTGACGTCCCAAACTACGTCACGGTCACTGGTCAAAATCCATTTGACCCATAAACCAAAAAGTCAACAATTGGCCATAATCCACAGGGGTAAAATCGTCACTTCACACATTAAATTACAATATTACAATCTGTGAATTTCCGGGGTGTTACAACCTTCCCCCCATAAGGAATTTCGTCCCGAAATTTAAGGAAACAAATAAGGAAACTGTTCCCGTATCTGAGCCTCGGGCTCCCATGTGGCTTCTTCCACGTTCTGATTCCTCCAAAGGACTTTCACGAGAGGAATCGTCTTCTGCCGTAGTACCTTGTCCTTCCTGTCCAATATCTGTACTGGTTGTTCTTCAAAGCTCAAATCCTCTCGAAGCTCGATAGGTTGCTCCTCCAATACATGAGAGGCATCACGTACGTACTTCCGCAACATGGACACGTGGAAGACGTCGTGAACCTTAGAAAGTTCCGGGGGTAAAGCCAATCTATATGCCACCCGGCCAATCCTCTCCACAATCTCATAAGGTCCAATGAAACGTGGACTCAGTTTTCCCCGTCGGCCAAAGCGAATAATTCCTTTCCATGGGGACAACCTCAGGAAGACAAAATCTCAAACCTCGAATTCCAAATCTCGGATCCGTCTATCAGCATAACTCTTTTGGCGATCCTGTGCCGCCCTCAGCCTCTCCTTGATAACACGGACTGCTTCCTGGGTGATATCCATCAACTCCGGCCCTACGGCCGCTCGCTCCCCAATCTCCATCCAGCAGATAGGTGTCCTGCACTGTCGACCATACAGTGCCTCGTAGGGGGCCATCCAATACTCGCCTAGTAGCTGTTGTTGTAAGCAAATTCCATCAAAGGCAAGTGAGTATCCCACAAATCCGGAAATTGCAGTACACAAGATCTCATCATGTCCTCCAGGGTCTGAATAGTCCTCTCAGACTGTCCATCGGTCTGTGGATGGAAAGCGGTACTGAAACGCAGTTTCGTTCCCAAGGTAGCCTGCAAACTCCGCCAGAACCTGGAAGTGAAACGTGGATCGCGATCGGACACGATCGACTCCGGCGTACCATGAAGTCGGATGATCTCCTTCACAAACAATTGAGCCAGTCGGTTCGGTTTGTAAGTCTCTTGTACTGGCAGAAAGTGTGCTGACTTCGTTAATCGGTCTACAATCACCCAAACTCCGTCAAATCCACTCCGGGTCCTTGGTAACTTAAAGACAAAGTCCATGGTGATGTGGTCCCACTTCCACTCGGGAATTGGTAGTGGCTGCATAGCCCCATACGGTCTCTGCCGCTCCGCCTTAACCTGTTGACAGGTTAAGCATCTACTCACAAACTCAGCAATGTCTCTCTTCATCCCTGGCTACCAATAACAGTTCCGGAGGGTACGGTACATCTTTGTACCTCCCGGGTGCATAGCATACGCTGAACTGTGGGCCTCCTCCAAAATCTCGGCCCGTAACTCTGTCTCTGCTGGCACACACAAACGGCCCAATTTCACCAGTGCCCCATCGTCTCGGATGGTAAAGTCCTGCCGTTCCCCAGCCTCAACTTCAATCCTGTAGATGCACAATATCGGGTCCTGAAGTTGCGCCTCAATGATCCGATCAACCAACACTGGCCGTACGTGGAAACTGGCCAACAAAGCTCCATGCTCATCCGTATCTAGAATAACCCCAGCCTTCCGGAGTTCCACCAGTAAAGGAAGATACACCATCCTCAGGTGTGCAATGGATCCCGCTGATTTCCTGCTGAGCGCATCTGCCACCACATTAGCCTTACCCGGATGGTACTCGATCGTACAGTCGTAATCCTTAATCAGCTCCAACGATCTCCGTTGCCTCAAGTTGAGTTCCTTCTGGGTAAATAGATACTTCAGGCTTTGGTGGTCGGTGTATTTCCTGCACGTTGCACCGAAAAGGTAATGTCTCCAGATCTTCAAAGCATGAACTACCGCCGCCAACTCCAAATCATGGGTAGGGTAATTCAACTCATGAGTTTTTAGCTACCGTGATGCGTAAGCGATCACCTTACCATTCTGCATTAATACGCATCCCAAACCTTGTAGTGAGGCATCACTAAAAACTACAAACTCTCCACTGTTGTCGGGCAATGCAAGGATAGGAGCAGTGGTCAAACGATGCTTCAATTCCTGAAAACTCTGCTCACACTGCTCGTCCCAGATGAACTTCACTCCCTTCCTGGTCAAACGAGTCAACGGTGCAGCAATCTTGGAGAAACCTTCCACAAATCTCCGGTAGTAGCCTGCCAATCCGACAAAACTCCGCACCTCTGTCAGTGTCATCGGTCTGGCCCAGTTGGTCACCGCTTCCGTTTTCTGGGGATCCACGCTGATCCCATCAGCCGAAATCACATGTCCCAGAAAACCAATGCTGCTCAGCCAAAACTGACACTTACTCAGTTTGGCGTACAACCGCTCATGTCTCAGCGTCCCTAACACCAACCGTAGGTGTTCCTCATGTGCTCGGGCACTCCCCGAGTACACCAAGATGTCATCGATGAACACAATCACAAACTTGTCCAGGTAAGGTCGGAAAACTCTGTTCATCAGATCCATGAATGCTGCTGGAGCATTCGTCAACCCAAAAGGCATCACCAGAAACTTATAGTGTCCGTAACGAGTTCGGAAAGCCGTCTTCGAAATATCCCCCTCCGCAATCCTCAGCTGATGATACCCAGATCGCAAATCAATCTTCGAGAAGCACTGTGCTCCCCGCAACTGGTCGAATAAGTCATCAATCCTGGGTAAAGGATACTGGTTCCTCAGCGTCACCTTGTTCAGCTGTCGGTAATCCACACACAATCGGAGACTCCCCTCCTTCTTCCTCACAAACAACACCGGTGCTCCCCACGGTGAGGTACTCGGTCGGATGAATCCCAACTCGACCAACTCCTGTAACTGTGTTTTGAGTTCCCGTAATTCTGCCGGCGCCATCTGGTACGGTGCCTGAGATATAGGTCGAGTACCGGGGAGTAATTCAATGGTAAACTCAATCTCCCGCGGTGGTGGTAATCCAGGTAGATCTTCCGGGAACACATCCGGAAACTCCCGCACCACAGGTATCTCCTCGATACTCGGAGTATCAACTCGCTCCGACACAACGTGTGCCAAATAGCCCTGGCATCCCTTCCGTAGAAGTTTAGTAGCAGCAAGTGAAGAAATCACTTCAGCCAGTGAACCATCACGCTCCCCCTGAAAGGTAACTTCCGGTAAACCCGGACTCTGCAGAAACACTTGCCGACTACAGCAATCAATAAGCGACCCATGCTCCGCTAACCAATCCATCCCGAGAATCACGTCGAAGTCATGGATGTCCAAAATAATCAAGTCTGCTGGCAGATCCACCTCCTCAATTCTCACCGGGCACCTCCGAATCACCTGATTCACCAAGTATACGACACCCATAGGTGTGCCAACACCCATCTCACTATCTAAGGCTGAAACCTCACAATCTAACATACCGGCACAACGCCTCGAAATAAAAGAATGTGTAGCCCCCGCATCCAACAATACTCGCACAATAAGGTTCGAGATATGAAGTGTACCTGTAATCACATACGGAGCTGACCTCGCCTGCTGCTGAGTCACTGCAAAAACACGAGCACTGGGCCCCGCAGCCTACCCGCGCCCACGTGCGCCACGTCCAGCACCCTGTCCTCGGCCTCCGGCAGTGTTGGAAGCCGAACTCTGTGCAACACTAGCACCTCCAGTATCGTTGTTCCTCGACAACGAAGGGAAATCTCGGGCATAGTGGCCCGCTCCTCCGCAAGCAAAACAATTAACTGTCCTCGGTCCATCCCTAGACCCTCCTGATGCACCACTCCAAGACTGATGCTGCCCAGCACTAGATCTCGATCCGCCCCTCTGAGAGCCCCCTGATCGACCTGACCAGCCCGACCCCGCAAAGATGTGGGTGCTCCACGATAACTTCCCCCCTTAGAGATCTTTCGACCGGTTGGTCCCGGATGGGGACGATCCCGGCGCCGCCCCTCGCCTGATGATTGTCGCGCCTGGTGTGCCACCAGACTAGCCTCGACACGAACTGCAGTGTCGACCATGTCCCTCAGAGTCGCATAAGTGGCAGCCGTCACACCTGCCCGTATCTCTCCTCGGAGCCCCAACTCAAACCTCTGACATCTGTCCTCCTCAGTACTCACAAAATCTGCTGCAAAACGGGAAAGCTTCCCGAAAGCCTGCTCATAGTCTGCCACGGACATGTCCCCCTGCTCCAGTCGCAGGAACTCCGCCTCTCGTGCTGCGCGAAAAGATCGCGGATAGTACTGATCTAGGAACCGAGCACGAAAGTCCTCCCATGTGGTGGTACGAACTGACCACCCCGACATCTCCAGACCCTGCCACCATTGGTAAGCTCCGCCTTCCAGTAAGAAAGCCGCCAAAGTCACCCGCTCGCCGGGTGGGCAATGCATCGCAGTAAAGATTCTTTCCCATTTATCAATCCACTCGTAGGTATCCTCTGGGTCAGATCCCCCATTGAAAGGTGTGGCTCCCAACCGTTGAGCCCGCTCAATACTGGCACATTCCATCTCTCTCTCAATTTCCTCGGCGGTCCGTGCTGAAGAGGCTCTCCTCGGAGGCATAACCAACTGTTAAGAGGCATAGATTAGTTAACGCAATTCTTAGACTCGAAAAGTACCGAATATTAGCCGCTAGTCTAACATGCTGACCACAACCTAGTGCTCTGATACCAAGCTGACAGGGACCCGCCCCGATCCCCCGGGGACCACAAGGGGACGTGCCCTGCTCCCGTCTGACACCCGAACCGAAAATCCCGATTTTAGCCTTAAAACTTAAATGCATAAATGTCCGAATTAAAAAGTCATACATAATCCAAATTTAACAGATGTTAGACAAGGGATACAATTTAAAATACAAATCCGAGCACGACACTAGAAAGGAAAATCCTGCGGGTGATCCGACCCGACAGGGGTTCAGGTGCGCAGTGCAAAATCTATGCCTCAGCCTCGGGGTCCTCACCAACCTCAGCAATACGACCTGGAGGGGTTACCAAAACATGAAAGGTGAGTGGGCCGAAACTCAGGTTTGTAAAAACAGTATAATAAGGAAAATACATACTTTACCCCTCCGTTTTCCAAAACATGCATGCATCAGTATTTAAAAACCATAAATACGTGTAATATATCACAGCATCATATCAAGCCAGAAATGTAATATAAACCCAGCTACTGCACCATACACAACCGATATTGACATCCCAGATGTCCGACGTCCCTGACGTCCAATAGTGGTCACAGTCCCAAGGCTACGCGTGCCACCCGGGGTCTCAAATCCCGAGTCCAATCTCCGAACCCAGTTCGGTTATGGCATCCCAGATGCCTAGCGTCCCAGACGCTCGACGTCCCAGACGTCCAATAATAGCAATCCTGCTCCTGAGTCATCCTACGGTCCGGCACCTCCGTAGCATGACCCCTCGCAGGCAATGCACCGTGACCGCTCCGGGGTACCACATCCGAAGGAGACAGTATCATACGGTGGATTATACAGTGCAGTACCCAAGATAGTTATGGTATCCACAAGTATATGTAACTAGATATATACAATATAAAACAGTATTCATTTTCCGTAAAACAGGCCTCAACCCAACACCGTAAAATGTGTCACAGCCGTAAATCGAGATAATCAAAATCCATTAATGAATCACGCACACATTTAGATATACGGAAATGAAAACGGTTATGCATGCAAGAGTTAATAAAAACGGGCCCACTCACAGTACGCTCCCGCTGCAAATAACGCGTGTACGAACTTGTCTCCGGAATTAACGTAAGTTCCCTGTCATTTCCAATCACACACAAGTGTCATTATAGGTCCTTAAAATACCCTCAAAAAGTCCGAAACAGAAATCGGTTCGGGAAAGCCGGCCAACACGCTTCCCGAGACATCCGGCCCTAAACTGACCTTCCTCACTATCTCAGATCAACATAGTTATTTCACAGAAAATGTCCAAAATGATGAAAGGATTAAAAGTCATGTTGACCGTGATCCGAGATAATGCTCAACGCGCCCTCACGCGCCGCCCAAAGTGGCTGCGCGTGAAAGTCACGCGCTGCTACAGTGTCACTGCTACAGTGTCACCGTCCTTGCCCGATTTACTGTAATTTGGGTCTGCGACCCGCGGGGTGACCCGATTAATTAGCCGTCTATTTCTACTTTATTTCTTTCCTTCTTGATTCTAACATGTTCTAAAGTCATTTAATTACAGTTCTCAGTCCACTAATCAACTCGACAAGCCTTCAACCATCCTATCCAAACCCGAATAGCTACACGGGTCCAACCTCAGAACACCTCCAAACTATCACCATTGTCCAATTAATTTATACAGAAGCATACTAGGACCTAGACTAACAAAATAGAACCATCAATTGAACGAAATGTAACCTGGAAGTAGTCGTCCAAACGCTGTGATTTCCTCTGCACACGGCGATCACCGTCCCAGCTCCTCCGTGGCTGGTTGTCGTCGATTTCGATATGGACAGGTTCCAAATGTTCCCAGAAAGCTCACTCAGTGATTGGTTTTGTCCAAAAGGCCGTGGAAATTGAACTCGGATTTTCCCTCCAAATCGGTTTTTCTCAGAACTGGAACTTGGATTTCTGGGCAATTCCTCGATCACACTCTTCGAATCTTGCACGGTTAGGTTTCTGCTACTCCCAGAAAGCTTCCCCAGTGTTTAGATCGATCTCAAAACCCGTAGAGATTGAATTGGGAAAATTTCCCCCCAAAGACCCGAAACTGTTCTTCACTGTTTCTCCCCGTCTCTCTCAACTCTCAGCCTCAAACAGACACCAAAATGAACCCGTCACTCACTCCCCTTGCGCGGTTAATCGATCAAGGCGTCCAACACCCGTGGGAGACACTCACAGATTGCACTGCACCTGTTTCCCGCACACAGAGCCCGTTCAAGTTTTTAATTCTTCCCGTGGCCTGCACAGCCTCAAATTACACTCCCATTACCTCAAACTAATTAAACAATGTTCACAACTCAGTCCACTAAGGTTTAAACAATTGCACGCCCACAACCACCACGGCATGGCCGTGTACTCTGCTTTTCACGGTTGCTGCTACAGTAACCGTGCAAAAGACCAAAATGCCCTCAGGGCAGAAATTACCAAAATGCCCTCCAACTTCCGTGACCCACAACTCGGTCCTCCGATGTCCGTTTCACGCGTGCCGCCTGTCGTTGTACTCAGGGCATCGAGACGAATCTAACGGTCTTCGGGTCGTGTGAAAATTCCCGGTACATCAAAAAGTCAACTTTTTCCCCTAACTCGTCCAAATTACGGTAATGCCCCTGAACTTCCGATAGTCATAACTTTTTCCCTGATCGTCCGAAATGGACGTGCCACCTGTCTATGAACTCGTGACGTCCCGAACTACGTCACGGTCACTGGTCAAAATCCATTTGACCCATAAACCAAAAAGTCAACAATTGGCCATAATCCACTGGGGTAAAATCGTCACTTCACACATTAAATTACAATATTACAATCTGTGAATTTCTGGGGTGTTACACAGTAACTATGCGGCTCTAAGCCGTCGAATTCGCACGGATAACGATCCTACTCGAGGTTCCAACCTCTCAGAAAACACGGCATCCTCCACCAAACTGACCTCACATGATCGCATCGCATGTCAAACGTACATGAACTAGGGTCAATTTGACCAAATCCTCATACTAGAACCCTACCTATCAGGTTGATGATGGGCTGTTAGGATTGGAGAGACATCACATCCTCGACATGTGCGCACACTCTGCTCTGGTACCAACTTGACAGGACCCGTCCCAAATCCCTCGGGATTAGTGTGGGACGTGCTTGCTCCCGTCTAACACAAAGTGTCAGACTAGGGATATTTTTGTCCTTTGCACAACCGGGGCTATCAGAGTGCGCCAGGATCCGGAGGAAGAATGTAATGTCTCGTCTCTGCTACAGCTGCATCCGCAATCAACCTGAAGGGCATTCAAAACACAAAAGCTGTGAGTGGACGAAACAAAGATTTTATAAAAACATTTCATAAAAGACCTTTATTCCCTTCATTAAAAACATATGTATGCATTCGAAAACCATTTCTAGGGTTCATGCCCGGTCCCCATAAACCATCATGAACCATCAAACCATTTGGGCCTTGGCCCAAAATCAGTCAAACAATACATGGGACCTCCGCCCAAACCAAGACACGTGGGAACTCGTCCCAAAATCATCTCATAAGGGTCTCAGCCCAAAACCAATACGCGTGGGTGTCAGCCCAATGCCATCTCAGTGAAATCTAATACACATATACATACATACATATATAACCCATCCTAGACACTTCCGGAGAAGATGCCAACTCGGGGCACACAGCCCCTAGGGAATAAATCCCCGATATAGTCACGATGTCTCTATATATATAAGTATGCATACTACTCGGGGTCTCACTCCAAGTCTTCTCCCAGGAATTCTCCATCTAGGAGGCTCAATATTTGGACCTAGTTCGATCATCTCTCCGGAATCTGTTCCGGGACCACAACATAATGCCCACTCCTGGAACGGGATCCCTATGGGGATACCCACTCTGGTCTGTGGATCGTGACTCTTCAAGTCGACGTCTGGAGGAGACCAATCAATAAGCTCATATGGAGGGTATATACATACTCGTATAGTAAAACCATAAAAACGGGACTCATACCCGATAACACACATCAACTGGGCCTTCAGCTAGAACATAGGACTCAATAGGGCCTCTAGCCCAATTTCACAATAACTGGGCGTCGAGCCCGAACTCGTAAATCAACGGGGCATCCAGCCCGATATCTCAGGATCAATCACGATCTCGATCCTAGCGATGCGTGTAACCATCAATCCAGAACCGCTCTCAATCCTAGTATGTCGCCGTGAACACATCACTTGACAAGACCCGCCCCGATCCTCTCTGGGACCACATGGGGACGTGCCCTGCTCCCGTCTGACACCCAAAATAATGTTCCAGTTTTAACCTTAAACGTTCAAATGCATAAAAACCAAATTAAAGTTTTACATCAAATCCGAAATAACAGATGTCAGACAAGGGATGAAATCCAAACTACAAGTTGCGAGCACGACTCTAACATAAACCTGCGGGTACACCGCCCAACAGGGGTTCAGGTACGCAGAAGTGGATCTATGCCTTAGCCTCAGGTTCCTCATCTACCTCATTAGCACGACCTGGAGGGGTTACCAAAACATCAAGGGTGAGTGGACCGAAACTCAAGTTTATAAAATCATTTGATAAGTAAAACATATAATTTACCCCTCCGTTTTCCAAACATGCATGCAACCGAATTTAAAACCATCAATCATATAATATAAACCATAAGGCATATAATAAAACCATAAACATAATTTTAGCCACTGCACTATACACTCCAATCCCGACATCCCTGATGTCTGACGTCCCTGACGTCCAATAAGGTCACAATCACAAGGCTACGCGTGCCACTCGGATGTCAATTCCGAGTTCAATCCCCGAACCCTGTTCGGTTACAGCATCCCCGATGCTTAGCGTCATAGACGCTGGACGTTCTAGACGTCCGTGACCACTCCGGGGTACCTCATCCGGAGGAGACAGTATCATATGGAAGGATCTATACAGTGCAGTACCAAATACATTTTATTGATATCCACATGCAAAACATATATGTATACATAGGTAAAATCCGAACCGATCGTTACGTTTCATCAGACGGGTCTCATGCCCAAATACCGTGAAACGTGCCATAACCGAAATTTCAATATCATCAAAACCATTTCTTGATTCCAGCATGTGAACATATAAGTAAATCAGAAAACATTTAAGCATGCAAGGGTTTAATGAAATCGGGCCCACTCACAGTACAATCCTGCTGAAAACCGAACGTATACCCTCGTTCTGGTACAATTGTACAATCCTTGTCATATCCAAAGTATACGAAAAGGTCAATACAAACCCCTAATATTTAACCATGAAACCCTAGACCGAAACCGGCCCGGCAAAGCCGCCCGAACGCGCTTCCTGATGCAATAAACCTCATTTTGACCAACTTAATGATCTCCGATCGACCCGAAACCACCGCCATTGGATCCGGATCGTCGAAACCTAAAGAATGGTGGTGGTCCCACCAAAACACTGTTCACACGCGCCCCGACGCGCCGGTCAACGCATCAGTCAACGCAGGAACAGTCCCTGCTGACGTCATCTGACAGCTGTCAGACTCTGACAGGTGCCACGTGTCAACACCCGATTGGTGTACCTCACTGATCTGTCAGGCCACGTGTCAGATCTGACATGTGCCACGTGTCAGCACGGCACTGGTCCACGTCATAGACATGTCAGTGACACGTGGTAGTCCCTGATTGGGCCACGTCACTGACATGTCAGTGCTGACTGTGCACTAACATGTGACACGTGTCGGCTCACGATTGGTCCACGTCACCTGACAGGTCTGACAGGGTGCCACGTCATCACCTCTGTCCTCAGACGGGTCGACCCGTATCTCTGCAACTCGGGTCGATCAGACCCGCGATCATGACCCGGTCACCATTTCTTCAATTCTCAACCATTTCAGTCCTAGTTTGTTCCTAGATGCTCGTCTCAATCCCAGAAAGGGTTCTAGCTAATTAAAATCGACAAACACAGACAGGATCGAAGGCTTACCTCGATGAACAGACCCAGTTCTCCCGTCGTCGTTTGTACTCCGTTCAGGCTACCTCCGGTCACGAACTCGAGCCCAAAAGGTTCCTAATAGTCCCTAGAATTGATTAGGGTAAATAGCAACCAAAGTTACACGTTGGAAATCAAATTTCAAGTTTTGAGTTTTTAAAACCGTTTCGGGTTTTTAGGATTTCCCTACCTCGCCGCCGTCCACCGCCGCTCACCGCCGTGCCTCAGTCCTCCCCCGTGAGTCCAGCAACACACAGATACAGAGAATGGGCGTAGTGTGTATGTGTTGGATTAATGGACAGTGTGTGAGGGTGTCAGGTGAGAAAATATATAGAAATGGAGGGAAAGCTGATCAAGGGAATGGACGGTTCAAATTAGATCTCAGGGATGAGATCAATGGATGAGATTAGATCTGGAGGTTTTCAGATCAAAGGCTGAGATTGAAAGGTAGATTAAATCCTAAATAAATGCTTAGTGGAGCTTGATCCAATCTAACCAATGGGTGAGTGACACTTGTCACTCACCAGGTGTCATCCAATCAGAATATCAGAATAAAATATTCGACACGATAATCGAGACGCGAACCTCCCGATTTCACGTTTCTGACCATAACTTCCTCGTACGAAGTCCGATTTCGGCGTGCCGCCTGTCTACGGACTCAGGACACCGAGACCTACCTAACGGTTCTTGAGTCGTGTGAAAATTAGTCTCCAAACGAAAAGTCAACATTTTCACCCCTGAAGTCCAAATTACGGTAATGCCCCTGAACTTTCGATAGTCATAACTTTTTCCCCGATCGTCCGAATTGGACGTGCCACCTGTCTATGAACTCGTGACGTCCCGAACTACGTCACGGTCACTGGTCAAAGTCCTTTTGACCCACAAATCAAAAAGTCAACAATTGTCCATACCATTCACAAGGGTAAAAACGTCAATTCATGCATTAAATTACAATATTAAGATCCTCGAATTTCCAGGGTGTTACATCACTACCGCGACCATCTCGAGACCATGGTGCACACGTCGCCGATCGATACTCTAAACTGTCAGCACTTCGAAGTCAAGCCTCCAGTGGCTGCTCGACAACGGGACGTTCATCGTGACCTCTCCTGAAGGAATGCATCCCAATCTGGAGGCGAGCGTCATGTCGTCTGTCACCATGCACACAGAACTAGTCGCGACCACGACTCAGACCCGTAGGTCATCAATAGGGTCTCATGCCCGAGTCAAAACCAAATCCAAATGGGTCTCATACCGAGTTTTACCTTTTCAAAATCATTTCATGAAAACCGAATGCATAAGCGCGTATAAACACGTATAAAACCCGAAAACCTCGAAGTACGTGCTCATACGTAAACACACACCAAAATGCACTCAAGGCATCCCAAAAAATATATTAAAACACATATAAAACAGTTATGCATGCATCAATTTCAGAAAGAAAGTCCACTCATAGATCGTCCGCGCTGCCTCCTCTATACGCGTGCAATACGGCTCTCCTGGGTCAATTGTCGTCTCTGGGGCTTTCAAACCTATCCAAATCACTTTAGAGGGTTACTAACTACTTAATTAACCCCTCACTAAAGCCCCCTAATTTTCCAGGATTTTTAACTATTTTTAAATGCGCACTAAAACCTTCAGACACCCCGAACTATATCGAGACGATGTCCGATCGACTCGAAACCAGTCCTAAAATGTTCGTTACATCAAATAGATGATTTGACTTGTTGGAACCTTCCTCAAAGGAGTCACCACGCGCCCACACGTACCCCAAGAATGGCATGCGCATAGGCCTCACGCGCCCCTGCACAGTCCTTCTTCTTCCTTCAGCCGACCGGTCCGACCAAGTCGGTTCGGTTTTCTCTGCAACTTGGACCTACGTGACCGGTCCAGGCTCCTACACTGTCCAGGTTTTGACGTTTTCCTCCCTAATCAATCCTAATCTTCTTGTTTTGATCATAGGGACTTGAAACTATGAATTAAATCCACAAAAACCCTCAAAACTCGACCGGTCCAAAACATCCTCCTCGGTTCAAAGTTTTCCAAACCTTCCACAGGGTTCCTCAACCTCCAAACTCCCTCAAAATCATTCTATTAGAATCCTAATAACCTATTTAACTCATTAAAACCACCCAAAATGGCCCATAATAATTAGAATGGAAAAATGGTGAAAATTGGTTAAAATCGATACCTTGGGTTCGAGGTGTCCTCCGTCGTCCACGGCGGCGCTCTCTTGGCTGGCCACCACATCCATCTGGTCCTCAGTTTACTCTCTGGCCTCTCAATCATGGTCCTAGGGTTGAAGGGTTTGGATTTGGGGTGAAGGTTGATCGGGTTTGGGTTTGAAAATGGGAAAATGATAGATGATGAAGGAATGGGATATGCATGAGTTGGTTTGGATGGGCAATGGATGGGTGACACTTGTCACTCATCCATTGGGCCTGTCCAATAATATCTGGGCCCCACTTGCTGCCAAAAGTCCTCGTCTCGTAAAACGTGCAATAGTACGTTCGAATTTTCGTGAACCGTAACTTCTCTATCGAACGTCCGAATTCAACTTACCACTTGTCTACGGATTTGTATCGTCCTGATCTATGTAACGGTCCTCGGCCCTCGGTCATCTGACCTCCTGGGTCAAAAGTCAACTATTAGCCCATATTCCACCAAATTACCAAAATGCCCCCGATCTTCCGATCGCCACAACTTCTTCCACGCATGTCGAAATCGAACGTGCCACGTGTCTATGAACTCGTGACGTCCCGAACTACATCACAGTCATTAGCCAAAGTCCATTTGGCCGTCCGAACGAAAAGCCAACGATTCGCCCATTTTAGGGGCAAAATCGCTATTTCGCCCTGCTCGTTCGTTAATCCTTGTCTAATCCATATTAGTCTCGTTAATCCGTCATTAATTCTTAATTAATCCTGCTAATTCAGGACGATTCGTTACACCTGTACAGTAAAATGCAACAGTGTCACCGTCTTCGCCCGTTTACCTGCAAACGGATCCTACAACCCGATTCAATCCTATCCAATTTCACATTAATTTCTTCAATTGATTCGGCTAATCTCATCTTTGTAACCTTAATTTTAGTTTTGTAAACTCAACTTATCGAATTAATGAATAAAACCAATCAATCCCCATTTTAGTGTTCAACAGTTTACAAATCCAACTCTCATAATTTTCGATTTAGTTTTTCATTCTGACTGACCAGGAAGCCATAGAGGGGTCCTATAAACACAATTCTGAAATCAATTACATCGATTCTTACCTCGAATTAATCCAACCAAACCTCAAAATTTCGAGGAGTCGAGGACCTCCGTTCACGGTCTATATGACCCCGTTTTCCTTCATTTCTGATTGGGTTCAACTCGCCTCAATCCCAGAAATCTGAATTCAAGGGCAATTATAGCAATTGTGGTCCCTGTTTTCAAATTCGATGTTAGAGGATTTGAATTTCTACTGGTTTTTAGGTTTTGGTTTTTCTTCCTCTCACTCTCTCGTCTTTTCCTTTCTGTTCCAAGTCAGTTGCATCAGTTCTCTCCATCCCTTTCGTCCTTCCTCTCTCACAGATCGATCAGAAAGGAAGATTGATGTCTGCCGATTGAGCATACTACTGCTCTGTTTTTCCTTCGCAAATACACACACATACACATATACGTACTCAAACCAACCAAATCATCATTATACTTGCCATTAATCTCTCTTACAAAGTGACAGATGTCAGTTAATGGGCCCACTGAGTCACTAATCACTGCTGAATCAGCCAATTGCTCATCCAATTCACCTTGTTGCCCCAAATTACCATTTTGCCCTTACCAAAAAAATGACCAAAATGCCCCTCGCTTCGCAGACCCGCAACTTTCACATCCGACCTCCGATTGACGCATGCCATCTATCTATGGATTCAGCGTTCCGAGACCTATCCAACGGTTTTTTTTGGAAAATCCAAATAAGGTCCCGATCAAAAAGTTAACTTTTTCCCCTTATAACCAAGGGCAAAATCGTCATTTCCTTCCAATTTTTCGAATTTTTGGGTCGTCACACAATGACCCTCCCTGGGGGGAGGTTTTAACCTCTAGAAATCCAGCTTCTGAGTCATTATACGGACCGGTCGCTCCATGTAATGACCCATCGCATGCAATGCCTCGTTACTACTCCAGGATACTACGAGATGTCTAGAGGAGACAACCTGCCACTCCAGGATACTACGGGACATTTGGAGGGTAACCGTTCATTAGGATGGTATATGGAAAACCATTTTACAATACATCTCAAATCGTTCAAAGAGCTATGCCCGGGTTTTCCATAAAACCATCGTAAATCCAAATCCAATTCCATTTGGGGACCCCGACCTGAAATCACATTTATAACCACAAATAGGACTTATGCCCGATATCGTAATCCATTGGGCCTCAAGCCCGATCAAGTCAACCAATTGGGCCCCCAACCCGATCATATAAGTCAAATGGGCCTCCAGCCCGGTTTCTCATCAAATTAAATGGACTCCAAGTCTGATGGTTTCCAATCAAACGGGTCTCATGCCCGATTCCGTATTTCTAAATCCAAAACCTATTCATCAAACCATCATTGAAATACCAGCACGTATAAGCATAGTATAAAATCGAAAATCTTGAAATACGTGTAAATACGTACATACCAAAACACCACAATCATATGCACTTATGGCATCTCAAAACATGTTCATAAACATATATAAAACATTTATGCATGCATCAATTTAGAAATCAAGCTCCACTCACAGACTGTACTTGATGTGCCTCGATAAACGTGTCATAAGGCCTTTCCGGGCTAATCACCATCTCCGGGGTTCCCAAACCTGTCCAAATTATACTAGAGGGTTACTAACTACCTTAATAACCTCTCATTAAAGCCCCCTAATTTTTCGAGATTTTTAACATGCTTTAAACTCGATCCTAAACCTTCGGACATCTTGAACTATATCGAAACGTTGTCCGATCGACTCGAAACTTGTCCCAAAATATTCGTTACATCGAATAAATGATTTTACATGTTGAACACTTCCCTAGAAAGTGTCCAATACGCCCCCACGGGCCGCCGAAAGGCGCTGCGAGTGGAGCTCATGCGCCACTGCACAGTACCGTCTTCAACCTTCCGTGAACCGTAACCTTCCCGTTGAACGTCCGATTTCGACGTGCTGCCTATCTACGGACTCGTATTATCCCAATCTACGTAACGGTACTCGGTCCTCGTGCATTAGACCTACCGGGTCAAAAGTTAACTTTTTGCCCTTATTTAGGGGCAAAATCGTAATTTCACCCTGAACGTCCGATAATCCTCGGTTAATCCCCAATTATCCTCGCTAATCCGTAATTAATTCTTAATTAATCCCTAAAATCAGGGATGGGTCGTTACGTAGGCCCATTTGAACGATTTGAGATGATTTATGAAATATTTTCCATATACCATCCTTATATCTATGGATTGTCTCCTCCAGTCATCTGGGACGCTGGAGTGCTCACGGCGCATTACCTGCGAGGGGTCACTGCACGGAGCGACCGAACTGTATAGTGACTCAAGAGTAGGATTGCTAGACATCTGGGATGTCAGAGAATGACTCGGGTTGAGACCCCGGGTATCACGCATAGCTTGGACCGTGACATGACGTTAGGGACATCAAGCATCTGGGACGCCAGGCATCTGGGATGCCGAGGATTGGTATATAATGGTATTTGATGGAATTGTGATTTATGGATTTACTGGATTATGTATTTGGATTTTGGATTTATTGGACTTATGAAATGGTACTTCAGTGTTGGTGGGTTTGGGCAGTGGCCCATATGATTGGATTTACGGTTTGGGCTGAGTTCCCACATACTTGGATTTATGGTTTTGGACTAAGGCCCTAATTATTTAATTAAAGTAAATGGTTTGATTATTAGTTTTCGAATGCATGCATACTTTTTAGTGAAGGGCATAAATGTCTTCTTATGAAATGTGTTTTTATTAAATTATTTATTCTCGTCCACTCACAGCTTTTAATGGTTTTAATGCCCTTTAGGTTGATCACGGATGTGGGCTATAGCAGAGACCGAGACATCGCACTCCTCTACCGATCTTGGCGCACTTTGAGAGCCCGAACGGGCTGAGGGTTGAGTTATCCCTTATCTGACACTTCGTGTTAGATAGGAGCATGGCACATCCCTCGTTAATCCCGGGGGGATTTGAGATGGGTCGTGTCAAGAGTTGCACATTGACCCACTCTATCTAACACGATATTGTCCCCTTCTAGCACTAGGCCTTTTGGGATGGTGATGTGCCTTAAAGGTGTAGGCACACACTTATCTAGCACTAGGCCTTTTGGGAGCTCAAGTGGCTTTGGGGGGGATTGGAACCCCAAAGTTAAGCTAGTTGAGGCTGGTGCAATTCCATGATGGGTGACCCCTGGGAAATTGCACCATACGCTCCCGAAAACAAAACCGTGAGGGCGAGGCCCAAAGCGGACAATATGGTGCTAGATGAGTCGGGTCTTGACCGAGGAGGGTCGGGTCCTGACAATTTGGTATCAGAGCCAGACCCCGACCGGGAAGTGTGCCAGCGAGGACGCTGGGCCCTAAGGGGGTGGATTGTAAGACCCGTGTCCTGGAGGGAACGGTGAACAATCCCACATTCCTGCGAGGGGGAATGATATGGGAGAGGATAGTGGTGTGCCTTAAAGGTGTAAGCACACACCTATTTAGCACTAGGCCTTTTGGGAGCTCAAGTGGCTTTGGGGGGGATTGGAACCCCAAAGTTAAGCGAGTTGAGGCTGGTGCAATTCCATGATGGGTGACCCCCTTGGGAAGTTGCACCATGAGCTCCTGAAAACAAAACCGTGAGGGCGAGGCCCAAAGCGGACAATATGGTGCTAGATGAGTCGGGTCCTAACATCTCATTAGACATTCACCTCACTCCACAACTTTGCCTAAATTTGCACTCCCATCTAGAGCCAACATCACAGTCCAATGCACTATCACAATATCAACTCTAATCCAAAATACCCATTTATGAAGTCTCTATTCCAAATAGCCCAACCCTAAACCCTGTAATCTGAAATGTGCAATCCTAAATTGTTAGCTCTAATCTAAAATGTCCATCCCTTAACCCCACACATTGTCATAATCACAACTTTTCAAAGCCAACACTCACATATAATATTCACACCCACTAACAACCACATCCACATTTTCTAAAGCTAAACGGCTAAGAACCAAGAAATTTTAAAAATTCGAAGTGGAAAATATTGCACACAAACACCAACTAGAAGTATTAATCTTTTAATTACATACACCCCTAACTTCCAATTCGATCCCAGATTTCCAAATTTAGCATTTTAAATCCCTAAATCTTACCATATCGATGTTATTGTGCTCCAAGGTTTCGAGAGATTGTCATCTTCAGCAATCAATCTCACCTTCTTGTTCGTTTCACTCCCTAAACAGCAATTGACTCGATTGAACACGTTTTCGTCTTCCTCTTCCCTCCTCTCAAAAACCTTTAAAATCGTCCTGCCCTAAAATTTCTCCTATTCGATTTCGCGAAATGGTATGCCATATTGGGTGTCCACAAAGCTATAGTGAGGACCGCGAGTGGGCTAGCGTATTGCCACATAGATGCAACATAAACAATGATGATATCTATACTAACAAAATATAACGCTGAGAGCAATGGAAGTAAGAGAAAAAGTAACAAACAATCTAATGTCACGGGAATAAATTAATATAAAGTGACTGATTCAGTGTACATAGATATAGAACTTGAAGTAGTTGAAAGAAAAAATAAATAAAAAAGAATAGACATTTGATTGCGCGACTGTCGGAGTTTGAAACTAACTAATCATATAAATTTAACCCTTCAATCTTTTCTTCCATTCGTATAGTGAAACAAAAGAAGTCGCATGGCGTTGAAATTTCTGAACAAGAAGGGATGGCACACTGGGAGTCTTCGGAATATAGAGAACTTATGGAAGGCGGAGCAGAAGCATGAAGCCGAACAGAAGAAGTTGGACGAGCTCCGCAAACAGATCGTTGAAGAGCGCGAACGCTCCGAATTCCGCCTTCTCCAGGAGCAAGCTGGCCTCGTCCCGTAAGCAATTCGCAATTCTCATATTATACCTTCTTTTTTTTCTTAGGATTTAAGATTTAGGGTTAGGGATTGCGTTTCTGAAATTCCTGAATTAATCCGCTAATCAACTGAAATTGATTGTTGATCGCAGGAGGCAAGAGCGATTGGAGTTCCTGTATGATTCGGGATTGGCCGTTGGGCGCGCTGGCGGTTCAGATGGTTTCAGAACTCTTGAAGCCTTACCCAAGGCAGAAGAAAAGCCTTCCTCCTCTACCGCGGTATTTTTATTTGCTGGTCTTTAATTTCCCAATCGTATGCAGATATGAAATCATGTAATTTAATGCGATCACAAATTCATGTTTTTTATGTTCCTTTGTTGATTTGTTTCCGCGGATTCTGCAGCAGCAGGCATCAGCATCCGTGCCGGGAGCTCTGTTCGAAGAGAAGCCTCAGTCTGCAAACGATAATTGGAGGAAGCTCCACTCGGATCCTTTGCTTATGATTCGGCAGCGCGAGCAGGAGGCCCTTAAACGTATTAAGAACAATCCTGTCCAAATGGCCATGATTCGAAAATCTGTAAGTTTTTATTTTTATCTTGTTTTCCTTTCTCTCTGAGTTCTTTCCTCTTATTTCAACAAAAGTTATTACATAGTAATTGCACGGATCTGAGATTTGAAGTCTGCCAGTGAGATAAAGTTGTACCTTGCAACAGAGACAAAAAAATTTAGTTATAACCTTATTTTTGTGATGACTGGAGGTTTTAGGGCCTAAAATAGGGGAATGGGGAATCGTGATGTCTGATATGTGGAAGAAATAGTAGTTTGTTGGAAAAATAGCTGTGCCTGAATGCAGATTCAAGAAGAACAGCCACTTAATTGTGCGAAGGAAAATTTGAAGGAAAGGAACTTAGAGTAGAATAAGTTAGGGTCCAGTTGATAACTATTTTGGTTTTAGTTTTCAGTGGGAGAAAAAGTAGAAATGGAAAAGAGGGACATTATTGAGAGGACGAAATAAAGGAGGAAGAGTGAAAACAAAGTCAAGAAAGCGAAACCACAAAATATAGATTTTGGTTTCCATTTCCAGTCTTTATTTTGTCTACTTTTCCTTCTACACTTTTACCTCATCTCTTCCACAATATCCCCCCTCCACTCTTCTTCATCCCTCCTTTCCTCATATCTCAAGCATTCGAAGTGAAAATGGAAAACCAGAGCATGAAATGGTTATTACGCAAAACCTAATTTTAGTCTAGCTCTGACCATATCTTTTAGTGTTGACTCATATGGACATTAATGGAATCAAAGTAACTTTATGGTAGTAATGGGTATTTTTGTTAAATTAAGTGAAGCAGTAGCTGTGGTATAATTCGACGGCAATTATTTGTTACAGAAGCCTATTGCGATGCTCTTACTCTGAGGAAGTTTGTTTTTTTCCCCCTTGGATCATGCATTCGAGTCTTAACTGTTCCTATTTTAACTTGAGAAAATACTTAGAGTTATTCTAGAACTAACTTCTCAAAGCTGTAACTTGAAGTTCACATGCATGGGTTTGTATCCATGCCTCACACCAAATAGCAGTTTATTCTTAAGGTTGATTTTGGGTCTTTTGCTTTGTTTATCCAGGTTTAGTGGATGTTTATGTTTAAATTAAGAGAAATGTTCGAACTGCCATAATCTAAATTTCCATTGGAACAGCGAAGTAAGGATAGAGGTGAGTTGCATATGCTGATCATCTTTTTCTCCATAAAAGGTTGAAACAAAGAAGCCCACAGAGAAAGCACATGACAAGAATCACAAGGCATCATAAGCATTCATCATCCATACAAGCATCAGTGTCAGAAAATGACACTGTTGAAGTGGACTGGAAGAAGAGTGGGCAACGTAAGGATTCAAAGAATGTGAAGCCTGAAGATGAATCACGTCACAGAGCGCGTCGAAGTGAGAAGAAAGCTGTTAAGCATTCAGATTCCAATGATGAATCATGTCACAGAGCACATCAGAGTGAGAAGACAGCTGTTAAGCATTCAGATTCCAAAGATGAATCACGTCACAGAGCACGTCGAAGTGAGAAGATGGCTGTTAAAGATTCAGATTCCGAAGATGAATCACAGTACAGAGCACGTTGGAGCGAGAAGAACCATGTCAAACAGTCAGATTCGGAAGAAGAATCACGTTATAGAGCACGACGGAATGAGAAGAACCCTGTTAAGGATTCGGATTCTGTAGATGCATCACGCTACAGAGCACGTCAAAGTGAGAAGAACCATGTTAGACATTCAGATTCAAAGGATGGACCACGTAATAGAGCACATCTTAGTGAGCACCCTGTTAAACATTCAGATTCTGAAGATGAATTGCGTTACCAAGGACATAGACGTGAAAGGAACCATGTTAAGCATTCTGTTGTGGAAGATGAATTATGGGAAAGATCATGGAGAAGTGAGAAGAACGACTCCATAAGAATTGCTAGAGATGATGGCCAATGCACTGCCAAGGGTACACGTGACAATTCAGAACAAGAAAAATATCCAGTGAAAGGTCGGAACGAATCACACCCTAAGCGGCGGTATGTTGCTCCTAAACTTTCCAGAGAAGAAAGAGCTGCTAGGCTGAAGGAGTTGCAAATGGATGCTGAGTTGCATGAAGAGCAAAGATGGAAAAGATTGAAGAAGGCTGAGGAGAGCGATGCACGGGAAGCTACACTGGCTGTCAAATCGGTTAGTAGGAATTTCTTGGATGCTGTTCAAACTAGTGTTTATGGTGCTGAGATGGGGGGAAGCTCAACAATTCAGGAAAGTGTACGGCGTCGAACACATTATTTGCAGGGAAGATCTGAAGCAAGTGAAAGCCATGGATTTCGACGGTAATGCTGTTCTGATCTGTTTTTATTATCCCGGTCCATTAATCCATGTGTTCATTGCTTTCCCCCTTTATTCTCCTTATGGTTCATGGACCAATACTTGATTCCTTTCGGTGTATAATGATATCCTGTTGAATGTCGAGCCGCATGAATGATTTTTCTCTCCTATGATTTTCTGTTGAACCCGTATCATGAATTACTCATATATGAAATGAACTTGTTAGGCTAACGAACGGTCCAATAAAGATTTCAAGATTTACTTCGGGCAATGTTTGACTTGAATGATCGAATATCTATGTACATCCTTTTGGTGGGGATTGATTCTTCCTACTTTTGGCAGTGTAGTTGAGGAACTCTAGCGTCGTTCGTATGGCTACGGTTGATTATTTCAACCGTCGGATCTCACAACTCCGTTTTCACTTTGCCTCTCGTTTAGAAAACCCAAGGCACATCCCCTAATTCTGTACATATTTTTCACTCTATTTGCCAATCCAATGTCCAATATAGTTTAGTACGGTGCAGTTTTACCTAATAATATAATATAATCCATTCCAATCGCCAATCAGAATCTAATCTTCGTTAAAATAATCATATAATCAATCAATACAGTTTACGGGGTCAGGCCGAAAAAATAAAATATAAAATAATCTTGTTGATGTTACAGACATGTCATTGCGTCAAGATTAAAACGGTAGTTAAGAAAATCTGAACGAGGGGAGAATCTCGGCATCGGGAGCATACTCAAATCTTGAAGGTTTCCTTTTTTTTTTTTTTTTTTTTTGGCATGTCTGATGAGTTGGTTCAGTCATTTTGCAGAAGCATCAACATGGAGTTGTAAATGCATCTGCTCTACAAGTATTTTTTCAATAGCATCCACGAAGCTTGATAGATTCTGCCGAATTTGCACATCTAGCGAATTTGCCAATTCCTAAACAATCGAAATTATGCAACCAAAACAAGCGTAAAGTTTAGAGAGATAAAAAATATTAATTAAAAAAAACTACAGAAAGTTAAACAATCGAATCTAAACTACAGAAAGTTAAACAATCGAATCTAAACTACAGAAAGTTAAACAATCGAATCTAATTCAGTATGGCTCATTCTATAAGAAATAGCAACAAAAGCGGGCATGCATCCTTTCAACAACCAGACAGCATATTAGAACAAAATTACATGGAGATAACGTAAAAAACTACTGGATGAAGAGGTTATATAGAGATGCAAAATTCGTGGGCAAATTTATGCGTTTCAAATTAGTGTTTCAACATAGGAGATTTTGAAACTACATACTTACATCCATCATACTAAACAGAAAACTATTAGGAGGGGTATACTGACCTCAACTTTGCACAGAAAACTTAGAGAAATTCCCTGTGCATGTTGATCACAGTTCTTTAGGTTTATCAGTTTCAGTGGTGAAGTTAACAATGGCCAACCTTGAGAGACCTTAATGAATGTATCAACTCCTCCAACCACATGAGCCACTATTGTCTCTTCTCTATCCAAGTACTCCAGGGTGCGTCTGCATAAAATTATGTTTGTGTGAAAACATTTAAAGATTACTTACCACTGTTTTTTGCTGATATGCCTTTGTTTTAGTTACAGAGAGAAAGGAGAGAGTGGTAAAGATGAGGGGAAATTAGGAAGAACAGATATAACGTTTTGAAACCAAGTTCCTTCCTGAATTGTTTCAATTTGATTTCTAATAAGCTTTTATGTACTCTCTTATCCCTCTCCTCTCGCTCTCCCATCTTACGTCAACTTAACAAAAAATTAATAGAAAACATAAACATCACTATCAGCTGCTATATGAACATAATAAAATTCTGAAAATTTATTAAAATATGGAATTCATTTATCTCAGGTCAAAATTAAGCGCATAAAAGATACATAGACCAAAAATATTAAGGGAAAAGCCTTGCCTTGATTTCTTTGCACTCTTTACCACTAGTTGCCTCGTGGTGCATAGAACAATTCTGTCTTGCATTTTTGTTACCAACCACTGCAATGAAGATTTACTGCGATGCGGATTTGATGAATTTAATCAAATAATATGCTGACAAATTTTGTTTCATAAAATAGCACCATTTGTGGAAAAATAAATAGAAATAAACACAACTTGTATTCTTAATTATGAATAAGAACATTTAAATAAACCCTACATTTGACTTGCACTTGCATATACAGCAGTTAGAAGAAGATGAGCAAATTGAGGAAGTAAAGCAAGATAGGAAGCCAGCAATTACTGTCCAATCATATAAGAGGAATCAAGTTGAGTGAGCACACATCGTAAAAAAACATTCATCGATGAATAAATTAAAACATTCAAAGAGAAACCCTATTAAAAATCTGGATTGGTAATGTAAGTGTGCATGTGCGTGTATGTGATTAAGTAGATAGTTGCTGCTGCTAGGTCATGATCAGTTCTGACAAATGCTTTACTATGATAACATCTGATTCTATATTTCTATCTAAGCCTCAAGATGCCCGTTATCTTTATTTTTAGAGGATATTGTACTCAATAGTTACATGCCATTTAGTTTTTGAAGTACTAATTGCAGTGGTGATAATTTCAATAAAAAAAAAAGACATGAAAACCAAAACCTTGATGACAACAACAATCAAACAATCATATGTAAGAAATCATAAGATAGGTATTGGAAAAACAAACCTCAAAAACTTTGCAGCATCAAGAATATCATTTATGCATACATCATTTGGGAAAATCTGGACAAAATTAAAAAGAATTAGCAAGGTATCTAACAGATCAGAAGTATAGCACTTATACTAAATGTGAGAGGATTAACAATTCATTCAAAAGATCCACAGGGTGCAGTCTCATAGGTATATCACCCGTAGAAAGTGTAGAATGTGTTATATGATGAGCCAATGGCTCCATTTTATGGATCGAGAAAAAAATTCATAAAACTAACTAAACTATTTTACAATGTAAGAGCACATCTTACAAAATTCCTCTATATATGCAGAAGGAAATGTTTTGTTACTTGCTCATGATTTTCTCAGGCATAAAATACATATATAATTTAAATTTCAACTTAGGAAGCACAAGTTAAATGTATGATGAGTATATATAAAAATTTTACAACACCTCTAAATTTTTATTTTCAAATTTTCGAAATTTTTTATACAGTAAAAACAACTTGGAGGATATAAAACTTGTCAACCATCCATGATTTCATACTTTCTCCATATTATTGCCCATTAATGAAGGAAATTCGTGAGTAGGCCCTTAGGAGGTTGTTAAGCAGAACTATAGATTCAAGAGTAGCGCAAAAAAATCTTGATCACCTTAACAAACCACCAAAAAAAAACAAAAAAAAAAACAAGAGGAAGATAACCCCTCAATAAATTACATATAAAAATAATTTGTATTTTTTGAAGGAAATTGAAAGGATCGGCATGGAAGCACCCTTGATTGGGGCACTGCAATGTCAGCCCAAGCCATCTGGGAATTGCCAAACCATGAGAAGCACCCGCCACCGTGGGCAGCAACAGATGATAGCACCCCATGAGTGCTCGCGGGCCTCCATTCATGGCAAGAATGCAGGCATGGAATAAGCCATTCAAGAAAAATAATATAATCGGATTAATTGCATTTTCCTTTATATTTCATCTAAACTTTCATTCTTGGTGAAAGAATCTACCGTTTGTGAAGCATAAGATGCTTATTGGGAAGCATATGTAAAAATCAGAAACATATATTAACTTGAAATCTTTGTAAGAGTATCCACCATGAGATAAAAGAATTTTCACTCCTTTTTCTAAGTTGAACATGGGAAAATATATAGGAATGCAAATTATATTGCCTTTATTGGCCGACTCAGTGAAGATGATTATTTAAGATAATAAATAAAAAATATCTTTGCTAAAAGAAATAGTGTGATAGGAGAGATGGCAAACACCAACATGCAGCTTGATTGGTAAGCCCACCTGTAGAGCACAACCATAGTCACTACCAGCTGACCCCATATTCTAAAGTAGCTACTACTAAAATTATCAATGGAGACACCCTGCAGTTGCCTAGGCTACAATGAAGTGATGAACCTCAAACGAAGGTATGAAACCAATGATCTACTCAAATCAAAATTAGAACCACCTGGGACTTATTCCAACTATGTTCAATCACATAGCCATGAAAATCTGATTAAAACACATAAACACTTAGTTGACCACATAGAGATCCAAGGGCTTGACTTGGGACAAACCAGCTGAGGCATGAAATAGATGATTAGCAGCTGCAGCACCACTACTGACCTTCTGAATCACCAGACTTGGTGCAACTTTGTACATGGAAGTGGTCAACAAAATGTCTTAAAAGACACAAATAACCTTGTTAACCACATAGACATCAAGTGAAAGAAAACACAGTTGACTTAACACTTTGAAACTCAAGACATGTTTCATTTCTTACAAGGTTCATAAAGGATCAAGGGTGATTTTCTTTATCAAAGATTTCGTTAACATATTTAAGAGCTATAATTCCATTGATGTTAAGATAATTACTCTAATTCTAACCATTTTGAACAACGATACTCATGAAGAATAGAGGAAAGAATCTCATGTTTTGATACCTCGACATTCCTTATATCCATAGTCCCCTCCAGAAGTTCAATTAGTAACTCATGATTCACTTCAGATGGCTCAGGAGAATCTCCAATTTTTGTTTGGATTAAGATGTTCTCTAACTTTGGAATGTATGTTCTAAGTGACAATCTAATGAAGTTTTCCTCAAGAGCAACGGCCTTAAGACCTACAAATGCATCCTCAATCTGTTCTGCTGCATCAAGGCTACACAAACATAGAAACTTCGTGAGAATAAAACAAAACAACTAATATATAGCACGGGGAATGACGAAACACACACACCCCAAAATGAGTAAGAACAAATTCGCAAAAGTTACCAATTAAAATTATATTCTAAATCTGTTAATGACTTCAAATATTTCTTTTTCTTCTCAATCTGATTTTCAAGTTCCAGTAGCTGCAAGTTAAATCCAAGATATCTTAAAATGATAACAGTGAAAAGGAAATTTCTTTAAAAACTATCACCTTACACAAGAAACAAGAGAACATATCAAATGAAAGGTCAAAGAAAACAGTATTATATGATACGATTTAAATTTCACCAAATCCAACTGATCTTTCCCATATTCTGCACCCAGATTTGCTTTTCCCAGATCCTAGATTACACAGATGTAAGCTTGAAAGATTTCATATGTGATTTCTAATTAATTCTTCCAACTTATGGCAATAGAGATAGCACACACATATATAAATGGGCTAGTCGAGCGAAAGTAAGAACAAAGAAATCACCAACAAGAGACCATGAAAAGTGTAGATCGCTACATCATGTGTAAGTCTGGGAAGTCTGTACGACTGGGAGACTAGGCTACGTTTCACTAGACCTAGCATTTCAAGGACTCTCGAGGAAAAGAAAATTATAGGTCTTCATTCAAACCCACTTGTATTGCAGAAAAAAAGGGCTGGCATTACTTCAAAAACAAAAAGAAAATTGAATGAATCAGCAAATAATAAAACTTCACGCAGAAAAAAGGGCTGGCTCTCACATTTGAACCCTAAACAATCTCTTGTTGGTACTCTTTTAAAGTTATAGTCGGAAAACTAACCTGTTCAGCCACAAATTCTAATGTACATTTCAACTGCACAAGATCGGCATTGAGTCGGCTATAATCTGCGCATGCAACTGAAAAATTCAAGAAAACAAACATTGTATGATAAATACCAATGCACATTGGCATGCTAAGACTGAGCCTTCACCCTTCTCTTGGGTTCCAATGAGACCCTCAATTTCATTGGAAACCTTGGTGCTCTCAGCCTCCACAGAGTTGAGCTCCTGCTCCAAAGCTTCTGACAAAAGTTGGACAAATCACATAGTGAAATGAGCGCTACTACCAAATGTCAACCGATTGCACGGTAAACTTTAACACAGGGAGATAAAAGTATAAGTTACCAAAATCTTGATCCTCTAAGAGATCAACATTAGAGCATTCTGATACCATCGGTTCAACTCTAGTCTGCATATTTATATGGAGAGTGAGGAAAATGTAGACTGAAAAGTGGGAACCAAAAAAAAAAAAAAAAGGGCCTGATTTCAAGAAAACCTCGAGGAGGAGACCGTAGTCCCGGATTAAAGCATGAAATTCGGAAGGGGATAATTCTGAGACATCGTCTTGGCGACCATTCTTGAGAATCTGTTCCAGCTCTCTCACCCGCCTTCAAATTTAAACCAAAAATAAACAATTATTGAGAAAAATAAACAAAACTGTAAATCAAATATACAGAGATAAACATAGACTTGTGAATAGCGTGAAGATCAAGTGGTTCTGAAGATGGATTTGGGTCATCCATGTTCATCTTTCTCTCTATCGCTCCCGCCCTGAGCACTGTGCACACAGAAATGCAGGAAAGGGGACTTCAATTCAAACTAAGAGGGTATGGTGAAAATTGGATACCGAAAAGCTGCCAATTTGTGGGCTTCGAGGACTGGTTTGGGCTGACCCGTTTTTCTCCAGTAGTAAAACGGGGTTTTTTACTTTGCGGAAAAAAAAATTACTAAATTGTAATATTACTAAATTATAATATTAAATATTACTAAATTATAATATTAAATATTACTAAATTATAATATTAAATATTACTAAATTGTAATATTACTCAACTATAATATTAAAACTCAATTTGGTGTTACCTTTTTTCTCAAAAAATTTCTTTATTTAAAAAATGAAGTACTAAAAAATGTTTGGTAAAAAAAAAAATTTGAAAAGCGATAAATGTTTGACAACAATTTTTAAAAGTAATTTGCAAGTTTCTTTGAAAACTGTTTTTACGAATTTTATTTTAATTTATAGCTACTTATTATGAAACTAAAGCAGAAACAACTTTTTATAAAAAGCATAATAGAAACAATTTTTTTTAAAAAATACAGTAGTCTCAAATTAACCCTAGGAGGGGCGTAACATATTGGAATTGTAGAGAATTATTATTATTTTTTAAATCCATATATATTCAATAAGAATTTATGAGGGTTTTATGAGAGGAACCATCCCTACAAATACCTCATAATACCAAAACTACCCTCAAACTTGTTAGACTAGGGATATTCACCTTATCAATCATGCTTCAGCTACTCATTCAACCCTAATCTTCGTACAACTGCCTTAGAGGGTTTAAAAAACGACAAAAAACTATGTGGACAAAAATAAATAGTTTGAAAATATAATTTGAAGCATAACAGTTTTTTCCTCTGTTTCTAAGACTATGCATACATATAAAAGCAGTTTATATCTGAAAGAAAATAGGACATAGTCCATGACCTCGAAAAACGTGTAAAATATCCATAAATCAAAAAACATCAATAAGCATCTCAACCATCACTGTAACGACCCGTCCAGGAAATTAGGGTTAAGACCGTGATTAAGATGAGATTAGTGAGCTTAATCGGGGGTGAGTTGGTCCCGATAAGGTCGTTAAGGTAGAGTGACAATTTTGCCCCTAGTTCGGCCAAAATATTGACTTTTAGTTCGGGCGGTCAAGTGGGTTTTGACCGATGACCAGGACATAGTTTGGGACGTCACGAATCCGTAGACAGGTGGCACGCCCAATTCCGAAATCCGAGGAGGAAGTTATGATGTTCGGAAGGTGAGGGCATAACCGTAATTTGGCTAAACTAGGGGAAAAGTTGACTTTTCGTACGAAAGGGCTTTTGTACGTTGACCTAGGACCGTTAGATAGATCTTGTCGTCCTGAGTTCGATGACAGGCGGCACGTATTCATCAGACTTACGATGTGTGAGTTGCGGGTCTAAAATGGTAAAGGCAAAATGGTAATTTTGGCTTTAAAGGAAGTGCATTTTGGTCTTTGTGCTTTGGGCTTGGTGCAACAGAGAGGGACAAATGGAGGGTTGAGATTGAGCCACTTGGGAGAGGAATTGTAGGATTGTGACACATGTAGGGGTTCTGGTTGGTTCTAGGCTTGTGAACGGTCCCAATTATTTGGGGTAATCGTGCAGGTGTGTGCTGTGTGTGTGTTCGAAGAACAGAAACAGAGACTGAGGAATTGGGAGATTTGGACGGTGACGGTGTGAGTTTGTGTAAATTGGTGAGGGGGTGAGTGATCAGAGAATGAGAGGGAGGCAGTGAGAAGGTTAGAAGGTGTGGTGGTTGTGTGTGGGTGAGTTGTGAGCCACGGGAAACCAGGGAGGAAAACAGAGTGAACAGAGAGATCGTGGTGGTGGTTGAGCCGTGTGTTGCAGGGGACGCAGTGGACACCGTGGTGCGCGGCGTTTCGAACGGCGGAGGACGAATCGCAGGTAAGCCTCCAATCCTCTATTTTTCCGTTTTGCTTAGTTTGAAAGTCGTGGACTTAGGGACTGAGTCGAGGGTTTCTGTGTGTTGGGTGAGACTTAGGAAGGTCCTAGGAAGAGTTTAAGACAGCCACCGTGACGGGGGAAGACCTGGGTGGCCGGAGAAGAAAACAAGGGTTGTACGAGGTTTTGTTTTGAGTTTGAGTTGATGGGTTTTAGGCCGTGTCGAGGTGTTTGGAGTAGGGGAAAGGGTAGCTTAGGTCTGGACGATGAAGATGGTGAAGATAGGGGTTGATTCCGTGGCGGAACGGTGGAGAACCGTCCTCGCCGGTTGGAATTGCAGAGGCCGATTCGAGGAAGACGATGGTACTGTAGCTGGCGCGTGAGGCCCACGCGCATCCACTTTGGGCGGCGCGTGGGGGCGCGTGCGGTGGTTCTTGAGGAAGTTGTCAACATAGTTTTTGGTCTAGGAGTTGTAACGAGTCTAATGGAATTGGTTTCGGGTTGTTCGGACGTCGTTTGAAGTTAGTTCCGCGAGGTCGAAGGTTTAGGGTTCCGGTTCGTTTCGTTTAAGATCCGGGGATTTTTGGGGGAAATTAGGTGGAGCTTCGTAGATGTGTTAGTAACGTACTTCGGTAATTATTGACAGGATCGGGACTTCCCGAGGAAGCCGAGGAACGTACGAGACGTTCGGGACGCGATTGAGGGCTCGGTATTATGAGTGGACCCTTTCCTTAAACTCGAGCATGCATAACTGTTTTTCTATAATTGTTTTATGGTTTTATATGTGATTTCATGAATGTTGATTATGCTATGTTGGTTTTACATAATTGCACAATTTTCGAGAAATAACGTATTTGGCACGTTTTACGAGGAATGTTGATTTCTGAGAATAATGTTATGGTTTTGGTATTTCAATGGATAAGTGGTTTGAATGTTCATAAAGGGATTTTGAAACATGATTTGGTGATTAAAGGGTTTCGATTTTGAAATCGGATTTCGGTAAGCAGAATTTGGTTTTAAAGTTGAAAAGTGGATTTCCGGATTTGGGTTCGGAATGACGGTTCTGGACGCCGGAAGGGCATCAGACCGGTAATTTCGAATTCGGGTTTGGATATGGATTTCGAAATGGTTTTCAACGGTTTGGATTGGATTTGCTGGATTTGGTTATTGGGTTTAAAGACCCGGATATTGATTTGACGGGGGACGGGCCCGGCTTGGGTTTAAAGACCCGGATTGAGTTTAAAGACTCGGGAGTTTAAAGACTCGGATATATTGATATTTCCCCCGTAGGCCTATTGAGTTTAAAGACTCGGGAGTTTAAAGACTCAGATATTATTGAGGCCTGGATTGAGTTTAAAGACTCGGGAGTTTAAAGACTCGGATAGATCCAGCAGGTTTGATCGGTTGGTTATGGCTTGGTATTTATGTTTTCTGATACAGTTTTATGACGCTGATGGTATGATTTCTATAACTGTTTTATAGTGTTTCTGTTTTTATGATGAGGTTTATGTGATTTATAATTTTTTTTAATAACTAGGTTATGCATGTGGTTTCAAAACGGAGGGTCAAACCTGGTTTTCTTATAAATGGTTTTGGAAACTTGACTTTTATTTATGGTCCACTCACACCTTCTATTTTAAATTGCCCTCCAGGTCGTGAAGCTAGAGCGGGGTTTTGGCGACGAGGCAGCGTCAGAGGCATAGAAGTCACGAGAGCGACCCCGGAGTGTTTACTTTTTGGTGTGCGTGTATCTAGTTTATCGGTTTTCTTTCTTTTGTATTTAGAACTATGTTCTGTAAAACTTGACTTCGGGATGTTTGTAGTTCTCCTGCGTCTGACTGTGTTCTTTGGTGGTTTAGAGTGAGTACTTTTGTGTTGTGTCGGGATGTTAGACGGGAGCAGGGTTTACCTCGGTTTTCGGGGTGAAACCGGGGTGGGTCCTGACAATTGGTATCAGAGCCAGGTTTGTCGAGTTTGTTGGGTTTGTCGGTTTGTGAGGTTGTGTTTAGGTTGTTTAACTGTTTCTATGCCTCTTTCAGCGTGCGATTGACGATGCCTCCGAGACGTAGACCCTCTCCACGACCTGAAGACGAAGCAGCAAGAGGGACAGAGAGTGCTACGATCGAGCGAGCCCAGCGGCTCGGGGCTACTACTTTTAGTGGTGGGGCAGATCCTGAGGAAGCCCAAAGGTGGATCACGAGACTTGAGTGGATCTTTGCAGTGATGCATTGCCCACCGGAGGATCGAGTGTTACTGGCTACATTTTTGCTGGACAGTGCGGCGTACGAGTGGTGGTATACCCTCGAGTTGTCTAGTTGGGATGCCCACACAGAGACCTGGGAGACGTTTCGGGAGAGGTTCTTAGATCAGTATTACCCTCGTTCTTTCCGAGATGCCAAGGAGGCTGAGTTTCTGCAGCTTCAACAGGGGAATGTGAGTGTGGCTGAGTACGAACAGAAGTTCCAGATGTTGTCTCGGTTTGCTCATGCGTTTGTGGCAACTGAAGCAGAGAAGTGTCGTAGGTTTGAGTTGGTCATGGGAGGTGAGATTCGAGCCATAGTGACGGCTGGATCGTTTACTACCCTCCGAGAGTTGTCGGATGCTGCGGTGAGGGTTGAGGCTAGTTTGCCTGTGCGACGCCGGGAGCCACCCTTTTCGGGAGCTTCGAGTCTGAGGACACCGAAGAGAGGTAACTTCAGTGGAGCGTCATCGTTGGGCAATGATCGTTTCGGTAGACCTGGTAGTTTCTAAAGTTCAGGATTCCGTGGTTACCGAGCACAGCCGACTCCACAAGCTAATGCGACGTCTGTTGCGTCGACGGGCAGACCTAGTGGTGGACCTGGTCGGGATGTTTGTTTCTACTGTGGGGAGCGAGGTCATTTCCGACGGGAGTGTCCACTGTTACCACAGGAAGGTGGTGTAGGCCTAGGAGTGGCGGAGCCCGGACAGAGTACAGCGTCAGGGACAGCGGGCACTAGAGGAGGTGGTGGTGCCACTAGTAGTTCAAGGGGACGTGGTAGAGCGTCGGGATCTCAGGCCCGAGTGTTTTCGATGACTCAGTAGGAGGTTCAGTCGGCACCAGTTGCGGGGACAGGTATTTTTACTATTATTGGATGGGTTGTACCTACTTTGTTGTTGAATCCCGGGGTAGAGTCTAGGATTTTCCCTAGGTGACCTGGAGTGTTACGGTGAGTTCCATTGAAGGAGGACGGAAAAAACGGGAAAGGAGTGACTATAACTGATCGATATGAGGTTATTGAAAGAGAGAACCCACAATCTAGAGTTTGCCTTTAGGACTTTGTAGATTTATTCCGACAAGTGGTAGAAGTAGCAGCCGAGGGAGTGAGCCAGTAGGTAGGATTTCCTGTTAGATTAGCTTGTGCTAGGTTAGGACTTGAGTTGGGTTCTGGAAGGTGAGGTGGCAGTACGTGAGGATGTACTCTATGAATTTTATCGGGTACTCCATATGAGGTATTTCAAAATACCTTTGTTTTCTGTTCATAGAGTTTCCCTTGCGTACACCATGAAGTGTAACCGGTAGTTGGGATGGAGTGAAATACCCAAAGTGGAGATGATAGACAGGAAACCCAGGAGAAGTTTTTGTTGACCGAGTCTTGCTGTTAGATTTGCTTACCGAGTAGGAGACCCTAAGTGTCGGGAACTAGCTGTGGAATTTCGGGGACGAAATTCTTTTTAGGTGGGTAGGTTGTAACGACCCGTCCCGGAAATTAGGGTTAAGACCGTGATTAAGATGAGATTAGTGAGCTTAATCGGGGGTGAGTTGGTCCCGATAAGGTCGTTAAGGTAGAGTGACGATTTTACCCCTAGTTCGGGCAAAATGTTGACTTTTAGTTCGGGCGGTCAAGTGGGTTTTGACAGATGACCAGGACGTAGTTTGGGACGTCACGAATCCGTAGACAGGTGGCACGCCCGATTCCGACATCCGAGGAGGAAGTTATGATGTTCGGAAGGTTGAGGGCATAACCGTAATTTGGCTAAACTAGGGGGAAAAGTTGACTTTTCGTACGAACAGGCTTTTGTACGTTGACCTAGGATAGTTAGATAGATCTTGTCATCCTGAGTTCGATGACAAGCGGCACGTATTCATCGGACTTACGATGTGTGAGTTGTGGGTCTAAAATGGTAAGGGCAAAATGGTAATTTTGGCTTTAAAGGAAGGGCATTTTGGTCTTTGTGCTTTGGGCCTGGTGCAACAGAGAGGGACAAATAGAGGGTTGAGATTGAGCCACTTGGGAGAGGAATTGTAGGATTGTGACACGCGTAGGGGTTCTGGTTGGTTCTAGGCTTGTGCACGGTCCCAATTATTTGGGGTAATCGTGCAGGTGTGTGCTGTATGTGTTTCAAGAACAGAAACAGAGACTGAGGAATTGGGAGATTTGGACGGTGACGGTGTGAGTTTGTGTAAATTGGTGAGGGGGTGAGTGATCAGAGATTGAGAGGGAGGCAGTGGGAAGGTTAGAAGGTGTGGTGGTTGTGTGTGGGTGAGTTGTGAGCCACGGGAAACCAGGGAGGAAAACAGAGTGAATAGAGAGATCGTGGTGGTGGTTGAGTCGTGTGTTGGCCTAATTCAAGCTGAGAGGAGACTCAGAAGGTTGCAAGGGACTCAGTGGACACCGTGGTGCGCGGCGGTTCGAACGGCGGAGGACGAATCACATGTAAGCCTTCAATCCTCTATTTTTCCGTTTTGCTTAGTTTGAAAGTCGTGGACTTAGGGACTAAGTCGAGGGTTTCTGTGTGTTGGGTGAGACTTAGGAAGGTCCTCAGAAGAGTTTAAGACAGCCAACGTGACGGGGGAAGACCTGGGTGGCCGGAGAAGAAAACAGGAGTTGTACGGGGTTTTGTTTTGAGTTTGAGTTGATGGGTTTTAGGCCGTGTCGAGGTGTTTGGAGTAAGGGAAATGGTAGCTTAGGTCTGGACGATGAAGATGGTGAAGATAGGGGTTGATTCGGTGGCGGAACGGTGGAGAACCGTCCTCGCCGGTTCGAATTGCAGAGGCCGGTTCGACCGGGTCGACTCGAGGAAGACGATGGTACTGTAGCTGACGCGTGAGGCCCACGCGCAGCCACTTTGGACGGCGCGTGGGGGCGCGTGCGGTAGTTCTTGAGGAAGTTGTCAACATAGTTTTTGGTCTAGGAGTTGTAACGAGTCTAATGGAATTGGTTTCGGGTTGTTCGGACGTCGTTTGAAATTAGTTCCGCGAGGTCGAAGGTTTAGGGTTCCGGTTCGTTTCGTTTAAGATCCGGGGATTTTTGGGGGAAATTAGGTGGAGCTTCGTAGATGTCTTAGTAACGTACTTCGGTGATTGTTGACAGGATCGGGACTTCCCGAGGAAGCCGAGGAACGTACGAGACGTTCGGGACGCGATTGAGGGCTCGGTATTGTGAGTGGACCCTTTCCTTAAACTCGAGCATGCATAACTGTTTTTCTATAATTGTTTTATGGTTTTATATGTGATTTCATGAATGTTGAATATGCTATGTTGGTTTTACATAATTGCACGATTTTCGAGAAATAACGTATTTGGCACGTTTTACGAGGAATGTTGATTTCTGAGAATAATGTTATGGTTTTGGTATTTCAATGGATAAGTGGTTTGAATGTTCATAAAGGGATTTTGAAACATGATTTGGTGATTAAAGGGTTTCGATTTTGAAATCGGATTTCGGTAAGCGGAATTTGGTTTTAAAGTTGAAAAGTGGATTTCCGGATTTGAGTTCCGAATGATGCTTCTGGACGCCAGAAGGGCATCAGACCGGTGATTTCTAATTCGGGTTTGGATATGGATTTCGAAATGGTTTTCAACGGTTTGGATTGGATTTGCTGGATTTGGTTATTGGGTTTAAAGACCCGGATATTGATTTGACGGGGGACGGGCCCGGCTTGGGTTTAAAGACCCGGATTGAGTTTAAAGACTCGGGAGTTTAAAGACTTGGATATATTGATATTTCCCCCGTAGGCCTATTGAGTTTAAAGACTCGGAAGTTTAAAGACTCGGATATTATTGAGGCCTGGATTGAGTTTAAAGACTCGGATAGATCCAGCAGGTTTGATCAGTTGGTTATGGCTTGGTATTTATGTTTTCTGATACAGTTTTATGACGCTGATGATATGATTTCTATAACTGTTTTATAGTGTTTCTGTTTTTTTGATGAGGTTTATGTGATTTATAATTGTTTTAATAACTAGGTTATGCATGTGGTTTCAAAACGGAGGGCCAAACCCGATTTTCTTATAAATGGTTTTGGAAACTTCTCTTTTATTTATGGTCCACTCACACCTTCTGTTTTAAATTGCCCTCCAGGTCGTGGAGCTAGAGCGGGGTTTTGGCGACGAGGCAGCGTCGGAGGCATAGAAGTCACGAGAGCGACCCCGGAGTGTTTACTTTTCCGTGTGCGTGTATCTAGTTTATCGGTTTTCTTTCTTTTGTATTTAGAACTATGTTCTGTAAAATTTGACTTCGGGATGTTTGTAGTTCTCCTGCGTCTAACTATGTTCTTTGGTGGTTTAGAGTGAGTACTTTTGTGTTGTGTCGGGATGTCAGACGGGAGCAGGGTTTACCTCAGTTTTCGGGGTGAAACCGGGGTGGGTCCTGACAATCACGCAAATCATCACAATAGTCACATAGAGAACCATCCCAACAATCACACAACCATTTCACGGCTAACCAATCCTCAATGCACAATATTAGTCACTATTTCCACTACACTACACATAGGCACACCACTCGGGATCTGGAGCCCAACTCGACGTCTGGGTGCGGACCTTACTCATTTAGGATCTAGAGCTCAGCTCGACATTCGAATGAGAACAGACTCAGGATCTAGAGCTCGGTGACAAGTCTCATCCTGAAGATAAAAAAAACGTCTCATAAACTACATCTGGACCCTGCTCCCATCCAACAAGCAATGCAGAACACCAAAATTACCCTCAGTATGTTAGACAAGGGATATTCACCTTATTAATCATGCCTCCGCCTCTCGTTTAGTCCCGAACTTTATGTAATGACCCTAGAGTGTAACAACCCTAGAGTGTAATGGCCCAGACCTTTTTGAGTTGGTAAATGACCATTTTACCCCTGGTCAAAGTTGGACTTTTCTTGGTTAAAGTCAAAGGGTTTACTTTTTACCGAGAAAGTGTTTGACAATTCAAGGAACTCCGTTAGTAAGGTCTCGAAGTTCGTATCGATTTACTTTTGGTCTAGGACACATAAGAGCAATTTGGTAATTTTTATAAGGGTAATTTGGTAAATTTGTCTTGAGTTATTGTGCTGGACCAATTGGACAGGGAAAAGTGTCCCTTATCCCCTAGATTGGTGTGCTTTCGACTTGGTGAGAGGTTATCAGTATTATGGTTTGATTAAAATTGATAGTTTTGGGTGTTTTGATGGTTTTGGCTGAGAAAGAAAAGTGGGGAAGAGAGTGATTGAAATACAGAGGAGAAGCAAACAGAGAGGAAGAAAGAAAAGAGAGAAAGAGAGGAAGATCTGGAAGGAAGAGGAAGAGGTCGAGTTTAAGGAGGCAAGGTGATGAACCTGTGAAGATTTTTTGGGTTGAGCAGCTCTAGTTTGATGAGGTAAGCTTGAAGTCGAATTAATGAACATTTTCCTTAGGTCGTTGTGATCCTAACTAGTACTTTAGGTGCAGTTTTGGATATGAGAAGTGCCTAGAAACCGAGAATGAACATTGGCCATCAATCCTTGACGGTGACCTAATTTTGGGTAAGTTTATAGTTATTTGATTGTATAGATTTGTTCCTAAGCTAATTTAGAGAAGGCTGATCGAAACGGATTTGAAAAAGGACTAGAAATGAGGGATTTAGAGCCGGGTCGGGCGACCCGAATTGCAGGAAAATGGGCTAGCGTAAGGTTAAAGATGTTGTTACAGTGCAGACGCGTGGCTCCCACGCGCAACCACTTTGGGTGGCACGTGGGGGCACGTGCGGGGGTATTTTAGGAAACGGTCAACACGATTTTCAATGCAATCGTTGTACAGAACATTTTGGTGCAGGTTTCGAGGCAATTAGACACCGTCTCGGGGTAGTTTCGAGTATACGAATCATATATTTATTATTTAAAAATTAATAGAAAATTTTTGGAAGTTAGGGTTTGTGTCAGGAGGTTACCTAAAGGTTCGAGAAACCTTAATAACTTTGTATTGTATTATTGGACATGAGATGGGATCCCCGGGATTGACACGGAACACGATTAAGCGATAGAAATGCATTGTGAGTGGACGTTTTATTTTATTAAAATATTGTGCATGCATATTTATGATTTTAAAATGTTTTCCTACATGTTTTGATGATAATTAGGTGATTAACTATTTTATTGGAATTTTGGTGAATTTTGTGAATATTTTATGAATATTTAATTACACGGTTTTCGAGGCTTTTCGTGAACTCGGATTGAGATGTGATATTTGAATCTAAGCATGATTTGTGATTGAATGGAGTCGACTATTGAATTATGAGTGAATTCCTATGAAATCTAATGGTTTTGGGAACCCCTTGAGGCTCGTTTTACAATGCGTCTTGATTGATCTTTTATCGGTTTTTTTACCTAAATTCTAGTTTTGAGCTGAATAAGGTTTGGTTGATGGAATAAAGTGGTTTTTCTAAGAAACCGTGTTTTATATGATTTTCTGGACAATTTTAAGAGGTTTTCGCCTTATTGGCATGTTTTACGAGGAAGTGCATTTAAACTATATTTGGGGCTTATGTCTGAGATTCTGAATGTGGATTTAGATTGTGAAACATGATGTGATATGTTGTGATAAAATGTGATAGTGCATTGTGATGTGAACATGTATTTCTCGATAATACTTGTTGGATGTAGGTCTCAGTCGTCGAGCCGGGGCTCCAGATCCTGAGACTGGGGACTATGATTGTGATACTGATATGGTCCCATGTGGATATATTTTGGACTTGTGTTGTTGTGATGACTCGGAAGTCGAGCATGGCTCCAGTTCCTGGATCAATGTCACTCAGACGTCAAGCAGGATTCTAGTTCCCGAGTAATTGCCTATCGATAGTGCACTTGAGATATAATTGATTGAGATTGTGCTTGTGTTTGAGAATACTGCAGAGTTGTGATGTTGATGTGGCGATTGATAATGTTCATATGATTGATTGATTGTGACGTGTATGGATCTATGTGATTTTGGCTATGATATGGATACGTATTTCGAGGTTCTTTAGCGGTTTCGGGAGGGGTCTTATCATAGAGGGTAGCAAAAACATGAAACTTGAGAGAATTTAAAAAGTAAATAATTTAAAAACATATTTGAAAACATCCGATATTTTACCATCCATTTTCTAAAACTATGCACATATATATAAAAACCGTTTAAATTCCAAATAAAACAACACATTAAAAACATGTAAACCGATCATAACGCAACAAACACAATATATCATAACAACCAACACATATCTCACCACAATAGTCAACACAAAGCCATCACAACAATCACAACCAATCCACAACCAACTCATCCTCAATACACAACATCAGTCACCATGTCAAATGCACTACCAATAGGCACACCACTCAGGATCTGAAGCCCAGCTCGACATCCGAGTGTGGACCTCACACACTCACTCAGGAACTGTAACCCAACTCGACGTCTAAGTGAGAACTGACTCTGGATCTTGAGCCCAACTCGAAATTTGAGTCAGCACTAACCAGTTTCAAGATCTGGAGCCTCCAAATGGACGTTTGAGACCACTAACCAACACACACCTTGAGGAGGGTCATTCACAATCATCACAACATATCACATCACAACCACTAAGAAACCACACATCCATATTACAACTCAAACCATAATCCAAAATCCTGGGCCTAAGCCCAAAACCACAACTCAATCATAACTCCGTAAAACGTGCCAGCAAAGTAATATCTGAAAATTCATCCAAAGATCATATGAATATCACCAAGAATCCAATATCACAATATCTCAGGTCATAAATTACATTGAATTCGAAACCACAATCGAAACAAAATTTGAAAACCTAATTTACAAAAAACCACGTAAAACGTGTAATAAAATAATATTTGAATATAAAATTACCGAAAAATCATATATAAATTCCAATCACCAAAATATCATTAAAAACACATAGAAACACATTTAAAACATATAAATATGCATGCATATTATTTTAATAAAAATAAACGTCCACTCACACTTATCGTATACGCGATCGAACCAACTTACACGTCGTTCTATAAAATCCTAGAACATCAATTCCGGCCAAAAATCACCTCGAAGGGTCACTAACCACCCTAATTAAATCACATGTGAATACCATAATTTTTTGGGAATTTTAAATGAATTAGAAATGGACCCTAAACTTTCGGTAGTCAAAACTGCCCCCAGACTAGCCATCACCATTTGACCCAAAAGCCCATGGGCTTGTGGGTACCCGCTAGGCCTATTAACAAAAATGCTGACCCAGCCCGCTACGGGCTATACGCCAGCCTTTCGCGAAATTTGATCGGTTGGACTTCGGCTTAGGGTGTTCAACCCTGATAGGCTCGATAAGGCCTAGTAAGCCCAATTTGGCCCGCCCGTATAAACCAGGCCCATAAGCCCGAATTTATTAAATAATTATGGATTGAGTGATTCTATGATCATAAGGTCATAAATGAGAAATGAATATATGTGATATGTAAGTTTAGGTAGGATGATATATATCATATTAATATATATTTTTGTTGCCAAGGATGAAGCAACTGAGTATCAAATTTAGAAGCATTCAGAGTGAAATTTACATCAATGTCAAACTAAAACTAGTTAATTAATTAAATTTGACATGATTAAACACAACATAATTAGAGATTTTATGTTTATTAAGTAACATATTTGCCTAATATTAGGATGAAGTATTACTTTTTTTTTATTATCATATATATAATATTCAATGAATTATATTGTAGCTAATTTGCTCCATCAAGTTCACCAAATAGTGATAGATGTTATTGTAGCATCTTGAAGATATATATATATATATATCCAGCTCTATAATTTGATGAATAAGTTATTTTTAAAAGCCCAATCGAGCTAGGCCCAAGTGGGCTTATTGGATCCGGCCCATAAAGCCCAATAAAGCTCGGCCCATACCCAACCTGATAAGGCTATGTGCTTTCATATTTGTGACCAAACCCGCCTAGCCCCACCAAAAACTTTTCAAATTATAAGATAGACTTGACCCGGCCCAAAGCCCAAAAAGTTTGGGCTAGGCTTGTCTGACATGACCCAATGATTAGGGCTACCCGAGACGATGCCTGATCGACTCGAAAATTGTACGATTTGACCCATAACATTGAAAGGATGAGCTTTTGTGTTGATCGTTCCTCGAGATGACGTGACACGCACCCTCATGCACCACTATAAGTGGCTACGCGTGGGCCTCATGAGGCCACTATTCATCTCCTTCCTCACAACATCAGACCCGTTTTTCCTGAAAAAATGGTTCGTTTAACCCGCGATTGTTTGTCCTTCGATTTTCAGTATTTTTCATTCCATTTTCGTCCATCCTACTCGAAATTAACCCAGGAGAAGCACTGTGATCTCAAAACGTTGAGAACTTACCTCGAATTTACAGTTCGAGTTTCCAAGCTTCATGTCCATGGCGTTTGTGAATGTTCAAAACTCATGGTCTTCATCTCTATAGGATCGTACGAGCTTCAAAAACACACTGGAACATCAAGTTCCATATTCCCAAGCCTTGAAGTGCAAACCCGATGTGACGACTTAGCGGTTCTATGTTCCTCCCTGCATTGTTTCATCATTTTCCTCATAGTTCCTACATAGATTTCGTCCTTTTTTTCTTCCTATTTTCGTTTCTATATTTCCTCCATTCTTTTTCCCTGGTTCTCCCCTTCGTTCTCCTTACTTTCTTCCACGGTTCACCATTTTCCTTCCTTGCAGTGCACACCCACTGAACCATCCCAAAGTCATCGCCTCTCCCTCCCACACATAATTAGCACATATATATAGGGTAAGTTGGTGGTATGGAAATGGGAAAAGAAATTTAGAACTTTCTAAGGTACTCTAGACCCCTTGCAAAAAGACCAAAATGCCTTTGGTGGCAAAATTACCATTTTACCCTTCACCATTTTGACCCATAACTACTTCACCCAATATACGATTCAGGCGTTCTACCTGTCCATGAACTCATGATCTCGAGACCTTCGTGGCGGCCTTCTCGAAATTCTCGAAAGAGATCCATAGCAAAAAGTCAACATTTTAACTTTTTTTAAGGGAAAATCATCTTTTTACACCTAATTTCACTTTTCTATCTAAGACGATATTGCCCCTTCTGGGCTACAGGTCACACCAGCTCAGCCCTATAGGGTTTTGTTCCTAGGAGCTCATAGTGCAACTTCCCAATGGGTCACCCATCATGGGATTGCACCAGCCTCCACTCATTTAACTTTGGAGTTCCCCAGGAATCCAAAGCTAGTGAGCTCCCAGAAAGCCTCTTGCTAGATAGGTGTGTGCCTACACCTTTAAGGCACACCATCATTCCCTTCCTAGACCATTCCCCTCACGGGAATGTGGGATTGTTCACCATTCCCTCCAGGACACGGATCTTACAATCCACCCCCTTTAGGGTCAAGCGTCCTCGCTGGCACACTTCCCGATTAGGGTCTAGCTCTGATACCATTCTGTTAGGACCCAACTCTCCTCTGTCAGGACCTAACTCATCTAGCACGATATTGTCCGCTTTGGGCCTCCTTGCCCTTGCCCTTACCCTTACGGTTTTGTTTTTTGGAGCTCACGGTTTAACTTCTCAAGGGGTCACCCATTATGGAATTCCACCAGACTCAACTCGCTTAACTTTAGAGTTCCAACCGAACCCAAAGCCACTAAGCTCCCAAAAGGCCTCGTTTAGATCATAGTTGCACAGCGGCCCACTCTAGCTAACACGATATTGTCCCTTCTGGGCCGCAGGACACACCAGCTCAGCCTTATAGGGTTTTGTTCCCGAGAGCTCACAGTGGAACTTCCCAGTGGGTCACCCATCATGGGATTGCACCAGCCTCCTCTCACTTAACTTTGAAGTTCCCTAGGAATGCAAAGCCAGTGAGATCCCATCTCGCGCAAGATAGGTGTGTGCCTACACCTTTAAGGCACACCACCATTCCCTTCCCAAACCATTCCCCTCGCAGGATTGTGGGATGGTTCACCGTTCCCTCTAGGACACGGGTCTTACAATATTGTCCCCTCTAGACTCACTGGCCGAACCAGCCCATCCCAAAGGGTTTTTGTCGTGGGATATGACCCGTCCCAAATCCCATGGATTATCGTGGGACGTGCCTACTCATGTCTGACACTGCGTGTCAGACCAGAGATAAACTCGTCACCCACTCGGGGTCCATCAGAGTACGCCAGGATCGGTGGTGGCATGTGATGTCTCGACCTCTACTACAGCCCGCATCCGCTATCAACCTGAAGGGTATTAAAAACATCAAAGCTGTGAGTGGACAAAATAATTGACTTTATTTTAAAAAAAAAATTAACAGGAGTCATTTACACCCTTCACGTAAAAGCATGCATGCATTCGAAAACCATTTCTCAAATCATTTCTCATTAATTTAAATCATTAGGGCCTTAGCCTAAAACCGTCAACCAAAGTATATGGGAACTCAGCCAAAAACCAATCATGTGGGACTCAGCCCAAAACCAAATCCGTAGGGACTTCACTTAAATCAAGTCACGTGGGTCTCAACCTAAATCTAGTACACGTGCGTCTCAGCCCAAAACCAATCATAGAACCCGGGGTCTCAGCCCCAAACCAATCTTCGTAAAACCTCATACATATATATATATATAACCCATCCTCGGCATCTCATATGCCCAATCAAGAACCCATCACGATATCTCTAAAGTATGCATACTACCCGGGTCTCATCTCCGAGTCTACTCCCAAGATCTACGACGTCTGGGAGGGCCTGTGTCACGACCCGCCCTTAATCCCCCGGGATTAAGGGCTAAGTCATGCTCCCGTCTAACTTACGAGTGACATGAAGGCTAAACTGACGTCCAACCTCCATGTTACACGTAAGTCAGACAAGGGATTCTCGAACCAACTGCCTAAAAGCTTCCGGACCTTCTAGAGTGCACAGAATCTACTGTGGATCTCGTATGTGATGTCTCCGTCTCTCTCCACCAACAGCCTGCACCGTAACAACCTGGAGGGTATCGAAAACACAAAAAGACTCTGAGTGGACAAAAATAAAGTATAAGTTCAAAAATAGTTCAATAAAACAATTACATTTATACCCTTAATTTAAAAACCAATGCATGCATATCAGAAGTCATGTCTTAAAACCATTCTATTTTCAAGTCATTCAAACCATTTAAGAAAAACCGAACTCATTTTCCTTTTCTCAAATCCCGGGCCTCAGCCCAAAACCATCAAAATCCCTTCATCCGGGTCATCGCCCAAACCATCAGAAAACTATTTTAAAACCCATTATCATCAAATCTCAGTGAAATCCAAAACACATTTGAAAACCACATTTCCATCCATCGAACCTACTGGATCTATCCGAGTCTTTAAACTCCCGAGTCTTTAAACTCCCGAGTCTTTAAACTCAATCCAGGCCTCAATATAATCCGAGTCTTTAAACTCCCGAGTCTTTAAACTCAATAGGCCTACGAGGGAAAATCAAAATATCCGAGTCTATAAACTCCTGAGTCTTTAAACTCAATAGGCCTACGGGGGAAAATCATAATATCTGAGTCTTTAAACTCAATCCTGGTCTTTAAACCCAATCCAGGCCCGCCCCCGTCATATCATATCCGGGTCTTTAAACCCAATAACCAGATCCAGAAAATCCAATCCAAAACCATTGAAAACCATTTCCATTTCCGAATCCGAATCCACAATCTCATCAGGATCCCGAATCCAACCCCAGAACTCATATCCTTATCGATTTCCAAATCCGAGTTTGAAACCATCATTTCGTAAGCCGGCATCCAGAACAACCATTCCGAACCCAAACCCAGAAATCCACTTTTAAGTTTCCAAAATCGAATCCAAAATCATCATTTTGAAATCCGATTCAAAAACCCGAAATCTCGTTCTTTAAAACCACTTTACTGAACTGGGCTTCAAGCCCGAAATCACTTTCCCAAAATCCGTTTCAAATCATTGAAATCAAATCATATTTCAAACCCCGAAATCAAAACATCGAAATCATAGTCAAATCACAATATCGATCGAAATCTCATAAAACGTATAATGCCGTAAATGCCTCGAAAAACGTGCAAAATCGTAAACCATCAAGATCATAAATCAAATCATAGAATTACGTAAAGAAAACATATAAAAACATATATTCATGCATCATAAGTTAGAAAGCAAAGTCCACTCACAGACCATTTGGCCGCTGCCTCGATACGCGTGCACTATGCCTTTCCCGGCCAATCCACTATCACCGGCTTTCCCGAACCTGCCCGACCTTCAACTTTGAACTCTGGCCTATAAATCCCTTCTTTCGTTGTGTCTGACCACGTCCTTCCTCGTCTCTGATTCCAGTTGACTTCCCTTCCGTCATTATCGTGTACAACTGTGGCCACCAATGGCTTCCTCTCACCTCCATTGTCAACTTTCATTCAGGATGCAACAACTAAGGATGGAGTTTGAGAGGTGTAGATGGGTGAAATTTCACGGGCCAGCCTCCTTGTCTCTGCTCTCCATGGTTCAGAGCCATCGTCCATGGCAGAGCTCAGTCCAGAGCTTACACACTTTCTAAGAGACTCCTGGACCTCCTCCTAGCCATCAAATTACTCACCAAGTCTTACACTGACGGTTTCTATTGAAGGAAGAACAGGGCACTTCACGAGTTTTGTTTGGGTTTTTCACTACCTCTCGCCATCGTGGACGGCCATGCCACCGCCGTTGGCTGTGTCTCAACTTCCTTAGCCTTTCTCATCCACTTATCAAAGGTGCTTGATGAAGATCGAAGGGAGAGTGGGGTGGATTCCTCACGGTTCACTGTGTGTTTTGTTGTTGGTCCCTTGATCGTGCCTCCATAATTTTAAAACAACAGTAGACGGTGAAGAGGCTTCTAAAGCCATCCAGACACAGTCACGCGTCAAAGTCCCTGTGGGCAACCATTCCAACACAGCCAAGTGTCCCCTTCTCAGTGGGCACAGATCTCTATGCACAGAAAAGACCAGAATGCCCCTAAAGGTCAATTTACCATTTTGCCCTTCGTATTCTCTGATCCGTAACTTTGTCGTCCGAATTCCTAGGACAACGTGCCGCCTGTCATTGTACTCCAGGAATCGAGACTTACCTAACGGTCCTTGAAGTGCGTGAAAATTCCATGTCGTTTGAAAAGTCAACAAATTGCCCTTTTTTTAACCAAATTACCAAATTGCCCTTGAACTTCCGAACGTCGTAACTTCCTCCTCGAATGTTGGAATCGGACGTGCCACCTGTCTATGTACTCGTGACGTCCCGAACTACGTCACGGTCATCGGTCAACGTTAATTTGAACTTCCAAACAAAAAGTCAACATTTTTGCCCATTCTAGGGGAAAAATCGTCACTAATCCGTCCGTCCGAACGTACCCAACTAATCACCGATTAACTTCACTAATCCGTCATTAACAACTAATCTAATCCTGATTTCCGAGACGGGTCGTTACAGCCTGTCACTGGACCCTGTCTGAGACTATCTCATATCCCTCACTATTGAGATGTGCTTCCTCTTGGAGTCACTCATCCCAGGCAGTGGATCGTGACACTCCAGGATCATCGACGTCTGGAAGAAGCTATTCATATGGGAGGGTATATACATATTCACATATTTTCTTTCAAATCGCAGTTCAACTGGGTCTCATATCCGGACATCTCAACAAGATTCCTCGAATCCGATTCAAATCCAAACCTCACATGGACTCAAGCCCAAATCCATCTCAATAGGTCTTAAACCCGAATTCTCATTTCATAAACCACAACTCGGACTCAAGCCCGATTTCACAATCCACTAGGCCTCCAGTCCGATATCACAATCAACTGGGACTTAAGCCCGATATCACAATTAACTAGGACTCAAGCCCGATATCATAAATCAACTGGGTCTCAAGCCCGATATCACAATTCAACTAGGATTCAAGCCCAATATCTCAATTATTTGGGCCTCAAGCCCGATATCACAATCAACTGGGACTCATGCCCAAGTTCATACTTTCAAATTCGAAATCCTTTCATCAATCAAATCATTTGATAACACAAGCACGTATAAACCCCGGTCTAAGCCCAAGGTATCACATAAAACAGGAAATCTCGAAATACGTGTGATAACACTTTTTTCTCCCAAAAGGGCCAAACTATTCATATCAATTCACATGCACTCATGGCATCTCAATTCATTGATATAAAACTCATATAAAACATTTATGTGCGCATCAATTTAGAAATCAAGGTCCACTCACAGACTGTCCAAGTTGCGCCTCGATACGCGCGTTATAAACCCTTCCCAAGCTAATCACCATCTCCGAGGTTCCCAAACCTATCCAAATCATACTAGAGGGTTACTAACTACTTCTATAACCTCTCATTAAAGCCCCTTAATTTTTCGGGATTTTTAACATATTTTAAACTTGATCCTAAACCTTTGAACATCCCAAACTGCATCGAAACGATGTCTGATCGACTCGAAACTTGTCCCAAAATGCTCGTTACATCGAAAGGATGATTTCATAAGTTGACCACTTCCCCAAATAGTGCTTCATGCGCCCCCACGTGTCACCCAAAGGCGCTAAGCGTGGAAGCCACGCACCTAGCACAGTACCATCTTCAACCTCGCATGAACCGGTCTGAACCAGTTCACTGGTTCGTCTGGTCTGATCGAACCAGCGTGACCGGTTCAGTCCTATAACTTCCTCATTTTTCATCATTTTACATCCATTCCAATTCCTATAGCTTCCTTTCCTCAATTCCAACCTATCTATGTGATTAAACCAAAGAAAACTAGCCTAAAACCTATTGGTTCAATAATCCATTTTAAACCCAAAATTCCATTCCATGTTCTAGGCACATCTAAGGACCAAAACCTCATCCTAATGATCCCATTTAGTTTCTAGGAACCGTAAAAACATGGTTAGGGGTTTGATTCGAGCTTACTTGGCCAGAAACCGAATTCGATGGCCAGCCACCGAAAATCCTCTCAGCCGTCAACTTGGGCTGCTCATCCATCCTCAGCCACCGTTCCTGATCCCTCTCAACTTGTGCAACTCCCACAAACATCATCCAATCATTAGAACAACCCTGAAACGTCCAAAACTGGAATTTGAATATTCAAATCCAAAAGGGGCCATCGACTTTACCTGGGTTCTGGGCTTCCTCCGCCGTCCCTGGCCTCCACTCAGCCTCTCACTCAGCCTCACAAGTTCATCCATCGAATCACAACTCTATCAAATGTTCCACTAAAGTACTATCCGAAAAACCATCCAAAGATCATACGAAAATCCTCAAGAATCCAATATCACAATATCTCAGGTCATAAATCACATTCAATTGAAAAACGTAATTTACGAAAAACCTCATATCGCATGTAATAAAATAATATTTAATTATAAAATTACCTAAAATCATATAAAAATTGCCATCACCCAAAGATCATTAATAACACATAGAAACACATTTAAAACATATAAATATGTATGCATATTATTTTAATAAAAATAAACGCCCACTCGCACGTACCGTATACGCAATCGAATTGACTTTCTTGCCGTTCTGTAAAATCCAAGAAAATCAATTCCTGCCAAAAATCACCTCGAAGAGTCACTAACCACCCTAATTAACTCACATGTGAATCCCATAATATTTTGGAATTTTTAAACGAATTAAAACGGACCCTAAACTTTTGAACAGTCAAAATTGTCAAGAGACAATGTCTGATCGCCTCGAAATTTGTACCGTTGGACCCGTAATATCGAAAGGATGACGTGGCACATGCCCCCACGCACCACCAGAAGTGGCTACACATTGGCCTCACGTGCAGCTACTGTTCATCTTCTTCCTCACATCATCAGATCTGTTTTTCCAGTAAAACGGGTGACAGGACTCATCCCTAATCCCTCAAGATTAACGTGGGATGAACGTTCCTGTTTGACACCACGTGTTAGACCAAGGATATTACCGTGACCCACTCAGTGTTTCCAAAATACGCAACTGTATGTGATGCCTCAGTCTCTACTACAGCTCACATCCGCGATCAACTTGAAGGGTATAAAAAACTCTTAAAACTGTGAGTGGACAAAAATAAGCATTTCAAAAACATTGAGGGAAAATACATTTATACCCTTCAATTTAAAGCATGCATGCATTAGAAAACATGTAATCTCAAATGCTTTCTCAAACAAGTTATATTTCTTCTCAAAACCAAAACATGTGAAAACATCTAGACATAAAAAATACTTGAAAACATGACTAATCCTTATAACCCACATCTGTCTCATCTCATATCATCATCAGTCACGTCATCCGTGCAACGCGTGCAAATAAGCTCCAGAACTGCTCAGGTCTGAGCATGTCACCGAGAACATATGAACGGATGACGTTCAAATCATCGTTAAAAAATTAATGAACGATGCCATATATCATAAGCACTCCCAAGTCGAGCCTTCCACGACTACTTGACAAGGGCGGTGCATCGTGACCTCTCCGGGGGGGGGGGGGGGGGGGGGGAGGCGGGGACACAACGCATCCCGGAGGCGAGAAATATATCATAGGGACCGCTCCGGGGAAACATATTCACAACCGGAGTCCCTCTGTTGGGAAACACATTCACACTGGAGTCACATCAATCTTAAGAGGATGGTCTCAGTGAAAACAGTTATCAATTCAAAGCAAGTGCCTCACGTAGGGTCTCAGCCCAAAACCAAATCTCGTAAATCATTTCACCAGTATTCGTTTCCAAACATCTCAATAAGGCCTTTGCCTAAAGAATAGTTTTCAAATACACATGGACTCACACTCTGAGTCAAATATCTTTCCAACAGGGTCTCAAGCCTGAAATATCATATCATAACGAAACAGGGCCATAAGACCAAAACATCATTTCATAATTCAAATCATTGCTCAAATCGCCGGAATTCCAAGCACATAGAAAACTCGGCCTAAGTCCAAAGTATAATATAAAGCGTAAATCTCTAAATACGCGCACAATAATGTTTTCCATGAAAATGATCAACAATAAAACTCAAATCATTATGCAATCATTGAATTTCAAACGATGATCATTAAACATCTAAAATATTTATGCACGCATCACATTTATAAAACAAGGTCTACTCACATACTGTCCATGTTGCGTGCTCAAAATCCGCACCATAGCCAAAGTTTCTGGGATGTCCAGGCCTATCCAAATCATACCCAAAGGTCACTATCAACCTATATAAGTTCATAAGTAAAACCCCCAATGGTCACTGAGAGCCGGTTAGATACTTAGAGGGACGGGCTGATGGTTGTGTGTGTGTTTGTAGAATTGTCCATGGTCGAATAAACACGGGTGAGGAAAAAGGAAAACAGATATCTGCATTCCTATCTTTTGGGTAACTGGGCCAATTGGATGAGTGACATTTGTCACTCATCTGATTGGTCCAAGAGATCAGTCAACAAATCCAAAGATGCCACTTGGCACGATTTCCCGTAACACGAAATAGTACTCTCACGCACTCCGTGACCCGTAACTTCCACGTCGGGCATCCAAATTCGGCATGCCACTTGCCTACAAACTCAGGGCGACGTGATCTACGTGAAAGTCAAGGGTCCATAACCAAACAACGTCCCGGGTCAAAAGTCAACATTTTGCCCTAACTAGGGGTAAAATGGTCATTTTACATATAAATTCCATTTAATAAATAAATACAGAAAATCCGGGTCGTTACAATCTACCCCTAACAAAAATTTCGTCCTCAAAATTATCCAAACAAATAGGGGTGTTACTTTCTCATCAAGGCTTTTGGTTCCCAAGTTGCTTTCTCCACAAGAGAATTCCTCCACAAAACCTTCACTAGTGGAATGGTCTTGTTCCTTAGGACTTTCTGTTTCCAATCTAGGATCTGTACGGGTTGCTCCTCAAAACTCAAATCTGTCCTGAGCTCCAATGGCTGTTCCGTCAAGATATGCGATTCTTCCCGTAATTATTTTCGAAGCATTGACACATGGAAGACATCGTGCACTCGCGTTAACTCTGGAGGTAAGTCCAGTCGGTACGCCACTTTACCCACTTTCTCCACTATCTCATACAGTCTGATATACCGAGGGTTCAGCTTCCCTCGTCTTCCAAAACAAACTATGCCCTTCCACGGTGATAGTTTCAGGAACACCCAGTCTCATACCTCAAACTCAAGATCTCTAACTCTATGATTTGCATAGCTCTTTTGACGATCCTGAGCTGCCTTCAGTCGTTCTTTGATGATCTTGACTTTTTCTTGGGTTAGTCCATAAGTTCTGGTGTCAATAATGCCCTCTCACCAATCTCAATCCAGCACAAAGGCGTCCTGCACTGCCGCCCATATAGTGCCTCAAATGGCTCCATCTCGATGCTCGCCTAGTAACTATTATTATAAGCAAATTCCATCAAGGGTAAGAATGTATCCTAAGTACCTTGGAATTGTAACACATAGGCTCTCATTATGTGTTCCAGAACCTGGATTGTCCTTTCTAACTGTCCATCAGTCTAAAGGTGAAACGCCGTGCTGAAATGCAGCCCCGTACCAAAGGCTTTCTATAAACTCTGCCAGAACCTCGATGTAAACTGCGGATCTCGATCTGACACAATCGACTCAGGGGTACCATGTAATCGAACTATCTCATCAATAAACAACTGTGCTTTTCGGTTCGGTTTAAAAATTTCGCGCACAGGTAAAAAGTGCGCTGACTTAGTAAGGCGATCCACGATTACCCAAACATCATCAAATCCACTTCGGGTGGTCAGTAACTTGAACACGAAGTCCATCGTAATATGGTCCCACTTCCACTCGGGGATCAGAATTGGCTGCAGGGGTCTGAAAGGTCTCTGTCGTTCAGCTTTCACCTTCTGGCAGATCAAACACCGACTCACGAAGTTCACAATCTCTCTTTTCATTCCTGCCCACCAATAATGTTCTCGAAGTGTCCTATACATCTTGTTTCCCCCAGGATGCAGGGCATAGGCCGAACTGTGAGCCTCCTCAAGTATCTTAGTCCTCAGTGTCGTATCCTCTGGCACGCTCAATCGCCCCTGTTTTAAAACTGTACCGTCGTCTCTGATGGTGAAATCCTGTCCTTCTCCGGCTTTGACTCCCAATCTGATGAGGTATAAGGTTGCATCACGAAGTTGAACATCTTGAATCCGATCCAGTAGTAAAGGCCTCACATGATAGCTCGCCAAAAGAGCTCCATCATTATCCATTCCAAGATTAACTCCAATCCGTCGGAGTTCCACTAGCAACGACAAGTAGATCATACCCGGATGGGTAACCGAACCAACCGCCTTCCTTCTCAAGGCGTCTGCCACAACATTCGCCTTTCCGGGGTGATACTCAATGGTGCAGTCATAGTTTTAATTAGTTCCAACCATCTTCTCTTTCTCAAGTTCAACTTCTTCTGAGTGAATATGTACTTTAAACTCTGATGGTCGGTATAAATCCTACACGTCTCCCCGTACAAGTAGTGCCTCCAAATCTTTAGGGTGTATACCACCGCTGCCAACTCCAAGTCGTGAGTAGGATAGTTTGCCTCATGTGGTTTCAATTATCAAGAGGCATAGGCTATCACTCTTTCGTGCTACATCAACACACACCCCAGACCCTGTAAGGATGCATCGCTATAAACCACAAACTCCCCACCATCACTTGGTAAGGCCAAAACAGGTGCAGTGGTCAACCGTTCCTTTAAGTCCTGAAAACTGTTTTCACAATGCTCTGTCTAAACAAAGTTAGCCCCTTTTCTCATCAAGTGGTTTAATGGAGCCGCAATGGTAGATAAGCCCTCCACAAAATGTCTGTAGTATCCTGCCAAACCAAGGAAACCTCGAACCTCCGTCACTGTTTTAAGTTGCTCCAAATTAGTTATTGCCTTTGTCTTTTGGGGGTCCACACTAATCCCCTCGACCGAAATAACATGGCCTAGGAAGCCAACGCTATTCAACCAAAATTGGCACTTGCTAAACTTAGCAAACAACTGGGTTTTCCTCAACCTTGTCAGCACCAACCTTAGGTGTTTCTCGTGTACCCTTGCACTTCTCGAATACACCAGGATGTCATCAATAAACTCGATCACAAATCTATCCAAATAAGACTTGAACACTCGATTCATCAAATCCATAAATGCTGTAGGTGCATTGGTCAAACCAAAAGGCAATAAAAACTCAAAATGCCCATACCTGGTCCGGAAAGCTGTCTTCGGGATGTCTTCCTCAGCGATCCGTAACTGATGATATCTCGACCTTAAGTCGATTTTGGAAAAGTAGTTTTCTCCTCTCAACTGATCAAATAGGTTGTCTATCCATAGTAAGGGATACTTGTTCTTCATTGTCACTTTGTTCAACTGCCAGTAATCTACACACAATCTGAGGCAACCCTCATTTTTTCTCACAAACAGGACCGGTGCTCCCCACGGTGACACACTGGGCTGGATGAATCCAAACTTGAGCAATTCATGCAGTTTCTCCCTTAGTTCCCTCAATTCCGCTGGTGCCATATGATAGGGTGCTTGTGCAATAGGTCCTGTTCCTAGAAGTAGCTCGATCGTAAACTCAATCTCTCGGGGTGGTGGCAAACTTAGTAAATCTTCTGGAAACACATCCAAGAAGTCTTGCACCACCGGTATATCTTCCATCCTTGGCGTCGTCATACTCGTATCCACTACATGAACTAGATACCCCTGACAACCCTTCTTCAGTAACTTTCGGGTTGTAAGATTCGAAACGATTCTAGGTGATGAACTCATGACGTCTCCCTGGAAAGTCAAGCCAGGTACGCCTGGACTTCGAATCAACACTCTTATTGCTACAGTCCATCAGCACCCCATGTTCGGACAACCAATCCATACCAAGAATCACATCAAAGTGATGTAAGTCCAATACTATCAAATCTGCCAACAACTCAAAGTCCCCTATCCTAACTGGGCAATTCCTTATCACCTGGTTAACTACATATGCCTCTCCAGTCGGGGTACAAACACCTAAGTCATCCTTAAGCACTGATAACTCTTGATCCAATAACCCAGCACAACCTCGTGAAATAAAAGAATGAGTGGCTCCTGGGTCTATCAATACACGTCCAGACACATCTGAGATAGTAAGTGTACTTGTCACTACCTTAGGAGCAGTCTTGGCCTTCTGCCTAGTAACTGCAAAAACTCGAGCATGGGGTCCTGCTCCACGACCATGCCCTCGTGGTCCCCCCGCGGTCGCTTCAGTATCCATTCTGTCCTCTGCCCCTAGAAGCATCTGACGCGGTACTCGATGTCTGTCATGCTGCACTACCACTCGACCACTGTGGGTACCCCCCTCGAGATATGACCTGGCTCACCACAAGTATAGCATGTCATGTGCCTCATCCAGTTCACAGACCCCACTGAGGTGTCGCTCTGCTGCGGTGCACTGTATTCGGCTCCACCACCTTTCTCATATCTGCTAGACTGACCACCACTCGACAATCCACCACTGTAGGATGACTGCCCGCTGCTAAACCGACCTCCCTTCGGAGCCCTGTAGCCCGAGGGTCCAGCAAAAGAACGGTCTCTGCGTCGTCCCAAATCAACATACTGCTGGTAGTTGGCCCAGCTTGCCTCCACCTTGGTAGTAGCATCGGCCAGCTCTCGAAGTGTAGCGAAAATCATCGGAGATGAGGTCACCATAGCCCGGACATCGCCTCTTAGACCCTGCTCAAAACGACGGCATGTATCTGCCTCTGTCCACACATAAACTTCCGCAAACCGGGACAATCTCTGGAACCGCTGCTAGTACTCCGCAACAATCAAGTTCCCTTACTGGAGCTGCAAGAACTCAATCTCCCTATCCTCGCGGAAGGCGCGGGGATAGTACTGGTCTAAGAATCGGCTTCCGCGGGGATAGTACTGGTCTAAGAATCGGCTCTTGAACTCGTCCCAAGTCACGATCAGGGCATCCCAACCTGATAACTCTAGGGTATACCACAATTCGTGGGCCTCACCATCCAGCAAAAATGTGGCCAACAGTACTCTCTGCTGAGGCAGACAGAACATCACCAGGAAAATCTTCTCTAGTCTCAAAATCCATTGGTGAGCAGTCTCGGGGTCAACCTCCCCACTAAACACTGTAGCACCTAGGTGACGTGCCTGCCCAATCAAAGAACTCCCAACACTCAAACCTCATGAGTCTCCAACGAGACCCATGTCAGGTGGTGTAATCAGGGTCGCTCGTCTCGGGGGCATACTGATCTGTTAAGATGCATAAATAACAATATTAGTATGACAAAACACGTGTGTCAATGTACCATGTACATACCACTAACATAATGCTCGGTTCTGATACCAACTTGACAGGACCCGCCCCGTTTCCCCTGGGGACCACTGGGGGAAGGGCCTGCTCCCATCTGACAATTAACTCAAAATATCACAAATGCCCTTCCTAGGGTTACCTTAACACAAATACCCCTACTGGGGGTTCTAAATACACACCGGTATCTTTAATACAAGAATAATGTCGGACAAGGGACATGAGCATTATGTTCGTACTAATACAATAAAATACAACACCTACCCCTCAGGGTGGTCCAAAACGCAACGGTGATATTTATGCCTCGGCCCTGGAGTCGGTGCCCGTCTCGGTCTCACCTCCTAGACAGTCAAGAAAATAGTGAAAGTGTGAGTGGACCAAAAATAAAGTAGTTATAAATTCATTTTGAACATATAAATATTCTGACCCTCCATTTTTGTAAACATGCATGCATTCAGAGGAAAACGTATAAACATAGTCAACTGCATAAACATACAACATATTTATACATATACATACATCTATACATAAATACATCTAGGCACGCGTATCCACAAATCAAATATAACCATATATACACATGACCCTTCCTTGGCATACTGGATGCCAACTCGGGGCACACAACCCCTAGGGAACAAATCCCCACAATATTCTACCACGATTCATAAATAGGTATGCATACACTCGGGGCCTTACTCCGAGTCTACCGCTAGGATTTACGACGTCTGGGAGGACCTAGGTTCGGACTCTGTCCGTCGAACTCCTGGAATGTACTCCCTCTTGGAGTCACTCATCCCAGGTAGTGTATCGTGGCTCTCCATGATCCATAACGTCTGGAGGAGACCAATCCGCATAGTTAGAAGGGTATATACATATACGTGTGAAAACATTTGAAATCTGTCTTTTCAAACCATACCAAACCTGTTCCCAGAAAACTCTTTTATAAACCAAACCTTAAGACCATTCGTTCCAAATCACTAGCTCATTCATTTAGTCCATAAATCTTTTCAAAACACTGTTGGCTCCCCAAAGTCCGAGTCAATGGTCACCAAAAGGGTCTCAGGCCCGATGTGACTATTTTCACGTAAATCCGTACATTTCTCAAAATCCGTGATTCAAACATCAAATACCACAGTTCTAAAACATTTAACGTAAATCAATTTAGAAAACAAGTAAAACGGTTATGCATGCATTTCATTATAAAACCAACGGTCCACTCACAGCCAGTCCTTGCTGCGCTAATGAACATGCTACACATGTCCCAAAGCTAAACACAGTCTCCTGGCCTGTCCAAATACACCCAAGGGTCACTAATTGACCCTACTAGATCTAGCATCAAACCCTAGAACAAAACTGACTTGGGAACGCGCTCCAAACACGCTTCTCGAGGCTTCTAACCTTAATTTAACCTACCTAACGATCTCGGATCGACACGAAACCACCACCATTGGATCCGAAACATCAAAACCTTGAAAATGGTGCCGGTCCTGCCTCAAAAATCATGCCCACGCGCCTCCACGTCCTCAGTCAATGTTGTGGGTCAAAGTCAACGGTCAACGTTGCTGACGTCAGCATGACGTCATCTAACAATGTATGTCTGACACGTGTCAGACTCTGACAGGTACCACGTGTCAGGCGCTGATTGGTCCACGTCACTGACATGTCAGTGACATGTGGCAGCCTTTGCTTGGGCCATATCACTAACATGTCAGTGCTGATTGTGAACTAACGTGTGACACGTGTCGTCCCCTGACTGGTCCACATCTCCTGACAGCCTGACAGGAGATAACGTCAGTTGATGATGACATCACCACTAACCTCGCAACGGGTCTTCAATTGGGTCACCCAGATCCGCGAACCCGACCCGGCTGTAACTTCTTCATTTCTAACCCGTTTCAAAAATCGTTGCTACCACTAGGATCGTCTAGGTGTCTAGGTTGAATATACGGTTTCAAAACTGAGAAATTGTCAGGACCCGACCCTCCTTGGTCAGGACCCAACTCATCTAGCACCATATTGTCCGCTTTGGGTCTCGCCCTCACGGTTTTATTTTCGGGAGCTCATGGTGCAACTTCGCAAGGGGTCACCCATCATGGAATTGCACCAGCCTCAACTCGCTTAACTTTGGGGTTCCAATCCCCCCCAAAGCCACTTGAGCTCCCAAAAGGCCTAGTGCTAGATAGGTGTGTGCCTACACCTTTAAGTCACACCACCATCCTCTCCCAGACCATTCCCCCTCGCAGAAATGTAGGATTATTCACCGTTCCCTCTAGGACACGGGTCTTACAATCCACCCCCCTTAGGGCCCAGCGTCCTAGCTAGCACACTTCCCGGTCGGGGTCTAGCTCTGATACCAAGTTAACAGGACCGCCCCCGAAGGGACATTGACGACCGTGCCCGGTCCTGCTCCCGTCTGGCAAGTCGACTGAAGTTCCCAAATTACCCTCAATACTTGCCAAACCAGGGATAGCCACACACGTACTCACTCATGCCTCCACCTCTCGATCAGCCTCGATCAACGTGCCACAACCTGGAGGGTCAATAAAAACACAAAAGGTGTGAGTGGACGAAAATGAATCAATTTATAAAACCAGTTATAGAAATACATTTCTACCCTCCACGTAAAACCAATGCATGCACTCGAAAATCATTTCACAATCCATTTTATTTCCAATATAAGAAAACCGTGCATGAAAATCAAAATCATTTTCCTTTTCTCAACCTTCGGGTCTTAGCCCACAATCATAAACACAGGGCCTCCGCCCAAAATCATGAATCAAATCCAAGTACGTAACATAATCCAAAAATCCATCAAAACCACATAAACCGGGCCATTGCCCAACACATCTGAAAACATTAGAAATCAATAGTAAGCCTCAAGCCAATCAGTTTGCTGGATATCAATTACCGAGTCTTTAAACTCACATATATCAGGTCTTCCCGGGATATCAACAAGTCTTTAAACTCAAAACACAGTCAATAGGCCTCGGGGGGTATCATACCGAGTCTTTAAACTCAAAACAGTAACCGAGTCTTTAAACTCATCAAGGGCCCTCCCCCGTTTTCAATTAACCGGGTCTTTAAACCCAAAACATGATCCAACAATAGTATCGGGTCTTTAAACCCAAAACCATTTGTAAATCACAACAATCCAGGATCCATCGTGATCCAAATTCCAAAACCAATCCGAAATCACATTTTGTCATAATAGGACTTATGTCCGAATTTCACATTTAAATCCCCAATCATATCCGTCATCCATTCCCGAATTCGAATGCATAATAATGATTCCGTAAGCCAGCATCCGGAACCGTCATTCCGAACCCAAACCAGAAATCCACTTTCAAGTTTTCGAAAACCGAAATCTCGTTTATCAAAATTACTTTTATGCCCTGGGCATCAAGCCCGAAATCACCTTTTTCCGAAATCCGTTTTAAATCCTTGAAGTCAAATCATTTTTTCAAATCCCCAGGGTCAAAGCATCAAAACTGTGATCAAATCACAAAATACTCGAAATCTCGTAAAACGTGCAAATTCGTGATAGTTTCAAAATACGTGTCAAAACCGTAAGTCATACTCACAATCATAATCAAAACATTCTTAAAACATGATACACACAAATCATGTAAAATCGTTCATCAACCACCATCAAGGCATAATAGAAACCATAGTCTCGAAATACGTACAATTACATATTGCATATCAAAATATGTATAAATACGAAAATCGTAATTATCACAAGTCATAATCATAATCATAGAAATCATAGAAACATTTATGCATGCATTAAATTTTAGAAAGCAAAGTCCACTCACACACCGTCCATAACGCTCGTTTTCGCGCAACACGCGTTTCCGTAATTTTCGACATTTTCCAGGAATCTCGAATCCTGTCCGAAATCATTATTTAGTGTCACTAAGGACTCAAATAACCTCATACTAATTTACCATAATTTCTCGAGAATTAAATATTAATTAAAAACGTAATATAAACCTTCGGACCCTCGAAACAATATCGAAACGGTGTCCGATTAATTCGAAATCAACGCTAAAATGTTTGTTACATTGTATAGGACAAAAGTCGTGTTGAACTCACCTCGAGAATCAGGCCCACGCGCCCTCACGCGCTGCCGTGAGTGGCTGCGCGTGAAACTCACGCGCCTGCTACAGTAATGCTACAGTTGTCTTCCTCACCCAAAAGACTGGTAAACGGGTCCAGTTTCCCGCGACTTGACCCGGCTAGTCTTCCATCAATTCGACATCATTTCGAACAATTGAACAATCCATTAGCTTCGCACCCAAATGAATTAGGGATCTGTAACATCAATTGCACGTCTTGTTACCCTAAACCATCTCGACTTAATCCAAGTTTCAAAAACAAGTTCCTTGTCTGAGTTCGTCAAATAACCATGGAATTCTTCAATTAATTAGTCGTACATCATCATAGCCTCTTTGTAAAGATGTTTAGAATTCAATTTCACAAAAACTTACCTCCAATTACACGAACACAAGCTCGCGATTTTCCGGCCGTCCACCATGTCCGTCCATGGCTCCAGGAGCTTCGAAGCTTGCATCACTTGATTTGGATCGACTAATCAAGGTTCCAGAAGACTTATTCGAGCCTCAATTTGGCTTGGGCTGGCCTACAATTCAAATTCAAATTTGAATTCACACAAAAATAGGTTTCGGGTTTTTGAACTCTCCTCTCCCATTTTCCTCACTTTCTTTCCTCTCTCCATCTCAGAACTCTGTTCTTCCTCTCTCCCATCCGTTTTAGCTATCAGTTTCCCTCAAAATGGTGTTTGTGCCACTTCTCTCATGCATCATTCATCTTAGTATTTGTGTTTCTTAATCCCTAATCTCTTTAAGTTTATATGCATTCAATTATGATGTTTGTTAACTTAGTTATGCGTGAGTAGTTTCCTTTAGGATTAGGGCTGTTTGAAGCCCTAGCCATGTTAGTTTATAATTAGATTTCTGGCTGTTGATTATGGTTGTTATGTATGACTAGATTTGTTGGATTACTATGCTTCATGAACTCAATTTATGCTTGTAAGTTTGATCACCTTATTTGCGTATAATTGTCGATGTAATTGCTTGACGGATCACCTTGATGTTTGTGTTCACCTTGCGATTTGTAGCATCACGTTTAAGAGAGGGAATCTTATTCGTAATCTAAACTCATGACTTCCTAGGATTGCACATCACTTTACTAGGGATAGTGTAGTGTCATTAAATCTTCTTCATGTTTCATGCATTATCACACACCATCGGTAATAGTTGTTTAAGGGCGGGTACATCACGCTTAAACATGCAATCTAAGAGAAGATAAATGTGTAAGGTGAGCCTTAGCCGGACCCTTGCATGGGCACTTAATTCAGATACATGCATAATTAATCTAATCAACGAAATCTAAGAAGAACTTTAATTGGTAAAGGTGAATAACATGTCCTAATTCGTCCCAATCATCCAATCAACTCTCAAATCAAGTTTTTCATCATTTTGCACTAGTTTTCATCATTCAATTTCGTTCTAATCATCACTCAAAACCCTCAACGTTTTTGTACTCTTTCTCAAGTTGTTTCATTCCAAACTAAGTGGATTCACGTTGAACAAGTCCTCGAGGGATCGACCTTTGCAAACCTACTATACTCGTCATACGATTTTGTACACTTGCAAAGTATTACATTAGGAGTTATCATTCATAATTTCTTGGTTGATAAATCTTCTATCAAGTTTTTGGCGCCGTTTCCGGGGACTTGTCCCTCAACGGTATCCATATAGTTTGGAATTATTTAACTTGGTTGGTTTATTTCTTTTTCAGGTACTAGTTCATGTCACGCAACTCCTCAGTGGAGGGAAAAACTCACGACCCTACTTGTTCCTCCCGAAACTCTTCAATTCACAGCAGCCCCCACCAAGCCCTCGTGCCATGGACAACCCACAAGAACGTGCTCTTGTCCGTCCTCCTGCCCCTAGGCTCCTTCGGGAGTTCACAGCCCCTCATGTGCCCAAAGATCACTTCCCCATTGTCTTTCCTGCAAGTACCGTTGAGAACTTTGAGCTTAAGTTTGGGACCATTCACATGTTGCCAACGTTTGATGGACTCTTTGGAGCAAACCCTCACCTTCATATCCAGGACTTTCTCCAGGTTTGTTCTACTCTTCGTATCAATGGGATGACTGAGAATGAAATTAGGTTGAGGTTGTTTAACTTTTCACTTAAGGATAGGGCTAAAGCTTGGTTTCATTCACTTGCACCCGCCTCTATTCATTCATGGTTAGAATTGTCTACTTTAATCCTCACCCAATACTACCCAATTGAGAAAACTAATGAGTTTAAGGCTAAGATTATGAACCCTAGACAGCTCCAAGATGAAGCCTTTTATGAGTATTGGGAAAGGTTTGATGAGATGCTTCGTGCTTGTCCCCATCACAACATTGAGGATCATCACCTCATGATGTGGTTTTATGGAGGTCTTATTTATGGGGATCATACTATGGTGAATTCCCTATCTCAAGGTATCTTAGATGGCACGAAAACCAAGGCCCGAATTGCATTTGAGAAGATAGCTCAAAGAGAGAAACAATTTAGTTACCGAGGCCACTCATCTAGGTCCATGGTCGAGCCTAGGGACAAAGATGGATCCATTACTGAACTCACGGCTTTGGTAAAGCAATTGTGCAGGGATAGGGTTAAGAACACCCTGGTTTGTGAGGTGTGTTCAGTCCAAGGACACTCTTCGGATGAGTGCACACAAGTGGGTGAAGCCAACTATGTTGGTGGCTACAATGCTTCAAGGCCCCGAAATGATCCTTTTTCGAACTCTTACAATCCGGGATGGAAGAACCATACAAATTTCAGGTGGAACAACAAAAAATCCATGGCTAACCCCTTGCCACCCCCTGGATTCCAGCAACCTCACGTTGAAGCCCTTCTATTCAGCCCCAAGGTACCTCCTCAACTCAAGGTTCAACTGGTAAGTCATGGGAGGATGCACTTGCAACTATGGCACATCACACTAATGCCTTCATGAATGAATCTCGGACTCACCAAGCAGCAACCAATGCCTTCATGAATGAGACTAAACATGATATTACTAACTTGAAGAGGCAACTTGGGAAAATTTCCAATCAACTCAACCAAAGAGATCCCGGTAAGTTCCTTAGTCAAGTTATGGTGAATCCGAAGGGTCCCCATGGACCAACAGCGAATTCCATCACCCTCCGGAGTGGCACTGAACTTCCTTGCCCAGAGTACACCCCAAGGAACCATAATTCAAGACCCCAGGTCCCTGCTGTCCAAAAATCACAGCCATACACTCAAAATCCAGCAAGCTACCCGAGTACACAGTGCTGGAACCATCAGGAAATTCCAGCACCCTATGGTGTGCAATCTGCCCCCTCTTTGGCCTCGGATGAGCCCACCCACGTGGCACCACCTCAAGCTCACTTTCAAGATGAAGAAACACAGGTTAAGGTCCCTGGAACCCAAGGCCCAAGCACCCAACAGCAGCCCTTGAACTCGAAAGACAAAGCATTGGAACATGATGCATCCATTTCGGCTACCCCTGCAGTACCCCAGCAACATGCTGGAATTTCTAACCCTAAAACTCCTTCTAATTCCAATAAAATGTCTAAGAAGGAATCTTTTGAGTTATCTAATAATGTCTCCTATCCATTCCCTCGCAGGTTTCAAAATCAAAACAAAAACAAGGAAGCATTCGAGGACGAGATCATCAAGATGCTGCAGAAACTTCAAATCACACTTACTTTTTCCAAAATCTTGGGGCACATGCCCATCTTTTCCAAGCTTATCAAGGATATAGTTGCGGGAAAAAGAGGATTTGAAGCCCCAAATGTCGGGGACCTGCCCCAAGCTTGCAAGGCAGCCCTTGTTTCCATGCCCCCGAAAGTCAATGATCCCGGGGCTCCTTCACTTCCTTGTGTCATTCAATCTAAACGTTTTGAACATTGTTTATGTGATACAGGAGCTTCAATTAACATTATGCCTTTCCATATTATAAGTCTTTGAACTTAGGAGATCTTAAACCTACTCATCTTTGTGTTTGATTGGCTAATGCGTCGGTTTCTAACCTTGTAGGTGTGTTGGAGGATGTTGTGGTTCAGATTGAGGATACGTGCATTCCCGATGATTTCTATGTCTTCAAGATGGATAGAATTGACAAGAATGGGGAGCCCCTATTTATCTTTGGACGTCCTTTGTTGGCTACAGCTGAATACCTCATTGATGTGAAGAATGGACACGTCTCTATTCGGGTTTTAGGCAAGCTTCGTACTTTCTCTATACATGATACCATGCAATATCCATCGGAACCTATTGATGATTTCCATTTGAATATTATGGATATGCTTCTTAATGAGAATCTTAAGCTATCATGTGTGGGAGATGACCTAGAAAAAGCCCTCACCTTCCCTAAACCCGAAACCACAATGGACCCAAACACCATGGCCTAATTGCTCTCCCTAAATGCCTCACCATACATGCACTTGTCCAAGGCCCCCTATGAAGCCTTGCCCCTCACCACCACAGAGACCTTGCCCTCTCATGTCTCTCCTCCTATCCTTGAGCTTAAACCCCTTTTGGAAAATCTCAAGAATGCTTACTTAGGCAGCAACCAAACTCTCCCAGTCATCATTGTCGCGAACCTTACTCCATCCGAGGAAGACTTGCTTTGTCACGTCCTTCGCACCCACAAAAAGGCCATTGGGTGGACTATTGCTCAAATTAAGGGCATTAGTCCACCCAAGTGCATTCATAGGATTCTCCTTGAAGAAAATTCGAAGCCCTCCCGAGAGGCACAAAGAAGGTTGAACCCACCAATGAAGGAAGTTGTCAAAAAAGAAGTGCTAAAGCTTTTGGATGTGGGCATCATCTATCCAATAAGTGATTCTAAATGGGTAAGTCCATGCACGTAGTGCCTAAAAAGAGTGGAATCACTGTGGTTAAGAATGAAAAGGATGAACTTATACCCCAAAGGGGTTGGAGAGTATGCATTGATTACCGAAGGCTCAACGCTACCACTCGTAAGGATCACTTTCCCTTGCCTTTTATTGATCAAATGTTGGAACGATTGGCAGGGCATTCTCATTATTGTTTCCTAGATGGATATTCTGGGTATAACCAGATTCCAATTTCCCCAAAAGATCAAGATAAAACGACATTCACCTGCCCCTATGGAACATTCGCTTACCGGCGCATGCCTTTTGGTCTATGCAACGCACCGGCCACTTTTCAAAGGTATACGATGAGTATCTTTTCGGATATGGTTGAGGATATCATTGAGGTATTTATGAATGATTTCTCAGTGTTTGGGCATTCATTTGAGTTGTGTTTGATTAATCTTTCCCGGGTACTTGAACGCTGTGAAGAAAGTAACCTAGTGCTGAATTGGGAAAAGTGTCACTTCATGGTTCAACAAGGTATTGTCTTGGGCCACGTGATTTCTAGCAAGGGTATTGAGGTGGACAAGGCTAAGTTGGATGTTTTTGAGAGATTACCATACCCAACCACAGTCAAAGAGGTTAGATCTTTCTTGGGACACGCTGGATTTTACAGGAGGTTCATTCAGGATTTCAACAAGGTATCTCGGCCTATGTGTGCTTTGCTTGCTAAGGATGCTGTGTTTAACTTTGATAGAGAATGTAGGGAGGCTTTTGACACTTTAAAGGAGAAGCTCAAGAGCTCCCCTATCATTATGCCCCCCAATTGGGACCTTCCATTCGAACTTATGTGCGATGCTTCAGATTTTGCGGTAGATACCGTTTTAGGACAGCGACGCGATAAACTTTCTCATGTCATATACTATGGAAGCCGAACCCTTAACGATGCCCAATTGAACTACTCTATAACTGAAAAGGAGCTTTTTGCTGTCATCTTTACCCTAGAAAAATTTCGGAGTTACTTGATTCAAACAAAGGTGACACGACCCATCCCAATCCCCCCGGGATTACCATGGAATGTGACGTGCTCCCGTCTGACAAGAGGCGCCAGACAAGGGATAACCGATTGCCATTGCCCAAACGGGCTTCCAGAGTGCGTAAGGATCGATGGAGGAGGTGTGCGATGCTCAAGTCTCTGCTGCAGTCGTATCCGGAATCAACCTGAAGGGCATTGAAAACAAAGCTGTGAGTGGACGAAAATAAACAAGTCTGTTTAAAACATTTATAAGACATTTAAGCCCCTCAGTAAAATCATATGCATGCACCAAAACCAATAATCCCATATTTATTTAGAAATAACCAATAGGGCCTTAGCCCGGAAACCAAAGCATAGTTTCAATTTCCAAAAGTAAACCCAAGAGTTATTTCCTAACTCCAGTAATATGAACCATAACCATTATTTTAGCCACTGCACTATACACTCCAATCCGACATCCCTGATGTCTGACGTCCCTGACGTCAATAAGGTCACAATCACAAGGCTACGCGTGCCACTCGGGTCTCAATTTCCGAGTTCAATCCCCGAACCCCGTTCGGGTACAGCATCCCCGATGCTTAGCGTCATAGACGCTGGACGTACTAGACGTCCGTGACCTCTCCGGGGTACCTCATCCGGAGGAGACAATATAATATGGAAGGATCTATACAGTGCAGTACCAAATACATTTTATAGATATCCACATGCAAAACATATAGGTATACATAGATAAAATCCGAACCATTCGTTACGTTTCATCAAACGGGTCTCATGCCCAAATACCGTGAAACGTGCCATAACCGAAATATCATCAAAACCATTTATAGATTCCAGCATGTGAACATATATAAAATGTAAACCAGAAAACATTTATTCAATTCCATTTTAGGGTCCCCGACCCGCAATCACATGTAGAAATCAACTGGGCCCCTGGCCCGATTTCACAAGTTAACTGGGCCCCTGGCCCGATCCACATGTTAACTGGGCCCCTGGCCCGATTTCATAGTTCAACTGGGCCCCTGGCCCGATTTTACTTTATTCAAGTTCGTAACCATTTCATGAAATCATATCCAACCACATTTATGGAAATCGGTGCAAATCCAGAAAATCTCGGTTTACGTGCAAATACGTAATTCACCTCGGAATGCGTGAAATCATTTTAAATTCACCGATATCCAAAGTAAATCATTTAATTATAATTATAACAATCATAAAACAGTTATGCATGCATCGAATTTATGAAACCAATGTCCACTCACAGACCGTTTAACCGAGCGCCTCGATACGCGTGCCATAGGCCTTCCCGGGCCACCTCACTATCACCGGGACTCCCAATCCTGTTCAAATCAATTTAGAGGATCACTAACCTCATCATTAACATCCTATTCAAGTCCCGTAATTTTCCCGAATTTTTAAGTATTTTTAAACTGGATTTAAAACCTTCGGACATCCCGAACAATATCGAGACGGTGTCCGATCGACACGAAACCAATCCCAAAATGTTCGTTACAATGTATAGGATAAAAGTCATGTTGGAAGTTTCCCAGAATTACCTCACACGCGCCCCCACGCGCCGGTTGAACTCCCTGCGCGTGAAACCCACGCGCCGGGTACTGTTCACCGTCGTTCAACCCGAACGACTGGTAAACGGGTCACCGTGACCCGCGGGCCAACCCGATCGGTTCTCCGTCGATACTGGATCCTTTTGGACGGGGTTTTCACCTACATGACCGTCTGAGTTAAACTAGGAGTTCTATGGAAACAAACACAAGGAATAACGTCAAAATCCTTACCTCTCCGATCGAGAAGCTCACGGCCAACCCACCGTCGACTGCACTCAGCTCCGACCACCATTCTCGATGAAAACGGTCCCACTAGACTCGTCTCATCCTCTGAGTCATCCTCCCGTTTACTAGATCGAACGAAAGACAGTAAAACTCATCCTGCCATTTTTGACCCGAGAATCGAACTCACGGGTTTAGGCTCCCTTCGCCGCCGTGGTCACCACCGTGGCCACCGAAATGCCCAGTTCGATCCCAGAACTCCGTCCACCCCTCCAGCGCGGTCAAAACACCGGTCTCCATCGACATCCAAAACTCTGAGTTTCGGATCCCCTGTTTTTCCCCTCCGTCGCCGCCCAGCCGTCTCCCGTCGTCTCCCACCGTGCCCAGCACCCAACAGAGCTCACACAGTTCCCTGCACGGCCCAAGGTTATAGAAATGGTGGTGGTGTGCAGTGTGAGCCGTGTGCATTGCTCACGGGTTTGAGAGAAATGGGAGTGGGAGGATGCAGGCAGATTCAATTAAAGAAAGAGGGAAAAAGGAATGAACGGCCCAGATTGAATCTCACCAATGAGATTAAGGGTCCAGATCAAAAGATGAAAATAAGTGGAAAATACTTTATATTATTTAAATCCTATATTTTAAACAATCTGACCAACCAGATCTGATCCCAATAATTAAAGATTAGTGGTCCACGTGTCCCACTCAGAATTCCAGGCCAATCAGAAAACGCCACGTGTCCACGCCTCGTAATGTGTGCATAACGAAACCAAACTTCCGTGACCCATAACTTCGTCGTCGAATCTCCGATTTTGGCGTGCCGCCTGTCGTTGGATTCGCATCGACGAAACCTACGTAACGGTCCTTGGCCCTCGGCCATCGGACATCCCGGTCAAAAAGTCAACATTTCCCCTTCTATCGTCCAAATTACGAAAATGCCCCTGGACTTCCGTACATCATAACTTTCACCACGAACGTCGGAATCGAACGTGCCACCTGTCTATGAACTCGTGACGTCCCGAACTACGTCACGGTCATCGGTCAAAGTCCATTTGACCATCCGAATTAAAAGTCAACGTTTTGCCCACGCCCAGGGGCAAAACGGTCATTTTGCACAATTCGTCCGAAATCGCCCAACTAATCCCAGATTAGTAAATCACAATTAAATATTATTAAATCCCGATATTCGGGACGGGTCGTTACAACCTTCCCTCCTTAAAGAATTTCGTCCTCGAAATTACCAATAACCTTACTCCACAACCACCTTGTGGAAAACAATTCGACCACACATCTGTGTACACTTGTACACCCACATACTGGGACAACACCAGTCTCGTTTGTACCCAGACATCCCATCACAGTCATACGTCAAAATAGCAACAACACTCGACCACCTCGAGTGGAAATGATTACCTGATCCGCGATAAAATCGCCTAACCATTTAGCTGACTCCTTCAGCTAGATGGTTCCTTTCCATTGCCAATAAATCCTTACATTTGCTCCCGTTGGGAGTCACCAAATCTCATTTGTCAGTCCACGCTGACACCACCAGTCAAACTGTCATCACAAAACTTTACCACCCTAGTAAAGCCCCAACCATCTGTCAATTCGTGACAACACCACGTACTACATCACTCTCGATGTAGCGCAAGATCAACCACATGATCTCAATTCGCAGGGCAAGCCCAATCCTGCGACACAAAATAATCTCAATGTCCATAATCGCCGACTCCCTCAGCGAACCAAAACGCTGGGAAATCACGGTGTGATAAAATCACACAAGGCTACTCGTGGTTACTCAAACCACCAATTCACTCATCCTGAGTGTACGTATACCGTCAATTAACCCAATCAAGTGGTGCAACTGGAACACATTGAATACCAGCCCAGCAGTGAACACGCATCACAATACTAGGGTTCCACAAGCCAACCATGGCTAAGAGCACCTGCTCATAAAATCACTGAACCCGACAAGATCAATCTGCCCAGCGCACAGTATCCAATGTCCAGTCCACAATACAGCCAAACAAATGATATCAGAACCAAGCCGATTACCAACACATTAGTTACACACCACTGGTACATCCCATGTACCGCCATTAGGCGCCACTTAGCCTAACCAGTATCAATCCTCGTACAACGTACCCTGTACGTACCTCAATCCATCAATCTGACTATAGCCACCCAGGTCATAGCCAAACACGTTCTAGTAATGGAGTACATTTGCCCAAACCAACATGAGACAAAACGAACTCCACCCGTCACCTAGTTTCAAATTCCGAATCCGAATCCGCAATTTCGTAAGAAATCCCGAACCCGAACCCAACATCATAATTTTATTCCAGTTCCAGATCCGAATCCGAAATCATTATTCCGTAAGCTAGCATTGGAATAATCATTCCGCACCCAAATCCGGTAATCCATTTTCGAGCTTCGCAATCGAATCCTGAATCGTCACCCAGAAATTCGATTCCAAAACCCAAAATCTCGTTTACGTCCATCAAGACGTAACGTAACCGAATCTATCGGTTGCCTCTCCAAAACACTCGATTGACTTCATAGGGAAGCCAATCCCAATATCCACACGTCAAAGGTTGACAAAATCCGACCACATCGGAAACCTACTCAACCGAGTAACAACCATATGGACTTCACTCCGAAAAGAAGTTCAGTCCCGTCATCTACGACTCACATACCAAGGTAAGAGTGATAAACTCTCACCCAATCTGGATCATCAAGACCACAAACCATATCCATCGCTACGTCACCCGACAAGCACATTACAATCCTAGATCGTCACATCAACCAAAGTCGACAACATCGCAAATCAGATCCACCTAGGATCCACACATGCTCACCTAGCTAACAATCCATCTGAAAGCTGGTCGTAGGGTCTTACACCCTCAATTGAATCCTTCGCCAAATTTCCCTTGGTGGAAAGATGACCACGCATTTCACCACCAAATCCAAAATCATACACAACTGCTTGTGTCCAATGACCCAAGGCCAAACCTGGGTCCACCTACCAATACACGCTCAACGTACTGGTAGCAACAATCATCATCTGCCACGGCAGAAAATATGAAGTCAACCCTAATGACTTCGGAATACCAATCACTGATGCGGAAACAAGCACTCCTCTCGTTCCCCCAATCACAACTCTCCCCGAAACGGGAGTTCCAACCATGTTGGAAACAGACATGCTCCCAATGAGATGTCAAGTCCAACCACTGGACTGCCCATGTCCATACTCACTTGGACCACCACGTGTCCAAAATTGATTCATTACTCGGACCTCACGTCCGCCAATAATCATGTATGCACACACCCCGATTCCGAACGGAATATCCACAACTCTGCCTGGATGTGCATACCATACTGCCTTCGTCTCACATCTCGACCTTAACAGGTTCAATCCTCAGGTTCCAAGTGATTCACAATCACAAAATACTACGAATGGTTTCCCCGACTTTTCCAATTTCAATAATTTCCTTGTACTCTCAGGGGATATAAGCAGTACACAAACTTACCAATCTCGGAGTTGATCACAACTCCCCAAATCCACCAACTCGCATGACATAGGGAACAGCATCCCAAGATTCCCCAAATTTTCAATCATACCTTTTGATCCATTCATCACTTGTCATCATATATCTGTTAGGACTTATCCCAACACGACACAACCTCCACTGGATCCCATCCAGTCCAAGACTTAACCACCACTGAGTCGCAGATACCAATCATCTGTTCATCATGACAGAGTCACACCCCAACTGGTGGCTCATCGTCATCACAATTACTGTCACCAGCACCAACGCACCATCATCAACACTAGTATCAGCACACTGGCATCCATACTAGTATTGGCATAAAAGCACCAACATACCAACATCCATACATAGCACACTTGTGTGCAAGGTTGTTACCCCGGATCTCCGTTCATTCCGAACGACGATCCCGTAACACCACTCGTACCCCACGACTATGGGTACCCCCAATTTGACCACTGGCACATCTGGATAATGGACGTTCCCTGAACATCCCCAAGTATGAAAGCCACACTAAATACCCTCGATAACCAAATATCTCGACACAACTGTAGACCAACAGTCATCGTTGTCAAGATCCGTATCCACACATCATACTAACATTCGATCCAAAACAGGATTCCATATTTCCTCATAACCGTATCCGTAGATCGAAACCCATAAGACTCACTAGAGTCATCCACATGGTCATCCATGACCTCAGCCGCTCGTCGCAGCACAAGTTCTCACTTAAGGTTCACCTTTCGGTCCATCAACTACAAGTTAGGGTTCCAAAATCACACCCTAGGGTTCCACCGAACCCAACTGCCCACCGCAGTAAAATCCACAACCTGACCGACCCCGCGGTCCTGACATCGTATAGACGTCCAATCCAATCCAATCGTCAACTCAACGTGGGTTCCACCACGAAGGTCATCGGCTAACTCTGATGCACCAACCCCCGTATACTAGCCAACACTACTAGGGTCCAAAACTTAGACCAATACTCAACTGAGTTTCGCATTCCCAAACCATTATTCAATTGGGGTTCCCTGAACCCAGTTGTGCCCAGTGGCACAACAACCCATCATCACATGACCGAACCGACGGTCCCACATTACCAGTTAATCGTATACAACCCCACTTGGGTTGAATCGCATCAATGCACGGCGTATCGGGCCAAACACTCCCAATTCACCATACAAATCCAAAACTATCTATCAGGTTGACAACGGAACAGCAGCCCAAAGAGACATCACACCCTCGTCCTTCGCGCACAAAAGAGCAAAACCTGCTCTGATACCACTTGACACGACCCATCCCAATCCCCCCGGGATTACCATGGAATGTGACGTGCTCCCGTCTGACAAGAGGCGCCAGACAAGGGATAACCGATTGCCATTGCCCAAACGGGCTTCCAGAGTGCGTAAGGATCGATGGAGGAGGTGTGCGATGCTCAAGTCTCTGCTGCAGTCGTATCCGGAATCAACCTGAAGGGCATTGAAAACAAAGCTGTGAGTGGACGAAAATAAACAAGTCTGTTTAAAACATTTATAAGACATTTAAGCCCCTCAGTAAAATCATATGCATGCACCAAAACCAATAATCCCATATTTATTTAGAAATAACCAATAGGGCCTTAGCCCGGAAACCAAAGCATAGTTTCAATTTCCAAAAGTAAACCCAAGAGTTATTTCCTAACTCCAGTAATATGAACCATAACCATTATTTTAGCCACTGCACTATACACTCCAATCCGACATCCCTGATGTCTGACGTCCCTGACGTCAATAAGGTCACAATCACAAGGCTACGCGTGCCACTCGGGTCTCAATTTCCGAGTTCAATCCCCGAACCCCGTTCGGGTACAGCATCCCCGATGCTTAGCGTCATAGACGCTGGACGTACTAGACGTCCGTGACCTCTCCGGGGTACCTCATCCGGAGGAGACAATATAATATGGAAGGATCTATACAGTGCAGTACCAAATACATTTTATAGATATCCACATGCAAAACATATAGGTATACATAGATAAAATCCGAACCATTCGTTACGTTTCATCAAACGGGTCTCATGCCCAAATACCGTGAAACGTGCCATAACCGAAATATCATCAAAACCATTTATAGATTCCAGCATGTGAACATATATAAAATGTAAACCAGAAAACATTTATTCAATTCCATTTTAGGGTCCCCGACCCGCAATCACATGTAGAAATCAACTGGGCCCCTGGCCCGATTTCACAAGTTAACTGGGCCCCTGGCCCGATCCACATGTTAACTGGGCCCCTGGCCCGATTTCATAGTTCAACTGGGCCCCTGGCCCGATTTTACTTTATTCAAGTTCGTAACCATTTCATGAAATCATATCCAACCACATTTATGGAAATCGGTGCAAATCCAGAAAATCTCGGTTTACGTGCAAATACGTAATTCACCTCGGAATGCGTGAAATCATTTTAAATTCACCGATATCCAAAGTAAATCATTTAATTATAATTATAACAATCATAAAACAGTTATGCATGCATCGAATTTATGAAACCAATGTCCACTCACAGACCGTTTAACCGAGCGCCTCGATACGCGTGCCATAGGCCTTCCCGGGCCACCTCACTATCACCGGGACTCCCAATCCTGTTCAAATCAATTTAGAGGATCACTAACCTCATCATTAACATCCTATTCAAGTCCCGTAATTTTCCCGAATTTTTAAGTATTTTTAAACTGGATTTAAAACCTTCGGACATCCCGAACAATATCGAGACGGTGTCCGATCGACACGAAACCAATCCCAAAATGTTCGTTACAATGTATAGGATAAAAGTCATGTTGGAAGTTTCCCAGAATTACCTCACACGCGCCCCCACGCGCCGGTTGAACTCCCTGCGCGTGAAACCCACGCGCCGGGTACTGTTCACCGTCGTTCAACCCGAACGACTGGTAAACGGGTCACCGTGACCCGCGGGCCAACCCGATCGGTTCTCCGTCGATACTGGATCCTTTTGGACGGGGTTTTCACCTACATGACCGTCTGAGTTAAACTAGGAGTTCTATGGAAACAACACAAGGAATAACGTCAAAATCCTTACCTCTCCGATCGAGAAGCTCACGGCCAACCCACCGTCGACTGCACTCAGCTCCGACCACCATTCTCGATGAAAACGGTCCCACTAGACTCGTCTCATCCTCTGAGTCATCCTCCCGTTTACTAGATCGAACGAAAGACAGTAAAACTCATCCTGCCATTTTTGACCCGAGAATCGAACTCACGGGTTTAGGCTCCCTTCGCCGCCGTGGTCACCACCGTGGCCACCGAAATGCCCAGTTCGATCCCAGAACTCCGTCCACCCCTCCAGCGCGGTCAAAACACCGGTCTCCATCGACATCCAAAACTCTGAGTTTCGGATCCCCTGTTTTTCCCCTCCGTCGCCGCCCAGCCGTCTCCCGTCGTCTCCCACCGTGCCCAGCACCCAACAGAGCTCACACAGTTCCCTGCACAGCCCAAGGTTATAGAAATGGTGGTGGTGTGCAGTGTGAGCCGTGTGCATTGCTCACGGGTTTGAGAGAAATGGGAGTGGGAGGATGCAGGCAGATTCAATTAAAGAAAGAGGGAAAAAGGAATGAACGGCCCAGATTGAATCTCACCAATGAGATTAAGGGTCCAGATCAAAAGATGAAAATAAGTGGAAAATACTTTATATTATTTAAATCCTATATTTTAAACAATCTGACCAACCAGATCTGATCCCAATAATTAAAGATTAGTGGTCCACGTGTCCCACTCAGAATTCCAGGCCAATCAGAAAACGCCACGTGTCCACGCCTCGTAATGTGTGCATAACGAAACCAAACTTCCGTGACCCATAACTTCGTCGTCGAATCTCCGATTTTGGCGTGCCGCCTGTCGTTGGATTCGCATCGACGAAACCTACGTAACGGTCCTTGGCCCTCGGCCATCGGACATCCCGGTCAAAAAGTCAACATTTCCCCTTCTATCGTCCAAATTACGAAAATGCCCCTGGACTTCCGTACATCATAACTTTCACCACGAACGTCGGAATCGAACGTGCCACCTGTCTATGAACTCGTGACGTCCCGAACTACGTCACGGTCATCGGTCAAAGTCCATTTGACCATCCGAATTAAAAGTCAACGTTTTGCCCACGCCCAGGGGCAAAACGGTCATTTTGCACAATTCGTCCGAAATCGCCCAACTAATCCCAGATTAGTAAATCACAATTAAATATTATTAAATCCCGATATTCGGGACGGGTCGTTACAAAAGGTCATAGTTTACACCGATCACGTAGCGTTGAAATATTTGTTGAGCAAAAAGGATGCAAAGCCTAGATTGTTGCGATGGATGCTTCTCCTTCAAGAGTTTGACTTGGAAATTCGGGACAAGAAGGGGAGCGAGAATGTAGTTGCTAATCATATGAGTCGTCTCATCCATGGCTCGAATGAAGAAGAGGACCACTTGCCCTTGCACGAGACATTCCCCGACGAACAACTTTTCAATATTGAAGCAATCGATCCATGGTACGCTGATTTGATTAACTTTATTGTAACCAAGAAATTCCCTTCTTTTTTGAACAGGTACCAAAGGAATAAGCTTGATAAGCAAGCTAGGTATTACATTTGGGACGAGCTCTACCTATGGAAACATTGTCCAGATCAAATCATTTGACGATGCATTCCCGATTGTGAGGTACGTTCTATCCTTGAATTTTGTCATTCTTTTGCGTGTGGAGGTCACTTTGGGGCCAAGAAAACAGCGTATAAAGTCCTTCAAAGTGGTTTCTATTGGCCCACACTCTTCAAGGATGCTCATGAATTAGTGCTCACATGTGATAGATGCCAAAGGCAAGGTAACATAGGTCCTAGGAATCAAATGCCTTTGAACCCGATTTTAGTTGTTGAGATCTTTGATATTTGGGGCATTGATTTCATGGGGTCTTTCCCACTAATTCTTTTGGTAATGTTTACATATTGCTTGCTGTGGATTATGTATCTAAATGGGTTGAGGCACTTGCCACTAAAACTAATGATGCTAAAATTGTTGTGAGTTTCATTCAAAACCATATTCTAGCTAGGTTTGGTGCACCAAGGGCCATCATAAGCGATGGAGGCTCCCACTTTCAGCAATCGTTCTTTTGAGGCTTTGATGAGGAAGTATGGTGTAAATCACAGAGTATCCACCCCCTACCATCCTCAAACAAGTGGGCAAGCTGAAGTGTCCAATAAGGAGATCAAAGCAATACTTGAAAAGACAGTTCATCCTAACCGCAAGGATTGGTCCTTAAGGTTGAACGATGCACTTTGGGCTTATAGGACGGCTTTCAAGACACCTTTAGGTATGTCCCCTTTTCGATTAGTCTTTGGTAAAGGTTGTCATCTACCTATAGAGCTCGAACACAAGGCTTTTTGGGCGGTTAAGCTCATGAACATGGACCTAGACGCTGCTGGAATTCACCGAAGGTTGCAACTGAATGAGCTCGATGAACTTTGCAATGAGGCATATGAAAGCTCACGAATTTACAGGGAGAAGACCAAGGCCTTTCATGACAAGAAAATTCAAAGGAAGGTCCTTCAAGTTGGCCAACAAGTCTTGCTCTTCAACTCCCGACTCAAGTTGTTTCCCAGTAAGTTACGTTCTCGCTGGTCTGGTCCATTCATTATCACTAATGTTTTTCCTTATGGTGCAATTGAAATTCAACATCCGGTTAAGCGAGAACCCTTCAAGGCGAATGGCCATAGACTCAAGCACTACTATGGGACGTCTCACATCCCCCTTGAGGCCCTCGAGGTCCCTGCACCTGCTCTCTCATGAGCTGCTATCCTCGTCTCGCCTAGACGTTAAATCAAGCACTCCTAGGAGGCAACCTAGCCCTGGTTTGTTCCCTTTTTCTTATGGACGTTTTTCACCTTCTAACTAATGAATTTGTCTTCCTTTTATGCTCAAAACATTGAGGACAATGTTTCATTTAGGTTTAGGGGTATTGGACTTAAGTTTAGGGGTACACAACTCAGTTTCTGTTTTGATTTCCTTGCTGTTTTTTTATTTTCTGCTCTTAATTCCTTGCTGTTTTTTGTTTTTTGTTTTGTTTTTTGTTTTATTTTCTTTGCTGTTTTTTGTTTTGTGATGCTAGTTTTTATGTCTAAACAAGTTAATATGAATGTATAGAACATGAAAATTGCTTGTACTTACTAAGAATCGTTGCCATTGCCATTGAATTCACACTTGCACTTCACAATACCATAATCAAGTGATTAAGCAACCAAAACAATTGAATTTGAGCATACTTAGAAAATTAGTGGAGACTACCATTGTGAGATTTTTGAGCTTGATTTCCTTTCTTTCTGAGTGATCTATTTGTTTCTACTCTCAAACACTCATCACTTTGTTCATAATTGCATGGTCTCTTTCTATTTGCATTGATGTTTAAAGAACCATATCTATTGGATGCTCTTGATTTAATGTGTAATTGTTTATGAGATGTGGTATAGGCTATGTGTGTTTTAGCTCCTAAAGGCCCCCAAGTTTTGAACTGTTCATACTGGCTACACCCTATAATCTGAACTTGTGTTAAGGTTGCATCAAATGAGATTCATGGTGAGGAGGAAATATGTTGATGTTTTGTGCTACTCATACTCATGTGATGGAAGTATGTTTGAATGGAAGAGATCGTTCGTTTATTTGTAAAGTGAGGAAGTTATTGCATGATCTTGGCTCACCTCATATAAACTAAAATGTATCAAGTTCATTAGTGAAAAGAAAAGAATAGAATGCAAAAAAAAAAATTGTGAAAAAAAGGAAAAGAAAACAAAAGAGCAATGAACTTAGAGTTGAGTCAAGTGAGCCAAGTGCCTCAATTAGAGCATTTTTGTGAGCTTAAGCACGGTTTTATCATCTGGTACTGAAGGTCTAAGTCATGACTTATCATGCCTTGATGCGGTTTAGGTTCTTTGAATTCCAACTTCTCTTTTTAAACCCAAGAACCTAGCCCCATTACAACCTTTGAATGAAGGCCTATTAATCTTTTGAATGGTTATGCAAAGGATTAAGGTACGTATCTCTGTTCTTAAACTTCAATTCCTTCGTGAGATCATTACTTACATATAAAGTGATCTTCTTCATTGAAATCCATATGTGATTAACTTGATTTTCTTTACATAAACTCTTCACATATGATTGTTGAGTGAAAGCCTTAGGATTCTTAAGCGTATTGAGTGATACCTAGTGAGGATAAGACTCGAGGCGAAATCTTTCTAGGGTGTTTAGATGACGTTGTTTTCTAGTTTGATCATTTGGGATATTGGTATAAACACTTGACACCTTGAGTTCACAGTTTTGGCATGTTTCTTGGTTTGTGTGAGTTTGTTTTCTATTCTTGATTCTTATTAACTTGTTGATGCATGATTTCTAACATCTTTTGTGTTAAGTAAAACGTTTGTGGGTATCGTGCTGCTATAACCCTCAGGAGACAAAACTCCTCCTACTAGGTGAACCTAGAGGTTTAAATGCTTATCATAACCAGATTGAGTCTTTTTTTTTTTTTTGCTAAGGGACTAGCAAAAGATAGGTTTGGGGGTATTTGATAAGTCACAAATTGAGCATGATTTCAATGATATTTCTTATCCCTTTTACTTGTCTTTTGATTATAATTGTACAAACAATAGGAGAAAATGATCCATTTTGTGAGACATATGTAGATTATGAAAGTTAAGTCAATTCTGAAGAGAATGCAAAAAGAATGGAGGAAATCTGAGCCAAAATGAAGGAATAGCACTAAAATGAAGTTAAGCTCCCTAGCTGAAATCCCAGTTGAGGGCCTCTCGGGTTTTGTCTTTGAATTAGCACTTTTCAATGTATTGGATGTGATTAGCAGCTCATATAATCTCCGGGGGTTCCAATGAGGTGATAGCACATGTCAAGACAATCAAGATTGACCAAGAAAAGGGGTTATTGCCTTTCTTGGTCGAGAGGCACTCCTAATCCTACAAGGAGTGTGTGTGTGCCTTTGTGCATCAGCCTTGCCAGCCTTGTACGCCTAGATTAAGTGGGCTATTTCAGACATTATACCCTAGAATCCAGCTGGGAAATTTGGCCAAAAGATCCATTAAAAGAAGGGTTCTTATTTGTTCTTTGGAACCCAAGAAACTAGGATTTCTTGCCTTATCAAGTTTCTACTTTTTAGGGATTTGGGGCAGCTGTCCTTTGGACAAATTTTCCCACCTTTCTCAATGAGGAATGACATGGATTGACTTGGATAAGAAGACTTAATTATATTCCTAATCAGATTTGAAGTTAAAGATTGCAAGAAATAAGGAAAAGGAAGTTTCTTGGAAATCAAGAAATAATCATAAATCATGGCTAGGGTTAATTTACCCTTAGCCGCAATTTGTAGCCCCTTTCCTTTAATTTAGGGATTGTGATCGGATTTGAAAAGATAATAATTCAATTCCTAGTAAAAGATGAAGTCAAGAAGTGGATTAAAGAAGGAAAAGAAGATTCCTTAAGGAAGAAGGACACAAAAATGCGGCTAAGGAGTTTTCCTCCTTGTTTTGGGGGCTGTTTTTCCCTTTCCTTTAGGGAGATGTTAAGGCAGGTGTTAGGGGTTATAAATAGATGTTTTCTCATTGTTTTTGGACGTCCAATTTACCTCCTAAGGTCCCAAAACTTTGCAAAAATTTCTGCTTAAAGTTTATACACAAAGTAGCCGCAATTTACCTATTGTTCATGCTTTTGGATTCAAGTCTTGCATCTTCTTTGTGACGTGAAGCTTGGGAAAAGAAGAAGTGTTTGTGCCACTTCTCTCACACATCATTCATCTTAGTACTTGTGTTTCTTAATCCCTAATCTCTTTAAGTTTATATGCATTCAATTATGATGTTTGTTAACTTAGTTATGCGTGAGTAGTTTCCTTTAGGATTAGGGTTGTTTGAAGCCCTAGCCATGTTAGTTTATAATTAGATTTCTAGCTGTTGATTATGGTTGTTATGTATGACTGGATTTGTTGGATTACTATGCTTCATGAACTCAATTTATGCTTGTAAGTTTGATCACCTTATTTGCGTATAATTGTCGATGTAATTGCTTGACGGATCACCTTGATGTTTGTGTTCACCTTGCAATTTGTAGCATCGCGTTTAAGAGGGGGAATCTTATTCGTAATCTAAACTCATGACTTCCTAGGATTGCACATCACTTTACTAGGGATAGTGTAGTGTCATTAAATCTTCTTCATATTTCATGCATTATCACACACCATCGATAATAGTTGTTTAAGGGTGGGTACATCACGCTTAAACATGCAATCTAAGAGAAGATAAATGTGTGGGGTGAGCCTTAGCCGAACCCTTGTATGGGCACTTAATTCAGATACATCCATAATTAATCTAATCAATGAAATCTAAGAAGAACTTTAATTGTTAAAGGTGAATAACATGTCCTAATTCGTCCTAATCATCCAATCAACTGTCAAATCAAGTTTTTCATCATTTTGCACTTTTTTCACCATTCAATTTCGTTCTAATCATCACTCAAAACCCCCGAACGTTTTTGTACTTTTTCTCAAGTTGTTTCATTCCAAACTAAGTGGATTCATGTTGAACAAGTCCTCGAGGGATCGACCTTTGCAAACCTACTATACTCGTCATACGATTTTGTGCACTTGCAAAGTATTACATTAGGAGTTAGCATTCATAATTTCTTGGTTGATAAATCTTCTATCAGGTATAAATTTGGATTTTGACTAGGGTGATCAATTTAACTTTGTCCGATGACCGCGATGTGGATCGGGACGTTACGAGTCCGTAGACAGGTGGCACTTCGAAAACGGATGTTCGACGGGAAAGTTTCGGGTGAAAAACTGAAATTGGCACTATTTACACGAACCGAGAAAGGACGACACGTGGCATGATTTGATAGGGGAAAAATCTGGAAGGACCCACCAGATGAGTGACATGTGTCACCCATCTGATAGGCACAGACCCCAATATTTTGGGTTTATCTTCATCCTCATCAGCCATCATCTTCATTTGCTTTTCATTCCCTTAGCTGCGAAAACCATAACCCGTGTACCCAATCCCTCGCAAGTACCCTCAAACCTCACCTGATGCCGTTGACCCGTGAAAGGAAGTTGGAGAGGACGGCAAGACGATCACGACGGTGGCTACGGCGGAGCAACGACGGCCAGGCAAGGAATGGAAGGACGTGTTTTGATGATTGTTGACCATTTTGGAGATTTGGACGAGGTACCTGAGGCTGAGACGAGTTGATTGTGCCTGGAATTGAGGGATGCGGTGGTCTGAGACGGCCGAAAAATCGGAAACGATGAGTTATGTTTAAAAATTGAAAGTTAGATTTTAAGGTTTATTGATCAATTTGATGGACTAGGTTGTGATCTAGGGACTTAGACGAACTCAAGGGATATGATTTCGAAGGAAACGGTGGCCGAAGTCGACGATAGAATAGAGTTGTAGGAGACGTCACTGTTCATCGATCAGGAAGGTAGTTTCTCAGCCTTTTCTCAGTTTTCTGGGCTGGTAGATCGATTCTAGGGACTAAGACGAAGAGGTTGGGATAAAAATGGAGTGGTTCGGTGGTCGGACGGCGGAGAATCGGCCGGGTCACGGTCGTGGGTCTGCGCGACCCAGTTCAAGCTATCGGATCGACTTGGCTGAAGGACAGGGATAAACTGACGTCAGCGATGACATCATCAGAGTGACATCATCATGTCAGATTCGACAATGTTAGACTGACATGTCAGACATGGACCAATGAGAGCTTGACACGTGGCACTGTCAGAGCTGTTAGTGTTGACGTCAGTGTTGACTTTGACCAATGTTGACTTTTGCGTTGAGCAAGCGCGTAGAGGCGCGTGAGCTCATATTTAGAGGCGGGACCAGTGTTATTTTTAGGGTTTCGACGATTCGGATCCAATGGTGGTGATTTCGAGTCTATCGGAGATCGTTAGGCTAGTCAAATCGAGGTTTTTCACCTCGAAAAACATGTCCAGGATATGTTGACTTTTTCGGGAGTTTTGGGGTTTTGTCCTATGGACTTATATATATAGTTAGTGAACTTCGAGTATGATTTGGATAAGTTCAGAAGTCCCGGAGATGGCGGATTAGCCTCGGGGATGCTTACGGTACGCGTATCGAGGCGTCAGTTAGGATGGTCTTTGAGTGGACTTTTGTTTTCAAAATATGATGCATTGAATGCCTTGAATACGTCTATCTGTGGTGTTTATGATTTACGTATTTGCACGTATTTTGAGGCGTATAGTTTTATGTTGAATTTATATGTACTCATGTTTTCTATAATGGTTTGATAGAATGGTTTTGGATTTCGAAATATGAAATCGGGCATGAGACCCATTTGATTTAGAAAATATCGGACTTGGAGTCCATTTGATTTAATGAGATATCGGGCTAGAGGCCCAGTTGATTATGATATCGGGCACGAGTCCCTTTTTTGGTTTATAAATGTGATTTCGGGTTCGGAGACCCTAAGACGGATTTGGATTTGAGTACTTGGATTTCTGGATTTATGATGGTTTTATGGAAATTCTGAGCATGGCCCCTTTGAGATGTTTTGAAATGATTTTATAAAGATGTTTCCCATATACCATCCTTGTATGCGGATATGTGGATGGTCTCCTCCAGATGTCTGGGACACTGGGGAAGTCACCGTACATTGTGTAACGACCCGTCCCCAATTCTGGGATTTGATTAGTGACTAATGAAGGATTAGTGAGGTTAATCGGTGATTAGTTGAGCAAAACCAGACGAACGGTGTAAAATGACCGTTTTGCCCTTGGTCGTGGGCAAAATGTTGACTTTTGACCCGGGAGGTCCTATCACCGAGGGCTGAGGACCATTACGTTGATCGGGTCAATACGAATCCGTAGACAGGAGGCACGCCGAAATCGGACGTCGAACGCGAAAGTTATGGGTCACGAAAGTTCGTTTGTGCTATGAATGCATTATAAGGCAAGGATTAGGTGGCATTAACTGATTGGGCAGATATTTAGGTGGGACCCATAGATGAGTGACAAGTGTCACTCATCCCATTGGCCCATAACCCCATTTTGTGGATCTTCAAATTGATTGGTCCACTTGGATTATTATATATATATTTTCCTACCCACTTCTCATCCTAGCCCTCCATCTCTACCTCACACTCTCATCCTCACCGTCCATTCCTTTTTCTCTCTCACCTGACCATCGACTATCACCTTCTTTGTTTCCATTCACAAACCTGAACATCATTGCACCTCACCCTCCAAAACACACAACACAAACACACAACCGCATCACCATACTTGCACCCAATCGTCGTGTGAAAGGATAATGAGAGATTGATAATGGTGAGGATGGCGGTTCATGGCGGTCCACGGTGGGGGTGAGTCAAATAGAACCCGAGAACCCAGTTTTATTTTGAAAATTGAAGGTTGAGTTTTGGTCGTTGTTTGAGCCCCTTTTTGATTCTAATGTGACTTAGGGACAAGGACAACTCAAGGAGGATTAAATTCAAAGGAAATGGAAGGCTGAGGGACGGGAAAACCTAGCTTGAGGATCAAGCTTACGGTTTGAGCATGGAAGGTATGATTTCATTGGGTTTTCTTGTGCTTTGAATGGCTAGATCGATAGGAATTGAGTAGACAGAGGTTTAGGAATTGAAAGGGGAAAGATTGGATAAAAAATGAGTGAGTTTGGACCCTGAATTTGTAGCGCCGATCCAGACCGGTTCGGTCAGATTCGAACCAAGCAAACCGGGTTCGCAGGAGGTTGAAGATAGTGAATAGTGTCTGGTGTGTGGGCTAACGCGCAGCCCCTTTGGGCGGCCCGTGGGGGCTCGTGAAGCATCTTTTGGGGATGACTTCAACATGACTTTTAATCTATTCGATGTAATGAACATTTTGGGATTGGTTTCGTGTCGATCAAACACCGTCTCGATATTGATCGGGACATCCGAAGGTTTAGGATCGAATTTAAAAATAGTTAAAAATTTGGGAAAGTTACGAGGCTTCAATGAGAGGTTAATAAGGTAGTTAGTAACCCTCTAGATTGATTTGCACAAGTTTGGGAGTCCTAGTGACGGTGATTAGCCCGGTGAGGCTTACAACATGCAAATCGAGGCGGCACCTTAAGACAGTTTGTGAGTGGACCTTGATTTCTAAACTGTGATGCATGCATAAATGTTTTATGGATATGATTCTATGATGTTGATTTGGATATTGGTGAATTATATGATGTCACACATTTTGAGGCGATTTACGTGCTTGCACGTAAATCGAGATTTTCAGTTTTGCATTGATTATTCGTGCTTATAGTTTTGGAAATGGTTTTGGATTTGAAAAGGTAAACTCGGGTTCGAGACCCATTTGTTTTGGAAACCCTCGGACTCGAAGTCCATTTAGTTATGTTTTCGGGCTAGAGGCCCAATTGGTTCTTAAATCGATTTCGGATTTGGAAATATGGAATCGGGCATGAGACCCATTTGATTTACGAACTCTCAGACTTAAAGTCCATTTGATTTAACAAGGGATCGGGCTGGAGGCCCAGTTTGTTTACGTATCAGGCTCGAGGCCCAATTGGTTTGCGTATCGGGCTCGAGGCCCAGTTGATTTACATATCGGGCACGAGGCCCATTTGGTTTACGAAATCGGGCACGAGGCCCAGTTGGTTTGTGAATACGGGCTTAAGGCCCAATTATGGTTTACGATTGTGATTTCGGGCTAGGGACCCATAAATGGATTTATGGTTCATGACGGTTTATGGGGATCGGCATGAACCCTTGAAAAGTTTTTATGGTTCATGACGGTTTATGGGGACTGGGCATGAACCCTTGAAAGGTTTTAAAAATGATTTCAAATGATTTTTCGTATACCATCCTTTATATTTATGGATTGTCTCCCCCGGGGAGGGTCGTTGGCTTGGGTGGAGCCCGGAGTAGTCACGGAGCACTGATTGAGTGGAGCCGCCACCGTTGGGTTCCTTACTTTCAGAAAGGCAATGGATTATAACCCTCAGGGAGGGTCATTGATCTACAGACATTGACCTGGGTGGACCCTTGGGAGACTTGGGATTTGAGACCCCGGGTAGCACGCACGTAGCTTTAGATACCTTGACGGGATTGATTATATGATATATGATAAACATGATTTCTTGGTTTTGCGAAATTGTGTTTTATGGATAATAAATGGATTTGGGCAAGGGCCCGTGTGACTTGAATTTACGGAACTTGGGGCTGAGTCCCTAAATATTATTGTTTAAACATATGTGGTTTGATAAATGGATTTCCTATGCATGCATGCTTTTTAGTGAAGGGCATAAACGTCTTTTATGAAATATGTTTTATAAACTCTTTTATTTTAGTCCACTCACAGTCTTTATGGTTTTCAATGCCCTTTAGGTTGATTACGGATGTGGACTGTAGTAGAGACCGAGACATCACATACCTCCTCCGGATCCTGGCGTACTCTAGAAGTCAGTCGGGCTAAAGGTTTAAACTTTCCCTAGTCTGACACTCTGTGTCAGACAGGATCATGAGCATCCCTCGTTAATCCCGGGGGGATTGGGACGGGTCCTGACACATTGCCTGTGAGGGGTCATTGCACGGAGCGACCGAACCGTATAGTGACTTAGGAGCAAGATTGCTATTATTAGACGTCTGGGACGTTAGACATCTGTGATGTCAGAGATTGACCCAGAGCGACCCCGGGTAACACGCATTGCTTAGACCGTGAGATATGACGTCTAGGACGTCAAGCGTCAGGGACGCTAGGAATCTAGGATGCCGAGGATGGGTATTTGGTAAACATGAATTATTTGATTTATGAAATGGTATTTTTGAATTTAATAAATGAATTTGGGCAGTGACCCACATGGATTTGGATTTACAGATTTTGGTGGATTTTATGGTTTTGGGCTAAGGCCCTAATTGTTTGAGGAAGGAAATGGCTTTGGTTTTTCTTATGCAGCATGGTTTTTAAGTGAAGGGCATAAATTTCTTTTTATAAAATGAGTTTTATTAAACTATTTATTTTCGTCCTCACAGGTTTTATGGTTTTTAATGTCTTTCAGGTTAATTGCGATGCGAGCTGTAGCAGTGACCGAGACATCACACTCCTCCACTGATCTTGGCGCGCTCTAGAGGCCCGTTCGTGCTGTTGGCCTGTGTATCCCTTTTCCGGTCTTCGTGTTATACGTGGGTTAGACGAGTGTCTGGCTTTCGTGTCGCACGTGGGTTAGACGGGAGCATGGCACATCCCACGTAATCTCGGGGGGATTGGGATGGATCGTGTGATATCCAGTGCCTATAATATGTCCAAAACTCGTGGTCTTGATCCCTATAGGATCGTACGAGCTTCAAAAACTCACTGGAACATCAAGTTCCACGTTCCCAAGCCTTGAAGTGCAAACCCGATGTGACAACTTCGCGGTTCTAAGTTCCTCCCTTCACTGTTTCATCATTTTCCTCATAGTTCCTGCATAGATTTTTTTCCTTTTTTTCTTCCTATTTTCGTTTCCATATTTCCTCTCTTCTTTTTCCCTGGTTCTCCCCTTCGTTCTCCCTGTTTTCTTCGACTGTTCACCATTTTCCTTCCTTTCGGTGCACACCCACTGAACCATCCCAAAGTCATCTCCTCTCCCTCCCACACATAATTAGCACATATATATAGGGTAAGTTGGTGGTATGGAAATGGGAAGAAAAATTTAGAACTTTCTAAGGTACTCTAGACCCCTTGCAAAAAGACCAAAATGCCCTTGGTGGCAAAATTACCATTTTATGCTTCACTATTTTGACCCATAACTGCTTCACCCGATATACGATTCAGGTGTCCTGCCTGTCCATGAACTCAGGATCTCGAGACCTTCGTGGCGGCCTTCTCGGAATTCTCAAAAGAGATCCATAGCAAAAAGTCAACATTTTGACTTTTTCCAAGGGAAAATCATCTTTTTACACCTAATTTCACTTTTCTTGTGATTTGGGTCGTTACAACCTACCCTACTTAAAACAAATTCGTCCTCGAAATTTAAAACTAAACCAATTTCATGTCCATTTCAAATTGGACAATTGAGTTGCTCGAAAGTCAATCACCACTATAAGCACAAACATAGCTCAAAAGCTTGCCAATTTCATTTCCAAACGTAACCAACTGTTGTCTTAAGTATCTAGTACCTCATACTACAGCTCAACGTGTAGACTAATATCTCAATTCCCTCCTGAATCAAATCTAGCACAATCCTAAATCCATTACTAACCAGACATTTCCAAAAATCATATAAAAATCACCAATAATCCAATATCACAATAACCCATGTCACAAACCATATTCAATCCAAATCCTCAATCAAAACCAAATCCAGAAACGTAACTTACAGAAAGCACATAAAATATGTAATAAAATAATAATTAAATATAAAATCACCAAAAATTGTATAAAATCCCAATCGACCACATATCACCAAAACCACATAGGAAAACATTTAAAACATGTAAATATGCATGCATAACATTTTAATAAAAATAAAAGTCCACTCACATGTATCGTATACGTAATCAAACCAAATTGCACTCATTTTTGTAAAATCCAAGAACGTCAATTCCTACCATAAATTATGTCTTAAATAGCCCTATATTTATTCCCATAATTTTTCGCGATTTTAAACGAATGAAATTAACACCTAAATATTCGGAAAATCAAAACTGCCTCGAGACGATACATGCTCGCCTAAAAAATTGTACCATTAGACTCGTAACATCGAGAGGACGAACTTTCATGTTGGCCGTATTTTGAGATGACATGGTACGTGCCCCCAGGCACCACCAGAAGTGACTATGCATAGGCCTTACGCGTGACCACTATTCATCATCTTTCTCAGTGCTTCAAACCCAATTTCCTACAAACCCGGCGAGTCCAACCCATTTCGAAATCCAATTTTTTTTTCATCATTTTGCATAATTTAAACATCCAAAATCATCCTAGACTACTAGGAAGAGATATGTGAGCTTAAACGCAAGAGAAACTCACCTCAAAACACAATTCCACATCCTACACTTCGGTCATGGCTCAAACTCTATTCTTTCACCTTTATATCTCTCGTCTTTTTTCATTGGATGTGAAACAATCTCAGACGAGCTCCATGACCCACAACCAAACTTGGCTCCATGGGTTTCTCAGCCATCAGCGTCTCACTCCCTCTTAGTGTCACTCTGTTCTCCTTTCTCCCTCAAACTCTCCTTTCATTTCTAGCCTCTCCTCCCTCACCTCCCTGTTTTCCTCCACTGTTCCCATGTTTTTCTTTCTTTCGGTGCAAACCCACCAAACATACCCAAAAATCCTCTTCTTCTTTTTTTTCTCCACAAACAACTATGTAAATATATATATATATATATGCATATGCGGTAGGTCGGTATTAGGGAGAATAAGGGAAAATGTGGAACCTTCTAGAATGACCTAGGCCTTTCATACAAAATGACCTAGGCCTTTCATACAAAATGACCAAAATGCCCTCCATGTAAAAATTACCAAAATATCCTAAGGGGTTTATTACCCAAATTAACCTCAAACGTTCTCCGATTTTGGCATGTCGCCAGTTTATGAACTCAAGATCCCAAGACCTACATAAGGTCTTCTTGGAATTCCCAAAAGATATCCATATAAAAAAGTCAACTATTTGGCTTTAGAGGGGCAAAATCGTCTTTTACTCAAAAATTCCCAAATTATCTTGCTTCAACTGTCTTTGCCGTAACTACCTACCCTCCTTAAAAAAAATTCGGCCTTGAAATTTTATAGATACTCTATTCTACTTTTCCGAATTCTCATTAATCTAATCACCTTATAATGACATAAACTCGTATAAATAACCTTAAATCTGCAATAAATATCGTCCAAGTTTTATTCAGGGACTTAATTACCACTATAATCACAAACATAGCTCATGAGCTTATTTATACCAATTCTATAACCAAACTTAACCAATTATCAACTCAAGTATCAATCACATCATACTATGGTTCTATGCGTAGGCCAATGCCTCAATTCTTTTTGAATCAAATCCAGCATCAACCAGAATTCATTACTAGCTGGACAATTTGAGTATCCCCCAGGGTTATATCGACATTACCTTGTTTCCATATGACTTCCATCTCAATAGCGTACATATTGTACTCATAATACCTTAAATCATTTTGACTCCTTACTCCATATTCAGGACTAAACCAGTAATCTCACATTTCGGCTCCTTCTCGAGCTCTAGTCATAACTTACGACTCCTTCAAAGTCCTAATCCATAATCATGACCCATGTTTGAGTCCATATCCAATATTTTTTAACTTATACCTTTACTAACACGCTTTTTCAGTATCAAATCCGACAAAAGGACCTTTTCCTCATTCCAACATCTTAACTATTTACTCAACTACAGAACTTATGATTCCGTTTTACCCATACGTACTATTTCTTTATGTTTCTGAACCTTACACATTATCCACACCAACACAATTCCTCCTATAAAGAAGTATTCACAATTTAACTGAATAATCCAATCCATCTATCACCCTCTAACTATCTGGGCGTAACTACTCATCTCATTGTCTCATTACCAAGCCATGCATGGGGCTCGCATCTCGAAGGCATGAAATCAATAACAAAACTTTGAACCTTAGCTCTGATAACAAGTTGTCAGGACTCATCCCTGCAAATATCTCGTAAACCACGCCCATGCCCTGCTCTCGTTCAGTCCCGAACTTCGTGCAATGGCCTTGGAGGGTTATAAGAACCACAAAAAACCATGCGAGTGGACAAAAATAAATAGTTTTAAAACATAATTTGAATCCGAAAGAAAATATGACACAGTCCATGACATCAAAAAACGTGTAAAATATCCATAAAGCAATAAACATCAGTAATCACCTCAACCATCACAGTAGTCAACACAGAACCATCGCAACAATCACACAACCATTTCACGGCCAACCCATCCTCGATGCACAATATCAGTCATCATATCCACTACACTACCAGTAGGCACACCACTCGGGATCTGGAGTCCAACTCGACGTCTGAGTATGTACCTTACTCACTTAGGATCTAGTGCCCAGTTCAACATCTGAGTTAGAACTGACTCAGGATCTGCAGACCAGCTTGTCGTCTGAGTGAGTAGTGAACCAGTCTCACGATCAGGAGCCCCCAACTCGACGTTTGAGACTATAAACCAACAAGCTCCTCGAAGAGGGTTATCCATAATCTTCACAACATTTCACATACCATGAATATCGAGAAACACATACTCATACCACATCTCAATATTACAAATCAAATCCACAATTAGAACCTCGGGCCTAAGCCCAAAATACAACTCAAACTCAAACCTCGTAAAATGTGCCATCTAAATACATAAAAAAAACCATCAAAAAACCATATAAAAATCACCAATAATCCAACATCACAATAACTCATGTCACAAACCATATTCAATCCAAATCCTCAATCGAAACAAAATTCAAAAATGGTACTTACGAAAAATCTCGTAAAATGTGCAATAAAATAATAATTAAATATAAAATCATCGAAAAATCGTATAAAATCCCAATGGACCATATATCACCAAAAACACATAGGAAAACATTTAAAACATATAAATATGCATGCATGATATTTTAACAAAAATAAAATTCAACTTACACGTACCGTATACACAATTGAACCGAATTGCACGCTTTGTAAAATCCGAAAATGTCAATTCTTGCCATAAAATATGTCTTAAGGTCGCTAATAGTCTCAAATGGCCTTATAATTAATCAAATATTTTTTTTGGGATTTTAAACGGATTAAATTAATACCTAAATCTTCGAATAATCAAAACTGCTCTGAGATGATACCTGATCGTCTAAAAAATTGTACCATTAGACTCATAACATCGAGAGGATGAACTTTCATGTTGGTCGTATTTTGAGATGACATGGCATGTGCCCCCAAGCGCCACTAGAAGTGGCTGCGCGTGGGCTTCACGCACGACCACTATTCATCATCTTCCTTAAGGCTTCAGACCTAGTTTCCTGCAAATTGGGTCGCCGACCTAATGAGTCCAACTTGTTTTGAAATCCAGTTTTTCTTAATCTTTTTGCGTAATTTAAAAGTCCATAATCATCCTAATACTATGGAGAAGAGTTATGTGAGCTTAAACGCAAGATAAACTCACCTCAAAACACAATTCCATATCCTACACTTCGGCCATGGCTCAAACTCTGTTCTTCAGCCTTTCCGTGTTCATCTCTTGTCCTTTTTTATCCTTTAACAGCCTTATAGACTCGCTCAACCCTCTAGAATCCTTAATTGGACTTGAAACAATCTCACACGAGCTCCACGTCCCAAGCCCAAAACTTGGCTCCACAGGTTTCTCAGCGAGCAGCGTCTTACTCCCTCTTAGTGTCACTTCGTTCTCCTTTCCCCTCAAACTCTCCCTTCATTTCTAGCCTCTCCTCCTTCACCCCCCTGTTTTCTTCCATGGTTCTAGTTTTTTTCTTTCTTTCGGTGCAAACCGACCGAACATACCCCAAAATCCTCGTCTTTTTTTTCTCCACACACAATTATGTAGATATATATATGGGGTATGTCGGTATTAGGGAAAATGTTGAAAAAATGTGGAACATTCTAGAATGACCTAGGCCTTTCATTCAAAATGACCAAAATGCCCTCCATGTAAAAATTACCAAAATACATTAAAGGTTTTTTACCTGAATCAACATCATACGATCTCCGATTTTGGCGTGCCGCCTGTCTACAAACTCAAGATCCCAAGACTAACATAACGATCTTCTTGGAATTCCAAAAAGATGTTCATATCAAAAGTCAACTATTTGGCTTTATAAGGGAAAAATCATATTTTTACTGAATTTTTCCCAAATTCTCTTTCTCCAACTATCCGGGCCATTATAATTTTAAAGGCATTAATGCTATGGAGATGCTTATTTTGGTGATCCTCTTTCGCCGTATTTGTTCATCACAGCTATGGAGGTATGATAGCAGCAAATTTATGAGACGTTTTATCTTATTTTCCTATACTTTTCTTTATTTTGAATAATTGAGTCTTTGTTAGTAATGACCCGTCCCGAATACTGGGATTAAATTAGTGACTAATGGAGGATTAGTGAGATTAATGGGTGATTAGTTGAGCGAAATCGGACGGACAGTGTAAAATGACTGTTTTGCCCTGGTCTTGGGCAAAACGTTGACTTTTGACTTGGGAAGTCAAATGTACGAGGACCGATGATCGTGACGTAGATTGGGACGTCACGAGTCCGTAGACAGGCGGCACGTCGAAATCTGACGTCGAACGGAGAAGTTATGGTCACGGGATCGAAATTAGGAACTTACATCTCGGGATTCGAATTAAATATTAAATAAATCTAATTGGGAGATTAGTTAATTGTGGGGCCCTTGGATGAGTGACAAGTGTCACTCATCCCATTAGTGGCTTCCCTAAAAAGTGGATCTAGCCTAGGATTGGGTGATTAATTAGGATTAATATATATAATTATTATATGAATATTTTATATTTTTCCTCTGACATTTCTCTCTCCCTCCCCCACGACTTAGCCTTCATCTTTTCTTTATTTTCTTCAAACTGTGAAACAAACACACAACATATACCACCTCACCACCATATTCATCTCTATGTTCGTGTGAGAGACTGTGAGTGAGGACTGAGATAGTGAGAGAGTGACCAGATGGAGTAATGGACGACGGGACACGGCGGTGGTAAGTCAGAACCTGTAACCCATGTTGACCCAAAATTTAGAAGCCTGGTTTTTGTTGTTATTTTGAGTTTCTGTTGACCCTAACATGACCTAGGGACCAAGGCGACACTGTGGGGATTGTTTTCGAAGGAAAAGGGTGGCTGAAAGGGCAGAGAATAGAGCTCAGAGGTCGAGCTTACTATTCAATCTTCAAAGGTGAACTATCGGTTTGAGTTTTGTGTCTTTAAACCTGTAGAACTTCTAGTTGGGTCCATAGGAAGGCATAGGAATTGAAAGGATTGGAAATCGTTGAGAAAATGGGGAGAACCAGGAACGTCGGTTCAGGTTGGACCGGGCCGATCTGAACCGATCTGGACTGTGTCTGCGAAAGGTAGACGATGACACTATAGCAGGCGCGTGGCTTTCACGCGCAGCCCCTTTGGGCGGCGCGTGGGGGCTCGTGGCACAGTGTTTGGGGAAGTGTTCAACATATGAATTTACGTATTCGATGTAACGAATATTTTGGGACTGGTTTCGTGTCGATCAGACATCGTCTCGATATAGTTCGAGGTGTCCGAAGGTTTAGGTTCGAGTTTAAAAATAGTTCAAAATTTGGGAAAATAACGGGGCTTCAATGAGAGGTTAATAAGGTAGTTAGTAACCCTCTAGAATGATTTGGACAGGTTTGGGAGTCCCGGTGACGATGATTAGCCCGGGAAAGCTTATGGCATACAAATCCAGGCGGCAGCGTAGAACGGTCTGTGAGTGGACCTTGATTTCTAAACTGTGATGTATGCATAAATGTTTTATATGTATTATATATATGATTTCTATCATGATGATTATGGATTGGTGATTTATATGATTACACGTATTTCGAGGCGATTTACATATTTACACATATATCAAGGTTTATGTTTTTACACTGATTATACGTTCTTATGGTTTCGTTAATGGCTTAATGAAATGGTTTTGGATTTGTAAAGGTAAACTCAGGCATGAGACCTATTTGTTTTGGAAACCCTCGGACTTGAAGTCCATTTTAGTTACATTATCGGGCCAGGGGCCCAATTGGTTCGTGAATTGATTTTAGATTTGAAAATATGGAATCGGGCATAAGACCCATTTGATTTACAAACTATCGAACTTCGAGTCCATTTGATTTAATAAGGCATCGGGCTGGAGGCCCAGTTGGTTTACGAAATCGGGCTCGAGGCCCAGTTGGTTTATAAAATCGGGCTTGAGGCCCAGTTGGTTTACGAAATCGGGCTCGAGGCCCAGTTGGTTTACATGATCGGGCTTGAGGCCCAATTGGTTATGATATCGGGCATGACTCCCAATTATGGTTTATAAAGGTAAATTCAGGTTCGGAGATCCTAAATGGATTTGGATTTGGAAAAATGGATTTCTGGTTTCATGACGGTTTATGGGGACCGGGCATGGATCCTTTGAAAGGTTTGAAAGGTTTTAAGAATGATTACGAAATGATTTTTCATATACATCCTTTATTTATGGATTTTCTCCTCCAGGGAGGTTCGTTGTCCTGGGTGGACCCCGGGGTAGTCACGGAGCACTAACTGAGTGGAGTCGCCCCCGTGGGGTACCTTACTCTCAAGAAGGCATATATGGATTTTAACCCCCAGGGAGGGTCAATGATCTGCGAACATTGATCTGGGTGGACCCTGGGGAGACTTGGGATTTGAGACCCTAGGTAGTACGCACGTAGCTTTGGAAACCGTGACAGGATAGGTTATATGATATTTGGTAAACATGGTTTATTGGATTTATGAAATGGTAATTGGATTTCAGAAATGGTATTTCTGTATTTTATGGATTTGGGCGATGACCCACATACTCGGATTTACGGTTTTGGGCTGAGTTCCCACATATGGTTGATATGCAATGGATTTGTGTAAATGGATTTGGCCAGGGACCCGTATGACTTGGATCTATGGAATTTGGGGCTGAAACACTCATAATGGTTATTTGAATAAATGGTTTGATAAATGGTTTTCGAATGCATGCATGATTTTTAGTGAAGGGCATAAATGTCTTTATGAAATTTGTTTTTATGAACTTATTTCTTTTCGTCCACTCACAGCTTTTAATGGTTTTAATGCCCTTCAGGTTGATGACGGATGCAGACTGTAGCAGAGACTGAGACATCACACTCCTCCACCGGATCCTGGCGCGCTCTGGAAGCCGGTCGAGCTGAAGGTTTTGAATTGTCCCATATCTGACACTTCGTGTCAGACGGGAGCATGGCACATCCCGTATTAATCATGGATTGGGATGGGTCGTGACATTGTTTCTTTCATTTTATTTTGATCGAGGACTAGCAAAAGTTAAGGGTGGGGGAATTTGATAGGAGCATTATATGAGACGTTTTATCTTATTTTCTTAATCTTTTCTTAGTATGCTTTCCTATGTTTTTGTAGTACTTAGCATGTTTTTTTTTTTATGTTTTGTAGGATTTTTGGAAGCTTTTTACACAAGGAGTTAGTGTGTGACGACCCGTCCCGAATTAGTGGGATTAATTAATAGTTAATGATGGATTAACAAGGCTAATCGGAGATTAGACGAGGATTAGCGGACGTTCGGGCGAAATGACGATTTTGCCCCTAGAATGGGCGAATCGTTGACTTTTTTTTCAGGCGGTCAAATGGACTTTGGCAAATGACTGTGACGTAGTTCGTGACGTCACGAGTTCATAGACAGGTGGCACGCTCGATTCCGACATTCGAGGAGGAAGTTATGATGTTCGGAAGTTCAAGGTCATTTTGGTAATTTGGGCCAAAAGTTGACTTTTGACCTGGGATGTCCGATGGCCGAGGGCCAAATACCGTTACGTAGATCGGGACTATACGAATCCATAGATAGGCGACACGTCGAATTCGGGCGTTCGACAGAGAAGTTACGGTTCACGAAAGTTTTAAGGTGCTATTCACATTGACACGTTTTACGAAGCAAAAGTGGACTTTTGTCCTTAGTAGGGCCCAGATCTTTTCCCTAGGCCCAATGGATGAGTGACAAGTGTCACCCATCCATTGCTTCCATTACACAGATACATGTATATCCATCCCCCTTTCCTGTTCGATCGTTTCACCAACCCAAATAAACCCAGTGAACCCAAATTCATGCCCTTCCCATCTGCATCCACTTGAGGCCATGAAAGGAACTGAGGATGATGGAGAGGATGAATTGACGGTGGAAGACGGCGAACCGCCGTGGACGGCGGTGGATTGCACGGCCGAGGTAAAACGATTTCCTCTGTGTGTTATGAATCTCAAATTTGGGTTTTGGACGTTAGGAAGCTTAGATGTCGATTAGGATGGGTTTAGGGGATTGGTGGGAGGCCTAGGAGACGGTTTTGGAGGTTGAGGATGGCTGGGAAGGCCGGGGAAGACGGCGGGAGGATTTTCGGTGGCTCCCCACTGAATTCCCATTTTGGCCAAGTTAGGCCAAATCGATCCCCCCAAGCTTCTTCTAGTGACCTTAGGAGTGAGTTTTAGCCATTGGTTATGCCCTAAACATAAAATGGGAGTTTTGGGTTCATTTGGATGCTTGAACCCATAGGATTTAGGTTTCTAGATTTTGAGGACATGGTTGGATAGGAAATGAAGAGAGGAAGCCATAGGAGTTGGAATGGATGAAAAAGGACGAAAAATGGAGAAGTTATGCCCCTGAACCAGTCACGCTGGTCCAGTTGGACTGGCCGGCCCAACCAAATCGGACCGGACCGGCTGCTGGAGCTCGGGGATGATTTGCAGTGCTGGGCTCGTGAGGCCCACACGCCGTCCCTTCTAGGGGCGCGTGAGACCCACATGTCGTCCCTTCTAGGAGCGCGTGCGAGCGCGTGAGCTGTCCTTTGAGGGTGGTTCCAACTTGTGAAATCATCTATTTAATGTAACGAATATTTTGGGACTGGTTTCGTGTCAATCGGACATTGTTTCGATATAGTTCGGGTTGTCCGAAGGTTTAGGTTAGCGTTTAAAAATTGTTAGAAAATCGGGAAAATTATGGAACTTCAATGAGAGGTTAATGAGGCTATTAGTAACCCTCTAAATGAATTTGGACAGGTTCGGGAATCCCGGAGGCGACGATTGACCCGGGAGACGATTATGGCACGTGTATCAAGGCGCGGCTTTGGACGGTCTGTGAGTGGACTTGTTTTATGAATTCGATGCATGCATAACTGTTTTGTAATTGTTTTAGAATATACTTTGTGATGCCATGAGTGCATTTGTTTGTAGTAGCCTAGGATTTACGTATTTGCACGTATTTCGAGATTTCCAATTTTCTACGTTGCATATACGTTCTAGGTTTTCAACGAGGGTTTAATAAATGGATTTCGGATTTAGAAACATGAACTCAGGCGTGAGACCTAATTGATTTACAAACTCTCAGACTTGGAGTCCATTTGAATTGACGAGGAATCAGACCATTTGAGCTATACGATCGGACCGAGGGTCCAGTTGGTTTACGATTCGGGTTTGAGGCCCAGTTAGTAGTACTATCGGGCTTAAGGCCCCGTTGGTTGTGAAATCGGACATGAGGTCCTGTTGAGTAATGGTTCCGGGCTTAGGGCCCAATTGGTTGTGATATCGGGCTTGAGTCCCAGTTCGATTTATGAAACATGAATTCGGGCATGAGACCCTGTTGAACTGTGGATTTAGGCCGAGGCCTGTGAAATGGATTTGAATCGGATTCGAGGAATCCTGTTGAGATGAATCTGGTATGAGACCCAGTTGAGAAATGTTTTGAGAAAGAAAGAAAGAGTTTGAAAATGAAATGAACCCTCTATATTGATTATATGGTCTCCTCCAGCGTCGACCTGGAGAGTCACGATCCACAGACCAGAGTGGGTATCCTCATAGGGATCCCGTTCCAGGAGTGGTGGTTACTTATTATGATGTGGTCTCGAACTAGATTCCGGAGAGATATGTGGACTAGATCCAGAGAGAGAGCTCGGACTAGATCTAGAGATTGAGCCTTCCAGATGGAGATTCCTGGGAGAAGACTCGGAGTGAGACCCCGAGTAGTGTGCACACTAGATAGATATGATGACATCGTGACTATATCGGGGATGTGTTCCCTAGGGGCTGTGTGCCCCGAGTTGGCATCTTCTCCGGAAGTGCCTAGGATGGGTTATACGTATGTTGATACGTATGTGGTTTTTAAGAAAAGTGATTTGAGGGCGGAGGCCCTGTGTTTTATGACTTAGAAAGTGATTCGGGGGCGGAGACCCCGTGTTCTATTATTTTATGTTTTAGAAAGTGATTTGGGGCGGAGACCCCCGTATTTGAAGTTGTGAAAGTGCTTTGGGGCGGCGACCCCGTTTGTGATATTTTTAGAATGGTTTTGGGCTAAGACCCACGTGACATGATTTGGGACTGAGTTCTCATGTTTTGATTGATTTATGGTTTGTAAGTGTGATTTCGGGTCGGGGACCCAAATGGATTTATGGGTCATGACGGTTTATGGGGCCGAGCATGATCCCTTGAAAGGTTTTGTAAATGTTTGACAAAGGTTTTTTATGAACATTTGATAAATGATTTTGAATGCATGCGTATGTATTTATGAAGGGAATAAATGTCTTTGTATGAAATTTTTTTTATTAAATTATTATTTTTGTCCACTCACAGTTTTCGTGTTTTAATGCCCTTCAGGTTGATCGCGGATGCGGGCTGTAGTAGAGACGAGACATCACTCCCCTCCTCCTACGATCCTGACGCACTCTGATAGCCCCGGTGAGGGCTAGAGATGGAATTCTCCCTGGTCTGACACTTCGTGTCAGACGGGATCAGGCGGGTCCCACGTTAATCCCGGGGGATTTGGGACCGGTCCTAACACAATGCCTTACAATTTTAGAAATTTAAAGAGGAAACGTAAAAGAAGATTGTAGCATATGTGTCAAATTTTTAGAATAGACTGCTTTTCTCGGGAATAACTAGCTGATGAGCCATACATCGTTGGAAAGATACGAAAGTTTAGTTTTTAGAGAATTTTACAGTTCGTGAATTGGAATTTTTTAGAAGGAGTTATGGAAGTTTCAGTACAGTAAGGTCAAGCTGGTCGTGAATTCAGCATTCCTTCTATTTCAAGTTTCTAATCTTTATCAGGTTTGGACAAATAAAAGTGCATTTTGTTAAGAGAAGGGAAAGAAGCTGCCACAACATAAGGATTAATTAGGTAACAAAGGAAAACGGAAAAAAAGAGTGACTTCTCATTTCCTCATTAAAGGAATTAATACCCACTTTAATCCTTATATTAATACCCATATTAATGAGCAGTTAAGGGGCCGTTACTCTTTTGGGGGATTTGTTCAACTCATTCTTAGAAAAAGAAAAGAAATGGTCAGGGGCATTAAGTAGCAGGCAAGAGTGTTCTCTCTCTCACATAAGAGGAAAAAAAGACATATATATATTTCATTGAAAAGGAGCTCGTAGCTCTCTCCCTCCCTTGTGCTGATTGAATTGAACGTAAGAAGAAAAAGTTTACTGGGAGAAGAAAGGTCCATTTTTGCCACTGGGTTTGCAAGGGCAACATCCCTTTTTTCTCCATTTTTCTCTCTCTTGGAGAAAAGTAGCGACAATAAATTTTTTCTCTCTCTGCAGTCTACTAGGCAGCAAGACAAGCCCACACTTCTTAGATTGGCAGCGGCGCAACAACATCCACATAACCATCTTCCATCATTCCAATTGTGATTGTTTTGTTTGTCTCTCATCTTTCTATCTTTTCTTTGTATTTCTTATTTTAATTTCATATATAATTATATTTTACTTTTCAAACATGATAAATATGTGTAACGAATTTTCATTATAGATAGGGGTGATTTCAAAGCCCCAAATAATTGTTCAATGGATTAATTAAATTTGGAATTCTTTTATCATTGGAGATTGTGTTTTTCTTAACTGTTTAATGGAGAAATTATTCTCGTATTCTTATTAGGACAAAAACTTCGTAAGCATGCTAGGATTTGATGCTATAATATAAGAGAATTTCACCTAATAGTTATTATCTTATATTCATAAGTAATTACTATCAATGGACGTTGGTAATGTTAAGCAAAACTTGGGTTTAACTAAGATGTGATTCATACTTATATTTTATCTAGATAATGTCTAAATTCTTCATAGAGCTTAATGATCTCTACATGTTCATTTGACTTGCGGCTCATGATTAGATGATGTGAAGAGAATGGTTTGAAAGCGGCGCAAAATTTAAGTCAATAAATTCAGGGAAAATAACATAATTAATTAGTGTGGTTTACAGTTAATTCTAGACATTATACTTCACTAGTTTGTAAAGAAATTTCTGAAAAATTAATTTATGTGCATATGTTTGGTGTTTGGAGATTGAACCTTTAGCTAGTTTCTCACATTTCAACCTTACCATAATTTTCATTACATTTGCATTAGTTTCATTAGATTAAATTCAAGTCTCACATCTCCCCTCAATTTCATCATTTTATTTGATCATCATTTCTTTTTCCTTTCATGTTAGTTAGCAAGTCCTCTAATCCTTAGCGTAGAACGATCCTTAGTGTACTACGACTTTTGCAGGGTATTAAATTGTGTGCTAGTAAATAGCACATCAACTTTTGTCGCCGTTGCTGGGGATTAGTAAATTTCTAATTAACTTGTTTTGTTTTATTTACTTTATCGTTCTTTTTTTTTGTTATTTTATTATTATTTTTGGTTCCTAAGATTTGCTTTTGTTTTCAGGCACTAGTTTATGAGCATTAGGGCATTTGGTAAGGATTTCGTAGCATACGATCCAAAACCTAGAAGAACTTTTCGTAGACGCATGAGAGAAGTTACAGAATTTGAAAGATTTAGTTTGGAATCCGAGTTGGAAGAGTTGTACATGGCAGTAGAAAAAAGGTCCATTAAGGAGCTTTCGACCTCAAACTAAGATAATCATGTGCCTCTATGCATTCAATATCCGAGCAGCTCAAGGAAAGATTGACGAGTTTGAGCTGAAGTCCAGTTTGCTTTACCATATTCCATAGTTTCATGCCCTATCTCTAGAGGATTTGAATAATCATCTCAAGGAATTTAAGGTTGTTTATTCTAGTATGACACCAATGTGGATGAGAGTATTCTGAAGCTGATGTCCTTTTCATTCTCGTTGGTAGACAAGGCTAAGGATTGGCTTTATGACTTACCTTCTAGAATAGTCAACTCATGGGACATAATGAAGAAAGCCTTCTTGGAGAAATTTTTCCCTACACCTAAAATTATCTTGTTGAGGAAGAAGAATAGTGGTATTCAGCAAAGTCCAAGAGAGTCATATTCAGCATACTATGATCATTTTAAGACTCTCATTGCATCATGTCCTCAGTATCAAATGAAGGAGGAGTTCTTGATTCAATGCTTCTATGAATGACTGTTCCCACTTGAGCGCCAGATGTTGGATGCAGCAGCTGGATGAGCTTTAGTTGACAAAACCCTGGCCGATTCCAAAACCCTTATTACAAATCGAGCACTGAATGCTCAACAATATGAGGGTGTTGGAGAGCCTTCATGCCAAGTCCATGAGGTAATTAGTAAATCTAATTTAGAAGCTCAGATTGCTAAGCTTACTTATCTTATGTCTCAGGTCTTGGAGAAGCCAAAAGTTCAAGGAGTTGCACAAGCATGTAGCTTGTGTGCTATCCCACAACATGCTACTCATCAATGTGCTCAAATTATTGAGAATGATGGATAGGAAAGTGCCAATGCCATTGGATTTCAGGGGCAGAATCGACCTATGAATGATCTTTTTTCTAACACTTATAATGAGGGTTGGAAAAATCATCCTAACTTTAGATGGTGAGATCCGGAACAGCCTCAGCAAAAAGCTTTCAACTGTCAACCACTTGGTTTCTTTCAGTGACTGCAAGCACAACCTCAACACAGCTTTGGTATGTCACTTAACTATGACGAAATTTTGAAAACACTAACTGCTTCCCATGCTTTTTTGGTTTAGGGCTAGCAAAATCATGCAAAGGAAATATCAAATTTGAAGCTACATATGGGGAAAAATGCTGAATTTATGGGACAAATTCGAGAACAAGGAAAAATCTCTAGTTCCACCATTCCAAATCTGAAAGGGGAGTTTAAGACAACAAAAGCCATCACACTAAGTAGTGTTAGACATATTGAGAATAAATCGAGAGTCCCTAAAGAGGACTAAAATGTGGAGACTGAGATCATAATTGAGCCTGAGAAGGACCCAACCATGGGACAGTTGAGTAAAGATAGTCTAAATAAAATTTGAGTAGCTCTTCCCCTACCAAAAGGGAATTCAACACATCATCGTTTCCTTTCCTAAGCAGATTTGCTGAATCAAAGAAGGAGTAACATGAGAAAGAAATTTTGGATACATTCTAAAAGGTCCAAGTGAACATTTTGCTTTTGGATGCAATAAATTGAGTGCCGGAATATGCTAAATGACGCACCCCGAGTCCATAAATGTACTTTCTGCATGGCTATATTTCCTAAGAAGGTCGAGGCGTGCTAGCAGACATCTGGACGATGACGTCCTGGTGACGAAGCCATTTCGAGTTAAGCGATGCATTTTGAAAAGTCGGGTGGAACCTAACCGGTGTAAAATCGATCACATTCCATCCGAAAACGGAAGCATAGAGCATGGGCGAATTAAATTGATGATCATATACAAGCAATTTACCTGTCAATACCCAAATTTACCGTCAGCTTCACTCCGTGATGGGAGTGAGTGTCAGAGCAGCCACTGAACTCCTTAAAGTGCGTGCGCACCACAGAAACCTGAGGGGTTTAGAACATAAAGGGTGTGTGGACCCAGTTTTTATTTCAGTGTAAAACCATTTTCTATAAACAACATTGAATCCCTCGTTTTAGTATAAAACCCAAAAGCAGTTACAATATACTTGCACGTAATACGAGAAATATAACATCAATCATTTAATAATAATTTAAACGATGCAATTAGATGAGCCATGCAGAAATATAGCCATATGTCATAATATCAACCCACATCATCAATGCTCATGAGTTTCCTCGAGTCTCATACTTTGAACATACAGTAGATATTCTACTAGCGTACCACGACCACCTGGAGGACGAGGTGCAATGCACCGTCACCACGAGTCTCCTAGAGCTTGGAGACATAACTAGTGATTTTTAACTAGTATAGAAAGTAGCGTGGGTGAAAAATCACGTGGAGGAATGGCATGTGGCCTATAGACGGGTGATAAACCTTGAATTGAGCATTATTTTATGCCTTTTATGCTTATATTTTAATGTTTAAATACCAAAAAATAGGAGAAAATAATAAATTTTGTGAGAATTGTGCAGAATTGGATAAAGCTCGGAATTATGAGAACTTAGACAAAAGAATCACCTCAATCGGAGTTATATTGAGAAGTTATGATCGAATGACATGAGGCTACCAAAAGCCACTCAGAAATTCGGTACGGGACTACCGAAGCCATTTAACCAGCCCAAAAGCATATTCGGCAAGCGCCTACCCATTCCTAGTCGCGACTTTAAGTGCGCGTATTCTGATTTCCAGGCGCAACTTCGGTGCGCATCCACCGAATCACTTCAGACCCTTCATGCGACATTGGCTAGCCATTGACCATGGAAATTCAACCAAATTTTAGTGGGTTTCCACCGAAAATCTTTCATGTTCAATTCCAGCAACATTTTCCTTCTTTCTTGTGAAATAATTTGTCCAATTCAAATTAGGATTTGTTTTCTTTTTCCCAAAGGAAACCTTATTCCTTTAGGATTTCAATATTAATTAGTTTAATTATTTTGTTTTCGGATTTAAATTGTGAACTCCTATTTATTTGAGGATTAATTTTCTACTAGAAATAGAGAGACTTAGGCTAATTGTAAGAAGTCGCTCATTCTTTGTACCGAAGCTCTGCTTAACCAAATTTTCCTTTTCCATAAATTCAAGATTTCTCGTGCAAGGTTAATTATACCATACTTCATCCTCTACACCTTCATCTGTGGCATAGTCAGGCTATCCCTGAGTGTCTCAACAAAGAGTTCCCAATCACTTCGTATCCATAAGGTGTCCCAAAGAGAAAAAATGTAACATGGCCTCTTTACCTTATAGTTTTCTTTTGTATTTATTTCAATATTCTATGCGTTCTATGATTCTAGTTTTTGTTATGATTAGATGTTTGTGCTTAATGCTTGATTAGATAGTCGGGCCGTCCCCGAGTCTAATTCATTGAAAGTGTATGTCGGGCTGTCCTCGAGCATGTACTTTAGATAATATGCAAATAACTCGAAAGGCTAGAATTAGAGAATTTCATAGGTTGAAGTTAATAGAATTCATGAATGAGTTAGGTTAAAGATAAGTTGACCATGTAAATAAAAAATTAGGTTAGTTTAGATTAGTTAATCACGTAGGATAATAGAAACAATCAACTACCCCCATAATTAATTAATAAAACGATAATCATGCTTAGGTACCCTTAATCCCCCGTTAAGAACGATCCCTACTTATCAATGTTATAATCTACAAAAAAAATTGTTTTAATTTGCATATATTTTTATTATGCGTTGAGTGTGACTTTGCGTTTACTTTACTGCTTAGTTTTAGTGTATCAATTTTTGGCGCCGTTGTCGGGGATTGAAATAATCTCTTGTATGGTTTTGTTTATGTATATATGTTCATAATGTAAATATTATATTCATACATATTTTTATACTTGTACATAAATTGTAATACTTTTTGTTAGAAACGTTTTCTTTGTAAATATATTTTTTTAAAAAAATTCAAAAAAAATTCAAAAAAAAAAAATCAAATAATATAAGTAATAATTCGTTTTTCAAACTAGTCTCGGCTATAGGTGTATCTTATGTTCGGAGTTCAGATCTTGATCTTTAAAGGAATAGGTGAAGTTTAATTTGTTAACTTACTTCTAAACCCTTCATGGCTCTTAAAAGTCTTGAGGTTGGGACGGAGTTTGTTAACACTTGAGTTATCTTGGATCGAATACATGTCTACCCTTAGTAAGAAATTTTCAAGGTGATGTCTAGGACATGAGATAATGCATGCTATAGGCCAGCTCTGAGAAGTAGGATTTCGGATTTCCAAAATCGTGTTAGCACTTAGAAGTAGGACTTCAAAGTTCCAAAATCATCCTCCCCTTGCATGTATTCTTTCTACTTGGTCACTTTGGACTTGCCCAAACAAGGACAATGTCTCGAAATCCAAGCTAATGACTTGGGCTGCACAGACGTAGAAGTCTTCATCTAAACTTTGAAGCTATGTGACCCATATATAACTTTGACTTCCCAACGTATAAATTGTTTCCTATCAAATGTTTTAGAGTTGCACGAATCCGAAAACCTTTTTCTACAAAATCTTACTTTCGGGAACAGGTAGCGCCCCTTTTGTTTACTTTCTCCTTAACCCTTCGTAATGTGTGGATTTCATTACCTCACTATGTAGACTCAAATTTATGGACATGAGGTTGGGGCAGAGGTTGTAAACACTTGGGTTTGCTAAACCTCTATTTTGAAAACTTCCATCGGTTGGATATGGTGTCTAGGAGGGTTATGACTGGTGACAAGTAGGGCACTAAGAAAGAGGACTCCAATGGAGTACATACTCTGGCTAGGCCTTGGGGTGTTCTCGAAATTAGTCCTTGCTTCTCGCGTTACATCTATCCCAACTGGCCATGATTAACATTGAATGGTGGAGGGGATTGAAATATGTTTATCAGTACGCGCAGGTCATAAGCCTAGGAAAGTACTATGAGAAACAAAGTGGGAAAGTTATAACTCTATCTATTGCATTGGTAGATTGCATACCCGCCTTGCGGTTTCATGATGCTCGGATTTCATCACCGGCCCCGCTATGACTAAGTGAATATAGGGAAGTGATATCAAAGGTCCAATGCATTGTTTTCATGCAATGTCATGTGACACCACCCATCCCAATCCCCCCGGGATTAACGTGGGATGCGTCATGCTCCTGTCTGACACAAAGTGTCAGACAAGGGATAATACGTACCTCAGCCCATACAGAGCTCCTAGAGCACGCTAGGATTGGTGGAGGAGTGTAATGTCTCGGTCTCTACTACAGCCCGCATCTGTGATCAACCTGAAGGGCATTAAAACCATTCAGAACTGTGAGTGGACGAAAATCAATAAATTCATAAAAACGTATTTCATAAAGATAAATTATGCCCTCCACTAAAAAGTATGCATGCATCATAAAATCAATAATCAAAACATTTACTCAATAAACCATTAGGGCCATAGCCCAAAAACCGTAACTCAAAACTAAGTGTGTGAACTCAGCCCAAAACTGTAGAATACCAAAATTCGTAATTCCAAAACCAAGTGGGCCACTGCCTAAATCCATAACCACAAAACCACAAATACCGAAATACCATTTCATGAATCCAATCATCCATATTTACCACATAACCATCCTCGGCATCCCAGATGCCTAGCATCCCAGACGCTTGACGTCCCAGACGTCATATCTCACTGTAATAAGCAACGCGTGCTACCCAGATGTCTGACGTTCCAGACGTCTAATCATAGAATTCTTGCTCCTGAGTCACTATACAGTTCGGTAGCTCCGTATAATGACCCCTCGCAGGCAATGCACCGTGACTTCCTTAGTGTCCCAGACACCTGGAGGAGACCATCACATATCCTCGTATCAATATGGTATATGGAAAACAGTTTTACAAATTCATTTCAAAACATCTCAAAAGGCCCTGCCTTAAATCTCCATAAAACATCACAAATCCATTTAGGGCCCCCGACCCGAAATCACATTTATGAAACATAGGGTCCCAGGCCCGAAATCACATTTATAAATTCGTAAATCTCGAAATACGAGTAAATACGGAATTACGTCAAAAAAAGTGCAATCATGTAAACCACCAGTGCCAAAATCATCATCATAGAAATCACGTATGTAAAAACATATAAAATAGTTATGCATGCATCACAGTTCAGAAAACGAAGTCCACTCACAAACTGTCCTACGCTACCGCCTGGATAGGCGTGCCATAAGCCTTCCCGGGCCCCATCACTAACACCGGGACTTCCAAACTTCTCCAAAACACACTAGAGGGTTACTAGCCTCTTCATTAACCTCCTATTAAAGCCTCGTAAATTTCCCGAATTTCTAACTATTTTTAAACTCGATCCTAAACTTTCAAACACCCCGAAACATATCGAAACAATATCGATCGACACAAAACCAGTCCCAAAATATTTGTTACATCGAATAGATTAAAATTCATGTTGAAAAAATCCCCAAAATGCCCTCCACGCGCCCCCACGCCCAGCCGCAAGTGGCTGCGCGTGAAGCCCACATGCGGCAGTACTGTTCATCGTCAACCCTGGCTGAACCCAGTTCACCTGGTTTTCTAGTTTGACCGAACCAACGAACCGATCCGGCCGGTTCTCAACTAATAACCAACCATTTTCCTCCGTGTTTCTTCCTATGTCATCGTCTCAGCCTAATCTAGAGTTCTACGGACTCAAAACTAGAAAAAAGCTTCAAGATTTTCACATGTGATGCCAAAACCCGAAGCCCAGAATTTCGGTCATCCTCCCCGTCGACTCAGGCCATCCTTTTCCTCGAAACCACGTCTATTGCACTCGTCTAGGTTCCTAGAACATTTTAGGATCAACCCCAACGGTTAACAGACGTCCAAAACTGGTTTCAATTTTTGGTTTCGAAAAGGGTAACGGGTTCTTACCTCCACCGTCGTCCCCGTCGTTCCTAGCTCACCGTCGTGTCATCATCGTGACCCTCAGTCTCTCACTAGTGCTTCCCACGAGCACATGGATGCAAATATGGTGGTGGTGTAGTGTGTCGTGTGTTTTGAGGGTGAAGAGTAAAATGGTGATCGGGTTTTGGAGAAGAAAATATGAAGACTGAAAGGGTGATGGGTGATATCGTTATGGACGGCCAGGATGAGAGGGGGAGATAGAGATGTAGATAATGAGTGGCGGAGATGAAAGGAGAGTGAAATTATATTTTAATTAGGGTAATAATATTTTAATATTTAGATCCATCTTTTAGGGGTATTGACCAATGGGATGAGTGAAAAGTGTCACTCATCCAAGGGTCCCACCAAAATATCTACCCAATCAGAATTAATTAATATTTTATTCAGATCCCGATTCGTAAATCTTCGATTTCGATCCCGTGACCATACCTTCTATGTCCGACGTCCGATTTCGACTTGCCGCCTGTCTATGGACTCGTGACGTCTCGATCTACGTCACGGTTATCGGTCCTCGTACGTTTGACTTCCCGAGCCAAAAGTCAACATTTTATCCACGACCAGGGGCAAAACAGTCATTTTTCACCGTCCGTCCGATTTCGTTAACTAATCACCGATTAATCTCATTAATCCATCATTAATCACTAATCTAATCCCAGAATTCGGGACGGGTGGTTACATCATGTAACTCTTATGTCTTATGCAGGTTCTAACGATTTCCCTCTTATGCATTCACACCATTCTTCATGTAGACTTTTATGTGTTGCATTGATTTGGACGTTTTTTAACTTGTGTTTTTACATATTATTTTTGTGATCTACGTTGCATATTCTTTGTTATACTCTTTAACTTCTTTAATTATTTTCCTATAACATGTTCTTTATACATACAATGCTGTTTGCGTATTTTTTGTTCTCTACATTTCATGACTACCTATCTATTGCCCATTTCTCTTATCTATTGTCGCGATTAGGATATGACTCTCACATTATATGTTTGTTGCATCTCAGGTTCCTATGCATGACCAACACTGGGAGGTGAGTTAAGGGAAACAAAGTTTGAGAATTTGACCTAGGAACCCATCTTGGAACCTACTTTTGAGGAAGTCTACAAATTTGAGTCCTTTTCTTCCCCTAAACACCAACTTGAAAGTGAACCCGAAACTGAGATGGCCCAACGAACGTAAGTCTCTTCGTCAACGTACATGCTCAACTGAGTGTATCATAGGACCCTCCTGCTTTTTTTTTTCCTCTACCCAAGGGAAAAAAAATGACATTGAGCTTAAGAGTGGGTTCCTTCATCGACTCCCAACCTATTATGGGTTACAAAATGAGGATCCGCATAAACACCTTAGAACTTTTCAATTTTTGTACAATAACATGAAACTAAGTGATGTTGATGATGAGCTTTTGCAACTTAAGGAACTTCCCTTCTCTTTGGCGGATAAGGCCCAATCTTGGCTCATGGACTTGCCCGCCAATCATATCACTACTTGGCAACAACTTGCAGACTTGTTTTTGGCCAAGTACTCTCCCACTTCTATGATCACTTCAAAGAGGCGAGAGATCACATCCATTACCCAAGCACCAGAAGAAACCTTTGGTTCATACTACGATCGTTTCAAGGTCCTTTGTTCTACTTGTCATTCACATGGTTTCTCGGAGACTAACGTAATGAATTACTTCTATGATAGTCTCAAACCCATAGATCGAGACCTTCTTGATGCAGCTTCACATGAAGCATTTATGGACTTATATGAGCCCGAATTAAGACAGTTACTCAAGAGTAGGGCCACCAATGATGCCCACTATGGCATGTCTCACAAGAAGGGGGTAAGTGCACTTAATTCCAAGGGTGCCTCAGATGAAAAGATTGAAAAGCTCCAATCTATGCTTGAACAAGTTTTGGAATTAGAAGGTAAAAGGCCATGCAACCTAAGGGACCTATATGTGGCATGTGCCAATTGGATGGACACCTAAGTGATCAATGCTTTCAAGTTACAAACCTAAATGACTGCATGGAACAAGCTAATGCCTTAGGACAATATCAAGGGGGCCAACAATTCAATAACTTTAACAACTATGGACAAGGAAACCGTGGTCATCCGGGATTCATGTGGAGCAGCAATGAAGGATGTTTGAACCCACTAGCTCAACACCAACAAGGGTACTCATGGCAACATTTCATACCAAGACCGATGATGCCTCATCAACCTATGGGTATGCAACAAGCCCCTCCGGCTCATCAATTCTCTAGCCCAGATTATGATAAGATATTTGTACAATTATCCACTTCAATTCAAGTCCTTCTAGACAGCAAAAAGCAAACAAATGAGACATTGAGCACTCATGGCCGTGAAATTTCTGAAATGAAGAAGGAAATTGGTCAAATTGTCGATTTCATGGGACAAGTCAAAGATACGGGGAAGTTGCCTTCACAAATCGTTCCCAGCCCAAAGAACAATGCTTTTGAGCATGCTAGTTATGTTACAACTCAAAGTAGGAAGGTTTTGCACGACCTTATGCCCAAGGAAGACCCAAAATCAAGTTCTATGGAAGCTAGGAAGTAAAATGACGAATTTGTTTAGAATAAGTATGCTAAGATCACCATTCCGAACAAGGAAGTGGCACCAATGCCAACACCATCTAGCCACGACAAAGGTAAAAATCCTATCTTTTCAAATTCTATTCCTACTAACACCTTGTTGTGTCGTGCACCCTTTCCAAGAAAATTTGCAAAACTAAGAAGGATGGGAAGTATGATGAGATCCTTGACATATTCCGGAAGTTACAAGTGAACTTACCATTGATTGAATACATCAAACAAGAACCAACTTTTGCCAAGTTCCTCAAACATTTATGCACTCAAAGACGACAAACTAGAGAAAAAGAGGTGGCTAAGGTAAACGAAACTGTTTCTACAGTTATCCAACGAAAACTTCCACCAAAATTGAAAGATCCCGGGAGCTTTTTAGTTCCCTGCGTAATAGTAACAAGTCATTTGATAATGTCATGCTAGAATTTGGTGCATCAGTCAATGTTATGCAATACCGTATATATGCATCAATGAATCTTGGTGAATTAAAGAAAGACAATGTGATTATTCAATTAGTAGATAGTTCTCATGCATATCCTAGGGGATTTGTAGAAGATGTTCTTATGCAGGTCAATCAGCTTATCTTTCCTGCTGCGTTTTATGTACTTGACATGAATAAGAGTCCTTTGGACAACACACCATTGCTTTTGGGATGTCTATTCATGAGGACTGCAAGAACAAAGATAGATGTCCACATTGGTCTTCTATCCAGGGAATTTGATAGGGAGATGATCGAGTCCAACATCTTCGAAACTATGAGGTATCCTACTACTGGTGTTAATGCTTGCGTTGCTGTTGGCACTGTTGAATCTATGTCGCATGAACACTTGAACCATATACAAGACGATGAATTTAAAATAACCATTCAAGAAGGAGCAGGACTGGCCTAATTCGTGACTGAAGCCCTCTTCTATGCACTAATTGAGGTCCTTGAACCCCGAATCCTTGAATCAGTTATGGCGCTAAATGAAATGCCAAGATATGTAAGTCCGCCGCCTCTCATTCCAATCACTTTTGGTACTAATAAAATGCTTCCATCTGTTGTCTAAGCCCTTGAACTAGAACTTAAGGTACTTCTTGAACATTTGAATTACGCATTCCTTGGAGATAATGACACCTTACCCGTCATTATTTCTTCAACTCTGAAACCTGATCAAGAGACAAAATTTATGACTGTACTCAAAGGCCATGATTGGATGGACACTTGCAGACATCAAAGTAATCAACCCTACCACTTGTGTTCATCGTATCCTTCTTGAAGATGATGCCAAACACACTCGGGAAGCACAAAGAAGATTCCATCCACCTATGATGGAAGTATTTCAAAAGGAGGTAATCAAACTTTATGATTGTGGTGTTATTTACCCTATTTTAGATGGTCGTTGGGTATCCCCTATGCAGGTTGTTCCAAAGAAATCTAGAATCAATGTAGTAAAGATTGGTGAGAATGAATTAGTGCCTCAACGAACCATCACTAGCCATAGAGTTTGCATCAATTACCAGAAAATCAATGCCACTACAAGGAAAAACCACTATCCTTTGCCCTTTATTGACCAAATGCTTGAGAGACTCGCAGGACACTCCCATTATTGCTTCCTTGATGGATCCTCAGGATACAACCAAATAAGCATCGCCTAGGAAGACTAAGAAAATACCACTTTCATGTGCCCTTTTGGACATTTTCTTATAGGAGGATGTCATTCATTTTGTGAAATGTACCAAGTAATTTTCAACGTTGTATGCTTTCCATATTCTCTGATTATGTAGAAAATATTATTGAAGTATTCATGGATGACTTCAGTGTATTCGGAGATACTTTTGAGGCATGCTTAGAAAACCTTGAACTTATATTGCAAAGATGTGTCGATTCAAAGTTAGTACTTAACTGGGAGAAATGTCACTTCATGGTAACTCAAGGGATAGTTTTAGGACATATTGTGTCGGCTAAAGGCATAGCGGTTGATAGAGCTAAAGTAGATCTTGTGCGGTACTTACCCTCTCCCACTTTGGTGAGAGAGATTTGTTCGTTCCTTGGACATGCAAGTTTCTACCGGAGATTCATCAAAAACTTCTCATCAATTTCTAGATCCTGATGTATTTTAATCCAAAAGGAAACCACCTTTGTGTTCAATACCGAGTGCCAAAAGGCCTTTGACAACTTAAAGGAGTTGCTCACCAGTGCCCCTATCTTATATGCCCCAGATTGGTCTTTACCATTCGAACTCATGTGCGATGCCTCCGACTATGCAGTATGTAACGACCCATCCCGAATTCTGAAATTAGATTAGTGACTACTGAAGGATTAGCAAGGTTAATCGGTGAATAGTTGAGTGAAATCGAACGAACGGTGTAAAATGACCGTTTTGCCCCTGGTCTTGGGTAAAATGTCGACTTTTGACTCAGGGAGTTAAACGTATGAGGACCGATGATCATGATGTAGATCGGGACGTCATGACTCTGTAGACAGGAGGCACGTCGAAATCGGACGTCGAACAGAGAAGTTATGATCACGGGATCGAAATCGGGGATTTACGTCTCGGGATCCGAATAAAATATTAAATAAATCTGATTGGGGGATTAGTTAATTGTGGGGCCCATGGATGAGTAACAAGTGTCACTCATCCCATTGGTGGCTTTCCTCAAAAAGTGGATCCAATGAAATAAAATACTATTTTAATTAGGTTTTATTATTTTAATTATTTCGCTCTCATTTCTCTCTTTTTCCTCCCGTGCAACCATCTTCATCTTCTTCAATTATTTTTTTCTTCAAAACCCTATACCCCAATCCTACACAAACACCTCTCAATCATCATCCATTGCTTGTGACCCGTGAATTAAAGTTGGAGAGGATGTTGAGACGAACCTAATGGTGGCCACGGTAAGGACCGTCGTGCACAGTAGCCGGAATTTTGGAAGGTAAACCGTGGGATTCAAATTTTGAGTTTTTTTATTTTGATGGTGTTGATCGATTCTAAACTTAGGATGATATTCCTTGAGCTCTCACGAGCTTGTAGGTGCAATTTGAGACGGATTTGGACATTGGAGGTGACCAGAATGATGATCTGAATTCTGGCCGAAAATTTGATTGGCAATAACATAAAATCCACAGACTTTCTACAATTTCTGGGTTTAAATTTGGAATCCTTGGCTCGAGTAGATGGATTTAAATAGGTAGAACGTCGAATTTGGTTGTGAAACGAGTGAGATATCGAACTTTGAAGTTTGAGGCATCAATGGAGTTTTCCGGAGAAATTCCGGTGAGTTGACTCGTTGCCTGGCGAGTTGACTCGCTAACTATGACCCGTTGACTTTTGACCCGTTGACTATGCACGTGGGCTCAAATTTTGAGGTGGGCCCAGTGTCATTTTAAAGGTTTCGATGATCCAAATCCAATGGTGGTGGTTTTTGGTCGATCGGAGATTGTTAGGTTGGTCAAATTGAGGTTTTCACCTCGGGAATCGTGTCTGGGACACGTTGACTTTTTTGGGAAAGTTTAGGGTTCTTATTATGGACTTGTATAGGTTAGTAGTAACCTTTGGGTATGAGACTCTAATAATGGTTATTTGGACGTGTGTTTCGATAAATGGTTTTCGTATGCATGCATGCTTTTTAGTGAAGGTCATAAGTATCTTTATGAAACGTCTTTTATTAAATGTTTTTATTAAATTATTAGTTTCGTCCACTTACAGTCTTTTCTGGTTTTTAATGCCCTTCAAGTTGATCACGGATGCGGACTGTGGCAGAGACCTAGACATCACACTCCTCCACCGGATCCTGGCGCGCTCTGGAAGCCAGTCGGGCTAAAGGTTTGAATTATCCCTTGTCTGACACTTCGTGTCAGACGGGATCATGACACATCCCGTGTTAATCTCGGGGGGATTGGGATGGGTCGCGTCACAGTAGGAGGAACTACTTGCGGTAATCTTTGCTCTTTATAAGTTTCGTTCTTACTTACTTCAATCTAAAGTTATAGTGTATACAGATCATGATACATGCATCCTTCTTAGTCATCAAGTACTTCAAAGTAACATGATCTGTATACATAATAACTTTGGATTGAAGTAAGTAAGAATGAAACTTATCAAGAGAAAAGGCTACCGCAAGTAGTTCCTTTTCAGTGGTTGTGTAGTTTTGTTGAGCTTCATCCAATGTCCTAGAGGCATAGTAAATGGCGTAGGGCTTCTTGTCCTTTCTTTTTCCTAAGATAGCTTCTACTGCATAGTCGGAGGCATTGTACATGAGCTCGAACGGTAAATACCAATCTAGGGCACATAAGATAGGGGCACTGGTGAGCAACTTCTTTAGCTTGTCAAAGGCCACTTAGCTCTATCAACCTCTATACCTTTAGCCAAACAATATGTCCTAAAACTATCCCTTGAGTTACCATGAAGTGAAATTTCTCCCAGTTAAGTACTAGCCTAGAATCGACACATCTTTGCAATATAAGTTCAAGGTTTTCTAAGCATGCATCAAAACTATCTCTGAATACACTGAAGTCATCCATGATTACTTCAATAATCTTTTCTACATAATCGGAGAATATGGAAAGCATACAACGTTGAAAAGTACCTGGTGCATTGCACAAACTGAATGGTATCCTCCAGCAAGAAAATGTACCAAAAAGGCATGTGAAAGTGGTATTTTCTTTATCTTCCTGAGCGATGCTAATTTGGTTGTATCCTAAGTATCCATCTAGGAAGCAATAATGGGAGCGTTCTACGAGTCTCTCATGCATTTGGTCAATGAAGGGAAAATGAAAGTGGTCTTTCCTTAGGGTGCCATTCAGTTTCCAGTAATCGATGCAAACTCTATGTCCAGTGATGGTTCATTGAGGCACTAATTCATTCTTGACATTCTTTACTACAGTGATACCAGATTTCGTTTGAACAACCTGTGCAGGGTATACCCAACGACTATCTGAAATAGGGTAAATAGTACCAAAATCATAAACCTTTTTAACTACTTCCATCATAGGTGGATGAAGTATTCTTTGTGCTTCCTGAGTGGGTTTTGCATCATCTTCAAGAAGGATACGATGAACACAAGTGGCAGGGTTGATTCCTTTGATGTCTGCAAATGTCTATCCAATCCTGGTCTTATAATTCTTGAGTACAGTCAGAATTTTTGTCTCTTGATCTGGTTTCATATTTGAAGAAATAATGACGGGTAAGGTGTCATTATCTCCAAGGAATGCGTACTTCAAATGTTCCGAAAGTACCTTAAGTTCTAGGTCAGGGCTTGGAAAATAGAGGGAAGCATTTTATTAGTACCAAAATTAATTGGAATTGGAGTAGGATGACTTACATATCTTGGCATTTCATTTAGGGTCATGACCGATTCAAGGATTCTAGGTTCAAGGTCCTCAATTAGTGCATCAAAGAGGACTTCATTCCCAATTTGGGTCGGTCTGGTTGCTTCTCGAATGGTTATTTCGAGTTCATCATCCTGTATATGGTTCAAGTGTTCATGTGACATATATTCAACAATGTCAATAGCAAAGCAAGCAATAACACTTGTAGTAGGATACCTCATAGTTTCGAAGATGTTGAACTCGATCATCTCCCCATCAAATTCCATGGATAGAAGACCATTGTGGACATCTATCTTTGTTCTTGCAGTCCTCATCAATGGACGTCCCAAAAGCAATGGTGTGTTTTCCAAAGGAATCTCATTCATGTCAAGTAGATAAAAGTCAGTAGGAAAGATATGCTGATTGACTTGCACAAGAACATCTTCTACATATCCCCTTGGACCGTGAGAAGGATATGCTAATTGAATAATCACATTGTCTTTCTTTAATTCATGTAGATCCATTGATGCATATATATGTTATGTCATAACATTGATTGATGCACCTAAATCTAGCACGACTTTATTAAAAGACTTGTTACCTATTACACAGGGAACTAAAAATATGATGGGGTCATTCAATTTTGGTGGCAGTTTTCGTTGGATAACTGCGAAAATAGTTTCGTTTACCTTAACCACTTCTTTCTCCCTTATTTTTCGCCTTTGGGTGCATAACTCCTTGAGGAACTTGGCATAAGCCGACACTTGTTTAATACATTCTATTAATGGCAAGTTCACTTGTACCTTCCATAATATGTCAAGGATCTCTTCATACTTTTCATCCTTCTTAGTTTTTGTAAATCTGCTTGGAAAGGGTGCACGAGACAACAAGGTGTTTGTAGGAATAGAATTTGAAGAGATAGGATTTTTACCATTGTCATGGCTAGATGGTGTTGGCATTGGTGCCACTTCCTTGTACGGAATAGTGTTCTTATCGTACTCATTCTGAAAAAATTCGTCACTTTCCTTCCTAGCATCCTTAGAACGTGATTTTGGGCCTTTTTTGGGCATAAGGTCGTGCAAAACCTTCCCACTTTAACTTGTAACATAACTAGCATGCTCATACGCATTGTTCATTGGGTTGGGAACCATTTGTGAAGGCAACTTCCCCGTATCTTTGACTTGGCCCATGAAATTGACAATTTGACCAATTTGCTTCTTCATTTCAGAAATATCATGACCATGAGTGTTCAACGTCTCCTTTGTTTGTTTTTGACTGTCTAGAAGGACTTGAGTTGAAGTGGATAATTGTGCAAACATCTTATCATAATTCGGGTTAGAGAATTGATGAACCGAAGAAGCTTGGTGCATACCAATAGGTTGATGTGGCATTGGCTGCCTTGGCATGAATTGTTGTCATGAGTACCCTTGTTGGTGTTGAGCTGGAGGTTCAAACATCCTTCATTGCTGCTCCACCTAAATCCCGAATGATCGCGGTTGCCTTGTCCATAACTGTTAAAGTTATGGAATCATTGGTGTAACGACCCGTCCCGAGAACCGGGATTAGTAAAGTGATTAGTAACGGATTGGTGAGCTTAATCGGTGGTTAGTTGGTTACGTTTGGCCCGTTAGCGTAGAATGACGATTTTGCCCCTAATTTGGGAAAAATGTTGACTTTGAGTTCGGGTGGTCAATTGGACATTGACCGATGACCGTGACGTAGTTAGGGACGTCACGAGTCCGTAGACAGACGGAACGTCTTCATCGGACATTGGACGGGCAAGATACGGGTCTAGAACGGTGAAGGGCAAAATGGTAATTGTAACTCATAAGTAGGAGCATTTTGGTCTTTTGGTGCATTGGGATTTGTGCAAGTAGATGAGGACAAGTGTACAGGGCTGATTGGGATATTTTGGTTTGGCCCTTGGGATGGTGACACGTGCAGTGTGTGTAGTGGCTTCTAGGGAGTGCACGGTGTGTGTGTTTTTAAATTGTGCGGTGTGTGCAGCCGTGTTCGAAGAAGAGAGAAACAGAGAGTGAGGTTGAGGGAAATCGATCAGGTGAAGAGCGGTGTGAGGTGCTCTGTTTTGGTGAGTGAGAGTAGAGATCGAGAGAGAGGTAGTGAGTGAGGTGAGTGAGAGTTTGAGTGAGGAAAACTGTTGTGAGAATGAGGTGAGGTTTCGGGAAAACACAGAGAAGTGTCGAAGGAGTTTGGTGGTGGTGTTGATGTGTAATTGATCAATCGAGGCTGGTGGTGGTGTCCAAAAGACGGAGGAGACTTAGAGGGGTCGCATAGCCACGGTGGAGCTCACGGCGGCGCCCTGAGCATAGGTAATTTCTCTAATTCCCTTGTTTGCTCTGTTTTTCCCGTGAAGTTCAAATCGATAGTCGTGATGGTAGGGGCTGAGTCGAAGTGGTTGGTGAGGTTTGGTGAGTTCAGTAGGTTCCTAGGAGTTGTTTAAGGTCGACACCGTGACGGGGGAGTACACGGGTGGCCGGGAGGAAGAACAGAGTTTTGGGAGGTTATGGGTTCGAGTTAGGAACGTTGGTTTAGAGGCCGTGTTGGAGTGATTGGATGAAGGGAATGGATTACTGGGTAGAGGACGCAGAGAATGGTGAAAAGAGGGACGAAAATGGTGGAAGGACGGCGGAGAACCTGTCACCCCAGTCCGGAACAGTGCACGGGTTCGAAGTTTGAAGATGAACAGTGCCTGTGCAGGCGCGTGAGGCCCACGTGCAGCCACTTTGGGCGGCGCGTGGGGGCACGTGCGGCGGTTTTTGGGGAAACTTTCAACTAAGTTTTTGGTCTAGATGTTGTAAAGAGTCTATGGGAATAGGTTTCGGGTTAATCGGACGTCGAATCGAGTTAGTTCCGCGAGGTTGAAGGCTTAGGGTCTCGGTTCATTACTTTTAGGACCCGGGGATTTATGGGGAAAATTAGGAGGACCTTAGTGAACGTGTTAGTGACGTACTTTGGTGACTTGTGACAGGATCGGGAGTCCCCGAGGCGGACGAGGAACGTGCAGGACGTTCGGGACGCGAGTGACGTACCCGGTATCTGTGAGTGGACCCCTTCTCTATACTTGAGCATGCATAACTGCTTTTCTATAATTGTTTTATGGTTTTACTCATGATTTCATGTTTATTGAATATGCTATGTTGGTTTTACATAATTGCACGTTTTTCGAGAAATGTTTGAATTCTGATTTTGATGCCATGGTTTTGGGGATTTCAAATGGTAAATGGTTTTCAATGATTATAAAAGGATTCTGGAACATGATTTTTATGATCAAGGTTTTCAGTTTTAGAATCGGATTTCAGAAAGCGGAATTTGGTTTTAAAGTTGAAAAGTGGAATTCCGGATTTGGGTTCGGAACGACGGTTCTGGATGCCGGAAGGGCATCAGACCAGTGATTTCGGATTCGGGTTTGGATATGGATTTAGAAATGGTTTTCAAATGGTTTTGGATTGGATTTGCTGGATCTGGTTATTGGGTTTAAAGACCCGGATATTGTGATTGACGGGGGGACGGGCCTTGATTGGGTTTAAATACCCGGATTGAGTTTAAAGACTCGGGAGTTTAAAGACTCGGATATATTGATATTTCCCCCATAGGCCTGTTAAGTTTAAAGACTCGGATGATTGAAGCCTGGATTGAGTTTAAAGACTTGGGAGTTTAAAGACTCGGATAGGTCCATCAAGTTTGATCGGATAATGATTATTTGGTATTTATGCTTTATGATATGGTTTTATGATGCTTATGACGTGGTTTCTATAACTGTTTTTATGATGATTCTGCAACTATTTTTATGATGATCCTTATGTGATTTACCACTGGTTTCAGCTCATGGGTTATGCATGTGTGTTTTCAAAACGGAGGGCTAAAACCCTGGTTTGATTATAAAACGGTTTTCGAAACTTTTATTCTTTATGGTCCACTCACACTTTTCTATTTTTAATTTCCCTCCAGGTCGTGGAGCTAGCGCGGGGGTTGACGTTGAGGCAGCGTCGGAGGCATAGAGTACTCGAGAGTTTTCTCGGAGTGCTTCCGATTTTTCCGTTGTGCGTATATTTCTGTGTATCGGTTTTTGTTTTCTTAGTGTGGTACTCTGCTCTGTATAACTGCTGACTCTGGGATGTTGTAATTTCTCATGCGTCTGACAATGTAATTTGTGGTTTCTGTGAGGTTGTTTCAGTCTTTCTTTTTTGGGTTTTCAGACGGGAGCAGGGTTTAGTCCCTAATCCTGGGGGATTAGGGGTGGGCCCTGACAGTTGGTTCCCTTGATATTCGCCTAAGGCGTTAGCTTGTTCCATTCCCTCATTGGGATTCATGATTTGAGGACAGTGATCAGTAGGGTGGCCATCCAATTGAGACACTCCACATATAGGTCCCTTAGGTTGCATAACCCTTTTAGCTTGTAATTCCATAACTTGTTCAATTATAGATTGGAGCTTTTCAACCTTCTCATTTGAGGCACCCTTAGAATTATGTGCACTTACCACCTTCTTGTGAGACATGCCATAGTAGGCATCATTGGTAGCCTTACTCTCGAGTAACTGTCTTTCTTCGAGCTTATCTAAGTCCATAAATGCCCCATGTGAAGCTGCATCAAGAAGGTCTCGGTCCATGGGTTTGAGACCATTATAGAAGTAATTCATTAGGTTAGTCTCCGAGAAACCATGTGAAGGACAAGTAGAACAAAGAACCTTAAAATGATCGTAGTATGAACCAAAGGTTTTGTCTGGTGCTCGGGTAATGGATGTGATATCTCGCCTCTTTGAAGTGATCATAGAAGCGGGGAAGTACTTGGCCAAAAACAAGCCCGCAATTTGTTGCCAAGTAGTGATATGATTGGCGGGCAAGTCCATGAGCCAAGATTGGGCCCTATCTGCCAAAGAGAAGGGAAATGCCTTAAGTTGCAGAAGTTCATCATCAACATCACTTAGTTTCATGCTATTGCACACAAATTGGAAAGTTCTAAAGTGTTTATTCGGATCTTCATTGGGTAACCCATAATAGGTTGGGAGTCGATGAAGGAAATCACTCTTAAGCTCAATGTCCGTTTTGTTTTCTTTGGGTTGAGAAAAACAATGCAGGAGGGTCCGATGCTCCACTCAATTGAGCAAGTACGTTGACGAAGAGACTTACGTTCGTTGTTGTCCATCTCAGTTTTGGAGTCACTTTCAAGTTCATGTTTAGGGCAAAAAGAAGACTCAAATTCGTAGCCTTCCTCAAAAGTAGGTTCCAAGATGGGTTCTAAGGTCGGATTCTCAAACTTTGTTTCCCTTAACCCACCTCCTAGTTTAGGCTGTGTATCAAAACTAGCAAAGCGTGGAGATCTGCAAGTTGGAATCACTAGCTTTGGCTTAGTCATGCATAGGAACCTAAGATGCAACAAACATACAATGTGAGAGTCATATTCTAATAGCAACAATAGATAGGAGAAATGGGTAACCGAGATAGGTAGTTATGAAATGTAGAGAACAAAAAATACGCAAACAGCATTGTATGTTGAATGAATGGGTTATAGGCAAGAAAGTAAAGAAGTTAAAGAGCATAACCAAGAATATGCAAGGTAGATCACGACAATAATATGCAAAAACATAAGTTCAAAAATGTCCAAATCAATGCAACACATAAAACTCTACATGAAGAATGGTGTGAATGCATAAGAGGGAAATTGTTAGAACGTACATAAAACATAAGAGTTACGTGACATTGCATGAAAAAAAGGCATGCACCTTTGATCTCACTTCCCTAGATTCACTTAGTCATAGGGGGGCCGGTGATGAAATCCGAGCAACATGAATAACTTTCCTAGGCGTACGGCCTGCGCATACTGATAATCATATTTCAATGCCCTTCATCATTCAACGTTAATAAGGGCTAGTTAGGATAGATGTAACGCGAGAAGCAAGGACTAATTTTGAGAACACCTTGAGGCAAACCTGGCCAGGGTATGTACTCCATTGGAGTCCTCTTTCTTAGTGCCTCACTTGTCACCAATCATAAAACTCCTAGACACCATAACCAACCGATGGAAGTTTTCAAAATAGAGGTTTACCAAACCCAAGTGTAACGACCCGTCCCGAATATCAGGATTTAATATTATTTAATTATGGTTTAGAATGACTAATCTGGGATTAGTTGAGTGAAATCGGACGAATTGTGCAAAATGACCGTTTTGCCCCTGGGCGTGGGCAAAATGTTGAGTTTTAATTCGGACGGTCAAATGTACTTTGACCAATGACCATGACGTAGTTTGGAACGTCACGAGTTCATGTATAGGTGGCACGTTCGATTCCGACGGTCGTAGTGAAAGTTATGATGTTCGGAAGCCCAAGGGCATTTTCGTAATTTGGAAGAAATAGGGGAAAATGTTAACTTTTTGACCGGGATGTCCGATGGCCGAGGGCCAAGGACCGTTATGTAGAGCATGTCGATACGAATCCATAGACAGGTGGCACGCCGAAATCGGACTTCGTACGAGGAAGTTATGGTCTGAAACGTGAAATCGGAGAAGTTTACGTCTCGGTAACCGTGTCGATTATTTTATTCTGAAATGGTGGTTGGAGGACACTTGGTGAGTGACAAGTGTCACTTACCCATTGGCACTATGAAATTAATTATAAATTATAAGCTAAAGTTTCCACTATGAAATTAATTAGGATTAAATCTCTTCTTTTAATTTGGGCCATCCATCTCACTCCCCAGATTGCATCTCATCCGTTCATCTCATCTCCTCCCTTCTATTTCTGATCAGCCTTCATCACTTCCTTACCCGTGAACAAGCAAAACAGGGAGGTGTGTGTTGGAATTTCTGGCCATCATAAATCGTCCTTCCACAACTGTTCTTGCGTGTGGAAATTGAGTGTTTTGGGGAAGGAATTGGCTGAGGGAGAACACGAGGGAACGAGAGGGGCAAACTAAACAGAAAATCGAAATTTGGAGCAATGGAGGGAAATTGGAAATTTTGAGCTATGAGCTCTGAGGACCGAATTTGAGTTCAATTTGAGCCTTCTAGGATTGCCTCGATCACAACCAACTCAAGAACGATGAATTTTGGCAACCATTTGGCTCTGAACTGACTTGGTGACAGAGAAGGAGCTTGAAGATTGAGTCGTGATTCTAGAGGGATTAAATGGTGAAATTGGATTAGGAAATGAGTTTATCTTGGTCCAACGAAGCTTCTTAGTGGATCAATTTAAGGAAATCCAGTGGAATTGATGAAATCCGAATGATGAACAGTGCCGAGATGTTCTTTGATGTTCATCTTCAAATCGTTGGATTTCAGGTAAGGATTGTTGTAATTGGGTTTACGGACCTCTAATTAGAATTAAAACGAATCTATTTGAATGTTCAATTGAAAGGATTGAGGTTGAATTGACAGAGAACAGATCGGGTCATCTCGCGGGTCAACTGGACCCGTTTTACAGACATACGGGTTGGAACGATGACACTGTAGCAGACGCGTGGCTTTCACGCGCAACCACTCACGGCGGCGCGTGACGGCGCGTGGGCATGAATCTCGAGGTGAGGTCAACATGACTTTTGCCCTATGTAATGTAGCGAACATTTCAGGATTGGTTTCGTGTCAATCGGACCCAGTTTCGTTATTGTTCGGGATGTCCGAAGGTTTTAAATCCAGTTTAAAAATAGTTAAAAATTTGGGAAAATTACGGGACTTGAATAGGATGTTAATGAAGAGGTTAGTAACCCTCTAATGTGATTTAGACAGGATTGGGAGTCCCGGTGATAGTGGTGTGGCCCGGGAAGGCCTATGACACGCGTATCGAGGCGCTCGGTTAAACGGTCTGTGAGTGGACATTGGTTTTATAAATTCGATGCATGCATAACTATTTCATGATTGTTATAATTGCTTTTATATGCTTTGATTTGGATATCGGTGAATTTATGTGATTTCATGTATTTCGAGGCGATTTACGGGTTGCGCGTAAATCGAGGTTTTCTGGATTTGCACTGATTTCCATAATTGTGGTTCAGATATGATTTTATGAAACAGTTACGGATTTGATAAGGTAAATTCGGCTCAGGGGCCCAATTGATTTAAGAAATCGGGCCAGGGGCCCAGTTGACTTATGAAATTGGGTCAGGGGCCCAATTGATTTATGTATGTGATTTCGGGTCGGGGACCCTAAAATGGAATTGAATAAATGATTTCGGATTTGATAATCAACTATTTGGACTTATGACAGTTTTATGAAAATTCGGGGCAGGGCCCTTGTGATATTTTGGAAATGAGTAATAAAATGTGTTCCATAAAACCATCTCGATACAAGGATATATATTGGTCTCCTCCAGGTGTCGGGGACACTGGGGAAGTCACGGTGCATTGTCTGTGAGGGGTCATTGTACGGAGCAGCCGGGCCGTATAGTGACTCAGGAGCAGGATTGCTATGATTGACGTCAGGGACGTCAGACATCGGGGATGTCAGATATATGGACCCGGTGAGACCCCGGGCAGCACGGGTTGCTTAATACCGTGAGATATGACGTCAGGGACGTCAAGCGTCTGGGACGCTAGGCATCGGGGATGCCGGAGATGGAAAAATAATAAATGTATATTACTGGATTTATGAAATAACTCTTGGATTGACTTTTGGGATTTGAAACTATGCTTATGGTTTCCGGGCTAAGGCCCTAATGGTTATTTCTAAATAAATATGTGATTATTGGTTTTTGACGCATGCATATGTTTTTACTGAGGGGCATAAATGTCTTTATAAAGGTTTTAAACAGACTTGTTTATTTTCGTCCACTCACAGCTTTTGTTTTTAATGCCCTTCATGTTGATTTACGGATGCGACTGCAGCAGAGACTGGTACATCGCACACCTCCTCCATCGATCCTTGCACACTCTGGAAGCCCGTTTGGGCAGTGGCATCAGGTTATCCCTTGTCTGACACCTCTTGTCAGACGGGAGCATGGCACATTCCACGGTAATCCCCGAGGGATTGGGATGGGTCGTGTCACCAAGTGTTTACAACCTCTACCCTTACCTCATGTTCATATATTTGAGTCTACAGAGTGTGGTGATGAAATCCACACATCACGAAGGGTTAAGGAGAAAGTCAACAAAATTGACGCTACTTGTTTTCGAAAGTAAGATTTTTAAGAGAAAGGTTTTGAGATTCATGCAACTCTAAAACATTTAATAGGGAACAATTTATACGTTGGGAAGTCAAGGTTATATAAAGGTTATATATGGGTCACATTGCTTCAAAGTTTAGATGGAGATTTCTACGTCCGTGCGGCCAAGTCATTAGCTTGGATTTCGAACTATTGTCCCCATTTGGGCAAGTCCAAAGTGACCAAGTAAAAAGAATACATGCAAGGTGAGGATAATTTTGGAACTCCAAAGTCCTACTTCTCAATCCGAACACAATTTTGGAACTCCGAAATCCTACTTCTCATAGCTGGCCTATAACATGCATTATCTCATGTCCTAGACATCACCTTAAAATTCTTACTAAGGGCAAACATGTATTCGTTCCAAGATAACTCAAGTGTTAAAAAACTCTGCCCCAATCTCAAGACTTTTAAAGGCCATGAAGGGTTTAGGAGTAAGTTAACAAATGAAACTTCACCTATTCCATTAAATATCAAGATCTAAACTCCGAGCACAAGTGATCCCCATATAGCCAAGACTAGTTTGAAAAACGAATGATTCCTTATGACAGGACTTGTCCCAACTGGACTTTGATAACCGTGCCCGGTCCTACTCTCGTCTGGAAAGTCAACTGAAGTCCTGAAACTACCCTTCAGCACCTGTCAGACCAGGGATAACTGCATTGATTTCCGCTCATGCCTCCACCTCTCAATCAGCCCCGAACGTCGTGCCACGACCTGAAGGGTCATCAAAAACAAAGGTGTGAGTGGACAAAAATAATATCATTTAAAAATACATTTCAAAAAACATCATTTACGCTCCAGTTTATCAAACCATGCATGCATAGGGAAAAACATATGAATAACAACCACCGGCTTTTCAGCCAAATCACATAACAAGTCAAATTCCGACTCTAAGGCCAAAACATAGGAAAACATAATCACCTGGCCACACAGACCAGAACCCGTACTCAATACCAGTACGTAGTCCCAATCAACATCAATCAGGACTACTCACAAGTGCACAATCAATCAGTCAATCAATCCATACTATTCACAAGTGCACAAACAATCACGTAATCACATCCGCACTACGCGTAGGCCAATATCCAGCCACACTCTCGGGATCAGACACCTATAGGCTCAACCCTCGTGCTCAGTCACATCTGGGCGAACACATCCCCAGGCTCAGACACATCCAAGTGGTACATCCAGGCTCAGTCGCGTCCGAGAAGCTGGCTTATCATAACAACTCACAATCATACCATCATATCCCCCAAGCTCTGGTTGACTAGGTAATCCCCTAGCTCCGACCATCTGGGTATTCACAATCACAATCACAATGAAAACCATCCCGGGATTACATCCCAAAACATTTCAATCAAATCCATGACTTCAAACCAAGTCAAAATCATTCTCAACCGGGTCTCAAGCCCCAAATATCATTGTTACACGTAAATCCGTAAAATCTCATTTGAAAACATTAAAATAATCCAGAAATCATCCTTAACTCATCAATTGAGTCAAAATATCCAATTTGAAACCATTTTGACTCCGGGCCTAGCCCAAAATATCATTTACACATTTTCTCGAAAAGCGTGCCCGAAAGACCGATTAAAATAATCATTAAATCATAATTAATCATGCCACATCATCAAGACATCATTGCAATTACAATTATGCAATCAATCATGTAAAAAATTTAACTATGCATGCATAATGATTTATAAAACAAACGTCCACTCACACACCGTCCAACCCGCTCGCTTTCCGAGCTGCACGTTTTTCCGTAATTTCTGGAAATCCCGAATCCTGTCAAACAGCATCATTATGGGTCACTAATGAATCCAATAATAGCATATTAATTTCCCACAATTTTCCAGGAATTAAATATTAATTTAAAACATAACATAATCCTTTGGACCCTCGAAACATTATCGAGACGGTATCTGATCGACTCGAAATCAACGCCAAAATGTTTGTTTCATCGATTACATTTAAAAGTATGTTGAACACTTCCCCAAAAGTCAACCACGCGCCCTCACGCACCGATTACATTGGCTGCGCGTGGACTCACGCGCCGATGAACAGTACCCCATAATGTTCATCGTCCCAACCCGAAAGCCTAGTAAACGGGTCTGCAACCCACGGAGCAACCCGATCCGTTCTCAATCAATTCGACCCCAATTTCTTCATTTCTTTCACTTATTTTCATCTAATCAAGCTGAATTAAGGATCTGTATACTCAATTTCATGAATTTAGTCCTCAAATCATTCGACTCAAAGGGCATACCCGACGGGTTCTAAATCGGGTTTCACCCAATTTCAAGCTGTTTCATTAAATTAATTACATAGGAAGGATCGTATATCCATTCTAAACATGAATTCACGTTCAATTTGAGTTCATCTTACCTTTAATTAGTCGAACTCAACCATGGAATTTCAGAACTGTCACCAATCGTGTTCTTGCTCATTCTTGAGTCAATTCTCCTCAATTTTGAGCTGCAAACATTCCAATGGATTCCAGAATACTCACTTGAAGCTCAATTTGAATCATTACAGTCCCATTCTTCAATTTCGAATTTTGGAAGATTAAGGCTTCCACGGGTTTGGGTCTTCGGGTTTACGGGTCTGTTTTCCTCAATTGTCCTCTCATTTTCACTCGTTTTCTCTCTGGCTTTCTCTTACCGTCTCAGGTATTATCTGTTGGCCTCCTTCATCGATCAATTTGATCAAATTAAACAAGGGGATTTGGGCGGGTTGTTTTGTTTGTGTTAGGCATTCAAAGCCACTAAGTTTGCAAATATGGTTACAAGTGTCACCAAGTAACCCGTCCTCATCCAATTTAGCTGACTCAGCCAAAGTAACCGTTCATAATTCACCCCACTGCCCAAAATTACCATTTTACCCTTCTATACAAAAATGACCAAAATGCCCCTAACATTCCTCAATCCATAACTTTTCCATCCGGACTCCGATTGATGCACGCCGCCTGTCTACGGATTCAGCGTCCCGAGACCTATCCAATAGTCATTCCGAAAAGTTCAAATAAGGTCCCAATCAAAAAGTCAACTTTCGGCCCTTATAACCAGAGGCAAAAATCGTCATTTCCTTCAAATTTTCCAATTTTTCATTTTTCGAATTTCTGGGTCGTTACACCTTATATTATTTGTAATTTTTTTTTATTTTTTGAATTTTTTATTTTTTGAATTTTTTTATTTCTTTTAATTTTAATTTCAATTTTTTTAAAAAAAAATATTTACAAAGAAAATGTTTCTAACAAAATGTGTTACAATTCATATACAAGTGTGAAAATATGTACGAATATAATATTTAAATTATGAACATATATACATAACAAAATCATATAAGAGATTATTTCAATCCTCGGCAACGGTGCCAAAAATTGATACGCTAAATCTAAGTATTAAAGTAAACATAAAGTCACACTAAACACTTAATAAAAACATATGCAAATTAAAACCCTTTTTCGGTAGATTACATGCATTGATAAGTAGGGATCGTTCTTAACCGGGGATTGAGAGTACCTAAGCATGATTATCGTTTGATTAATTAATTACGGGGTAGTTGATTGTTTCTATTATGTAAGGAACTGTCCCAAATTCCAAGATTAGATTAGTGACTAATCACGATTAGTGAGGTTAATCGGTGATTAGTTGAGCGAAATCGGACGAACGATGCAAAATGACCGTTTTGCCCCTAGTCGTGGAAAAACGTTGACTTTTCATTCTGGCGGTCAAATGGACTTTGACCGATGACCGTGACGTGGTTCGTGGCGTCACGAGTTCATAGACAAGTGGCACGTTCAATTCCGACATTCGAGGAGGTACAGGATCGTCGTTCATCATTCTCTACTTGGTGGCAGACGATGTCAGGTTACATGACGTGGTGAGTGCAACGAGTGTTGTTTGCATTCACATAGGATGGATTTTGATGTCATTGTATTCTATCATTCTTGGTTTTCCACGGTGGAATGCCAAGGATCGATACGAAGTGATTGGGGAGAACCCACAGTCTCGGCATGTCTCGTTGTTGACTAATCTATTTAGATGTGGGAAATGGTCTAGGACTTTGGGCGTTGTGAAGATCCTCGATCGTGGCGTCTATAGTCGGTTGACGTAGTGATGGATCTGGATCGTGATCTTGATGATCCAGATAGGTGGAGAGTTTATTACTCTTACTTGGATGTTTGAGTTGAGGATATTGGGACTGAACTTCTTTTCGAAGTGAATCCCGTATGGTATATTACTCGGGGGAGTAAGTGTCCGACGAGGTCGGATTTGGTCGGCCCTGGATGTGTGAGTATTGTGATTGGCTTTTCTATGAAGTCAATCGAATGTTTGGCGGTAATCAATTAAACAGATATCCAATAGGTTCAGTTTTGGTACGTCTCGGTAGAAGTGAACGAGATTTCGGGTTTTGAAATCAGATTTCTGGATGACGATTCAGGATTTGATTTTGGAACTTGAAAGTGGATTTCTGGATTTGGGTTTTGGAATCGGATTCTGGGTGACGATTCGGGATTTGATTCTGGAGCTTGACAGTGGATTTCCTTTTATGGATTTGGGTTCGGAATGGTTATTCCAAATGCTAGCTTACGGAATGATGATTTCGAACTCAGATTTGGACATGATTATGGATTTGATTTTTGGGTTTGGATCCAGGCTTTCCTACGAAATTGCGGATTCGGATTTGGAAATAGATGATGGGTTGGAGTTTCGATTTGTCTAATCCGGGATTGGACAAGTGAACTCCATAATTGAAACGTGATTGGCTACGACCTGGATGGTTGTAGGCTGATTGATGGGTAGTTGTATGTACCTTATACGTTGTTTGAGGTACGATATTGGGCAGACTTGTCGTGCCTGGTGACGGTATATAGGTTATACCAGGAGTACATTGGTGAGTGTGTTGGTAGTCATCTTAGTTCCGATACCATTGGATTAGTTGAGGTTGTGAACTAGACATTGGATACTGTGCAGTGGGTCATGGTATTTCTGATGGGTCTAGTTACACACAGGTTGAGTGAATTGTTGGTTAGTGTTCACTCAAGTTGAGTGAGTTGGTGGTTAGTGTAACCACGAGGGAGTATAGTGTCAGTTTTCGACTGACGACTATCAAGTGGTGACAGATTGTCGGAGGTGTCAGCGTGGATCGTTTAGTGAGGCCTGATGACTCCCAGGGGGAGCAGACGTCAGGATAAATTAGTGATTCAGAAGGGAAACGTCTAGTTGTTTATGTCAGCTAAAGGGTAGATTTGACAAGTGGGTGTACTAGTGTATACGTGTCATGAGATTGAATTATTTCCACGAGGAGATTGTGGCATCAGGATAGTTGGTGTTTCGAGAACGGAACTAATTAAGGAGGGAAGAACGGTTGGAATTAGGTCGGTTGGAATTTCGAGGACGAAATTAATTAAGGAGGGAAGGTTGTAACGACCCGTCCCAAATTCCTAGATTAGATTAGTGACTAATCACGATTAGTGAGGTTAATCGGTGATTAGTTGAGCGAAATCGGACGAACGATGCAAAATGACCGTTAGCCCCTAGTCGTGGCAAAACGTTGACTTTTCATTCTGCCGGTCAAATAGACTTTGACCGATGACCGTGACGTATTTCGTGGCGTCACGAGTACATAGACAGGTGACACGTTCAATTCCGACATTCGAAGAGGAAGTTATGACGTTCGGAAGTTTAGGGGCAATTTGGTAATTTTGGTTAAAAGAGGTCAAATGTTGACTTTTTGACCGAGAGGTCCAATGGCCGAGGGCCAAGGATCATTACGTCGATCGGGACGATACGAATCCATAGACACGCGGCATGCTGAAATCGGACTTCGAACAGGGAAGTTATAGGTCACGGAAGTTCGATTTCACTATGCACGTACTTCGAGACGGGGATGATTTGGCAAAATCTGATTGGGCTAGATATTTTAGGTGGGTCCCATGGATGAGTGACAAGTGTCACTCATCCCATTGGCTAAATCCCTTAATTTGTGGATCTAAGTAATTAAATATTATTATTTTAATTATTTTATAATTAATCCTAACAACCTTAAATCCTAACCATCAATTCCTTCTAATCTCTCAAATCCTCACCCTTCATTCCTCTTCTCTCATCAGCTACCATCTTCTTCATTTTCCCTCACAAACCCGAAACCCCATAACCCATATCCCTCCATTTTCATTCTTCATTTTCAAACACAAACACCACTCCTCCATCATCCGTCTTTTGAGTGTGTGAGCTGAGTGTGACCGTGAGAGTGTTGTGAGGATGACTGAGGGACTGAGGACGACGGAGGTGGACACGGCGGAGGGAACTCGCGAGGTTGGTTACGGGTCAAAAATGGTGGATGGAGTTTTGACGTGTGTTGAAGGGGTTGGTCGATCCCATTACATTCTAGGGAATGAGACGAGTTCGTAGAGCTCGGATTCGAGGAGAATGGTGGCCGGAAACATGAGATATCAACGGGGGAAAATCGGGCTTACGGTTCATCGATCAACAGGTAATTTCTAGCCTCTGTTTTTAATTTCTGGGTTGAGGGATCTGTTGGGGAGGATGAGACGAAGAGAATGGGACAAACGGGGAGTGTTTTGGTGGCCAGATGAAGGAGAACCGACCGGGTCAACCCGCGGGTCATCGCGACCCGGTTGCAGACCCGGCGAGAGGACAGGGATGATTGATGACGTCATCATGTCAGACTGACATGTCAGAATAGGGACCAATGGGGTCTTGACACGTGGCACTATCAGAGGTGTCAATGCTGACATCAGCGTTGACCAGCGCGTGGGAACGTGTGTGAACAGTGTTTTTAGTGGGCCCAGTGTAACTTTAAAGGTTTCAACGATCCGGATCCAATGGCGGTGGTTTCAGGTCGATCGGAGATCGTTAGGTTAGTCAAATTGAGATTTTTCACCCAGAGAAACGTGTACGGGACACGTTGACTTTTTCGGGAAAGTTTAGGGTTCTTAATATGGACTTGTATAGGTTAGTAGTAACCTTTGGATATGATTTGGACAGGTTTGGGAGTCTCAGTGACAGTGATCGGCTCGGGAGAGCCTATGGCACACAAATCGAGGCGGCAGCTCGGACGGTCTGTGAGTGGACCTTGTTTTCTAAATTGGTGCATGCATAAATGTTTATTATATGTTTTAAATACTTGTTTGTGATGCCATGAGTGCATTTGGATGTGTGGTTATGTATAGGCACGTACTTCGAGGTTTCAGCCCTATACGGGTCTGTATTCCTTTATTGGTCTAAATGAAATGGTTTTAGATTTCTAAAAGGATAAATTCGGGTATGAGATCCATTTGGTTTGGTCTCGGGCATATGACTCTAGTTACAACCTTCGGGTCTAAATCGTGGTCGCGACGGGTGCAATATGCACGGTGATCGACGATACGACGCTCGCCTCCGGATTGGGATATGTTCCTTCCGGAGAGGTCATGACGCACGATTCGTTGTCGGGTAGCCTGGGGAGGCTCGACTTCGGAGTGCTGACGGTTCAGGATATCGATCGGTGATGAGTGCACCATGATCATGTGGTGGTCGCGTCGGTTGATTCGTTCACGGCGACATACCGGGATTGAGGGCGGTCCTGGATGGATGGTTGCATGAATCACTATGATCGGAGTCGTGACTGACCCTTAGATATCGGGCACGGTGCCCAGTTGAGTCATATGTTCGGGCACGAGACCCAGTTGTGTTACACTGATGATTTCGGGTCAGGGACCCTAGATAGATTTCCAAGTTCATGACGGTTTATGGGAACCGGCATAAACTCTGGAAAAGTCATTGTGGTTCATGACGGTTTATGGGAACCGGCATGAACCTTTGTCAGGTCATTATGGATCATGACGGTTCAGGGGAACCGGGCATGAATGTTTATGTTATGTATATATATGTTCATATACTTTCCTTTACTTGTTCTATTATCTCCTCTGGGGAGGGTCGTTGGCCTGGGTGGACCCCGGAGTAATCACGGAGCACCGACTGAGTGGAGTCGCCCCAGTTGGGTTCCTTACTCTCAGGAAGGCTTGTACTATAACCTCAGGGCGGGTCATTGGTCTTCGGACATTAACTTGGTACCTGAAAGACTTGGGTTTGAGACCCCGGGTAGCACGCGCGTAGCTTTGGAAATCGTGACAGGATTGGTTGTGTGAATTATATGCATATATGATGTATGCTATATGATATGATATGTGATATGTGGATACAGGATTTGAGCGGTGGCTCGTGTACTTGGTTTCTTTATGGTTTGAGCCGAGTCCCTTATGGATTTGGGCAGTGGCCCGTATGGTCGTTTTCATTATGGTTCTTTCAATCTTGGTTTTGGGCTTAGTTCCCACATATGGTTTCTTTCGGATAAATGGTTTTCGAATGCATGCATGCTTTTTTGTGAAGGGTACAAATGTCTTTTCTTATAAACTGTTTTTATAAACTCTTGGTTTTGTCCACTCATAGTTTTTAATGTTTTGACTGCCCTTCAGGTTGACATCGGATGTGGACTGTAGCAGAGACCGAGATATCACACACCTCCTCCGGATCCTGGCGTACTCTGATAGCCCGGGAGGGCAAAGGTTGGAAATATCCCTTGTCTGACACTTCGTGTCAGATGGGAGCAGGGTCATCCCGCACTAATCCCGGGGGGATTGGGATGGGTCCTGTCATATTATCCTATGTGATGAACTAATCTAAACTAACCTAATCTATTATTTACATAGTTAACTCATCTCTAAACCTAACTCATTCATAAATTATGCTAATTCCAAAACCTACGAATTCCGTATCCTTAGTTCTATGAAATACAAGCATATTATTTCAAGTACGTGTCAGGAATTTCGCTAGACACTTTCATTGATTTAGATTCGGGAATTTCCCTAGAGATCCAATCAAGCATTAAGCACAATATACAAGTATAACAAAAACCAAAATATTAAAACACATGGAAGATTATTGAAATTCATATAAGATATAAAACAAGAATTATATTAAAGATCAATCCAACAAAACGATATTCAATAGAAAAAGACAATTACAAGTTAAGGGGATCGTGTTACACTTTTTATCTCGGGAATTTTCCTAGGGATGCAAAGTGGTTCAACACTCCTTGGTGAGACAACCGAGAATTGCCTTAGATTGTCGTGGATGAAGGTGTTTGTGGTGGAGTATGGTGTAATTGACTATTCCTAAAGAAATATCGAATTATTGAAGAGGGAAATTTGGCTAAGCAGAACTTTAGTACAAAAATGGGCGACCCTCAAAAAATAAACAAAACTAACTATTTATAGGTATAGGACAATTCCCTAAATCAATTCCTATTAAAATACGTAATACAAATCCTAATGAAAAAGGAAATGCAAATCTTGATTGAAAAGGAGAAATCTTTCTCCTTGTTTTATTTGCAAAACTAATGGCGGCTGCTTCAGTAATTTTGGAAGACGGGCTGTGTAAAAGTAGGCTGGGGCAATTCTTGGGCACATGCTAATTGGATCGGTGTAAAATGGATAGCTAGCCCGCAAGTGGATAGATGGAGACTCACTGGGCTTAGTACGGGACTTGGATCGATGGAAGAAATAATTTGCACGCTAGACTGGTGGAACTGGGCCGTTGAAGAATAAAATAGTGCTTGGGCTGTGTAGGATTTATTGGACGCGCTGAGAGTATGCACAACATGCACAGATGGACATATGGGATTTAATGGGCTGGGCGAATTGATGGAATTCGGCGGCATGCATACTTTTGGGACACGTGGACTTTGTGGCATAATCGGCTGGTGCACGCTACATTTAGTGTAAAATGGAGAAAGCTGGGCCAATTGACGCGTCGGCTGCCGGCGTTGTAAAGTGGGCCACTGGCGCTTGGGCCACACGGAAATGGACAGCTGCTGGATTTGAGAAATGTCTGAGCAAATTGAAATAGGCTTGTAAATTAATCCACTCAATTAGTAATTATATAACTTAATTATTAATTTTATAATTAGTTACTAATTAATTAATTCTAGTAATTAATATTTGAAAAGAATAAAATGAGATATAATAAATATAATTAAGGTTCCAACAAAGTAAAAAATAAAGGAAATTGATATGAAAAAGTGATCAATTAGGTACTTATAATGGGTCGGTGATATGTTACATTTAGTGTAAAATGGAGAAAGCTGGGCCTGTTGACACGTGGGCTGCTGGTGTTGCAAAGTGGGCCACTGGTGCTTGGGCCACACAGAAATGGACAGCTGCGGGATTTGAGAAATGTCTGGGAAAATTGAAATAGGCCTGTAAATTAATCCATTCAATTAGAAATTATATAACTTAATTATTAATCTTATAATTAGTTACTAATTAATTAATTCTAGTAATTAATATATGACAAGAATAAAATGAGATATAATGAATACAATTAAGGTTCCAACAAAGTAAAACATAAAAGAAATTGATATAAAAAGGTGATCAATTAGGTACTTATCAGTGTCCCAGATAATGAACATAATTTTATACTTGCATTTTGTCATATTGAAGCATGTGGGGGAAAGTTTGGTTCCAAGAAAACTGCCCAAGGTGTTAGACTCAGGTTTCTTTTGGCCTTGTTAATTTCGTGATGCTCATACTAAAGATTCTAAAGTTGTTGCAACTTTCCTTCGCACTAACATATTTTCTAGATTTGGTATGCACCGCATAATGATTAGTGATGGGGGAAGCCACTTTTGCAACAAGATGGTTAAAGCATTAATGAAGAAGTATGGAATCACTCACAAGGTATTAACTCCATATCATCCTCAAGAAAATCATCGAACGAACCATTGGCGCTTCACACAAGGATTGGAGTACAAGGTTAGATGATGCTTTGTGGGCTTATAGAACAGCGTACAAGACCCCTCTAGGAATGTCCCAATTTTGTTTGGTCTATGGCAAAGCATGTCGTCTTCCAGTGGAGTTGGAGCACAAAGCTTAGTGGGCAGTGAAGTAGTTCAACATGAACTATGACGAAGCAGGGTTACACCGGAATTGCAAATTTGTGAACTTGAAGAAATTTGGAATGATGCGTTCGATAGTGCATGTATCTACCAAAAAACGGATCAAAGCCTTACATGACAAGATGATCCATGGAAAGACCTTCCAAGTTGGCCAAAAAGTGTTACTTTTTTGTTCACGTTTCAAAATCTTCCCAAGTAAACTTCGTTCTCGATATGGTGGCCCTTTTATTGTTACTCAAGTTTTCCTTCATGGTGTTGTGCAATTAAAATCACTTGATACCGGGTGAAAGTTCAAAGTCAATGGCCATTGGTTGAAGCCATATTTCATAACCCTTAAAGAACAAACAGTGGAGGCGATACCCCTTCATGATCCATGTAACAACCCGTCCCGAATTAGCGGGATTAATTAAGGATTAATGACGAATTAGCGAGACTAATCGGGGATTAGACGAGGATTATCGGACGTTCAGGGCGAAATGACGATTTTGTCCCTAGAATGGGCAAAACGTTGACTTTTCGTTTGGACGGTCAAATGGACTTTGGCCAATGACTGTGACGTAATTTGGGATGTCAAGAGTTCATGAATAGGTGGTACGTTCGATTCCGACATCCGAGGAAGAAGTTATGACGATCGGAAGTTCGGGGGTATTTTGGTAATTTGGATGAATAGGAGCCAACAGTTGACTTTTGACCCGTGAGGTCAGATGGCCAAGGGCCGAGGGCTGAGGACCGTTACGTAGATCAGGACGATATGAATCCGTAGACAGATGGCACGCCGAATTCGGACGTTCGACGGAGAAGTTACGGTTCACCAAAGTTCGAATGTACTATTGCATGTTTTATGAGACGGTGACTATTTGGCAACAAGTGGGCCCCAGATATTATTGGGCAGGCCCAATGGATGAGTGACAAGTGTCACCCATCCATTACCCATCCAAACCAACTCATGCATATCCTTTTTTCCTTCATCGATCATTTTCCATCCACCAAACCCAAACCCGATCACCTTCCACCCCAAATCCAAACCCTTGACCCCTATGATCATTTGTGAGGCCCAAGAGAGTGAGAGGAGGACTGAGGAAGGTGGTGGCTAGCCAAGAACAGTACCGCCGTGGACGGCGGAGGAGGAACCCGTGCAAGGTAATCGGTTTGCCCGATTTTCTCCCTTTTTCATTTTGAACGTTATGGACCGTTTATGATGATTTGAATATGTTTATTTGGTCATTAGGATTGTAATAGGATGTTTTTGAGGAAGGTTAGGGGCTGTGGAAGCCGTGGGGAGGTGTTTGAAAAACTGGACCGTGAGAGCAAGGTTGGACCGGTTGGGTTTTAAAGGTTTTAGAGGTTTTGGTTTATAGATTTCAGTTCCTAGGATCAAATTAGGAGGATTGGAATTGATTAGGAAAAGAACAGACGAAAAACAAGGAAGAAATAGGACTGGACCGGTCACGTTGGTCCAAGTTACAGGGATAACCGGACCGGCCGGTCGGACCGGTCGGCTGAAGGAAGAAGATGACCTTGTGCAGTGGCACGTGAGGACCACGCGCAAATCCTTCCCAGGGTGCGTACGGGCGCGTGATGAGGAATTTGAGGGTGGTTCCAACATGTGAAATCATCTATTCGATGTAACGAACATTTTGGGACTGGTTTTGAGTCGATCGGACATCGTCTCGATATAGTTCGGGCTGTCCGAAGGTTTCGGTGCGAGTTTAAAAATAGTTAAAAATCCCGAAAAGTTAGGGGGCTTTAGTGAGGGGTTAATTAAGTAGTTAGTAACCCTCTTAAGTGATTTGGACAGGTTTGGGAACCACGGAGACGACGGTTGACTCGGGAGAGCCGAATTGCACGCGTATCGAGGCGGCAGCACAGACGGTCTGTGAGTAGACTTTCTTTATGAAATCGATTCATGCATAAATGTTTTATATATGTTTTAATATGTGTTTTGGGATGCCTTGAGTGCATTTTGGTGTGTTCTAACGTATGGGCACGTACTTCGAGGTTTTTGGGCGTGTCTTGACTCGGGCATGAGACCCTATTGATGACCTACGGGTCTGAGTCGTGGTCGAGATGGGTGCTGTGTGCACGGAAACGGACGACGTGACGCTCACCTCTGGATTGGGATACGTTCCTTCCGGAGAGGTCACGATGCACATCCCGTTGTCGAGCATCCACTAGAGGCTCGACTTCGGAGTGCTAACGGTTAAGAGGATCGATCGGTGACGTGTGCACCATGGACACGAGATGGTCGATGTAGTGATGTGTTCACGGCAACATACCAGGATTAAGAGCGGTCTTGGATTGATGGTTGCAAGCATCGCTATGATCGGGATCATGACTGACCTCAAATATCGGGCTCGATGCCCCGTTGGTTTACTAGTTTGGGCTCGATGCCTAGTTATTGTGAAATCGGGCTAGAAGCCCTGTTGACACGACCCATCCCAATCCCCCTGGGATTACCATGGAATGTGACGTGCTCCCGTCTGACAAGAGGCGTCAGACAAGGGATAACCGATTGCCATTGCCCAAACGGGCTTCCAGAGTGCGTAAGGATCGATGGAGGAGGTGTGCGATGCTCAAGTCTCTGCTGCAGTCGTATCCGGAATCAACCTGAAGGGCATTGAAAACAAAAGCTGTGAGTGGACGAAAATAAACAAGTCTGTTTAAAACATTTATAAGACATTTATGCCCCTCAGTAAAATCATATGCATGCACCAAAACCAATAATCCCATATTTATTTAGAAATAACCATTAGGGCCTTAGCCCGGAAACCAAAGCCTAGTTTCAATTTCCAAAAGTAAATCCAAGAGTTATTTCATAAATCCAGTAATATGAACCATAAGGCATATAATATAAACCATAACCATTATTTTAGCCACTGCACTATACACTCCAATCCGATATCCCTGATGTCTGACGTCCCTGACGTCAATAAGGTCACAATCACAAGGCTACGCGTGCCACTCGGGTCTCAATTTCCGAGTTCATTCCCCGAACCCCGTTCGGGTACAGCATCCCCGATGCTTAGCGTCATAGACGCTGGACGTACTAGACGTCCGTGACCTCTCCGGGGTACCTCGCCGGAGGAGACAATATAATATGGAAGGATCTATACAGTGCAGTACTAAATACATTTTATCGATATCCACATGCAAAACATATAGGTATACATAGGTAAAATCCGAACCGATTGTTACATTTCATCAAACGGGTCTCATGCCCAAAACCGTAAAACGTGCCATGACCGAAACATCATCAAAACCATTTATAGATTCCAGCATGTGAACATATATAAAATGTAAACCAGGAAACATTTATTCAATTCCATTTAGGGTCCCCGACCCGCAATCACATGTAGAAATCAACTGGGCCCCTGGCCCGATTTCACAAGTTAACTGGGCCCCTAGCCCGATCCACATGTTAACTGGGCCCCTGGCCCGATTTCATAGTTCAACTGGGCCCCTGACCCGATTTTACATTATTCAAGTTCGTAACCGTTTCATGAAATCATATCCAACCATATTTATGGAAATCGGTGCAAATCCAGAAAACCTCGGTTTACGTGCAAATACGTAATTCACCTCGAAATACGTGAAATCATTTTAAATTCACCGATATCCAAAGTAAATCATTTAATAATAATTATAACAATCATAAAACAGTTATGCATGCATCGAATTTATGAAACCAATGTCCACTCACATACCGTTTAACCGAGCGCCTCGATACGCGTGCCATAGGCCTTCCCGGGCCACACCACTATCACCGGGACTCCCAATCCTGTCCAAATCACATTAGAGGATCACTAACCTCATCATTAACATCCTATTCAAGTCTCGTAATTTTCCCGAATTTTTAAGTATTTTTAAACTCGATTTAAAACCTTCGGACATCCCGAACAATATCGAGACGGTGTCCGATCGACACGAAACCAATCCCAAAATGTTCGTTACAATGTATAGGATAAAAGTCATGTTGACCTCACCTCGAGATTCGTGTCCACGTGCCGTCACGCGCCGCCGTGAGTGGCTGCGCGTGAAAGCCACGCGCCTGCTACAGTGACTGCTACAGTGTTCCTTCTTCACCCGTTTGTCTGGTAAACGGGTTGGAAAGCCCGCGATAGGATCCGGTTCAATCACCCTCAATTCGATATCAATTCAATCCGTTCTTGATCCTACAACAATCATCAATCCACCAATTTCAGTTCTGTGTCCATGATTAGCATCAACCATCGATCAATCGTGTCGACAACCCGTGATCACCCAAAACGGGTCGATCACCAAAACTCCTCCAATCCTTAACCATTATCAAATTAACTTCACAGGAAGTTAATAAGGACTAATACGAACTAATTAGCATAATTAATTGAACTCGACAATACCTCAATCGTCACAACTCAAGCTTGAGTTTTCCGGCCGTCCACCACGTCCGTTCACGGCCCTAGGAGCTCCCAAGCTTGCCCCATTTGATCTGGTTCGACGCGTTGAAGTTCCAGAAAGCTTAATCCATCATCAATTAGGCTTGGGCTGGCCTAAAACTGGAAGTTCAAATTTGAATTTCCCAGAAAACCAGTTTCGGGGTTTTGAGCATTCCACCACCATTTCCACTCCAATTTTCCCTCTCTCAATCTCAGTGAACTGCCCACGACTCACTCTTCATTCTTTTAATTCAATTTAGCCGTTAAAGGCATCCAAAAGTATCCAATTTCCACTGTGTAATGTTCCCCTGCACTATCCCAAAACAATAGAAAACCCAGTGCCATGTCGTGCAACCGATGCCAGCACAATCCCTATGTGCAATTCCACCTCAAACCGTCCCAATCCAGCCATTTAATTGATAAACAATCAAGGGATCGATCGTACAAAGTATCCACTACACGGCCAGTGCAATGAAACAGTACCCCCCGTGTGAAATTACAATTCTGCCCTTGTGCAGAAAATTACCAAAATGCCCCTCACGCATCTTGACCCGTAACTCGGTCATACGGACTCCGATTGATGCGTGCCACCTGTCATTGGATTCGTATCGACGATACCTACGTAACGGTTCTTGGCCCTCGGCCATCGGACATCCCGGTCGAAAAGTCAACATTCACCCTTATATCGTCCAAATTACGAAAATGCCCCTAGACTTCCGTACATCTTAACTTTCACCACAAACGTCGGAACCGAACGTGCCACCTGTCTATGAACTCGTGACGTCCCGAACTACGTCACGGTCATCGGTCAAAGTCCATTTGACCATCCGAATTAAAAGTCAACGTTTTGCTCACGCCCAAGGGCAAAACGGTCATTTTGCACAATTCGTCCGAAATCGCTCAACTAATCCCAGATTAGTAAATCACAATTAAATATTATTAAATCCCGATATTCAGGACGGGTCGTTACACCTGTTGAGTCTTATGTTCGGGCAGGAGGCTCAGTTACTTTTTGTTATCGGGCGTGAGTCCCGCTTTATGGGTTGCTATACTAGTATGTATATACCCTCCTTACGAGCTTATTGATTAGTCTCCTCCAGACGTCGACTTGGAGAGTCACGATCCATAGACCATAGTGGGTATCCCCATAGGGATCCCGTTCCAGGAGTGGGCGTTACGATGTGGTCCCGGACCAGATTCCGGAGAGATGATCAGACTAGGTCCGAAGATGAGCCTCCCAGATGGAGAATTCCTGGGAGAAGACTCGGAGTGAGACCCCGAGTAGTATGCATACTTATATATATAGAGACATCGTGACTATATCGGGGATGTGTCCCTAGGGGCTGTGGGCCCCTAGTTGACATCTTCTCCCGAAGTGCCTAGGATGGGTTATATATGTATATATGTACGAGTTTTCACTGAGATGACGTTGGGCTGAGAGCCACATGAGATGGCTTGGGGACGAGTTCCCACTTGTGTTGGTTTGGGCGGAGGTCCTATATATTGATTGACGGATTTCGGGCCAAGGCCCAAATGGTTTTACGGTTCATGACGGTTTATGGGGAATCGGGCATGAACCCTATAAATGGTTTTCGAATGCATGCATATGTTTTTAATGAAGGGCATAAAGGTCTTTTATGAAATATTTTATAAAATATTTGTTTTGTCCACTCACAGTTTTTGTGTTTTGAATGCCCTTCAGGTTGATCGCGGATGCGGTCTGTAGTAGAGACGAGACATCGCATTCCTCCTTCGGATCCTGGCATACTCTGATAGCCCTAATTGGGCAAAGGACGGAAATATCCTTGGTCTGACATTTTGTGTCAGACAGGAGCAGGCACATCCCACGGTAATCCCGAGGGATGTGGGACGAGTCTTGTCAATCCAGTCCAAATGAGTGAATAGATGAAGCACCCATTCTAGGTTGAATGGACATTAAACTTCAAGCACTTCTTGGGAGGCAACCCAATGTTGGGAAGTAGAGGAGCCATCAAACGGAGATTTTCTTTCTTACACCCTTCACTCTCTTTACTATTAGTTACTTTTTGTCTTTATTGCTTTATTTTCGTAAATCAATTCTCCTTACTTAAATTCTATGCTTTCACTTTCATAGATTCTATGCTTTCACTTTCATACATTGAGGACAATGTCAGATTTAAGTGTGGGGGAAGGTTTACAACTTTATTGAGTCTTATTTAAAAAATCAAAGAAAAAATTCTAAAAATAACAAAAACCGAAAGAGATTTTCTGTGTTTTAGCCTTTAGTCTTGAGTCTTTTTGTTTAACTTAGTGTTTTAACGAGTCTTAGGATGCCCTTTAACCCGCCGATGATAAGAATGGTGGATAAATAAAGACAACATGGCTAAAAGATGATTGCTACAACTTGAATTCATTTGTTAATACTTTATGATTAAGTGTTTATGGCATGTAGTAGATGATGCATGTTAAACTGGTACAGAACGAGCATGTTAAGATATGCATGAATCATAAGAACCCTATGTGAGCTTTAGAGCCTTATATATTTCTTGATTGAGTGATTCATAGGAGTTCTTTGTTTAAATTGATATATATATATATGTCTCATAACTGCTTGTCATAAATTTTAATGAACTCTAGACTATTAGAACTTATTCTATGTGATTTTCAAAGCTTTTAAGTCAATAAACTCTCTGATCGTGGATATGATGAAAGTAATAAGGTTAACACCACTTATCCAAATATCCGAGCCCTACTTGATCACATAAGTGTGATCCCCCTAGTTTACTCACTTTGAGCCTACATTAAGCCTTTCTTTCATCACCCTAAACATCTATTCACGTAAGCCTAGTATAAGACATCCTTTACCCTTATTCCTTGGACTTGGTTGAAGAACATAAAGATGGCGTGAGATACACGAAAGTGATTTGATGAATGAAGACTTATATGTAAGTATAGGGAATGACTTACTCAAACTATGTTTGTATTCATTGCATTACCTTTCAAAAGAAAAAAAAATGGATGAATAAAAAACAAATAAAAAAAATGAAGAATAAAAGTTTTATGAGGTACAAAAATTAAGTGTTGAGCTAAGTCCACTATGCTTGTGATTTGGAACAATGAAAATTGGAGTCCTACATGAAGATCAAGGCCCAACAAGTTGATACTTAGCCTATGACTATGGAAAACACTTATAACTATGTGATGGAGCCTTTGGTTGAGTCCTGAAATAAAATTTAACACAATTATCCTAAAATTCCTTGCCTCTACACCTAGTGTAACGACCCGAACCGAGAATAATAATATTTTAATGTAAAAAGACTATTTTGCCCCTGAAGGGGGGGGGGGGGGAAACTTTGACTTTTGACCTGGGAAATAATTTGGACTTTGACCCATGACTATGACGTAGGTCGGGACGTCACGAATCCGTAGTCAGGCGGCACGCCGAAATCGGAGTTCGTATGAAGAAGTTATGGTCAAGGAAGCGTTTCAGCGGAATTTACGAACCGAGAACAACGGAATAAAATATTAATTTATTACTGGAATCCGTGCCAAACTAATATTTAAATCAAACCAATGGATGAGTGACAAGTGTCACCCATCCAAGCCCATACTATTCCAATAAAGCAACATTACACTATTTAACCATTTTATAATCATTTATTTTCCCTCCAATTAACCCCAGCCCTTGGATCTCTGCCCAAATGAATCCCAACCTCCATCCTATCTGCTTTTTCTTCTTCATGCACAATCACCTCCTTGTTTTCTCACAAACACACACATCCATCCCCCCTAACCTATGCACTTCCTTCCCATTTTCTCTCCATCCAAACACACAACCAGCCGCCCTCATCGCACCAGATGACCACCAGCAGCACCACCATCATCTGATCATCATCACCGTACACCACCAGCAACCACCGTCCACCTCCCTGCCCTGCACAAACCGTGCAAAGCACAGACCCGAAACGCTGAGGAATCGGGTCCAGGAAGCAAACCGTGACATCCACACCACCTCGATGCAGGGGAAGCTCCAGTCTGCACCGTGAGGACCCCAGGAGCGTAACTGGACGACGGCGCGGCCTGCGGCGGCGACACGGCGGCGGCAAGACCCAAAACCCGAAAGCCCCGTTTTGATCCCCTGTTTCGAACCAACCCATGTTGATGCTAGGAAATCTATTGTTTGGTGATAGAAATGTCCTAGGGTGAGAGACGAGTTGATTGGGACCGGTTTGGACGACGGAGACGGCGTGGCTCGCCGGAGACGACGATCGGAGTTTAACCGTGAGTTTCAACGACGCACTGGTACGTTTCTTCCTGTTTTCTTTCCGTTTTGAGGTTGTAGAACCATAGAACAGACCTAGACGACCCTATAGGGATGAACCCCGTCGAAAATGGTGGCCGGAATCGTATGGTGGAATCGGGTCAAGCCGTGGGTCGACGGCGACCCGGTTCCAGTCAAACGGGCTGACCCGGTACTGTAGCATGATGACGTCATCATGCTGACGTCACTTCTGATGTCATCCTGTCAGAGGTTGTCAGACCAGGGACCAATCAGAACATGCCACGTGTCACCTGACAAGTGTCAGTGATGACTTCATGCTGACGTCAGCAGTACTGTAGCAGCGTTGACCCACGCGTTGACCAGGCGCGTGGGGGCGCGTGTGAACAGTGATTTTGGTGGGGCCGGTACCATTTTCAAGGTTTCGACGATACGGATCCAATGGAGGTGGTTTCGTGTCGATCGGAGATCGTTAGATTAGTCAAAATGGGGTTTGAAGCACCGGGAATAGTGCCCGGGATGCGATTTTGAGGCGGATCTGTTCTAGGGTCTTGGTATTGATGTTATAGGGTCCTTAAGTAACCCTCAGGTATAAAAATACAGGTTTTAGAGATCGTTGAGCAGCAAGGACCGAGTGTGAGTGGGCTGTTTGATTTATAAAAGGCTCGCATGCATAAACTGTTTTACTGTTTCCACTTATGATTTTGATGAGTCTTATATGAACTGTTTATATATGCTTAGCATATTACAATGTTTTGGGCATGAGACCCGTCTGGATTATATGTGGATTTTGTTTGGGATGTCCGGGGGCACATAGGGTAAACTAAACTGTTATTGTACTGTACTTTCCTACCTGTGTATACTGTCTCCTCCAGGGAGGGTCGTTGGCCTGGGTGGACCCTGGAGTAGTCACGGGGCCCTGACTGAGTGGAGTTGACCCCCGTTGGGCTGCTTTCTCTCAGGAAGGCATGTTCATATACCTCGGGCAGTGACTGGGATACCGGGAGCTGATGTACCTAGAGAGTCTCGGGTGTGAGACTCTAAGTGGCAACGCGTAGCCTTAGAACTGTGACATCATTTGGGTTGGGTTTTACAGTGCACTGATATGTTAGTTTCACCTTTCGATTATTATTGTGGTTTTATTGTTATGATTTCATTATAATATTATATGTTCACTGCATGCAAGATTTGGAAAACGGAGGGGTAAAACCTTATGATTATTTACTATTAAATTGATTTATAAACTGTTATTTTTGGCCCACTCACCCTTGTTTTACTGACCCCTCCAGACCCTGACACGGAAATAGAGGAGGAGGACCCGGAGGAGCAGGAGGCAGAGGTTTAGTTTGCTTAGCTGTGCACCTGTACACCCCCTTGTGGGTAGGTTGAGCACCGAATAAATGTACTCTGACTATTGTGCTCACGTGTTGTATTTTACTTTCCCTTGTCTGACAGTATCGCTTTAAACACTGTGGTAGTACATTATCTATCTATTTAAGTATTCGGTTTTTATTTAAGGGTAATTTTGGTATGTTTAGAGTCATTGTCAGACGGGAGCGGGGCACATCCCCGGGTGGTCTCAGTGGGATTGGGACGGGTCCTGCCAGCTTGGTATCAGAGCATTAGGATTAGCAGTCAGAGTACTAGGTTAGCGGTTTGTACTTTGTACATGGTCGCTTTCGATGTCTTTTAACCTGTTTGCCTCTTAACAGTTGGATATGCCTCCCCGACGTGAACCCCGTGCACGTGTTGACGAGGGCAATGGAGGGAATGGAGACACTGCGAGCATTGAGCGGGCTCAGCGCCTGGGTGCTACGCACTTTAGTGGGGGAACCGACCCTGAGGAAGCACACCAGTGGATTGACCTCTGGGAGAGGATTTTCGAGGTCATGCACTGTCAACCGGAGGAGCGTGTCGTACTGGCGACCTTCCTACTGGATAGGAGCGCCTACCGATGGTGGCACAACCTTGTCCTGGCCGGTTGGACCGTTCACACCATTCCATGGGAGACCTTCCGAGAGCGGTTTCTCAACCAGTTTTATCCACGGTCATTTCGCAATGCCCGTGAGGCGGAGTTTCTGCAACTCCGGCAGGAAGATCAGACTGTATCAGAGTACGAGGAGACCTTCCTGATGTTGTCTCGCTTTGCTGAGAACTTCGTGATCACCGAGGAGGATCGATGTCGCAGATTTGAGTGGAGCCTGCGACCTGAGATTCAGGCGATGGTGACTGCAACGCCCTTTGCTACCATGAGGGATCTGACTGATGCGGCGACCTGGGTTGAGAACAGTATCCTGGCACGTCAGCGAGCTGAGGGGGAGACACGGCGACGTGATCGCCCGCACTTGGGATTCTCGGGCTGTCGGGGCTCGAAGGGAGGACATTCTGGTGGATCTTCATCTTCGAGCAGTCGAGGACGTTCTGGTCAGTTCAGGAGTCCTCAGTGGTCTGGACAGCGTTCTGGGGCTTGGTAGTGGCCGTACTCACCGATGAGCATCTCACCGATGAGCATCTCACCGGGAGGATACTCGGGTCGACCTAGGGAGGTCACTTGCTTCGCTTGTGGTGAGCCGGGGCATTATGCTTCTGAGTGTCCACTGATTCGGGGCAGTACTACGCCAGCACAGAGCTCAGCATCTCAAACTGACAGCAGCCGGACACGCGGTGTTGTGCGTGGCCGTGATCGAGGAGCTAGAGGACGGGGACGACCTGCAGAGTCTATGGCTCGTGTCTATGCTGTTACCCAGCAGCAGGCCAGATCCATTCCGGGAGTGTTGACAGGTACTGTACATATTTATGGCATGGTTTTTCGTGCATTGATGGATTCGGGGGCAACTCATTCTTTTATTTCACCGCGTTGTGCGGGACTGTTGGGCCGTGAAGTGACCGCACTTGAGCACGAGATGGGTGTGGGGACACCGATGGGTGTGACCTACCAAGTGAACCAGGAGATACGAGCTTGTCCTATGGAGATTGAGGGAGTCGAATTTCCAACAGATTTGATCCTTATGAATGTGCACGACTTCGATGTGATACTTGGAGTTGACTGGTTGTCGGAGTACAATTCGCTCATCGACTGTAGTAACATGCGGTTGACTTTGAGAGGTTCGGGATTGCCGGAAGTGATATTTCAGGGGGAGTGTGGAGACGCATCACCGAAGGTAATATCTGCACTCACAGCTACAAAACTTTTACAGAAGGGGTGTCAGGGTTATCTTGCTTATGTGGTAGAGTCTATGGATGAATCTTTGAGAATTGAGGATATTCCGATTGTACGGGAATTTCCTGATGTCTTTCCAGGGGATTTACCTGGATTACCACCACCCAGGAAGATCGACTTTACGATCGAGTTACTCCCCGGGACTCGACCAATTTCACAAGCACCGTATCGTATGGCACCGGCAGAGCTACGGGAATTGAAAATCCAATTACATGAACTGGTGGATCTAGGGTTTATCCGACCCAGTACATCACCATGGGGAGCGCCGGTCTTATTTGTGAAAAAGAAGGAGGGTTGTTTGCGGTTGTGTGTGGATTATAGGCAGTTGAACAAGGCCACGGTAAGGAATCAATATCCCTTACCCAGGATCGATGATTTGTTCGATCAGTTACGAGGAGCACGATATTTCTCCAAGATAGATCTGAGGTCAGGATACCATCAACTGAGAATAGCCGAGGGGGATGCTCAGAAAACAGCTTTTCGAACGAGGTATGGGCATTATGAGTTCTTGGTGATGCCCTTTGGACTGGCGAATGCACCAGCTGCATTCATGGACTTGATGAATCGGGTTTTTCGAGCATACTTGGATAAATTTGTGATCGTGTTTATCGACGACATCTTGGTGTATTCCAAGAGTGTCAGGGCTCATGAGAAGCACTTACGAATGGTATTGGGTAAACTACAACAGGAGCAGCTATATGCCAAGTTGAGCAAATGTCAATTCTGGCTAAATAGTATTGGATTCTTGGGTCACATTATATCACCCGAAGGGATAAGTGTGGATCCTCAGTGACAGGACCCATCCCAATCCCCCCTGGATTAGTGCGGGATGACCTTGCTCCCGTCTGACACGGAGTGTCAGACAAGGCATAATTTCGACCTTTGCCCTCCCGGGCTATCAGAGTACGCCAGGATCCGGAGGAGGCATGTGATATCTCGGTCTCTGCTACAGTCCACATCCGATGTCAACCTGAAGGGCAGTCAAAACATTAAAAACTGTGAGTGGACAAAACAAAAGTTTATAAAACATTTTAACGAAGACATTTGTACCCTCCACTAAAAAGCATGCATGCATTCGAAAACCATTTATCCAAAACAAACCATATGTGGGACTAAGCCCAAAGCATATATAAACCAAGGTCGAAAGGACCACAATGAAAACGACCATACGGGCCACTGCCCAAATCCATAAGGGACTCGGCCCCAAACCATAAAGAAACCAAGTACACGAGCCACTGCTCAAATCTTGTGCACACCTGTACACACCACATATCATATAACATATATCCATCACATACATATATATAAGTCACACAACCAATCCTGTCACGGTATCCAAAGCTACGCGCGTGCTACCCGGGTCTCAATCCGAGTCATCTCAAAGTCAAGGTCAATGTCCGCAGACCACTGACCCTACCCGAGGTAATAGTAACCATAGCCTTCCTGAGAGTAAGGAACCCAACTGGAGGGTGACTCCACTCAGTCGGTGCTCCGTGACTACTCCGGGGTCCACCCAGGCCAACGACCCTCCCCGGAGGAGATAATGGAAGTAAAGGAAGGTAGATGAACATATATATACATAACGTAAACATTCATGACCGGTTCCCCTGAACCGTCATGATCCATAATATCCATAATCAGGTAACATGCCGGTTCCCATAAACCGTCATGTATCGTAATAACATAACCGAGGTAACATGCCGGTTCCCATAAACCGTCATGTACCGTAATAACATAACAAGGGTTCATGCCGGTTCCCATAAACTGTCATGAACCTGGGAATCCATTTAAGGTTCCCTGACCTGAAATCAAAACCGTAAAGTGACTGGGTCTCGTACCTGAACATAGGACATCAACTGGGCACCGTGCCCGAAATCTGAGGTCATATGCCCGAGACAAAACCAAATGGGTCTCATACCCGAGTTTATCCTTTTAGAAATCCAAAGCCAGTTCATTTAAACCAAATAAGAAATACAGACCCGTATAAGCACCGTATAAGGCCGAAACCTCGAAATACGTGCTTATACGTAACCACATACAAATGCACCCATGGCATTACAAACAAGCATTTAAAACGTATAATAAACATTTATGCATGCACCAATTTAGAAAACAAGGTCCATTCACAGACCGTCCGAGCTGCCGCCTCGATTTGCATGCCATACGGCTCCCCGAGCCGATCACCGTCACCGGGACTCCCAAACCTGTCCAAATCATAATAGAAGGTTACTAACTACTTAATTAACCTCCTACCAAAGCCCCGTAATTTTCCCGTATTTTTAACTATTTTTAAAACCGAACCTAAACCTTCCGATGCCCCGAAACATATCGAGACGGTGTCCGATCGACACGAAACCAGTCCCAAAATGTTCGTTACATCGAATAGATGATTTTGTATGTTGGAACCTTCCCCAGATTCCCTGTCACGTGCCCTCACGCGCCGCTACAGTACCTGCTGACGTCATCGCTAACGTCAGCATGACGTCATCACTGACAGCCCCTGACAGTGACACGTGTCATGCTCCCATTGGCCCACTGTCTGACATGTCAGTCTGACATTGTCAGATCTGACATGATGACGTCATCCCTGACATGACCCTGCCTCCTCGCGGGTCGACCCGAATGTCTGCAACCGGGTCGCCGTGACCCGCGGCTTGACCCGGCCGGTTCTCCGCCGTCCGACCACCAAAATGCTTCCCGTTTGTCCCATTTTCATCCTCTAATCCTAACCTACAGTCCTATGACATCAAAATGGAAGGAAAACATCAAAAACCATACCTTCGAGCTTGGCCATGGCGGCCGTGACTTCTCCCGCCGTTCACGGCTGTTCCAGGCCGTCTAATGCCTCGAAACCAATTCCATTCATCTCCTGGGAGTCCTCACGGGTTCTCCTCCGCCGTGTCCTCCACCGTGGGCCACCGTCCACCCTTTCCGTCCTCAGCCCTTCACACTCCCCCCACGGTCATTCCCAGCTCATACAAGTGATGAATGGTGAAGTGTGATTGTGTGTTTTGGTTTTTAAAGAAAATGAAGAAAATGGAGGATTTTGGGTTATGGGGTTTCGGGTGTGTGTGAAGAAGAATGAAGGGGATGAAATCAGATGAGAGAATGAGGGATGAAGGGTGTGGATTTAAAGTTAGAATTGAAATGATGGTTAGGATTAATGGTTGTTAGGTTTAATTATAAAATAATTAAAATAATAATATTTAATTATTTAGATCCACATTTTGGGGGATCAAAGCAATGGGATGAGTGACACTTGTCACTCCTCCATGGGGCCCACCAAAATATCCACCCAATCAGATTTCGCCGAAACGTCCCCGTCTCGAAGTTCGTGCATAGTGAAATCGAACTTCCGTGACCCATAACTCTCCCGTTTGAAGTCCGATTTCAGTGTGCCGCCTGCCTATGGATTCGTATCGTCCTTATCTACGTAACGGTCTTCGGCTCTCGGCCATCGGACCTCCCGGTCAAAAAGTCAACTTTTGACCTCCTATTCACCCAAATTACCAAAATGCCCCTAAACTTCCGAACGTCATAACTTCTTCCTCGAACGTCGGAATTGAACGTGCCACCTGTCTATGAACTCGTGACGTCACGAACTACGTAACGGTCATCGGTCAAAGTCCATTTGACAGCCCGATTGAAAAGTCAACGTTTTGCCACCACTAGGGGCAAAACGGTCATTTCGCATCGTTCGTCCGATTTCTCCCAACTAATCACCGATTAGCCTCACTAATTGTGATTAGTCACTAATCTAATCCTGGAATTTAGGACGGGTCGTTACACTCAGAAAACGGAGGCTGTAACAAATTGGCCAAGACCGACCACGGTGACGGAAGTGCGAAGTTTTGTTGGGTTAGCAGGCTATTATCGGAGATTCGTGGAGGGTTTCTCCCAGATTGCCGCACTATTGACTCGGTTAACCCGGAAAGGGGTGAAGTTTGTATGGGACGATCAGTGTGAACAGAGTTTTCAGGAATTAAAGTTCCGATTAACCACTGCACCTGTCCTTGCATTACCGGACAGCCATGGAGAGTTTGTGGTATATAGTGATGCATCGCTGCAGGGCTTGGGTTGTGTATTGATGCAGAATGGAAAGGTGATTGCTTACGCATCCCGGCAGCTGAAGACGCACGAATTGAACTACCCTACTCATGACTTGGAATTGGCAGCGGTGGTCCATGCTCTAAAGATCTGGAGACATCATTTGTTCGGTGTGACATGCCGAATATTCACCGATCACCAGAGTCTTAAACATTTGTTCACTCAGAAGGAACTCAACATGAGACAGCGGAGATGGTTGGAATTGTTAAAGGATTATGACTGTACGATCGAGTACCATCCTGGCAAGGCAAATGTCGTAGCCGATGCACTTAGTAGGAAGTCGGCGGGATCAGTTGCGCATTTGAGATTAGTATACCTTCCTTTACTAGTGGAACTCCGGAAGAGCGGAGTTATGTTAGGAATGGACGATCAGGGGGCCTTGTTGGCTAGTTTTCATGTACGACCCGTGTTGGTCGACAGGATCATCGAGGCTCAACTGCACGACCAAATACTCAGTGACTACAGAAACGAGGTTGAATCCGGACAGAGACAAGATTTCTCCATCCGGGGCGATGGAGCATTAGTGAAGCTTGGGAGACTATGTGTACCTGCGGTACCAGAGTTGAGGAGAGAGATTTTAGACGAAGCCCACAGTTTGGCCTATGCTATGCATCCAGGAGGGACGAAGATGTACCGTACTCTCCGGGACTATTATTGGTGGCCAGGGATGAAGAGGGAGATAGCTGAGTTTGTCAGCAAATGTTTGATCTGTCAGCAGGTCAAGGCAGAACGGCAGCGTCCGTATGGGGCTATGCAGCCACTACCAATTCCGCAATGGAAGTGGGATCATATTACCATGGACTTTGTCTTCAAGTTACCAAAGACAAGAAGTGGAATTGATGGAGTCTAGGTGATAGTGGACCGGTTGACTAAATCAGCGCATTTTCTACCTGTACGTGAGACGTACAAGCCCAACCGGTTGGCCCAGCTATTCATTAATGAGATCATCCGACTGCACGGTACCCCAGAGTCGATCGTGTCGGATCGGGATCCGCGTTTCACATCCAGGTTTTGGAAGAGTCTACAAACTACTTTAGGTACGAAATTACACTTCAGTACGGCGTTCCACCCACAGACCGACGGACAGTCTGAAAGGACAATACAAACTCTCGAAGACATGATGAGAGCCTGTGTGTTGCAATTCCAAGATTCGTGGGCCGATCGATTGCCATTGATGGAGTTTGCCTACAATAACAGCTACCATGCGAGTATAGGGATGGCACCCTATGAGGCACTGTATGGTCGACAGTGTAGAACACCGGTATGCTGGATGGAGATCGGAGAAAGAACCGCAGTGGGGCCAGATCTGATGGATATGACCTAGGAGACAGTTCGGGTTATTCGGGAGAGACTGAAGGCGGCCCAGGATCGTCAGAAAAGCTATGCGGATCGGCGGATCCGAGATTTGGAGTTTGAGGTTGGTGACTTTGTCTTTTTAAAGTTATCGCCGTGGAAAGGGATTCTCCGATTTGGACGACGTGGGAGATTGAGTCCCCGTTATATCGGACCTTATGAGATTGTCGAGAGAATTGGTCCAGTGGCTTATCGTTTAGCGTTACCTTCGGAGCTTTCCCGAGTACATGACGTATTTCATGTATCGATGCTACGGAAGTATCTTCGGGATGACTCTCATGCACTGCCAGAACAACCACTGGAATTGATGACAGATTTGAGTTTCGAGGAACGGCCAGTGCAGATTTTGGATCGGAAAGAAAAGGTCTTAAGGAACAAGACGATTTCGTTAGTCAAGGTACTATGGCGGAACCACGATGTGGAGGAAGCAACATGGGAACCCGAGGAATTGATGAGAGGGCAGTACCCACACCTGTTTGAGTAAATTTCGAGGACGAAATTTCTATAAGGTGGGTAGATTGTAACGACCCGAACCGAGAATAATAATATTTTAATGTAAAAAGACTATTTTGCCCCTGAAGGGGGGAGGGGAAACTTTGACTTTTGACCCGGGAAATAATTTGGACTTTGACCCATGACTATGACGTAGGTCAGGACGTCACGAATCCGTAGACAGGTGGCACGCCGAAATCGGAGTTCGTATGAAGAAGTTATGGTCAAGGAAGCGTTTTAGAGGAATTTACGAACCGAGAACAACGGAATAAAATATTAATTTATTACGGGAATCCGTGCCAAACTAATATTTAAATCAAACTAGTGAATGAGTGACAAGTGTCACCCATCCAAGCCCATACTATTCCAATAAAGCAACATTACACTATTTTACCATTTTATAATCATTTATTTTCCCTCCAATTAACCCCAGCCCTTGGATCTCTGCCCAAATGAATCCCAGCCCTCCATCCTATCTGCTTTTTCTTCTTCATGCACGATCGCCTCCCTGTTTTCTCACAAACACACATATCCATCCCCCCTAACCCGTGCACTTCCTTCCCATTTTCTCTCCATCCAAACACACGAACCAGCCGCCCTCATCGCACCAGATGACCACCAGCAGCACCACCATCATCTGATCATCATCACCGTACACCACCAGCAACCACCGTCCACCTCCTTGCCCTGCACAAACCGTGCAAAGCACAGACCCGAAACGCTGAGGAATCGGGTCCAGGAAGCAAACTGTGACATCCACACCACCTCGACGCAGGGGAAGCTCCAGTCTGCACCGTGAGGACCCCAGGAGCGTAACTGGACGACGGCGCGGCCTGCGGCGGCGACACGGCGACGGTAAGACCCTAAACCCGAAAGCCCCGTTTTGATCCCCTGTTTCGAACCAACCCATGTTAATGCTAGGAAATCGATTGTTTGGTGATAGAAATGTCCTAGGGTGAGAGATGAGTCGATTGGGGACCGGTTTGGACGACGGAGACGGCGTGGCTCGCCGGAGACGACGATCGGAGTTTAACCGTGAGTTTCAACGACGCACTGGTATGTTTCTTCCTGTTTTCTTTCCGTTTTGAGGTTGTAGAACCATAGAACAGACCTAGACGACCCTATAGGGATGAACCCCATCGAAAATGGTGGCCGGAATCGTATGGTGGAATCGGGTCAAGCCGAGGGTCGACGGCGACCCGGTTCCAGTCAAACGGGCTGACCCGGTACTGTAGCATGATGACGTCATCATGCTGACGTCACTTCTGACGTCATCCTGTCAGAGGTTGTCAGACCAGCGACCAATCAGAACATGCCACGTGTCACCTGACAAGTGTCAGTGATGACGTCATGCTGACGTCAGCAGTACTGTAGCAGCGTTGACCCACGCGTTGACCAGGCGCGTGGGGGCTCGTGTGAACAGTGATTTTGGTGGGGCCGGTATCATTTTCAAGGTTTCGACGATACGGATCCAATGAAGGTGTTTTCGTGTCGATCGGAGATCGTTAGATTAGTCAAAATGGGGTTTGAAGCACCGGGAATAGTGCCCGGGATGCGATTTTGAGGCGGATCTGTTCTAGGGTCTTGGTATTGATGTTATAGGGTCCTTAAGTAACCCTCAGGTATAAAAATACAGGTTTTAGAGATCGTTGAGCAGCAAGGACCGAGTGTGAGTGGGCTGTTTGATTTATAAAAGGCTCGCATGCATAAACTGTTTTATTGTTTCCACTTATGATTTTGATGAGTCTTATATGAACTGTTTATATATGCTTAGCATATTACAATGTTTTGGGCATGAGACCCGTCTGGATTATATGTGGATTTTGTTTGGGATGTCCGGGGGGACATAGGGTAAACTAAACTGTTATTATACTGTCTCCTCCGGGGAGGGTCGTTGGCCTGGGTGGACCCTGGAGTAGTCACGGGGCCCTGACTGAGTGGAGTTGACCCCCGTTGGGCTGCTTTCTCTCAGGAAGGCATGTTCATATACCTCGGGCAGTGACCGGGATACCGGGAGCTAATGTACCTAGAGAGTCTCGGGTGTGAGACCCTGAGTGGCAACGCGTAGCCTTAGAACCGTGACATCATTTGGGTTGGGTTTTACAGTGCACTGATATGTTAGTTTCACCTTTCGATTATTATTGTGGTTTTATTGTTATGATTTCATTATAATATTATATGTTCACTGCATGCAAGATTTGGAAAACGGAGGGGTAAAACCTTATGATTATTTACTATTAAATTGATTTATAAACTGTTATTTTTGGCCCACTCACCCTTGTTTTACTGACCCCTCCAGACCCTGACACGGAAATAGAGGAGGAGGACCCGGAGGAGGAGGAGGCAGAGGTTTAGTTTGCTTAGCTGTGCACCTGTACACCCCCTTGTGGGTAGGTTGAGCACCGAATAAATGTACTCTGACTATTGTGCTCACGTGTTGTATTTTACTTTCCCTTGTCTGACAGTATCGCTTTAAACACTGTGGTAGTACGTTATCTATCTATTTAAGTATTCGGTTTTTATTTAAGGGTAATTTTGGTATGTTTAGAGTCATTGTCAGACGGGAGCGGGGCACGTCCCCGGGTGGTCCCAGTGGGATTGGGACGGGTCCTGTCACCTAGCCCCATTACAACCTTCAAATTAAGACCTTATGATCTTTGAGATGAGTAAACTTTGATTAGTTGAATCTATCACTTGAGTAAGCTTATAGTTTTGGTTCATTTGTGCAAGTAAGTTCACTATCTTATGGTTTATGTTTGAAATTTTTATGAAGTAACTTACTTTCATGTGAGCATCACATATCTTACGTGCAAACACAAACCCCTATACACATTGAGTGGAAATCATGAGTGCATATCCTTGTGAGTTGATTCATACTGGTTTTATTCATGTTAAGATACATTTCACCAGTTTACTCATTGTCTAACTTGTCAAGTCATTCTGTTACGATGTATTAACTTTTGAATTACATATGCTATATAGCTTCTTAGTGTAAATCTCTGATGCCATACTTATCTTGATACAATTTGAGACAAATGGTTGAAGGCTTAGTAGTTTTTTCTTTTAAGAAAAAGAAATTTTGAGTTTCAAAGTTTTAGTTTGTCTTGGTATTTGTTAAGGACTAGAAAAGTCTAAGTGTGGGGGTGTTTGATAAGCCTTGAATTAAGCATCATTTTATGCCCTTTATGCTTATATTTTAATGCTTAAATACCAAAAAATAGAAGAAAATAATAAATTTTGTGAGAATTGTGCATAATTGGATAAAGCTTGAAATTATGAGAATTTAGGCGAAATAATCACCTTAATCAGAGTTATATTGAAAAAGTTAGGATCGAATGAAAGGAGGCCACCAAAAGCCATTGAGGAATTCGGTAGGGGGCTACCAAACCCATTTAACAAGCACAAAAGCATATTCAGCAGGTGCCTACCGATAGCCAGTCGCAACTTTCGGTGCGCGTATTCTAAATTCCAAGCATAACTTTGGTACACGTACACCGAATCAATTCATACCCTTCATGCCGCGTTGACCAGCCCATTGACCACCAAAATTCAGCCAAATTTCAGTGGGTTTCCACCTAAAATCTTTCCTATTTAATTCCAACAACATTTTCCTTCTTTCTTGTGGAATAATTTGTCCAATTCAAGTTAGGATTTGTTTTCTTTTTCCCAAAGGAAACCTTATTCCTTTAGGACTTCAATATTAATTAGTTTAATCATTTTTCTTTTAGGATTTAAATTGTGAACTGCTATTTATTTGAGGATTAATTTTCTCCTAGAAATAGAGAGACTTAGGCTAATTGTAAGAAGTCGCTCATTCTTTGTACCGAAGCTCTGCTTAACCAAATTTTCCTTTTCGATAAATTCAAGATTTCTCATGCAAGGTTAATTATACTATACTTCATCCTCTACACCTTCATCTATGGCATAGTCAAGCTATCCCTGAGTATCTTGCCAAAGAGTGCCTAATCACTTCGTATCCATAGGGAGGTGTCCCGAAGAGAAAAAAGTGTAACACGACCTTACCTTATAGTTAGTTATCTTCTGTGCTTGAATGTCTTGGTTTATGAACTGATATCTAATATTATTCTTAGTTTTATGATTTTATTGATTTCAATATTCTATGCGTTCTATGATTCTAGTTTTTGTTATGATTATATGTTTGTGCTTAATTCTTGATTAGATAGTCGGGCTGTCCCTGAGTCTAATTCATTGAAAGTGTATGTTGGGCTGTCCCTGAGTCTAATTAATTGAAAGTGTATGTCAGAATTAGAGAATATGCAAATAACTCATAAGGCTAGAATTAGAGAATTTCATAGGTTGAAGTTAATAGAATTCATGAATGAGTTAGGTTAAAGATGAGTTTACCATGTAAATAAAATATTAGGTTAGTTTAGATTAGTTAATCACACAGGATAATAGAAACAATCAACTACCCCCTAATTAATTAATCAAACAACAATCATGCTTAGGTACCCTCAATCTCCAGTTAAGAACGATCCCTACTTATCAATGCTACAATCTACACAAAAGGGCTTTAATTTGCATATGTTTTTATTAAGTGTTGAGTGTGACTTTGTGTTTACTTTAATTTTTAGTTTTAGCATATCAATAGGTACTAGATACCAGCGACTCCTAAGTGGGTTCTAACATCTCAATCTCATATATGCCCCAGGGACTCTCATGCAATGCAATATGTGACTTGATAGATGTAAATATGCATACTTACCATATTCCCGTAGATAAACATAACTAAATATTCATAGAAAACCATTCATCACAATCTTATACCATACATAATAGCTAACATATATGCGTGCTCAAAAAATATCCAACGTGTATACATCGTAAAATGTACGCGTAGTAAATAATATAAAAACATAGGTTTAGGGAAGGAGGTCCACTCACACTAGTCGGAAAGTAGGATCACCCAACAAATCCTGCTAATCTAGTGTTCCCAACCGGTTCGACCCTACACGACTATTTACCAAGGTCAAAGTCAACTTAGTTTTCAATCTATTCGCTTGAACCCCTTAAGGGTGGCCCAACATGGCCTAAAATCACTTAAATAGGACCCTAATATTTTTAGGGTTGTCCTAGGACTCCTAAAACAGTACCTACATGTTCCCGGGAATGGAAAAACAGCTCCTATACTCTGTCGGGAGTCGAAAACAGCTCCATGAGTAGTTTAGGGGCTGGAAAACCACCTTAAACAATTCCAAATGATCTAAAAGAGTGCCCATACACCGTTGTGGGTTAGGAAAGAACCCCATGTGTCGCCACGCGCCGACAGAAGGCCGAAAATGTGACTTATATGCTGGCGGAAGGCTGTAAATGTGGCTCACACGCCCCCATACGCGCGTCACTGTACTCTCTGCGTGTGCTACAGTGTCATACGTTCATTGTACACGTGCAAGAATATTCTTTGTGATATTCCCTGAATATTCTAAAGAATATTATGTCTATTCTACTGTCAAAACTAACGTTGACTCTAACTGTTGACTAACGTCCGTTAACTTGGACCGTTGACCACCGTCGTCGATGATGGTGATCGGATCACCGCAGCTCCACCGTCCAAGGTGACTGGAATCTGAAACTTTCACTGGGAAATTCCAAAATTCGACAAGCTTGAAACTACTTAGATTTTCACATGCATTTAGCCCAAACCGTTCTACTTAAAGTCCGAATTATAAAAATGAGCTCTTTAAGTTTAGAATCTATCTAATCAAAACAAAAAATTGCCTGGAAGGTCACGACCTACAACTCCGGCCGCCATACTCCATCGTCAGACCTCGCGCCAAACTAGCATGCAATTAGTTCGAAACAACACTCGTATCACGCTGATTACAATGGTCACAACTAGAGAGCTTGAGATAACCTGAAAAGCACTCGAATCTAATCGGGTCAACACCAGGTTGAAGTTGGGTCGACGTTCCTCGCATCCAAAGTCACATGCAAGCTCACTGTTAGCTTCCTCGTGATGTAATGAAGTAGAAGATGTTGTTTTGGTATCAAGATTGTACCTGATTTTGCGCTCATACGACTCGGGTCATCTTTGGGTCCTAAACGGGTCGAGCCTCTCCAGTCTATTCAAGGCAATTATAGGATTCCTATGATGTTTTCCAAGGTTCACAAGTCTAGGAGCATGGTTAGGGTTAGGTCGACGACCCTGGGTAACTGTTCGGAGTGAAAAATCGTGGCCTCTAGTCTTTCATGGTCGTCGAAGCATAGTGGTTCAATTAGGTGTTTAAGAACATCGAAGTACAACACAGAGATGAAGGCAGTGGAGGTTTGAGCTTGGCCTATGTTTCGTGTTGGATGTGTGCTTTAAGGTTTTCAGACCATGTTTGGGGTAGGCGTCTCACAGTATGGGAGACGATTGATTTTGACACTATTAGGGTGATCTCCTCCCCAAAATGTTGTGTTGTGCTTTCACTAAAAAGATGGGACTGAACCTTACTTTGGGTCATTAGTGTAGTCTGGACCAACTCTAACTTCCCTAATAAACACATGTGGGTTGACACTTGGGCCCTAGGCTTCCAAGTATGGGCTAAAATAATTGGTACAATATGGGATCATGGTTCAACACCATTTTGGGTAGTGAATTTTGGGCTCAACTAAAAAAAGTATTTCACAAGGTCCATCTAAGTTAGACCAAAATAGGGTTAATGTGAAGCTTGGCTCAGATTGGGCTTCATTCTTAGGTTTCTCCCTATAATTAGTCTAGGTAGGGCAAATGGGTTGTAATACTAAGGGCTCAGGTTGCATGTCAAAAGTCCGGGGTAGCCCGTAAGTGAGAGTTAAATTGGGGCCCAACATCACCCGTGAGGGCATTATGGTAATTCTACTATTTTCAAATCTAAATTTGTGGGACGGGATGTAACACTAAATTCTTGAAGGAGCTTTGCACAACAAAGAGAAATAAAAGGGAATGAAACGGTAAAGGTGAGTGAGAATGTCTCAGCAATGCTTCAACGAAAACTCCCTCCTAAATGTAAGAATATAGGAAATTTTAATGCTCCAATAAAAATTGGTAACACTAGATTTGAGCATGCTATGTTAACTTAGGTGCATCTATACATGTCATGCCTTACTCAGTTTATGCATCTCTAGGTCTAGGTAAACTTAAAAAGGATGGTGTTATTATTAAATTGATTGATCGTTCTAAGAAGTATTCAAGGGGTTTGTTGGAAAATGTTTTGGTGCAGATAAATGAATTAATCTTTCTGGCTAACTTCTATGTATTGGAGATAGAGGATGAGCTATCATGCACACTCACACTTATCCTCCTTGGTCGACCCTTCATGAGAACTTCACGGACCAAGGTTGATGTGTATGAAGGGATTTTGACAATGGAGTTTGATGGTGACATCAGAAGTTTTAACATCTTTGAAGCTACGAGGTATCCTAGTGAATTACATTCTTTCTTTTCTATTGACATTCTTGATGATCTAGCGTATGAATTATTTGAAATCACGGATGAGGATACATGTGGTGAACAAAGAACATTTCATTCGAATGAGCGGGAGGATATTAGGAATAAAGAATATGAGAGTGCCCAAATTTATGAGGAGAAAACAAAAAATGTTCATGATCATATGATTCGTGGAAAGGCTTTTGTTATTGGGCAGAAATTTCAAAGTATGATGATGAGTAAGAAGTTTAAGGTGAGCGGGCATCAATTGAAGCCCTATTATGAGCCTTTTGTGGAGCTTGACATGGAGGATATCTCACTCTATGCTATCACTCCTGCGGATTGATTGAACACATCCGTCTAGCTGAATGACATTAAAGCAAGCACTTCTTGGGAGGCAACCCATGTGAAGAGCATGATGACAGTTTTGGCACAATGACAATCGGATTTTCTTTCTCTCGTCCTTTCCTTCGTTGTCGTTCACTTTGTTTTTATTTATTTTATGTTGTTTTGTTTTTGGTTATTTGTGTATGTTGTTGCTTGTTTCTCCTTTCTTAAATACTTCATTGCTTATGCTTTAATATTCAAACATTGAGGACAATGTTAGATTTAAGTGTGGGAGGAACACTTGTTTGTTACATTAATTTTGAGTCGGTAAAAAAACAAAGGAAAATTCAAAAAACAAAATTCAGCTTTGGTTGTAACTTTAGTTTGTGTCGGTTTTAGTAGTCTATTGGTAGTTTTGTGTTTGTTTGTGTCTTAGGTTTCTTTCCAACACAATGGTGAGATTTGGGTTCTAACTGCATGACTTTAAAATGATTTTTAAGCATGAGGCTTGGTCTGAAATTATTCTTTGGTTAATGCTCAATTGTTCATGGTTATCATATGCAAATTCACCTGTTATCACCCAAGTAAGTGGTACCCACAACATGCTTAACTGAATGAAGCTCAATACAACCCTTCTGTGAGCTTTTGAGCCTTTATCATTTGTTTGGGAGAGTGTATTTGTTTAATCTATCACTTTCTTGTCAATTAAGTCGTTGCATGATCTCATTTTTCTTTGCTTGGTTGAATTGATTTGCATCATTGGAACTAAATGCTAGAACTTGTACTAATTTTTTTTGAGGCATTGAATTGATTTGCATGACATATTTGAAATGATAAGGGCACCTAGATAAGCAACATTGCCAAAATGGCCATTAACCATAATACACTTTCCTCTAGGTAAACCTCTGTTGAGCCTTTGGTTATGCCTTTGTATTCCATAAACCCTCACCTTCCCCGCCTTGCCTAAACATTTTTATCCTTACACTTTTTCTTAAAGATAAGTGAAGCATAATTTTAGAGACTTAATTGTAAGTCAATGAGTGTTAAAAGAGAAAGTTTGGGGGAATATACTAAAAAAAAGATAACAATTGTACACGGTTTGGAAGGTGCATGAGAAAAAAAATAAAAAATAAAAAAAATGAAGGTATTATATTGTTATGCACTGATCGTTCATGTATTGCTTGCTGAAGTATGGACCATAACGTTCAAATTGGCCATTTAGTGTATGTAATTTGTTCAGTACTTAAATGATTTTTAAACCTTGATGGTGGTATGATCTTATGTCTCTAACATCATGGCATGCTTCTATTTTTCTTTAAGAACCTTGTGTTATCCATATCCATTATTTCTTTAACTCCTAACCCTTTGGCCCCATTACAATCTACATAAGACCTTTTGATCTTGTTTGTTATGTTTATATTAATATGTGGAGATTTGAAAGAAGTATGAGCATATGGAGTCACTTGTTCTTACATTCAAGTAGTAGCATTTCTTTCATGAGATCATATTTAAAAGAAAAATTTTGAAAGTGCCTTTCTTTCTTGTTATATCATATGTGAGCAATTTATTTCCCTTTTACATCAATCCTCTCACATATAACTAGTATAGGAAGAGTGACTTTAACCAAAAAATATGAGGTAAAATCAGACAATATCTCATGAGATTGTTGAGCTAATCCTATTCAGCATGTATGATGTGTCTCTCTTGCTTTGATTGGTTTAACTGTGAGCTTGTATATAATTCCTATGAATGCATATTAACTCTCAAATCATATCGACCATTGTTATGCATATGATGAATCTTAATATATCATGATCCGTTGAAATTGAAAATCTTGGAGATAAATGTTGGAAGGATTATGTTGAATAATTGAGTCTTTGTTTCTTTATTTTTATTTTGCTCGAGGACTAGCAAAAGTTAAGGGTGGGGGAATTTGATAGGAGCATATTTATGAGACGTTTTATCTTATTTTCTTAAACTTTTCTTAGTATGCTTTCCTATGTTTTTGTAGTAATTAGCATGTTTTTTTTATTTTATGTTTTTTAGGATTTTTGGAAGCTTTTTACACAAGGAGTTAATGCCTTACTATTTTAGAAATTTAAAGAGGAAACGTTAAAGAAGACTGCAACATATGTGTCAACTTCTCAGAGTAAACTGGACTTTCTCTGGAATAATTAGTGATGAGCCATACATTTTTGGAAAGATACGGAGGTGTACTTTTTAGAGAATTTTACGGTTCATGAATTGAAATTTTTTAGGAGTTATCGACATTTCAGTACAGTAAAGTTAAGCTGTTCGGGAATCCAGCATTCCTTCTATTTCAAGTTTATAATCTTTATCGGGTTTGGACAAATAAAAGTGCATTTTATTAAGAGAAGAGAGAGAAACTCCCACATCATAAGGATTAATTAGGTAGCAAAGGAAAACAGAAAAAAAATAGTAACTTCTCATTTCCTCATTAAAAGAATTAATATCCATATTAATCCTCATATTAATACCCATATTAATGAGCAATTAAGGGGCAGCAGCTCTTTTGAGGGATTTTTTCACAGTAACTCTTTTAGGGGATTTTTTTCAACTCACTCTTTGTAAAAGAAAAGAAATGATGAAGGCCATTAAGCAGCAATCAAGAGTTCTCTCTCTCTCTTTCTCTCTCTCTCTCTCTCTCTCTCTCTCACACACAAGAAGACAAAAAGACATCTATCACATTCATTGAAAAGGAGCACGTTGAACTCTCCCTCGGAGAAGAAAGGTCCATTTTGCGGCTGGGTTTCAGAGGGCAGCAACCCTTTTTTCCCATTTTTTCTCTCTTGGAGAAAAGTAGCAACAACAAACCTTCTCTTTCTCTCTCTACAATCTACTGAGTAGCAACAAAAACCCATACTTCTTGGCTTGGTAGCGGCGTGACAACATCCACATAATCATCTTCCATCATTCCAATTGTGATTGTGTCATTTTTCAATCATCTTTCTATCTTTTCTTTGTTTTTCTTATTTTAATTTCATATTTAATTATGTTCACTTTTCAAACATGATAAATATGTGTAGCTAATTTTCCTTATAATTAGAGGTGATTTCAAAGCCCTAAATACATGTTCAATGGATTAATTAAATTTGGAATTTCTTTTATTATTGGTGATTGTGTTTTGCTTAACTGTTTTATGGAAAACTTATTTTTGTATGCTTGTTAGGATAAAAACTTAGTAAGCATGCTAGGGTTTGGTGCTACAATATAAGAGAATTTTACCTAATAGTTATGATCTTATATTCATAAGTAGTTACTATCAATGGATGCTGGTAATGTTAAGAAAAACTTGGATTTAACTAAGATGTGATTCATACTTAGGTTTTACCTAGATAGTGTCTAAATTTTACATAGAGTTTAATGATTTCTACATGTTCATTTGACTTGAGATTAGATGATGTGAAGAGAATGGTTTGAAAGCGACGCGAAGTTTAATTCAAGAAACTCAGAGAAAATAACTGAATTAATTAGTGTGGTTCATGGTTAATTCTAGACATTATACTTCACTAGTTTGTAAAGAAATTTATGAAAAATTAATTCATGTGCATATGTTTGGTGTGTGGAGATTGAACCTTTAGCTAGTTTCTCACATTTCAGCCTTACCATAATTTTCATTAGTTTCGTTAGATTAAATCCAAGTCTCACATCTCCCCTCATTTTAATCATTTTATTTGATCGTCATTTCTTTTCCTTTCATGTTAATTAGCAAGCCCTCTAATCCCTATCGTAGAATTATCCTTGCTTATCCTATACTGCATACTACGACTCGCAGGGTATTAAATCGTGAATTAGCAAATAGCTGATAGAGAATTTACCAAGCACAATAAATGTACTAGGCAAGACCTCTACGTGTAATACTTTGCAAGCGAACAAGTCGTGTAGATAGTATAGATGCAAGCAAAGTTCGATCCCACATAGACTTGCTCAACAATGTTTAATCCGTTTTGATCCAATTGACTAAGTGAACTAATTAAAGAACAAATGAGGGGTTTATGACGTTGGGAATGAAAATTAATTAACTGATATTAACTAACTAAGTTGAGCTAGGGTTTCTATCCACCTTTACCAATTATAGTTTCGTTAGATTTCCTTGATTAGATTACTATGCATGTTTCTAAATTAAGTGTCCCTGTAGGGATCCAGCTAAGGCTCACCCCACACCTATTATCTTCTCTTACTTTGTATGTTTAAGCATGATGTGCCGCCCTTAAACGTCTATTATCGATGGTGCGTGATAATGCATTAAACACAAAGAAGATTTGATGACACTACACTAATCCTAGAAAGTGATGTGCAATCCTAGAATGTCATGAGTTTAGCTTATGAATAAGATTTCATCTATTAAACGTGATACTACAAATTGCAGGGTGATGCACAAACAATGAGGTGATCAGTCAAGCAATTACATCAACAATTGTACACAAAATAAGGTAGCTAAGATTATAGGCATAAATTGAGTTCATGAAGCGCAGTAATCCAACAAATCCAGGCATGTAGAACAATCATAATCAAGAGCCAGAAATCTAAGTACGAACTAACATGGATAGGGCTTTAAGTACCCCTAGCCCTAATTACACTACTCAAACATTATTGAATTAAGCAAAGACATAAACGAAAGATGCGTAAACATAAATAAAGCAATAAATACTAAAAGGAAAATGAATAAAAGAGATGAAGGAAAAATCCCTCAAGGTAGACGTGCTGAATTTGAGGATGCTTGAATTGAAAGGATTTCTTGAAATAAGATTACAAAACTCTAACTAAGAACATGAATTAAAGTACTTTTAAGTATTAAATTTAGCAGAAGTTCGGGGACCTTCAAGAGGCAAATTTCGGCCTCCTTCCAAAAACCCTAGTACTTCTATTTATAAGAAAATAATTAATCCTCCTACAAATAGAAGTTTTCAATTGAATTCTATAAGGAAAAGGCTTCCTAAATAATTAAGAAATCTAATTAAAAACCTTTCCTACAAGTAAAGGAATTGAAAATAAGAATTTAAAAGGAAATAGGACTAAAATCCTTATAAAATATGGAGATGAGGTGTGAAAGGAAGTTGGAATTATCCTAAAAATAACCAAAAACTCGGAATTAAGGTTTCATGAGAATTTTCGGTGGTCAACTAACGAATTTGGGCGGTTAAATGGCATGGTCAACTCTCGATCAATGCGGCAGTCTGCTGTGCAGTGGTTTCGGTGGCAACGCACTGAATCTACAATGCCAGCTTCAGGACGCGGGCACCGTAGAGGAATAAGAGAGTTTGGTAAGCGCAGACCGAATAGGCCCAGCGCTACAGTAACCGCATAAGTACTCCTGCGCCTATTTTGGTGGATGGCCACTGAATACTTGTGCCATTTTCTTTCCTTTATAACTTCTTCGTTTCAACTCCGATTTAGGTGATTCTGTCACTCAAATTCTCGTAATTCCAAACTCTATTTGATTCTGAACATTGTAACAAAATATAATATTTTCTCCTATTTCATAGAATGAAATATTAACAAAACATAAGTAAAAGGGTATTAAATCATGGATAAAACATGCATAAAATATGAACTAACAATAGCACATCAAGGTGTTTACTCAAATTCTTAATGCAAAAATTGTTGTGACCCTGCTCTTTCACCACCACTAGCAGTGTGAAGGAATTTCCCTCACTCACCTAGCTTTCATTTCGGTCTTCAGTTATGGTAGTGTTGATTCTACTGGAGTAATGAAGGAAGGTTTGCCTTTTTTCTTCGATATAGCTGGATTGGTCCATAACCTTTCTAAAAGTAGCATGTATACTGTAGGTATGAATTGTATGGAGGATAAGGCCATTCATGGTTTTTTGGGTTTTAGTGTTGGCTCTACTTCTTTCTGTTACCTTGGAGTTCCTTTGGGTACCTCGAAACTTGAGTTCGGGATTGTGCAGTCCTTTTTGAGAAAGTTTACAGGTAGATTGGTGGATGGGAGTGTTGTTGCTTATTATTTTCTAAGAGATTCCAGCTTATTTCTTCTGTGCTTTATTCTATCCAAGTCTTCTAGGTGGTGCATCTTTTTTGCCTAAAAAAGTTCTTCGGGCCATTGAGAAAAAGTTGCTTAGGTTCCTTTAGTATGGAAATTTGGTTGGTAGTTGCCATGCTAAAGCCTCCTTGTTTGAGGTTTGTAGGTCCAAAGATGAAAGCGGTGAAGGGGGGTATGGGGCTTAAAAATCTGCATACTTGGAATAATACTTTTATGGCTAAGCATGTATGGAATCTGTTATCTAGTGGTTCTTCTAATCTTTAGTTTGCTTGGGGTTAAAAATTGCATCATTAAAGATGAGTGAAGGAAATTACTTAAGATTAGTCATCTTGTTCGGTCTTATTGCTACTCTATATGGAAATGATTGTAACATATTTATGTTATGTGATAATTAGACTAGGCATGGTGAGCTCTCTAGTTTGATGGTAGTAGGGATATTTCCTCTTTGGGTTTTCAAGTCTATGCCAACTTGAGGTTTGCAATCAGAGTTAATTCTTGGAACTGGCCTTCTCCTTCTTCTTCCTCTCTTCGGGCCATCCAAGTTGTGGCAGATTCCATCCACCTCTGTGTCTCCCGAGATTCTTTCATCTGGCCCGTTAATGTTGGTGGGCTCTTCTCTGTCAAGTTGATATGTGTGCTCTCATCTCATGAGGCCAGGTTGTTCCTTGGCATTCTATAGTATACTTTAAAGGTTATGTGCCTATATTCAGTTTCAATCTTTGGCTTGCTGCCAAAATGAAATTAACAACTTTGGAGAAATCTGTTGTTTTTGGAGTCGTAATAACGCGCTATGTGTTCTATGTACTAGGGTGAAAGAGCTTTAATCTCAAATTTTCTTTGATTATGAGTAGTCTACTACTTTTTGGAGACTTGTTTTGCAGAGGTGCAACTTTACTTGGAGTCCTTTGCCTCTGTCGAAGCTTACCAGTGATCTTGCAATGAGATGGAAAGGTTGTTCCCCTATGACCATTTCTTTTAGGCTGGCTTTGGGCTCTTGTGCTCATAACTTTGGTTAGAACGTAATCACATAATTTTTTAGTCTTCTAAGAAGCCTTCTCAATTTATTTTCCATTTTATTGTTAATTTGATTAGAAATTAATTCTATACGGTAAATTTTAAAGCTTCTAATTCAAATTCCGTTGCGGCTTTGTTTTGGAATGTTCCTCAAATTTAATCTCCCCCTAGTGGGATTTTTCGGGCCTTAGTGCCTCTTTTTTCTCGATTCTTTAGGGCTCTTTGGTATAAATTCTTTATTATCCAAAAAAAAAACGGTTTAATTGGAATTTTATGAACTTTTTAAATGCCCACCCAAATTCCCCTGTATTCAATTTGATTTTAAAAAATACCATCAAAATTTTGGGGCATTCATAACAATAAGAATTTAAAGGAATTTATGGTTTATAAGGTAAGAAATATGCATATTAAAGGTCCTAGAAAATTCAGCCAATATCCCCATTGGCTTTGGGTTTGGTTGGAACTCCAAAGTTGAGCGAGTTGAGGCTGGTACAATTCCATGATGGGTGACCCCGTAGGAAGTTCACTGTGAACTCCCGAAAACAAAACCGTGAGGGCGAGGAGGCCCAAAGAGGACAATATTGTGCTAGAGTCGGGTCTTAATCGATGAGGGTTAGGTCCTGGCAGAATGGTATCAAAGCCAAACCCCGACCGGGAAGTGTGCCAGCGAGGATGCTGGACCCTAAAAGGGGTGGATTTTAAAACCCGTGTTCTGGAGAGAACGATGAACAATCCCACATCCCTGCGAGGGGAATGGTGGTGTGCCTTAAATGTGTAGGCACACACCTATCTAGCACGAGGCCTTTTGGGAGCTCATTGACTTTGGGTTTGATTGTAACTCCAAAGTTAAGCGAGTTGAGGTGGGTACAATTTCATGATGGGGGACCCCCTGGGAAGTTGCACCGTGAGCTCCCGAAAACAAAACCGTGAGGGCGAAGAGGCCCAAAGCGGACAATATCATGCTAGAGTTGGGTCCTGACTGAGGAGGGTCGGGTCCTGACAAAATTGAATTAGGGAAAAATGGTCTGCTAGGGTTTGTAAGAAATTGTGGAAAAGGTTGAAGACAAATGCAAACATTTGTGGGCCTTCAAGGGTTTTCAATCGAAATTGCAGGTGAGCTCGAAAAGTTGTTGATTTCGATAAGATTGAGCGAATTCGAAAAATGGGGAAACACTGGTCTATTAGGGTTTCAAAAAAGTTGGGAGAACTTACAGATGGACGTGAACATTCATGGGGCTATGAGTGTTTTTAATGGAAGTTGTAGGCAAGCTCAAAGAGGGAAGAATTAGAGGATGCCAGTATCTCGAGGATCTGATGGTGTACAACCTACTTATGGTAAAGTTCTAAACCGGTTTTTGGGAAGATGGTTTTGTATATGACTTTTCTTGTTGTGTTTGATTGATATATAGAGTTTTTGTAAATTCGAGCTTGAGGCTTTACTTACGGATTTTTGGGAAGATGGTTTGGTATATGATTTTACTTGTTGTGTTTCGTTGATATAGAGATAGTGTTTGTAAATTCGAGCTTGAGGCTTTATTTACTGATTTTTCTTTGAAGGAGTTAAAGGCTTTGGTTGTTTATGTTATTAAAGTGAATGGATGTGTGGTTAGAATATTTTTTGCATTTGTCTTAAAGTTCATGGGGTTATTAAAAGGCGTAAGACCTTGTCGGGTAGTGGTGTGGATTTGAATTGAAATGCTTAGTGGGTATAAGGCGGTGGTGGGGTGTGTTGACTAGTCTATGTAAAGGCATTAAAAGACTTATAAAGTTTTGGGGTAATGAGACTTTAGTTTAGGTTTTTTAGTGTAATATGGCAATCATTTTGAAATTAGACCCTGGGCCATTGTTTACTTCCTGTTAACTATTATAATTGGCTATTATCGTGATGTGTTTATAATGTTTTCATATTAGTTATGTGGTTTAGGTGGAATTGATGGTATAATCTTCATTAGGTTACATCATGGGGGAATCATCTTAAAGAAAGTAGGACAGTGGACATATGGCAGTGTGTAATGACCCGGACTTTTCATCGAAGGTAAAATTGGAAAATTCGGATGGAATTGACCATTTTGCCCCTAGTTGACTTTTTGGTCAAAGTCACAATGTTGACTTTTTGACAAGGATAGTTTTTGGTGATTCTGAAAATACTATTATGAAGGTCTCGATCTCCCGAGTACGTTGACAGGCGGCATACCGGAAACAGAATCTAGACGGATACATTTCGGGTCTAAACTATGTAGAGTTAATATCGTAAATTCGCCAAGGAAAGGTATTTTAGTCTTTTTCCCTATGAGATATTTTGGGTGGCTGATTTGGATTGGGACAAGTGTCCCTTATCTAATTGGACTTGGTGCACCGACTTGGGTGTGATTGTATGTTGTGTTTAAGTGTGTGTGTGTGTGTGTGTGTGTGTGTGTGTGTGTGTGTGTGTGTGTGTGTGTGTGTGTGTGTGTGTGTGTGAAGTGTGGGTTTCAGCCAAGAGAAAAACAGAGGAATGAAGAAGATGATCAGGAAAGAAAAAAAAAAGAGAATGAGGGAGAGGAAGGAAGATAGGACTGTCTGGGTTTTATTGGAACTTTAAACTTGAAGAACACATCCACGATTGTGAAGGTTCCACCATAGTCGCGATGGTTTGATGCTGATCTGAGGGGTGGTAGCTCGAACTACAGGTTCTAACAGTTTTAGTGAGTCTCTACAACCATGATGAGCTCGAAAACAGGAAGGTGGGAGAGTAAGGGACAACAGCGGAAGCGCTGCAATTTCTGGCCGACAATGAAGGAAGTGACATTCCCAAAAATTACGGAGAAACGTGCAAAGGTGAATTCGACGATTCAGAGTTATGTGAGTGGACTTTCTTTCTCTAAACTACTATTCATGCATATTTACATGATTTAAATGTGTTTTCTTGTGATTTTGATGTTATTGAAGTGATTGGGAATTTTATCGGATTTTTGGTGTTTTGATGAATATTTTATTATTATTTTAATGCACATTATAACATTATATGAGGAGTTCCAGAAATTAGTTTCGGAGACTGTTTTGATTGTAGTTTTGAATTGAACTTTTTTTTATGACATGAAATAACGTATTTTGGCACTTATATGATTTTTGAACGATTTTTATGGAAAAGAATGTTAATGGCACATTTTACAAGTATGGGTGTAAAATGTGTTTAGGGCTTAGGCCCGAGATTCTGATTGTGGATTTGGATTGTGAGATGAGATGTGGTTATGTATGTGTTATTGGTATGGTTGATGTAAACTGTGGTGATTGTGATGTGTGAAATATGGTTGAGCTTGTGTTGATTGATTATGAGTCTCAGACGTCAAGCCTGGGGCTTCGGTTCCTGGGACTGTATTGTGATGACTCGGACTGTCAGGACCCGACCCTCCTCGGTCAGAACTCGACTCATCTAGCACCATATTGTCCGCTTTGGGCCTCACCCTCACGGTTTTATTTTCGGGAGCTCATGGTGCAACTTCCCAGGGGGTCACCCATCATGTAATTGCACCAGCCTCAACTTGCTTAACTTTGGGGTTCCAATCCCCCGCAAAGCCACTTGAGCTCCCAAAAGGCCTAGTGCTAGATAGGTGTGTGCCTATACCTTTAAGGCACACCACCATCCCCCTCGCAGGAATGTGGGATTGTTCACCATTCCCTCCAAGACACGGGTCTTACAATCCACCTCCCTTAAGGCCCAGCATCCTCGTTGGCACACTTCTCGGTCGGGGTTTGGCTCTGATACCAAATTGTCAAGACCCGACCCTCCTCAATCAGGACCCGACTCATCTAGCACCATATTGTGCGTTTTGGGTTTCGCCCTCACGGTTTTGTTTTCAGGAGCTCATGGTGACAGGACCCACCCCGGTTCCACCTCGAAAACCGAGATAAATCCTGCTCCCGTCTGACAACCCAAAACGAAAGACCGAAATGACCTCACAAAAACCACAAATTACACTGTCAGACGAAGGAGAATTTAAAACATCCAAGAGTCAACCGTTATACAGAGCATAGTACCAAAAACAAAGTAAAACAAAACCGATACACAGAGTACACGCACAACGGAAAACTGAAACCACTCCGGGAAACTCTCGAGTACTCTATGCCTCCGAAGCTGCCTCAACGTCAACCCCCGTGCTAGCTCCACGACCTGAAGGGAAATTAAAAACAGAAAGTGTGAGTGGACCAAAAAGAATGAAAGTTTTGAAAACCATTTCATAAACAAACCAGGGTTTTAGCCCTCCGTTTTGAAAACATGCATGCATAACCCATTAAGTAAACACAGCTATAAATCACATACTAATCATCATAAAAAAAACATTTATAATTCACAAAATAGGCATCATAAAAACCGTACGATAAAGCATAAATCCAAGTCATCATTATCCGATCAAACCTGCTGGACCTATCCGAGTCTTTAAACTCAATCCGGGTCTCAATATAATCCGAGTCTTTAAACTCCCGAGTCTTTAAACTTAATCCGGGTCTTTAAACCCAATCCGGGCCCGTCCCCCGTCAATCATAATATCCGGGTCTTTAAACCCAATAATCAGATCCAGCAAATTCAATCCAAAACCATTTGAAAACCAATTCTAAATCCATATCCAAAACCGAATCTGAAACCACTAGTCCGAAGCCATTCCGGCGTTCAGAACCGTCATTCCGAACCCAAATCCAGAAATCAACTTTTCAACTTTAAAACAAAATTCCGCTTTCGGAAATCCGATTCTAAAACCAAAAACCTTGATCATCGAAATCATGTTCCAAAATCCATTTATAATCATTGAAAATCACTTATCGTTTGAAATCCCAAAATCATGGCATCGAAATCAGAAATCAAAGCTTACTCGTAAAACGTGCTGAAAACCGTAGCTTTCTCGTAAAACGTGCAATTATATAAAAGAGTTATAATATATTCGATAATCATGAAATCACATGTAAAACCATAAAACAATTATAGAAAAACAGTTATGCATGCTCAATTATTGAGAAGGGGTCCACTCACAGATACCGGGCACGTCACTCGCGTCCCGTACGTTCCGTACGTTCCTCGTCCACCTCGGGGATTCCCGAACCTGCCACAAGGCACCAAAATACGTCACTAACACATCCACCAAGGTTCTCCTAATTCCCCACGAACTTCCCCGGGTTCTAAATGTAACGAACCGAGACCCTAAACCTTCGATCCGCAGAACTAACTCGAATCGACGTCCGATTAACCCGAAACCTATCTCAAACGATTCGTTACAACAACTAGACCAAAAACCTAGTTGGAAGTTTCCCCAGAAAATGCCCCACGTGCCGCCACACGCCGCCCAAAGTGGCTGTGCGTGGGCCTCAAGCGTTTGCACACAGAACACTGTTCATCGTCGTCTTCAATGGGTTGACCGGTCTGAACCGGCGTTCCCGGTTCTCCGCCTTCCTGCAACCGTTTTCCTTCATTTTTCCACCAAACTCTTCGTCCTCATCCTAGCATCTAATTCCACTACTAAAAACACAACATCACGGCCTTAATACTCACCTCCCAAGTTCGAACCAGAAACCCAGAAAAACCCTGTTTCTGTTTGACAGGACCCATCCCAATCCCCCCGGGATTAGTGCAGGATGACCCTGCTCCCGTCTGACACGAAGTGTCAGACAAGGGATATTTCCAACCTTTGCCCTCCCGGGCTATCAGAGTATGTCAAGATCCGGAGGAGGTATGTGATATCTCGGTCTCTACTACAGTCCACATCCGATGCAACCTGAAGGGCAGTCAAAACATTAAAAGCTGTGAGTGGACAAAACAAGAGTTTATAAAAACATTTTAACGAGAAGACATTTGTACCCTTCACTAAAAAGCATGCATGCATTCGAAAACCATTTAACCAAAGAAACCATATGTGGGAACTAAGCCCAAAACCAAGATTGAAAGAACCATCATGAAAATGACCACACGGACCGCTGCCCAAATCCATAAGGGTCTCAGCCCAAATCACAAGAAACCAACCATAAGGGCCACTGCCCAAAACCTGTGTAACCACACATATCACATAACATATTTATATCATATATACATATAATTCACACAACCAATCCTGTCACGGTTTCCAAAGCTACGCGCGTGCTACCCGGGGTCTCAAACCCAAGTCTTTCAGGTACCAAGTTAATGTCCGAAGACCAATGACCCGCCCTGAGGTTATAGTACAAGCCTTCCTGAGAGTAAGGAACCCAACTGGGGCGACTCCACTCAGTCGATGCTCCGTGATTACTCCGGGGTCCACCCAGGCCAACGACCCTCCCCGGAGGAGATAGAACAAGTAAAGGAAGGTATATTAACATATATATACATAACATAAACATTCATGCCAGGTTCCCCTGAACCGTCATGATCCATCATATACATATAGATAACATCCATGCCCGGTTCCCATAAACCGTCATGCACCACAATGACCTGACAAAAGTTCATGCCGGTTCACATAAACCGTCATGAACCACAATGACCTTTCCAGAGTTCATGTCGGTTCCCGTAACCCGTCATGAACTTGGAAATCCATCTAGGGTCCCTGGCCCGAAATCATCAGTGTAAAACAACTGGGTCTCGTGCCCGAACATATGACTCAACTGGGTACCGTGCCCGATATCTAAGGGTCAGGCACGACTCCGATGATAGTGATGTGTGCAACCATCCATCCAGGACCGCCCTCAATCATGGTATGTCGCAGTGAGCGTATCAACCAACGCGACCACCATAAGATCATGGTGCACTCATCACCGATCGCTATCCTGAACCGCCAGAACTCCGAAGTCGAGCCTCCACAGGCTGCCCGACCACGAATCGCGCATCGTGACCTCTCCGGAATGGAACACATCCCAATCGGGAGGCGAGCGTCGTATCGTCGATCGCCGTGCACATAGCACTCGCCGCGACCACGATTTAGACCCGAAGGCCATCAATAGGGTCATATGCCCGAGACAAAACCAAATGGGTCTCATACCCGAGTTTATCCTTTTAGAAATCCAAAACCTTTTCATTTAGACCAATAAAGACATACAGACCCGTATAGGCACCGTATATGGTCGAAACCTCGAAATACGTGCCTATACGTAACCACACATCCAAATGCACTCATGGCATCACAAACAAGTATTTAAAACATATAATAAACATTTATGCATGCACCAATTTAGAAAACAAGGTCCACTCACAGACCGTCTGAGCTGCCGCCTCGATTTGCGTGCCGTAGGCTCTCCCGAGCCGATCACTATCATCGGGAATCCCGAACCTGTCCAAATAATATCCAAAGGTTACTACTAACCTATACAAGTCCATATTAATAACCCTAAACTTTCTCAGAAAAGTCAACGTGTCCCGTACACGTTTCCCAAGGTGAAAAACCTCATTTTGACCAACCTAACGATCTCTGATTGACCCGAAACCACCGCCATTGGATCCGGATCGTCGAAACCTTTAAAATGACACTGGGCCCACTCAAAAGACTGTTCCCACACATCCCCACGCACTGGTCAACGCTGACGTCAGCACTAACACCTCTGACAGTGCCACGTGTCAAGCTTCCATTGGTCCATATTTTGACATGTCAGCTGACATTGTCAACTCTGACATGATGACGTCATCCCTGACATGATGACATCATCAGTCATCCCTGTCCTCTCGCGGGGTTGCAACCGGGTCGTCGTGACCCGCGGGTTGACTCGGTCGGTTCTCCACCGTCCAGCCACCAAAACACTCCCCGTTTGTCCCATTCTCTTCGTCTCATCCTCCCCAACAGATCCCTCAACCCAGAAATTAAGAACAGAGGCTAGAAATTACCTATTGATCGATGAACCGTAAGCCCGATTTTCCCCCGTCGATATCTCACGTTTCCGGCCACCATTCTCCTCGAATCCGAGCTCTGCGAACTCGTCTCATTCCCTAGAATATAACAGGATCGACCAACCCCTTCAACACACGTCAAAACTCCATCCACCATTTTTGACCCGTAACCAAGCTCACGGGTTCCCTCTGCCGTGTCCACCGCCGTCGTCCTCAGTCCCTCAGTCATCCTCACAACACTCTCACGATCACACTCAGCTCACACACTCAAAAGATGGATGATGGAGGTGTGGTGTTTGTGTTTGAAAATGAAGAATGAAAATGGAGGGATATGGGTTATGGGGTTTTGGGTTTGTGAGGGAAAATGAAGAAGATGGTAGCTGATGAGAGAAGAGAAATGAAGGGTGAGGATTTGAGAGATTAGAAGGAATGGATGGTTAGGATTTAAGGTTGTTAGGATTAATTATATAATAATAATTATAATATTATTTAATTAACTTAGATCCACAATTTAGGGAATTGTCCAATGGGATGAGTGACACTTGTCACTCATCCATGGGACCCACTCAAAATATCTGGCCAATCAGAATTTGCCAACTCGGCCCCATCTCGAAGTACGTGCATAGTGAAATCAAACTTCCGTGACCTATAACTTCCCCGTTCGAAGTCCAATTTCAGCATGCCGCCTGTCTATGGATTCGTATCGTCCCGATCTACGTAACGGTCCTCGGCCCTCGGCCATTGGACCCCTTGGTCAAAAAGTTAACATTTGACCTCCTTTTAACTCGTGACGCCATTGTACCCCTCGGCCATTGAACGTGCCGCCTGTCTATGAACTCGTGACGTCACGAATTACGTCACGGTCATTCGTCAAAGTCCATTTGACCACCCAAACGAAAAGTCAACGTTTTGCCCACGCCCAAGGGCAAAACGGTCATTTTGCATCGTTCGTCCGATTTCGCCCAACTAATCACGGATTAGCCTCACTAATCGTGATTAGTCACTAATCTAATCTAGGAATTCGGGACGGGTCGTTACACTGTTCTCGGCCACCAGCTCCTTCTCCCAGCCTCGAATTGTTTCCCTAAGCTCAAAGACAACTCACTGGACTCCTTAAAACCCCTAAAACAGTTTGACTCAACCTCAAACTCCACGACTTTAAGTTTGAACCCAAACGGAAAAACAGAGCAAACAGAGGAAAGAAGAGCAATTACCTGCTATCCGTGCTCCACCGCAAGCTTCGACGTGTCCACTGGGTCCCTAAGGCTCCACTACGGTCCCTGACCACCACCAGCAGCCTCGATTGATCGATTACACTGCACCACCACCAAGACTCCTTCTCTGTTTCTCTGGTTTTTCCCCACCACTCACACACTCAGTCACTCCCAATTCCTCTCGAACACGATCACACACTTCCTAACTCTCACTCAAACACAATAGAATCCCTCAACACTCACACAAACTCTCAATTGGATCGATTTCACCTCACTATCTTCAGTCTCTGTTTTTCTTTCTTCGCACAAACACGACTCACACACAGCCCGTTTAATTGCACCGTGCACTTGCCTAGAACCCACTAGACACTCCCCACGTGTCCAACATCCCCTGGCCCAAACTCAAAATATCCCAATCACTCCTGTACACTTGGCCTTATCAGATTGGCCCAATTCCCAATGTACCAAAAAGACCAAAATACCCCTAATGTCCAAATTATGATTTTACCCTTAACCGTTCTAGACCTGTATCTCGCTCGTCCGATGTCCGATGAAAGCATGCCGCCTGTCTACGGACTCGTGACGCCCCAAACTACGTCACGGTCATCGGTCAATGCCCAAATGACCGCCCGAACTAAAAGTCAACATTTTACCCAACTAGGGGAAAAATCGTCATTCTACGCCCAAAGTCCAAAAGTAACCCACTAACTACCGATTAACCCAGTTAATCCACCACTAATCACCTCACTAATCCCGACTCCCGGGACGGGTCGTTACACATGGTGTAACTTCCTAGGGGGTCACCCGTCATGGAATTGCACCAGCCTCAACTCGCTTAACTTTGGGGTTCCAATCCCCCGCAAAGCCACTTGAGCACCCAAAAGGCCTAGTGCTAGATAGGTGTGTGCCTACACCTTTAAGGCACACCACCATCCTCTCCCAAACCATTCCCCCTCGCAGGAATGTGGGATTGTTCACCGTTCCCTCCAGGACACGGGTCTTACACGGACGTTGAGCCTGGGGTTCTGGTTCCTGAGCGAGTGTGTATGTGATGGCCTACCGATAGTGCCTTGTGATGTGATGATTGATGTTGTACTTATGTATTGATAATCGGTTGACTATATGAGAGTTCTGTGATGACATTAGTTATGGATTGATTGTGTATTATTGTTGTGTTTTGTGGTAACTTCCTTGAGATGCTTGTTGATTTGTTTAGGAATCTAGGATATAGAGCTAGGCTTAGGTTCCCGAGTGAATTTGTGGTGTGCTTGCCTGTAGGGCAGTGGTTGTGGTTTGACTTCATGATTTATGGTATTTGCGTGTTTCGAGAAATATACAGTGTTTCGTTGTAATCAAAATAAATGGTTTGGTATGCATCCATAATGTTGGAAAACGGAGGGTAAAAGATGGATGTTTTCAAATTATATTTTTCAAATGTTTCATTTTTGTCCACTCGCACGTTTTCTTCGTTTTGTAACCCTCTATGGCCTCTGCATGGAGATTGAGGCTTGAGAGGTGGAGGCATGAATTAGCAGAATTTGCGCTTATCCCTTGTCTGACAACATTTCTATCATATGGGAGGAGGACCCGAGTGTACTGTTTTTGTGTTTTCGAGTTGGGTCCAGTCACATTGGGTCATTGACTTGGTATGATTAGTGCTCTTAGGATTACATGTCGTTGATTTACTTACACGTTTTGGTGAAAGACAACCACTATGTTTTTGGGAAGGTGGAAGCCAAGCTGGAATTCTACTTTCAAGAGGGAGGGTAGTTTTTTCAAACTGGGATGGATTATCTATTGTTGGATTTGGTTGGAAGGTCAGCAAAGTCGAAAGAAAAATCACTTTATGTATACTGAAAACATGGGGTGGAGGGTAGGGATATTGAAGAGGTGCATGTTGCTATTGAATGAGGGTCAAGTAGATGTGAAAAAGAATCGATTAATGAAGAACTAGTTCATGAAGAACCGATTCATCAAGAACTAATTCATCAAGAATCGGTCAATCAAGATAGCAAGGAGGCTCATATTGCAAGAATAACAAGGCAACCACGAGGGAAAAGGAAACCCAAAATAACTGTTGAGGTGTCATGACCGGACTCCCCTAGCACGATATTATCTGCTTTGGGCCTGCGCTCTCACGGCTTTGTTTCTGGGAACTCACGTGCAATTTCCCAATGGGTCACCTATCTTGGGATTGCTCCAGGCCAACCTCGCTTAACTTCAGAGTTACAAAGAAATCCAAAGGCAATGAACTCCCCAAAGGCCTCGAGCTAGGAAAAAATGTGCCCACACATATAAGGTGTTGATGCCAAAAATGGCACCAACGAGACCGAGAAGACTACGCATAAATATTAAGACACAAGCATGTACATGGTTCACCCGAATAGGGTTACGTCCATGGGATAAACTTTCCGAGATAGTTATTATTGATAATAATAGTGTTTACATCTTTGGAGCCTTGAGCCATTGAGGTAAATGTGGAGAGGCTGTCTCCACATATGTTGTGGAGTTGTATCAGATTGTTTTCAATTGAGGGGGATGCCCTCCTTAAATAGGCAAAGGTTAGGGTTTCCATTACATTATGGGTTTCGTATTGGACTTAGGCCTGGCCCAAGTGCGGGGTGAAATCCCGCACGAACAGTAGTCCCCCAAGTCTTCAGTCAAGATAGTGTCTTGGCTGCGGACTTGAACAATAGACCGAATACGGGCCGAACTAAGTAATTGTTGATCTGGCTCAAACCAAACATGAAGCGTCATTCAGTATGAAGTAATACTCCGCAAGAGATTGTCCTCATCGCGAGGCTACTCGGCAAGGGAAGACACTCATCGAAGGTTGCTCGGCTTGAGGTGATCGCTCTGTGCGAGGCTGCTCGACGCGAAGGATGCTCGGCTAGAGGCAACCGTTCTGTGCGAGGATGCTCGGCTAGAAAGCGGTCGCTCCGTGAGAGGTAGCTCGGCTAGAGGCAATCACTCATGGAGGCGGCTCGACCAGAGATATCATCCATTACAAAGTAGCTCGGCTAGAACCACTACTCGTCGTGAGTATTAACTCAATGTGAAGTGAGCATTCATTGTGAATTACTTAGGAGTATGTGTACAAGCATTGTCATGGGTAAAATAGATTAATCGATCGTGCCGATCGGCATTCGAATAATTTGGTCGTTCCTGATAACATGAAATAATTTTATCGATTAGTAAACCTAAATAATTTTATTGATTAATAAACCGAAATAATATAATAAACTCAAATAATATTATTTGATTTTATGAGCATAATTGCATGGATCAACGATATGTGATACAAAGATATTTAAAATATTACATAATAAGTTATGGGTCTAATATCACAAAATAATATAATAATGGAAAAGTTTGAGTGATTCACGCATCAATGCCATTGGATGCCCTTACATCCCTACAAAAGTCGTGGTGGAAAATGAATAAACAAGAGTGGGTATTATAAGAAAGTTATGTGAGAGAAAGCATTCAAAGTGTGAAGGATGTGTGGCGTGTTTGTCAAATATAGTAAGACATTAAAACACATTAATTAATGCATTAGTGCATTGAAACATCACATCAAACAAGTGGATTTTGCACGACATTATGCATTTTTCCATTCCAACAAATGGTTTCCAAAGTACCATGTGGTTTGATTGTTTTGATAATAATATAACAATGTGATTTGGTGGTTTGGTTTTCAATAAATGGTACTAACTCACATCACAATCACCATCATAATAATAAACTATTAAGTAATAAAATGAAGAAGGAAGGTTGAAGCACTTATCTTCTCCTTCGGTAGGGATGACCGGAAAGGAGCGGCGACTGGCGTCAGCCGACGGTGGTTAAACCCAAAAAATACAGGGGTTGGTAGATCCAAGTCCCCCGGTGCCAATGGTGATGGTGGTGTCACCAAGAGAAGTCCATAAGATGCAGAACGTTGGTGATCGAAGGCAGCCAGGTAAGCCTTTGTAGTGCCGACGCATAGAAAAGAGGGTGTTTTCCATGGTCATGACGTTCTGGTGGGCTGCGGAGCTGGCGCTCGACGAAGGCGTGACGACCCTACAAGGATGTTGCAGGTCGTCTCCTCCTCACCACGATGATATTGGCGTTCGTACCTACGACGGAAATGATGCGACGACATTGGATGAATACATGATGCGACGGCACCACGATGACATTGGCGTTCGTACCTTCCTTGGTCTTGCAGCTCTTCTCCTCTCCATCTCCCATGGTGGTGTGCAGCAAAAGATGAATACATGAAACCAGGATGAAGAAAATATCAAGGAAATGTTACACGGCTGAAAGTGATGAAGAAAAATTTTCTTTTCACCCCACCAATCCGTGTGTCCTAGAAAGAAAGTAGAAAAATCAAGATAAAGTTTTTTGTCTTCAGAGAAAAAAGAGGGAGAGAATAAAGGTAGGCTTGCTTTCCATTAATTATTTAATGTGTATTGATAAGAGAGAAGGCATGGATTTTTTTGGGTTTCTTGCCAGTGAGCTACTTTGGGTTGGGTGTTCTTGAATATTCATGGTGTTTCAGTGGGTAAGTGAAGTGAAAAAGAGAATCTGACATGGTTTTTTGTCATGATTCCCACAGACGGCGCCAAACTGTTGATGCCAAAAATGGCACCAACGAGACCGAGAAGACTACCCATAAATATTAAGACACAAGCACGTACGTGGTTCACCCGAATAGGGTTACGTTCACAGGATAAACTTTCCGAGATAGTTATTATTGATAATAATAGTGTTTACATCTTTGTGGCTTTGAGCCATTGAGGTAAATGTGGAGAGGCTGTCTCCACATATGTTGTGGAGTTGTATCAGATTGTTTTCAAATGAGGGGGATTGTAAGACCCGGTCTTGGAAGCAAGAACGGTGAGCAAGACCCGTGAGCTTGAGAAGCAAGATCGGTGAGCAAGACCCGTGAGCTTGGAAAGGTAAGATCGGTGAACGATCCCACATCGCTTGGGGAGGGAAATGTGAAGTACCTTATATGTGTGGGCACGTATCTATCTAACACAAGGCCTTTTGGGAGCTCAGTGGCTTTGGGGGGGATTGGAACCCCAAAGTTAAGCGAGTTGAGGCTGGTGCAATCCCATGATGGGTGACCTACTGGGAAGTTGCACGTGAGCTCCCGAAAACAAAACCGTGAGGGCTGGGCCCAAAGCGGACAATATTGTGTTAGATGGGTCGGGTCGTGACAGAATGGTATCAGAGCTGGACCCTGACCGGAAATGTGCCAGCGAGGACGCTGGGCCCCAAGGGGGGTGGATTGTAAGACCCGGTCTTGGAAGCAAGAACGGTGAGCAAGACCCGTGAGCTTGAGAAGCAAGATCGGTGAGCAAGACCCGTGAGCTTGGAAAGGTAAGATCGGTGAACGATCCCACATCGCTCGGGGAGGGAAATGTGAAGTACCTTATATGTGTGGGCACGTATCTATCTAACACAAGGCCTTTTGGGAGCTCAGTGGCTTTGGGGGGGATTGGAACCCCAAAGTTAAGCGAGTTGAGGCTGGTGCAATCCCATGATGGGTGACCTACTAGGAAGTTGCACGTGAGCTCCCGAAAACAAAACCGGGAGGGCTGGGCCCAAAGCGGACAATATTGTGTTAGATGGGCCGGGTCGTGATAGGGATGCCCTCCTTAAATAGGCATTATGGGTTTCGTATTGGACTTAGGCCTGGCCCAAGTGCGGGCTGAAATCACACACGAACATAAGGATTTCACCTTTCCCACCTATAGCGATGTGGGATTAGTCACGGGTCTTACTTCCTAAACTCACGGGTCTTACAATCCACCCACCTTGGGGCCCAATGTCCTCGTTGGCACACTTCCAATTGGGGTCAAGCTCTGATACCATTATGTCACGACCTGACTCCCAAAGCACAATATTGTCCGCTTAGGCCCACACCCTCATGACTTTGTTTCTGGGAACTCACGTGCAACTTCCCTGTGGGTCACCCATCTTGAGATTACTTCAGCCTAACCTCGCTTAACTTCAGAGTTACAAAGGAATTCAAAGCCACTGAGCTTCCAAAAGGCCTCGTACTAGGATGAAACGTGCCCACACAGATAAGGCACTTCACATTTCCCTCCATGAGCAATGTGTAACTTCTCATTATTCTTGCTTCCCAAGCTCGTAAGTCTTGCTCATCATTCTTGCTTCCCAATCTCACGGGTCTTGCTCACTGTTCTTGCTTCCCAAATTCACGAGTCTTACATGATGATTCTTCAAGTAGTGACAGTGAGGATGATAGTGATAGTGATGAAGAGATTGTGGTAGACTTTGATGAGGAAGATTTTAATCAAAATGATAAGGAACCGATAGTGATTAGTGATGATGAGATGTTTGGGGATTTAGGTGCATATGTGGATGATGCCACAGTATCACAATTAGATGAAGAGGACACTTTCCCTCTGTCACCTAGGATTGATAGTTTCACTGATTTTAGTGATGAGGAAGATAATCGGGATATACCTGAAAAAAGAAGTAGGAAGAAACCTATGCCTAGGTCTAGGGATTTTATTCCCTCTCTTGACTTGGAGAATCAAAGGTTTGAGATATGGTTGAAGTTTCAAGATGTTGCTACTTTTAAAGAAGCTATGAGAAAATATTCAATCATCCAAGGGAGATAGCTAAAGTTCAAGAAACATCAACTGGATCGCATTAAAGCGAACTGTTCTCCTTAGTGTCCCTTTATTATCTATGCCTCCTTAGTAGAAGCCATCAAGTGCATGCAACTCAGAGAGTTCGATGAAAATCACATTTGTGGCGAAGGAAACACAAACAAACATGCAAATATGAAATGGATGGTAAAGTAGTAGGCAAGGCTGCTAACGAGTAGAAAATGGAATTTTCATGAATTTCAAGATATGGTGGTTCTAGTAACCGGCTATAGGCCATCAAGGGCAACATTCTACAAGGCAGGGGAATGTGATTATGGAGCTTGTTGAAGGATCATGCCTAAGGAAATATGAAATTTTTGGGGAGTACTATCTACAATTGAATAAGATCAATCTTGGCTTTACTATGGTCATCAAGTCTGAGCTGGAGCCTGATGTGATAGCCCAGTTTGAAAGGGTATATGTATTCTTCTAGGCTTGTAAAGCAAGATGGCTTAACGGATGTTGGTAATTCATAGGATTAGATGCTTGCCACATTAAGGGCATTTACCCAAGACAACTTTTGTCGGCAATCAGAGTGGATGCCAACAATGGAATATTTCTGTGGCATATGCCATATATAAGGTGGAGAACTTTAGAAGCTAGAAATGGTTTTTAGGGATCTTGCAAAGGAACCTCAGAATTGAAAAATATTGGTGAGTTAGTGATAATGACAGACAAGCAGAAAGGCTTGATTGAAGCAGCCAATCAATTTTTCCAAATGTAGAGCATTTTCATTGCTTTAGGTATCTTTATGAGAATTTCAACCGTATTCATAAAGGCTTAGCCCTTAAGAATCAAATGGATGCCATTGCATGAGCCACCACCATACTATGGTTTGAAGAAGAGATGAATAAAATGGAATTTCTCAGTCCTATTGCTCACTAATGGCTGAAATAACGAGATGCAAGACAGTGGTGAAGATCCAATTTCAAAACATACTTGAAGTGTGATATGCTACTAAACAACCTATATGAAGCCTTCAACAAAGAGATTGTGCCCTATAAATCCAAACCTATGTTTTCAGTGATGGACAAAGAGAGGCAATACATTACTACTTTAATAACTAATAAATGAAAGTAAGTCAATACATTATTGGAATGGGCATTTGGTGGGAAAAAGAGTTCAGGCTGTGCTAAAAGATTAACAAAAGAAAGGAAAAATGTTGATTCCTAGAAATTGTGGGAATAATATCTTCAAGATCCTTCATCTTCTTGGAAGAAGGTTTTTGATGGCCGACTAAACATAAAGGTCAATGCTAGGACCCGTCCCATCTAGCACCATATTGTCTGCTTTTGGCTTTGCCCTCACGGTTTTGTTTTCAGGAGCTCACGTGCAACTTCCCAATGGGTCACCTATCTTGAGATTGCACCAGCCTCAACTTGCTTAAATTTGGAGTTCCCCAGGAAGCTAGTGAGCTCCCAAAAGGCCTAGTGCTAGATAGGTGTGTGCGTATAAGGCACATCACAATTTCCCTCACAAGAATGTGAGATCGTTCACCGTTCCCTCCAAGACACGAGTCTTACAATCCACCCCCCTTAGGGCCTAGCGTCCTTGCTCGCACACTTCTCGGTCGGGGTATGACTCTGATACCATTCTGCCAGGACCCGTCCTATCTAGCACCATATTGTCCGATTTAGGCCTCACCCTCACGATTTTTTTTCGGGAGCTCACGTGCAACTTCCCAGTGGGCCACCCATCTTGAGATTGCACCAGCCTCAACTCGCTTAACTTTGGAGTTCCCTAGGAATCCAAAGCCAGTGAGCTCCCAAAAGGCCTAGTGATAGATAGGTGTTTGCCTACACATATAAGGCACATCACCATTCCCTTCGTAGAAATGTGGGATCATTCACCGTTCCCTCCAGGGCACAGGTCTTACAGTCAAAGTGTAGTATTACCCACCAAACATAAAGGAAGAGATAACATTAAATCATTATATGAAGTGAAATTCTGGATATCGCTGCTTTGTCTACACTGTCATATAGCATTTCTGTCATATTGGATATGGGAGTGTGTTTGTTGATTTTTCTTAGGCGCAGAAAAGGAAGAAACATATTCTATTTGAAATCATACAGCTGAGCCACCCAATCAAACCCCACCTAATGTCCAAATTGAAGCACCAGTTTCCTCCCAAAAACCACCTCCACTTCCCCACATTGACTCCTTCCAACAACAACCTCCACTTCCCTAAAATGTCACCTTCCAGCAACCATCAGTGGGCTCATTAAGTTCACTTTCCACAACCCCAACCAAAAGAATGAGCCTAAAAAGGCCAACACAAAGAATTAGGTCTCCTATCCCACCTCAACCAATCAAAAGACCAATTGCTAATTCTCAATCGAGCTAAGTCTCACAAGCTCAACTAAAGCCACAACCAAAGCCAAAGCCAAAGCCACAAACATAGCCAAAGCCACAACCAAAGCTAAAGCCAAAGCCAAGGACAAACAACAAAGATTGGTTGAAGAGGGCAAAGGAATTGTTGTCCCATTGGCACCATTATTAGAATCCTACTACCTAGTCTAATCTTTTTTTCTCTCATATGTTAGCATTTGGAACCATTGGTTGCTTACATAGTTTTTGTAGTTTGCAATGCCTCATTGTAGTGTAATGGAGACTTTTTAAGTCTAATGCCTCCCTTTTTGACTCATTGGACTTCAAAAGTTTGATGGTTGTAAGTTTTGAAGTGGTTTTTTTTTGTAACAAAAACAACGCATCCTTTTTGTAATGATTCTTTTGTTATGATGGTCCAAAGTTGAATCACAACTTATGCTCACTTTATGATCAAAGTGTTATGGTCAAGTTTTATGCTTCCTTTAATGCTCAAAGTGCTATGGTTAATTTATATGCTCAAAAGTGTAATGCTTCTTTTAATGTCAAGTTGTATCCTCAAAGTGGCCAAATTTCAACCATCTTATGTTAAAAACTTATGCTCCATTTTCAAACATACATTAAACATACATCAAAAGTTGTAAAGACCATTTCATAATATACGTCTTATGCTCAACCACCATTTCATAAATTGAAGACTTATAGTCCATCAAACATACATACGAGTACAAGCTTGACCATCCATTGCACAAACTATCCTAACTACTTACTTCAAGCTTTCTAACTTGCTTTCGCATCTTACACATATATAATTCGAATCAATACAAGGCAAGCAAACATAAGTACAATTCTAAGCTTAAAAACCTTCCTCTTCTCAATCAAAAATTTTTCCTCTCCTCTATCAAGCTTCCTTAGCAAGCCAAGAATCATTGTGTCAGGACCCGTCCCTAAGTTCCATGAAAACCGGACTGGTCCTGCTCCCGTCTAATGACTCTTGTCAGATAAGGAATTTTTCTTGATTTATATTGTATTTTCACCTAAATACATTAACCCAACAGAAGCCCTTTCTTACAGGGTACCACCCACATCAAAACCACTAACCCCATTAAGGAAAAGGGATTTATCAATTACAATTCTCTTTGGAACCTTTTTCGTTAACTAATTTAGTAAGTAATATATTGACTTAAGAAAACTATTACAATTTTATTAAGACTTATTTATAATCAAGTCCTTTTCATAAGCAATTCATACCATAATATACTCAACCATATTCTTTACATAAATAACTGATTATAAAACCTTATTCCTATTACCTTATAACTTCATAATTCCTCGTAATCACCAACAACATATTCATTGCACCCTTACTAATTCACATTAACACTTTCAATCATTGATTCACCATCATAGTTCATTAATAACCTAGATAATACTATATTAACACCACTAATTTCTAAGAATTAAGATTTGATTTAAAACATATACAATTAACTTTGAAAATTTAGAAATATACTCAAACAAGGTCCAAAAGCCACACAAATTATACCACCAGGTCTGTAAGAAAGGAAGGAAAGACTTTCATGTTGGTCGGAGGTCCAGAAACCATTGCACGCACGCTCACTCATCGTCGTAGGTCACTTTGAGTGGTCTCCACGCTCTTGTGACCACAGTCACATGCGTACTTGCCTTGACCTCCAGTCGAATTTGCGACTCGAGTTACCCGACCCGGCGTCCTAAACCGCCCCCAACTTCTCTGTTTTCAATATTTTTCTGTCCTTCCACGCGTAACACACTCTTATGCTACTCTAAATTACTTCTATACTCACAAAATTGAAGGAACTTACCTTCGAAACCCTGTCCAAGATTCTCAGTTTTGGCTATGGAGTAAGTCGGCGAAGAAAACAAGGGGGAAAATCAAGAAATTTCTTGAAAAACCTAGGTCCTTCTAGTGAAATCACCAAAGTACCCTTTGTTCAAAATGACTAAAATGCCCCTAAGTCTTCTTGACCCATAACGAACCTATTCGACCTCTATTTTTGATATGCCGCTAGTCTACATACTCAAGAGGCCGAGACCTTTATAACGGCCTTTACGGAACATCTAAAAAAATTTCCCGATAAAAAAGTCAATCATTAACCCTTTAAGGGCAAAATGGTCATTTTTATTCTATTTTCCAATTTTACTTTTTCTCGAGATTCAGACCGTTAAGTTTTGTCATTGACCTTTTGCACATCTTCCCATCTAACCATTCTCAAAAGTCTCAGCCTTTTTCCATGACCTTTGTAACCCCTAACCTGCATTCTCAAACCGATTTTCATTTGCATACATGCAAATCAAATGGAAATTTCAACCAAACTTTTAAAACCTTGTCCAACCCATTACTTTTTTCAAACAAAGCATTAGCAACCCTACCTCAAACCCAACTTTCTTAGCTCGAACCCCCAATTTATCTGATGAGGTCTCTTTAGCTCAAATCCCCAATTTATGTCAACCACCGAAAATTTGAAACTACCAAAAATGCCTCTAACCACCAATTCCTTTGAAACCCATAAATTTTTCATAACCAAATCATTTTAAATTCATAACCAACCCAATTTCTCTCTTACCAGACTATTTGGACAAACAAGAAATCTCCTACCTCGGTTTTCATCGGTCCATGAAGATTTCATTGTAGCAACCTTCCCACGAAGAGCATTTTGATTAACTAATATGAATAATGAAGTTTTGAATAAATATTAATAACGTGATTGACTAACTAATAGAAAGCCCTTCCTGGGTTGTCTCCATTCTTTATTGCAATTTTGATTCATCATAAACCAATCAAAACTTCACTTCATATTTATTTTAAATCATTTGGTCTTTTTGTTTGATTAGAATCATTTTGGTTTTATAGTTGAATATGAAACAGAAGAGCATTCAAACCAATTCAAATCAGTTGTGTTCTTTAGCTTTTTTCAGTTTATTTTGTTTTGGTTTCCTCTGTACTGCTGCTTGTGTTTTATTCTTCTATCCTACAAGTCATTTTCTTATTATGATCATTATTATAATTATTCTATTTATAATTCGACCAAAGATTCACATAAAAAACCATTGGATGCACTAATTAAAATCCTTCAAGGTTTAAGTAGAACTTTATACAAATAACCAGAACTTCTCATATATCCTTTAAAATTTTATAAAAATCCCAAAATTCTTCACTTAAAGAAGGTTCCGCAAAATTCGTCATAATTCTAATTAAATAAACCCCTAATATTGGTTTTTTGTTAGGCAAATGAAGTGTAGAAAAACAGTTTCTTTTTCATTTGCTTCTAGTACTTTCCTATTTTTTTTTATTTTAATTTAAAAAATCTCCTTAAAATCGATGGTGGTAGCACATAAGTACAGGATTCGAACACACAAGAGATCAAGTTCAAATGAGTGCAAAAACAAGAGAAATGATGCCCTTTTAATGAAATTTTCTTTTATTTCAAGTTCGCTGCACATAAAATTTTCAGTAAAAATATATGATCGAGGTTGATATATGGAAAAAGAAGGCCCCATAAAATGAATAGCACGACGAGATCTCTTACAAAAAGATATTTGAAAAACCGCATTGCGAAACCAAAACGACACAAATTTGTGTAATTCAAAATTCAAATTGAAAGAACATGTTTGGCAATCTAGTCCAAGAACAATTTATTGTTCTTGGAAACGACAACAATGAAAACTTGCCTAGCAAAATTTTGCACGTTTTCCCTTTTAATCAATGGTGAAGACAAGACCCGAATTAAAGATTTCTTCCAGTCGAAAAGTCAATTTCAATCCAATACTGAGTTGATCCCAATTAAAAAAAATTGATATTGGGTTGATTGAACCCAAGACCAGCATCAATACGGTGGTAAATCTGCTTCCCTTGTACTGAATTCCAATGACATTGCCTACAAAAATTGCTCTGCCTGTAACTTGAGAACTCAAATCTTAAAACAAAACCATCCAATCTTGGGGGAACCTAATTTACTCCGTACAACATGTGTAAAGGAAAGCTTATTTAGGTGTAACTGTGTAGTGACTTGAGAAACCTTTCCGTTTGTTTTCACCAGAAGCCTAGGATCTCAATCGATGAATCAGTGTGTTGGATCAATTGCCATTTCTTATGAATTCCAGTTACTAGGAGCTCATCAGTTCCTGCATGAAGATAAAGTGATCAAAGTAAACTTGAATTGGATCAAATGAAGGAACAAGTATTCCTAGTTCAAGGAAAATGAAGGGGGGGGGGGGGGGGTGGGAGGGGGAGGGGGTGGGGGTGTGGGAGGGGGTTGGTGTGGTTTGGGGAACTTGATCTAATAAATTTGATGCCAAAATAAGAGAACTGAAACTGAGAAAACCAAGAGCACAAACAATACCTATAAAACTTCGCTACTAGGAGGTATAAGACCCATTTAATTTGTGTTTGGAAGGTAGACCCTGATAGTATCTCGCTTTCTAAGTTTACGCCTGCAGGTAGGGCATTTGTGTTGAGTAGCAATGGCTGTCTCAATGCAGTTCTTGCAGAAGATGTGCCCACACCTTGTCGATGTTTCTTCAATTAACTGGCCCATGCAGATTGCACAAGTGAAAGTCGGGACCTCTATAGGGGGCCCACTCTGGGGCACTACTGGAGGTTTGGGAATGCTAGTTGCCTGCCATCCAAAACTTCCAAGCTAAGTTCCAGAAACTTTAACCAAGCTAGTTAGATAGTCATAATTGATAGTTTCATAAATGCTAGAGCTAACAAATAGGACATGAGTTTTTAAAACAAGTGCTGGATAAGTTATCTAGCATAATTATGTAAGAGCCCAATAAATACTTCACTTCCATTTACCAAAACCAAAAAACTCTAGGTTTGAAGCCAAATTACATATGAGAAATTTGCAAGCTATGATACACTATACACTACTAATGCAAAGGGAAAAAAAGAGGATAGAAATAAGAATGAAATAAACATTTGAGTACTTTAAACTTCAAAAGCGGTTGTATGAAGGTTCAAATTAAATCACGCCCACTGAAGGTCAACAGATTGGTTAAAATCAAGTGTAATAAGTTGAAACTTAGATTATCAAATTGGGTTAACACGGACGTTACCTAACAAGATGCCAACTTGATTTATATCCACTTGAAGGTTATAGGTCTTCAAAGAAAAGGTTACATAGGAGGACAAAAGTTACAAAGTTGATTTAGATACTGAATACAATCAACGAATGTAAACAATAATAATGATCCAAGACACTCAAATCTTAACTCCAGGGCAGCACAAACCTCAATGCAGGGATTGTATTTAAAGTTTTATGTTATAATGAAGAAATATAAACAAAATTTCAGGGACAATAAGGCTAAAGGTTGCTGTTACAGGAGTGAGGAATAATAACAAAATAAGAAAGGTGATGATCGATCTTTGGTTACAATGTGGGGTGGACTGTAACATGATTCTAGAAATAGATAGCTGGGGAGTGTAGAAAGAGACTTCTCTCTTTTCTTTTTTTTAGTGGAGGAATCAAATCCTTCCAAATCAACGGTTTGAATGAATAGTTCATATGAGGGATTCAGCAGCACGACTTTGTCTAAAATGAAATCACAATTCATTAGGTCACGTGACCATTTTTTTACAAGGGATGTAAAATAAAATCAGTTTGAATCTTATCTTCTTCTTATGGATGATACACATTTCATAGTGAGCTTACTACTGAGATCATGCTTTATAATATATAAGCAGCAAAAGTGTCAAATTTCCACTCTATGCAGAGAACAAAAGAAGAGATTATATTAAGGAAAGGAAATAACATCAAGTTAGGGCATCTTCTTACAACATCCTCTGTGTTGTTACGCACATCAAAATTGAAGGAAAGCTCCCAGCTCAAAGCTCCAACATGGCTAAATGCACTCCAATTTGTCAATTCTGTTGACAGTAAGTTATAAGAAGGTGGAAATGGAACCTAGAAAACTTGAATAACACATAACCTACAGTGGATGATACAATTAACATCTTCAATATTACAGAAATGGGAACGAAAACTTTGCTTAAAATTAATTAAGTAGAATATGAGAAAGTTTAATCAACTAGACTATCAAGCGAAACACTGAACAAAGAATTTTGGTAACACAAACAAATAAGGTTAACAGCCGGACTACCTATGAAACCCTAACTAAAAATGTAGTATGTATCAAAAGCAAGCTCCCAAATGTGGGGATTAGCTCACAAATAGAATGAAAAAATATGATTCCACAGTTACACATACATTGCCTACAAAACTATGCTCTCCTGACAGCAACAAAACCATAAGGGAAAAAAACAACCAGTGACCAGTGAACACAACTGTCTAATGTGATGTTTGAATAATAAAAATGCGTGATGGAAAAACATTAGTAAACCTGAAAAGTTAGTATAGCATATTGCCCCTTCAGATAGACCTTCTATGACTCCACGGCTTCTCCGAGATTGATTTCTTCTGTTCCTGGCCTAAAGTAAGTTGACAAAAGCTATTAATCAACTCTAAAAAATTCATATAAGATCTACAATCAAAGATAAATATCATACTTCTTCAAATTTCCTTGGTGAGATGACAACTACATCATCATCAACAGTATCAGCGGCGGTTGTAGCTTGTCCCTGAGAATGTCCATTTTGTTGAAATTGTACTCGCAAAGGACCAACTTGAGCCATATTCTCACCAGGAGGTGGATGATTAAGGTCCAAATTCATTGCTGTTGGCCTTTCAGCATCTCTCACATTGAATTGTTGAAACTCATTAAATCCCCATACACTCATGCTAACCAGCTAACTTATAAGTCTTCAAATGCAACTATGAAGATTCAGAAAGAAATAAGTCTTGAAATGTAGCCAGTTCTGAGTTTAAAACCAAATTTTCCCTGATGTTATATCCAGCTACTGAGAAAATACTTCAAAAAGAAAACTGAATTCACTTTCTTTTCATTTCAAATCATGTTTTTCCATAAAAAAATTAAATAAACACAAACGGGTCTCCAACATTGGTCTTCACAATTAAAAGAAATATCACTTCCAAACTCATAATTGTTTCTTTTTCTTGAAAATTAGGTGAAGAATAAATCAGAATACATTCAAATAGTAAAACAGCATATTCCCTAAAGGATTTGGAACTTCTTTTTCCTAGAAGAAAATATTTGGCCACATAAAAAACACTTTTCACAAGCATAAACCAGCTGAATCTCAAAAAGCACATTCCCTAGGTTAAATTCTGCTTTTGTATCCCAAAATCAATCAGCCAACATTATCATACAGACTAATATAAAATGAGAAAACAAAAAGAATAGTCATGGCGGAAACACACATAAACACAATCCAAAATTAATAACATAACGAACAAATCAAAACCCAAAATGCTCCAAAAAACAAAACCCATAAGATATTGACTAAAAGCAAACCCAAAAATTACGAACAAAAGAAAAGAAGACAAACCCATACCTCTGGTCTGTAGAGAGAGAAAGCCCAAGAGCAGAGAAAGATGAACCTTTCTTATGGAGGAGGAGAAATGAGTAAGGAGGGGATAATATATAGAGCAAAGTCTTGGCCTCTCTTTGCTTTCTTGGTATTCAAAATCGCAAATACTTTTTTAGGAAATAAAATCAATGTTTACAGGTTACACTTATTCCCTCCTCCTTTTTAGTTATTGGGTTCTTTGAACAGTTTATTGGAGATTTTTATCGGTTTCCGTTTCAGCGTCTTCTCGCTTCCCATCGTCACTTTCCTGTTTCTTCTTCCCGCTCTTCTGCGCATTGTAACGCTTCTCCAGTTTTGAAATTCGATTATCTAAGCCATTGGAATTGGGCTCAATTCATCACCCAATGGCCGAAAAAGCCTAAGATATTGGACTTGGGCTGGGTTTATTGCCTAAACTGGTTAGGAACGTGGCGGGTATACAGATAGGGCTTGAAATGGATGTCAGGTTTGTGTTTTGTCAAGAATTCTGTTTTACTAAAATATGACAAATTCAAATTGACATGTTTAATAGTTGTGTCAAAGATAACCTACACGAGCCCGACCCATTAATGAATTATGTAACTCATGCAACCCATTTGATAAATAGGTCGTGTTCAAAAAACTTGATTTACCTATGACGTATTTAACCTATCTAAACTATTTGATTTTCTAATTTTATGAATTTATGTTTTACGCTCTGAAAATTCAAAATATACTACCAAATATCATTAATTTTTAATGAATTCATTCCTAAATAATCATGAAATTGTAAAGAATTAAAGGTATAAATATTGGTAAATTGGTTGATATATAAATTAGTAAGTGATATTTATTAAACTGGTTACTATATTATTATACGGGTTAGCGGTTGACTTAAGACCCACAAATTTACTTAACGTGTCATAATGCGTTGGTTAACCTGAAAATGATCTGAAACTTTAATTTGATAATAAATTGATATACCTCAACCCCGAAAGTCCACGTGGACACTGTAATGGCCCGAATCTCGAGGAAAAGTAAAAATTGGAAAAATTGAAAAGGAAATTACAATTTTTCCATCGTAGGGTTTGATGTTGACTTTTGACCCAAATACTTTCAGATAATTCATGAACGTAGGCCTCAGAATCTAGAGTCTGTAGACAAGCCAAAATTACAATAATTAGCTTATGGAACGTTTTACGATGTTGTGATTGAATTGGGTTTTGGGCTTAGGCCCGAGTTTCAAATTGTGGGTTTACTTTATGAAGTTGATGTGTGTGGTATAAACATGTTTCTCGGTATTGTGAAATACTATGTGTGTGGACTCTGTGAAGAGAGTGGTGCCACATGCAGTTCTCGGGGGTGTTATGACAGTCTGGATGATGCTACGTGCAGCTCCCAAACTAGGCTTGGCTGCTGCCTACTGCAGTTCCCAATGTTGTTTATATACGCTGGTTACTGATGACGTGTTTATTTCGTTTGGTGCTCAAACGTTGTATCCTTGGGCAGACACTCAGATGTGGTATCCTCGAGTGGTTTATGACGTGGTGAGTAATTTTCTGACATTGAGGAGGGGTTTGTTATATGTATTTATTATGGTGATCTTACTGGCGTTGTTGGATTTCTAGCATGTTTGCACTTATTTCGAGATTTCTCGGTTTTCCCATTATCGATATTTAAAGATTTCTTTCTCTTATGCATGCATAGTTTATAAAACAAAGGGAATTACTTATGTTTTCGAACTGTGTTTTAAAATACTTCTTTTCGTCCACTCACACATTTTCATGGTTTTGATAACCCTTTACGACAGGACCGGTCCCAGCCGATCCTGCTCCCGTCTAACACTTCTTGTCAGACAAAGGATATCATAAATTCATTCATGTCAACTACTCAAAAATATTAACCAAAATAAAGTCATCCTTACGAGGTTACCGCACACGTCCAACCCACACACCCCGTCAAGATGTAAAACTTACCAAATTAACATCGTCTAGATATTAATACTCTTTTTGATAAAACAAGTCTATATACCCTAATATTATCCTATCACTAAAATTATTACTATACCTAACATTTTATACAAAGATAAAGGCCATAACATACCATGAACTCAACTAAAATCCTCTTAATCTTTCCAAAGAGAATTTCCTATTCATGATTTCCAATATAATTTATTTATGTCCAAAGTAACATTGTAATCAAGTTAACTAACTTTTCATGTTATTAACTTGTTACATTGTGCATCACAATCCACATTCACATATAATGGTTTCACCACCCTATCACCACAACTATGCTCTATTCCTTATCTCAATTAAGTTTATCTAAATTGTAAATTGTATGGGTTAAAATATAACCATCTAATGGTTCACACACCAACCTTTACATAATACTAACCTTAATAGTTCAATAAATCTCCTTACATATAAGTTTGTAAAACTATAAGTTACCCATCAAAGTCCCAACATAGTCATAGAAAGCCCTTATTGTCTTATGTATTATACTTAGGAATATAATCATAAAATTATAGGATATTTCCATAAAAATTTCAATTTCCATAACTTACCATAATTCTCCAAATTCATCTCCAATGACCATAGTAACCGATTGATGCCACATCCATGTTATCATCTTCTTTTTACCACCGCTTCGTCACAATTCAATTCATTTATATACAATGTAATAATAACCAAATTCTGAATTTCCTCAAATTAAGTTAAAATTTATTATATAAACAAATAACATTGGACCCGTAAAACCATACCCAATAGATATCCAATTAATTTGGAAGTTTCACCATTGAACTCAGAAAACCGTCACAAACAACTTTTGTGTTGGCTAGAACTAGAGGCGACGCTGCACTTGCCCCCACGGACCAGCGAGGCCCCTGCGCATGGGCTTCACGCGCAAGTCACACTGTTGTCTTCAACCTCCTATTCTCGACCTGTTTTATAGTATGTCGGATCGTCCGACCCACGGTTACGACCTGACTAGTATACCATTTTTCGGCCATCTTTCTTGTTTCAATCAGAAAAACTCACCTAATCAACTCCATGAGAAGATCTGTAATCTCAAAGTGAAGGAAACTTACCTCAAAGGCCATATCTGGCAAACCCATGTTACGGTCATTGTTTCCCACGTTGCCCAAAAATGTTCCTTACGTCCATACTCTAACTTTCTTAGCTTGGGATGATCACAAGAGTCCCTATAACCTTCTGTTATCCTCTATTCGTGCTAAAACCTTCGAAGTGATCCAAACCTCTACAGACTAGTTTTAAACCTTCACAGGTCTGATCACGGCTACGCCTAGGGATACCTCACTCCCCTTAGATCACTCTACTTTCTCCTCTCTCACCCTTTCCTTTCATTTCCTACTTACTATGTCCTGCACTCCTTTATTTTCTCTGGCTATTGGCTCTCGGGTGGACGGTATACATGGCTTTGGGCATGTCCCACTGAACTCCTCCATCTCACAAGCACACATACACATATTTATAACAAAGGGTATGTCGGTGAAGTGCAAGGGAGGGAAATTTCTAGAGTTTTTTGGGCATGTGTCACTCTTTAAAATATCTTCTTAGGAAAAAGACCAAAATGTCATTTTAATAATAATTACCAAAATATCCTTAAGAATTTTTTACCCAAACCAACCTCATATATTCTCCAATTTTGGCGTGCCACCTGTTTATGTACTCAAGAGGCCGAGACCTTTGTAACTGTCCACTCGTTATGCCTTATCATTTGTAGCCACTGAGATAGACAAGTGTCGATGTTTTGAACTAGGTTTACAGGATGAAATTAGGGCCACTGTGATGGTCGAATCCTTTTGAACCCTTAGAGAATTGTCTGACGTTGCTATGAGTTGAAGTGAGTTTGCCTGTGCGGGGACAATCCATAAGTAGTGAGGGACACCGAAGGCGTCAAGATTATAATTCAGTAAATCAGGAGTCAGCTGCGGGTAAGGATGGAATCGAAGGAGATGGTATGCGGGGTAATATATCAAGACCCCTTATGGACCACATTGGTGGAGCTCCAGTCACGAAAAGTCTTAGACAAAGCGTTCAATCTACGCAAATTCACAGGGTTACTTGTTTTCATTGTAAGGAGCCTAGTCATTTTCGTAGAAACTGTCCACATTGAAAGGCCGTGATTTGAAACAAGATACTACAAATCAGAAAATTATCTCGACTCCTGGTACTACGGAAAGAAGACGAATGTCTACCAGTAGGGCCTGTGAGGCTAGAGATAGATGTAGTTAGGAGTCATTCTTTTAATATCTCAGGGAGTGAATGTCTTGTACCATAAATAAATCTTTGTAGGCACATATCTTTTTCGTTAGAAATCTATGTTCAAATTTCGAGGACAAATTTTTTTAAGGAGGGTTATTGTAATGGACCAAATCTCGAGGAAAAGTAAAAATTGGAAAAATAGAAAAGAAAATGACAATTTTGCCCTCATAGGTTTTGATGTTGACTTTTTGACCTGAATACTTTTCAGATAATTCATAAGGACCCCTTACATAGATCTCGAAATCTTGAGTCTGTAGACAGGTAGTATGCTAAAATAAGAAATTGCATAATATCGGTATGGGTCAAAATTGACTAAGGGTATTTTGGTAATTTTGGCTTAAGGGGTATTTTGGTAATTTTTCTAGAATGACCTGGGGTATTCGAGAAGATTCTCCATCCTTCCTTTCTTTTCCTTTCCACTGATTTACTACATGTTTAAATAAGTAAGTGTGTGTGTAATGGTGGGTTTGGTGGATGCATACCAAATAACGAGAAAAACAAAGAAATAAAAGAGAGTGACCAGGAAACTTAGAGGAAAGGAGAGGAAGGAAGAGGAAGAAGGAGAAGAAGCAGAGGAGAAAATAAAAGGTGAGGGGAGAGAGAGAGACATTGGAAGGAAAAACTAAACCAAAAATCGAAAAAAAAAACAGGGAAACTATCAAAGTGCTTGTGAGAGCTGTCGAGGCATTTTAGCTCGTAGTAACTATCACTAAAGCTCTAGTGGATTTCTAGGCTGTGTTCTGGGTCCTGAACACCCTCGTTTTGATGTAAGGAAATGAAGAACATAGAGTTGATTTTTGGGCCAAAAGTTAGGAGTTTCGAACAAAGGATTGAGGCAAGGAAACTCTATTTTAAGGTTTCAGAGCTTCTTCAGGGTATATGGCGAGTGTATTGGGCGTTGAAGGGATGAAAATGACTGAAAATTGAAAAAGATATTGCCGAGTTGGGTCGTTAGGTAGAACGACTCAAAATTGCAGACCAGCGAGAGCTTGAAGGCGAGCAGCTCTATGACTGCAGTGTGGTTGCACGTGGAGCCCACTCACAGAGTGATGGGGTGGTGTGTGAGGGTGCATGCCACATCAGCTCAAAAAACGACCAACATGAAACTTCATTTTTTCGATGTTACGAGTCTAGTGGTATAGTTTTCGAGGTGATCGGGTATCGTCTCGAGGTAGCTTTGACTGTCCAAAAATTTATGTATTATATTAATCCGTTTAAAATCCAAGAAATTTGTAGGATTGATACATGAGTTATTTTGTGTGCTTAATAACCCTTAAAAGTGGTTTTGGCAAGCAATAATGGTTCCAGAGTTTGAAGAAAGGCATGCAACTAGGTATCTGACTGCGTGGACAGTGTGTGAGTGAAATTTTCTTTTCCGTAAACTTCCATTCATGCATATTTACGTGTTTTAAATGCTTTTCTATATGATTCTAGTGGTGCTTGATTGGATATGATTTTTGGATGATTATATGGTAATTAGCTTATGGCACGTTTTACAAGGCTTGTTTCTGAAATGTGTTTTGGGTTTAGGCTCGAGTTTCAAATTGTAGATTTTCTTTATGAAGTTGATGTGTGTGTGTTATAAATGTGTTTCTCGGTATTGTGAAATACTATGTGTGTGGAATTTGTGAACAATTCTCCTCGGAGTTATAAGAGGTTTTGTCGTCTGGGGCTTGGCCTCGTTGGTCTTAAAGCTGTGAAGATGGTTTGGGATGAGTTCTTGGACGTATCCAGATGGTGAGCGAGTGATTTCCATTTTCGTGACTCTACTTTGTGCATTCTACACATGTTTATGCTACTTGTTATTTCTTACTTGTATATATGTTATTTCCTACTTGTGTATATGTCAGTTACATTTGATTTTACCTTCTCTTACATTACTTGTTATGACATCTTTAACTTGCATCTTTAACTCAACTTACATATTTAACATAAACTTGCATCTTTATCCTTAACTTGCATCTTTATCTTTAACTTGCATCATTAACAAAACTTGCATCACAAACAAAACTTGCATCCTTCACAAACGAGCATCTCTGACAAACTAACTTGCATCTTTTACAATTTTGTTCTAACTTTAACAACATTGCCTTGAACTTTGTGCTTATGCGTTAGATTTGGTGAAGCAATTTAGGCACTTGGTCTAGGCTGGATGGATGTTAAACTTCAAGCGCTTGTTGGGAGGCAATCCAATGCGTTTTCGAGATGTGCAGGGCTCATCCACACAGATTTACATCTCCTAAACCCTTTACTCTCTTTTACTTTGTTTATTTAATATTTTTCTTGCTTTAATTTCGTAAATATTCTTCCTTACTTTGATTCTATGTTCGATTACTTTCTACTTGCTTACATTGAGGACAATGTAGAATTTAAGTGTGGGGAAGGGTTTACACTTTCTTTGTTTTACATTTTTAAAAAAATTGGAAAACATCACCAAAAAAAAATATTTTGAGTTTTTTGCATTCTTTGAGTGTTTTTGTTGTAACTTAGTATTTTTACGAGTCATAAGATGCCTTTTAACTTGTCAATGATATAAATGAAGGAAAATGAATACAACATGGCTACAAAGACGATCACTACAACTTGAATTCGTTTGTTAATACTTTGTGATTAAGCGTTTATGACTTATAGATGATGCATGTTACACTGGTACATAAACGAGCATGTTAAGATAAGTATGAATCATAAGAACATTATGTAATGCCCAGGATTTTCGATTAATTTGTAATTTCAGAAATTTAGTGGAAAATGACCAGTGTGCCCTTAGTCAAGGGTAAAATGTTGACCTTTGAATCGAGACACTTTTTGGACTTTAACCATGGACTGTTACGTAGACCGGGATATCACGAATTCATAGACTAGCGGCACGTCAAAATCAAACGTTGGACGAAAAAGTTATGGGTCGCAGAATCGGAAATAGTCACGTTTTTCGAGATTTTTAAACAAATGGCCTGATTTGATTGGCACAAAATATCTAGATGGGACCCATTGGATGAATGACAAGTGTCACTCATCCCATTGGCCCAATTACCCAAGGTTTTGAATCTGATTTAGGGTTCATTTTCAACATTTTCCTTCATTATTCTCTTCATCATTTTCCAAACACAAACAACACAACACCATATCTCCCACCACCCTACTTTCATCATCTCCTGTGTTCATCCTTGGGATTGAGTGAGTGAGGGTGAAGGAATGTGGAGAGATGACGACGACGAACTAGGCATGGCGACGGACCCACAACGAAGGTAAGAACCCGAAACCATTTTTGACCCAAAATTGGAAAATCAATTTTTAACCTTTGTTGAAGGGTTCTATTGATCCTAAACTGTTTCTATGACAGGACCCGTCCCAATCCCACTGGGACCACCCGGGGACGTGACCCGCTCCCGTCTGACAATGACTCTAAACATACCAAAATTACCCTTAAATAAAAACCGAATACTTAAATAGATAGATAACGTACAAACACAATGTTTAAAGTGATACTGTCAGACAAGGGCAAGTAAAATACAACATGTGAGCACACTAGTCAGAGTACATTTATTCGGTGCTCAACCTACCCACAAGTGGGTGTATAGGTGCACAGCTAGGCAAACTAAACCTCTGCCTCCTCCTCCGGGTCCTCCTCCTCTATTTCCGTGTCAGGGTCTGGAGGGGTCAGTAAAACAAGGGTGAGTGGGCCAAAAATAACAGTTTAGAAATCAATTTAATAATAAAATAATCATAAGGTTTTACCCCTCCGTTTTCCAAATCTTGCATGCAGTGAAAACATAATATTATAATGAAATCATATCAAGTGAACCACAATAATAATCGTAAGGTGAAACTAACATATCAGTGCACTGTAAAACCCAACCCAAATGATGTCACGGTTCTAAGGCTACGCGTTGCCACTCAGGGTCTCACACCCGAGACTCTCTAGGTACATCAGCTCCCGGTATCCCGGTCACTGCCCGAGGTATATGAACATGCCTTCCTGAGAGTAAGCAGCCCAACGGGGGTCAACTCCACTCAGTCAGAGCCCCGTGACTACTCCAGGGTCCACCCAGGCCAACGACCCTCCCTGGAGGAGACAATATACACAGGTAGGAAAGTATAGTACAATAACAGTATAGTTTACCCTATGTCCCCCGGACATCCCAAACAAAATCCACATATAATCCAGACGGGTCTCATGCCCAAAACATAGTAAATATAAACAGTTCATAAGACTCATCAGTGGAAATAGTAAAACAGTTTATGCATGCAAGCCTTTTATAAATCAAACAGCCCACTCACACTCGGTCCTTGCTGCTCAATGATCTCTATAAACCTGTATTATTATTCCTGAGGGTTACTTAAGGACCCTATAATATCAATACCAAGACCCTAGAACAGATCCGCCTCAAAATTGCATCCCGGGCACTATTCCCGGTGCTTCAAACCCCATTTTGACTAACATAACGATCTCCGATCGACACGAAACCACCTCCATTGGATCCGTATCGTCGAAACCTTGAAAATGGTACTGGCCCCACCAAAATCACTGTTCACACGCGCCCCCACGCGCCTGGTCAACGCGTGGGTCAACGCTGCTACAGTACTGTTGACGTCAGCATGACGTCATCACTGACACTTGTCAGGTGACACGTGGCACGTTCTGATTGGTCCCTGGTCTGACAATATCTGACAGGATGACGTCATCATGACGTCAGCATGATGACGTCATCATGCTACAGTACCGGGTAAGACCCGTTTGACTGGAACCGGGTCGCCGTCGACCCGCGGCTTGACCCAATTCAACCGTACAATTCCGGCCACCATTTTCGACGGGGTTCATCCCTATAGGGTCGTCTAGGTCTGTTCTATGGTTCTACAACCTCAAACTAGAAGGAAAACGGGAGAAAACTCAGCAGTTCGTCTCTGAAACTCACGGCCAAAGTCCGATCGTCTTCTCCGGTGATCCACGCCGTCTCCGTCGTCCAAACCGGTCCTGATCGACTCGTCTCTCACCCTAGGACATTTCTAACATCACACAATCAATTTCCTAGCACTAAAACACGTTGGTTCGAAACAGAGGATCAAAACGGGTTTTCGGGTTTTCGACCTTACCGCTGTCGTGTCGCCGCCGCAGGCCGTACCGTCGTCCAGTTAAGCTCCTGGGGTCCTCACGGTGCAGACTGGAGCTTCCCCCGCGTCGAGATGATGTGGTTGTCACGGTTTGCTTCTTGGACCCGTTTCCGTCGTGTTTCGGGTCTGAGTTTTTGGACGGAATTTCGGACGGGAAAAGCGGGCTGGTGGTTGCTGGTGGTGCACGGTGATGAAGACCAGATAATGGTGGTGCTGTGGGTGGTCGTCTTGTAACGACCCGAACCAAAATAATAATATTTTAATGTAAAAAGACTGTTTTACCCTTGGGGGGAAAAACTTTGACTTTTCTCGGGAAATAATTTGGACTTTGACCCATGACTATGACGTAGATCGGGACGTCACGAATCCGTATACAGGCGGCACGCCGAAATCGGAGTTCGTATGAAGAAGTTATGGTCAAGGAAGCGTTTTAGCGGAACTTACGAACCGAGAACGACGGAATAAAATATTAATTAATTATGGGAATCCGTGCCAACCTAATATTTAAATCAAACTGATGGATTGGTGACAAGTGTCACCCATCCAAGCCTTACTATTCCAATAAAGCAATTAACACTATTTAATCAATTTTTATATTATTTATTTTCCCTCCAATTAACCCCAGCCCTTGGATTGTCTGCCCAAGTGAATCCCAGCCCTCCATTTCCATCTGCTTTCCTTGTTCATGCACGATCTGTCTGCCTTTGTTTACAAACACACACATTCATCCCCTCACAAAACCGTGCATTCCTTCCATTTTCTCTCGACCAAGGCGATCGAACCAGCCATCCTCTTCGCACCAAACGACCACCCACAACACCACCATCATCTGGTCTTCACAACCCGTGCAACCACCAGCCACCACCAGCCCATTTTCCCGTCCGAAATTCCGTCCAAAAAGCACGACCCGAAACACGACGGAAACGGGTCCAAGAAGCAAACCTCGATAACCACCTCACCTCGACGCGGGAGGAGCTCCAGTCTGCACCGTGGGGATCCTAGGAGCTTAACTGGACGACGGCGAGGGCTACGGCGGCGTGACGGCAGCGGTAAGACCCAAAACCCGACAAGCCCGTTTTCATTCCCTGTTCGACCCGACCGTTTTTAATGATTAGAAATTGATTGTTAGGTGATAGACATGTCCTAGGGTGGGAGACGAGTCGTTTGGGACCGGGTTGGACGACGGAGACGCCGTGGATCACCGGGGACGACGACCGGACCGTGACCGTGAGTTTCAGAGACATTCTGGTGAGTTTCTTCCCACTTTCTTCTTATTTTGAGGTCACAGAACCATAGGACAGACCTAGACGAACCCATAGGGATCAACCCCGTCGAAAATGGTGGCCGGAATCGTGCGGTGGAATCGGGTCAAACCGTGGGTCGACGGCGACCTAGTTCCAGTCAAACGGGTCGACCCGGTACTGTAGCACTGATGACGTCATCATGCTGCCGTCACTTCTGACGTCATGATGACGTCATCCTGTCAGATGTTGTCAGACCAGGGACCAATCAGAACGTGCCACGTGTCACCTGACAAGTGTCAGTGATGACGTCATGCTGACGTCAGCATTCTGGAGCTTGGCAGCGGTCTTACTCACCGATGAGCATCTCACCGGGAGGATACTCGGGTCGACCTAGGGAGGTCACATGCTTCGCTTGTGGGGAGCCGGGGCATTATGCTTCTGAGTGTCCACTGATTCGCGGCAGTACTGCGCCAGCGCAGAGCACAGCATCCCAGACTGACAGCAGCCGGACACGCGGTGTTGTGCGTGGCCGTGATCGAGGGGCTAGAGGACGGGGACGACCTGCAGAGTCTATGGCTCGTGTTTATGCTGTTACCCAGCAGCAGGCCAGATCCATTCCGGGAGTGTTGACAGGTACTGTACATATTTATGGCATGGTTGTTCTTGCATTGATGGATTCGGGGGCAACTCATTCTTTTATTTCACCACGTTGTGCGAGTCTGTTGGGCCGTGAGGTGACCGCACTTGAGCACGAGATGGGAGTGGGGACACCGATGGGTGTGACCTACCGGGTGAACCAGGAGATACGAGCTTGTCCTGTGGAGATTGAGGGAGTCGAATTTCCGGCAGACTTAATCCTGATGAATGTTCACGATTTCGATGTGATACTTGGAGTTGATTGGTTGTCGGAGTACAATTCACTCATCGACTGTGGTAACATGCGGTTGACTTTGAGAGGTCCAGGATTACCGGAAGTGATATTCCAGGGAGAGTGTGGAGACGCATCACCCAAGGTAATATCTGCACTCACAGCTACTAAACTCTTACAGAAGGGGTGTCAGGGTTATCTTGCTTATGTGGTAGAGTCTACGGATGAATCTTTGCGTATTGAGGATATTCCGATTGTGCGGGAATTTCCTGATGTCTTTCCAGGAGATTTACCTGGATTACCACCACCCAGGGAGATCGACTTTACGATCGAGTTACTCCCCGGGACTCGACCGATTTCACAAGCACCGTATCGTATGGCACCGGCGGAGCTACGGGAATTGAAAATCCAATTACCGGAATTGGTGGATCTAGGGTTTATCCGACCCAGTACATCACCATGGGGAGCGCCGGTCTTATTTGTGAAAAAGAAGGAGGGTAGTTTACGGTTGTGTGTGGATTATCGGCAGTTGAACAAGGCTACGGTAAGGAATCAGTATCCCTTACCCAGGATCGATGATTTGTTCGATCAGTTACGAGGAGCGCGATATTTCTCCAAGATAGATCTGAGGTCAGGATACCATCAACTGAGAATAGCCGAGGGGGATGTTCAGAAAACAGCTTTTCGAACGAGGTATGGGCATTATGAGTTCTTGGTGATGCCCTTTGGATTGACGAATGCACCAACGGCATTCATGGACTTGATGAATCGAGTTTTTCGAGCATACCTGGATAAATTTGTGATAGTGTTTATTGACGACATCTTGGTGTATTCCAGGAGTGTCAGGGCTCATGAGGAGCACTTACGAACGGTATTGGGTACACTACGACAGGAGCAGCTGTATGCTAAGTTAAGCAAGTGTCAGTTTTGGCTAAATAGTATTGGATTCTTGGGTCACATTATTTCACCCGAGGGGATAAGTGTGGATCCTCAGAAAACGGAGGCTGTGACAAATTGGCCAAGACCGACCACGGTGACGGAAGTGCGAAGTTTTGTTGGGTTAGCAGGCTACTATCGGAGATTCGTAGAGGGTTTCTCCCAGATTGCCGCACCATTGACTCGGTTAACCCGGAAAGGGGTGAAGTTTGTATGGGACGACCAGTGTGAACAGAGTTTCCAGGAATTAAAGTTCCGATTAACCACTGCACCTGTCCTTGCATTACCAGACAGCAGTGGAGAGTTCGTGGTGTATAGTGATGCATCGCTGCAGGGTTTAGGTTGTGTATTGATGCAGAATGGAAAAGTGATTGCTTACGCATCCCGGCAGCTGAAGACGCACGAGTTGAACTACCCTACTCATGATTTGGAATTGGCAGCGGTGGTTCATGCTCTAAAGATCTGGAGACATCATTTGTTCGGTGTGACATGCCGAATATTCACCGATCACCAGAGTCTTAAACATTTGTTCACTCAGAAGGAACTCAACATGAGACAACGGAGATGGTTGGAATTGTTGAAGGATTATGATTGTACCATCGAGTACCATCCTGGCAAGGAAAATGTTGTAGCTGATGCACTTAGCAGGAAGTCGGCGGGATCATTTGCGCATTTGAGATTGGTGTATCTTCCTTTGCTAGTGGAACTCCGGAAGAGCGGAGTTATGTTAGGGATGGACGATCAGGGAGCCTTGTTGGCTAGCTTTCACGTGCGACCCGTGTTGGTCGACAGGATCATCGAGGCTCAACTACAGGACCAGATACTTTGTGATTACAGGAACGAGGTTGAATCCGGACAGAGACAAGATTTCTCCGTCAGGGGCGATGGAGCATTAGTAAAGCTTGGGAGATTGTGTGTACCTGCGGTACCAGAGTTGAGGAGAGAGATTTTATACGAGGCCCACAGTTCGGCCTATGCTATGCATCCAGGAGGGACAAAGATGTACCGTACCCTCCGGGACTATTATTGGTGGTCAGGGATGAAGAGGGAGATAGCTGAGTTTGTCAGCAAATGTTTGATCTGTCAGCAGGTCAAAGAAGAACGGCAGCGTCCGTATGGGGCTATGCAGCCACTTCCAATTCCACAATGGAAGTGGGATCATATTACAATGGACTTTGTCTTCAAGTTACCGAAGACAAGGAGTGGAGTTGATGGAGTCTGGGTAATAGTGGACCGGTTGACTAAATCAACACATTTTCTACCTGTACGTGAGACGTACAAGCTAAACCGTTTGGCCCAGCTATTCATTAATGAGATCATCCGACTACACGGTACCCCAGAGTCGATCGTGTCGGATCGGGATCCGCGTTTCACATCCAGATTTTGGAGGAGTCTGCAAACTGCCTTAGGTACGAAATTGCATTTCAGTACGGTATTCCATCCTCAGACCGACGGGCAGTCTGAAAGGACGATACAGACTCTCGAAGACATGATGAGAGCTTGTGTATTGCAATTCCAAGATTCGTGGGCTTATCGATTGCCATTGATGGAGTTTGCCTACAATAACAGCTACCAGGCCAGTATAGGGATGGCACCATATGAGGCACTGTATGGTCGACAGTGCAGAACACCGGTATGCTGGATGGAGATCGGAGAAAGAACTGCAGTGGGGTCGGATCTGATGGATATGACCCAGGAGACAGTTCGGGTTATTCGGGAGAGATTGAAGGCGGCCCAGGATCGTCAGAAAAGCTATGCAGACCGACGGATCCGAGATTTAGAGTTCGAGGTTGGTGACTTCGTCTTTTTAAAGTTATCGCCGTGGAAAGGGATTCTTCGATTTGGACGACGTGGGAGATTGAGTCCCCGTTATATCGGACCATATGAGATTGTCGAGAGGATTGGTCCGGTGGCTTACCGTTTAGCACTACCTTCGGAGCTTTCCCGAGTACATGATGTATTTCATGTGTCGATGCTACGGAAGTATCTTCGGGATGACTCTCATGCACTGCCAGAGCAACCACTAGAACTGATGACAGATTTGAGTTTCGAGGAACGGCCAGTGCAGATTCTGGATCGGAAGGAAAAGGTCTGAAGGAACAAGACGATTTCTTTGGTTAAAGTACTGTGGCGGAACCACGAGGTGGAGGAAGCGACGTGGGAGCCTGAGGAGTTGATGAGGGGGCAGTACCCTCGTCTGTTTGAGTAAATTTCGAGGACGAAATTTCTGTAAGGTGGGTAGATTGTAACGACCCGAACCAAAATAATAATATTTTAATGTAAAAAGACTGTTTTACCCTTGGGGGGGAAAAACTTTGACTTTTCTCGGGAAATAATTTGGACTTTGACCCATGACTATGACGTAGATCGGGACGTCACGAATCCGTAGACAGGCGGCACGCCGAAATCGGAGTTCGTATGAAGAAGTTATGGTCAAGGAAGCGTTTTAGCGGAACTTACGAACCGAGAACGACGGAATAAAATATTAATTAATTATGGGAATCCGTGCCAACCTAATATTTAAATCAAACCGATGGATTGGTGACAAGTGTCACCCATCCAAGCCTTACTATTCCAATAAAGCAATTAACACTATTTAATCAATTTTTATATTATTTCTTTTCCCTCCAATTAACCCCAGCCCTTGGATTGTCTGCCCAAGTGAATCCCAGCCCTCCATTTCCGTCTGCTTTCCTTGTTCATGCACGATCTGTCTGCCTTTGTTTACAAACACACACATTCATCCCCTCACAAAACCGTGCATTCCTTCCATTTTCTCTCGACCAAGGCGATCGAACCAGCCATCCTCTTCGCACCAAACGACCACCCACAGCACCACCATCATCTGGTCTTCACAACCCGTGCAACCACCAGCCACCACCAGCCCATTTTCCCGTCCGAAATTCCGTCCAAAAAGCACGACCCGAAACACGACGGAAACGGGTCCAAGAAGCAAACCTCGATAACCACCTCACCTCGACGCGGGAGGAGCTCCAGTCTGCACCGTGGGGATCCTAGGAGCTTAACTGGACGACGGCGAGGGCTACGGCGGCGTGACGGCGGCGGTAAGACCCAAAACCCGACAAGCCCGTTTTCATTCCCTGTTCGACCCGACCGTTTTTAATGATTAGAAATTGATTGTTAGGTGATAGACATGTCCTAGGGTGGGAGACGAGTCGTTTGGGACCGGGTTGGACGACGGAGACGCCGTGGATCACCGGGGACGACGACCGGACCGTGACCGTGAGTTTTAGAGACATTCTGGTGAGTTTCTTCCCACTTTCTTCTTATTTTGAGGTCACAGAACCATAGGACAGACCTAGACGAACCCATAGGGATCAACCCCGTCGAAAATGGTGGCCGGAATCGTGCGGTGGAATCGGGTCAAACCGTGGGTCGACGGCGACCCGGTTCCAGTCAAACGGGTCGACCCGGTACTGTAGCACTGATGACGTCATCATGCTGACGTCACTTCTGACGTCATGATGACGTCATCCTGTCAGATGTTGTCAGACCATGGACCAATCAGAACGTTCCACGTGTCACCTGACAAGTGTCAGTGATGACATCATGCTGACGTCAGCAGTACTGTAGCAGCGTTGACCCACGCGTTGACCAGGCGCGTGGGGGCGCGTGTGAACAGTGATTTTGGTGGGGCCGGTACCATTTTCAAGGTTTCGACGATACAGATCCAATGGAGGTGGATTCGTGTCGATCGGAGATCGTTATGTTAGCCAAAATGGGGTTTGAAGCACCGGGAATAGTGCCCGGGATGCGTTTTTGAGGCGGATCTGTTCTAGGGTCTTGGTATTGATATTATAGGGTCCTTAAGTAACCCTCAGGAATAATAATACAGGTTTATAGAGATCGTTGAGCAGCAAGGACCGAGTGTGAGTGGGCTGTTTGATTTATAAAAGGCTTGCATGCATAAACTGTTTTACTATTTCCACTGATGAGTCTTATAAACTGCTTATATATGTTATTACAATGTTTTGGGCATGAGACCTGTCTGGATTATATGTGGATTTTGTTTGGGATGTCCGGGGGACATAGGGTAAACTATACTGTTATTGTACTGTACTTTCCTACCTGTGTATATTGTCTCCTCCAGCGAGGGTCGTTGGCCTGGGTGGACCCTGGAGTAGTCACGGGGCTCTGACTGAGTGGAGTTGACCCCCGTTGGGCTGCTTACTCTCAGGAAGGCATGTTCATATACCTCGGGCAGTGACCGGGATACCGGGAGCTGATGTACCTAGAGAGTCTCGGGTGTGAGACCCTGAGTGGCAACGCGTAGCCTTAGAACCGTGACATCATTTGGGTTGGGTTTTACAGTGCACTGATATGTTAGTTTCACCTTACGATTATTATTGTGGTTCATTTATTATGATTTCATTGTAATATTATGTTTTCACTGCATGCAAGATTTGGAAAACGGAGGGGTAAAACCTTATGATTATTTTATTATTAAATTGATTTCTAAACTGTTATTTTTGGCCCACTCACCCTTGTTTTACTGACCCCTCCAGACCCTGACACGGCAATAGAGGAGGAGGATCCGGAGGAGGAGGCAGAGGTTTAGTTTGCCTAGCTGTGCACCTGTACACCCACTTGTGGGTAGGTTGAGCACCGAATAAATGTACTCTGACTAGTGTGCTCACATGTTGTATTTTACTTTCCCTTGTCTGACAGTATCACTTTAAACACTGTGTTTGTACGTTATCTATCTATGTGAGTCTTCGGTTTTTATTTAAGGGTACTTTTGGTATGTTTAGAGTCATTGTCAGACGGGAGCGGGTCACGTCCCCGGGTGGTCCCAGTGGGATTGGGACGGGTCCTGTCACGTCTGGTGTGATAAGGATGGCTGGTTTGATCGCCTTGGTCGAGAGAAAATGGAAGAAATGCACGGGTTGGGGGGGCTGTATGTGTGTTGTGTGTGTTTGTAAGAAAAGGCAGAGACAGAGATCGTGCATGAACAAGGAAAGCAGATGAAAATGGTGGGCTGGGATTCATTTGAACAGAAAATCCAAGGGCTGGGGTTAATTGGAGGGAAAAAGAAATAATATAAAAATAGCTTAAATAGTATTAGTTGCTTTATGGGAATAGTGTAGGCTTGGATGGGTGACACTTGTCACCAATCCACCGGTTTGATTTAAATATTAGGTTGGTACGGATTCCCGTAATAAATTAATATTTTATTCCGTTGTTCTCGGTTCGTAAATTCCGCTAAAACGCTTCCTTGACCATAACTTCTTCATAAGAACTCCGATTTCGGCGTGCCGCCTGTCTACGGATTCGTGACGTCCCAACCTACGTCATAGTCATGGGTCAAAGTCCAAATTATTGCCCGGGTCAAAAGTCAAAGTTTTCCCCCCTTCAGGGGCAAAATAGTCTTTTTACATTAAAAATATTATTATTCTCGGTTCGGGTCGTTACAACCTACCCACCTTACAGAAATTTCGTCCTCGAAATTTACTCAAACAAGTATGGGTACTGCCCTCTCATCAATTCCTCGGGTTCCCATGTCGCTTCCTCCACCTCGTGGTTCCGCCATAGTACTTTAACCAAAGAAATCGTCTTGTTCCTTAAGACCTTTTCCTTCCTATCCAGAATCTGCACTGGCCGTTCCTCGAAACTCAAATCTGTCATCAGTTTCAGTGGTTGCTCTGGCAGTGCATGAGAGTCATCTCGAAGATACTTCCGTAGCATCGACACATGAAATACGTCATGTACTCGGGAAAGCTCCGAAGGTAGTGCTAAACGGTAAGCCACTGGACCAATCCTCTCGACAATCTCATATGGTCCGATATAACGAGGACTCAATCTCCCACGTCGTCCCCAAATCGAAGAATCCCTTTCCACGGCGATAACTTTAAAAAGACAAAGTCACCAACCTCGAACTCTAAATCTCGGATCCGTCGGTCTGCATAGCTCTTCTGACGATCCTGGGCCGCCTTCAATCTCTCCCGAATAACCCGAACTGTCTCCTGGGTCATATCCATCAGATCCGGCCCCACTGCGGTTCTTTCTCCGATCTCCATCCAGCATACCGGTGTTCTACACTGTCGACCATACAGTTCCTCATAGGGTGCCATCCCTATACTCGCATGGTAGCTGTTATTGTAGGCAAACTCCATCAATGGCAATCGATCAGCCCACGAATCCTGGAATTGCAACACACAGGCTCTCATCATGTCCTCGAGAGTTTGTATTGTCCTTTCAGACTGTCCGTCGGTCTGTGGGTGGAATGCCGTACTGAAGTGCAATTTCGTACCCAAAGTAGTCTGTAGACTCCTCCAAAACCTAGATGTGAATCGCGGATCCCGATCCGACACAATCGACTCTGGGGTACCATGTAGTCGGATGATCTCATTAATGAATAGCTGGGCCAAACGGTTGAGCTTGTACGTCTCACGTACAGGCAGAAAATGCGCTGATTTAGTCAACCGGTCCACTATTACCCAGACTCCATCAACTCCACTCCTTGTCTTCGGTAACTTGAAGACAAAGTCCATTGTAATATGATCCCACTTCCATTGCGGAATTGGAAGTGGCTGCATAGCCCCATACGGACGCTGCCGTTCTGCCTTGACCTGCTGACAGATCAAACATTTGCTGACAAACTCAGCTATCTCCCTCTTCATCCCTGGCCACCAATAATAGTCCCGGAGGGTACGGTACATCTTTGTCCCTCCTGGATGCATAGCATAGGCCGAACTGTGGGCCTCATCTAAAATCTCTCTCCTCAACTCTGGTACCGCAGGTACACACAATCTCCCAAGCTTTACTAATGCTCCATCGCCCCTGACGGAGAAATCTTGTCTCTGTCCGGATTCAACCTCGTTCCTGTAATCACAAAGTATCTGGTCCTGTAGTTGAGCCTCGATGATCCTGTCGACCAACACGGGTCGTACATGAAAGCTAGCCAACAAGGCTCCCTGGTCGTCCATCCCTAACATAACTCCGCTCTTCCGAAGTTCCACTAGCAAAGGAAGATACACCAATCTCAAATGCGCAACTGATCCCGCCGACTTCCTGCTAAGTGCATCAGCCACAACATTTGCTTTGCCAGGATGGTACTCGATGGTACAATCATAATCCTTCAACAATTCCAACCATCTCCGCTGTCTCATGTTGAGTTCCTTCTGAGTGAACAAATGTTTAAGACTCTGGTGATGGGTGAATATTCGGCATGTCACACCGAACAAATGATGTCTCCAGATCTTTAGAGCATGAACCACCGCTGCCAATTCCAAATCATGAGTAGGGTAGTTCAACTCGTGCGTCTTCAGCAGCCGGGATGCGTAAGCAATCACTTTTCCATTCTGCATCAATACACAACCCAAACCCCTGCAGCGATTCATCACTATATACCACGAACTCTCCACTGCTGTCATGTAATGCAAGGACAGGTGCAGTGGTTAATCGGAACTTTAATTCCTGAAAACTCTGTTCACACTGGTCGTCCCATACAAACTTCACCCCTTTTCGGGTTAACCGAGTCAATGGTGCGGCAATCTGGGAGAAACCCTCTACGAATCTCCGATAATAGCCTGCTAACCCAACAAAACTTCGCACTTCCGTCACCGTGGTCGGTCTTGGCCAATTCGTCACAGCCTCCGTTTTCTGAGGATCCACACTTATCCCCTCAGGTGATATAATGTGACCCAAGAATCCAATACTATTTAGCCAAAACTTACATTTGCTTAACTTAGTATACAGCTGCTCCTGTCGTAGTTTACCCAATACCATTCGTAAGTGCTCCTCATGAGCCCTGACACTCCTGGAATACACCAAGATGTCGTCGATAAACACGATCACAAATTTATCCAAGTATGCTCGAAACACTCGATTCATCAAGTCCATGAATGCAGCTGGTGCATTTGTCAGTCCAAAGGGCATCACCAAGAACTCATAATGCCCATACCTCGTTCGAAAAGCTGTTTTCTGAACATCCCCCTCGGCTATTCTCAGTTGATGGTATCCCGACCTCAGATCTATCTTGGAGAAATATCATGCTCCTCGTAACTGATCGAACAAATCATCGATCCTGGGTAAGGGATACTGATTCCTTACCGTAGCCTTGTTCAACTACCGATAATCCACACACAACCGCAAACTACCCTCCTTCTTTTTCACAAATAAGACCGGCGCTCCCCATGGTGATGTACTGGGTAGGATAAACCCTAGATCCACCAGTTCCTGTAGTTGGATTTTCAATTCCCGTAGCTCTGCCGGTGCCATACGATACGGTGCTTGTGAAATCGGTCGAGTCCCGGGGAGTAACTCGATCGTAAAGTCGATCTCCCTGGGTGGTGGTAATCCAGGTAAATCTCCTGGAAAGACATCAGGAAATTCCCGCACAATCGGAATATCCTCAATACTCAAAGATTCATCCGTAGACTCTACCACATAAGCAAGATAACCCTGACACCCCTTCTGTAAAAGTTTAGTAGCTGTGAGTGCAGATATTACCTTGGGTAATGCGTCTCCACACTCCCCCTGAAATATCACTTCCGGTAATCCCGAACCTCTCAAATTCAACCGCATGTTACTACAGTCGATGAGTGAATTGTACTCCGACAACCAATCAACTCCAAGTATCACATCGAAATCGTGAACATTCATCAGAATTAAGTCTGCCGGAAATTCAACTCCCTCAATCTCCACAGGACAAGCTCGTATCTCTGGTTCACTTGGTAGGTCACACCCATCGGTGTCCCCACTTCCCCCATCTCGTGCTCAAGTGCGGTCACCTCACGGCCCAACAGACTCGCACAACGCGGTGAAATAAAAGAATGAGTTGCCCCCGAATCCATCAATGCACGAACAACCATACCATAAATATGTACAATACCTGTCAACACTCCCGGAATGGATTTGGCCTGCTGCTGGGTAACAACATAAACACGAGCCATAGACTCTGCAGGTCGTCCCCGTCCTCTAGCTCCTCGATCATGGCCACGCACAACACCACGTGTCCCGCTGCTGTCAGTCTGAGATGCTGTGCTCTGTGCTGGCGTAGTACTGCCTCGAATCAGTGGACACTCAGAAGCATAGTGCCCCGGCTCACCACAAGCGAAGCATGTGACCTCCCTAGGTCGACCCGAGTATCCTCCCGGTGAGATGCTCATCGGTGAGTACGACCGCTGCCAAGCTCCAGAACGCTGTCCAGACCGCTGAGGACTCCTGAACTGACCAGAACGTCCTCGGCTGCCAGAAGACGAAGATCCACCAGAATGTCCTCCCTTCGAGCCACGACGGCCCGAGAATCCCAAGTGTGGGCGATCACGTCGCCGAGTCTCCCCCTCAGCTCGCTGACGAGCCAGGATACTGTTTTCAACCCTGGTCGCCGCATCAGTCAGATCCCTCATGGAAGCAAAGGGTGTTGCAGTCACCATCGCCTGAATCTCAGGTCGCAGGCCCCACTCAAATCTGCGACATCGGTCTGCCTCGGTGATCACGAAGTTCTCAACAAAGCGAGACAACATCAGGAAGGTCTCCTCGTACTCTGCTACAGTCTGATCCCCCTGCCGGAGTTGCAGAAACTCCGCCTCACGGGCGTTGCGAAACGACCGTGGATAGAACTGGTTGAGAAACCGCTCTCGGAAGGTCTCCCATGGAATGGTGTGAACGGTCCAGCCGGCCAAAACAAGGTTGTGCCACCATCGATAGGCGCTCCCATCCAGTAGGAAAGTCGCCAGTACCACACGCTCCTCCGGAGGACAGTGCATGACCTCGAAAATCCTCTCCCAGCGGTCAATCCACTGGTGTGCTTCCTCAGGGTCGGTTCCCCCACTGAAGTGCGTAGCACCCAGGCGCTGAGCCCGCTCAATGCTCGCAGTGTCTCCATTTCCTCCATTGCCCTCGTCAACACGTGCACGGGGTTCACGTCGGGGAGGCATATCCAACTGTGAAGAGGCAAACAGGTTAAAAGACATCGAAAGCGACCATGTACAAAGTACAAACCGCTAACCTAGTACTCTGACTACTAATCCTAATGCTCTGATACCAAGCTGACAGGACCCGTCCCAATCCCACTGGGACCACCCGGGGACGTGACCCGCTCCCGTCTGACAATGACTCTAAACATACCAAAATTACCCTTAAATAAAAACCGAATACTTAAATAGATAGATAACGTACAAACACAGTGTTTAAAGTGATACTGTCAGACAAGGGAAAGTAAAATACAACATGTGAGCACACTAGTCAGAGTACATTTATTCGGTGCTCAACCTACCCACAAGTGGGTGTACGGGTGCACAGCTAGGCAAACTAAACCTCTGCCTCCTCCTCCGGGTCCTCCTCCTCTATTTCCGTGTCAGGGTCTGGAGGGGTCAGTAAAACAAGGGTGAGTGGGCCAAAAATAACAGTTTAGAAATCAATTTAATAATAAAATAATCATAAGGTTTTACCCCTCCGTTTTCCAAATCTTGCATGCAGTGAAAACATAATATTATAATGAAATCATATCAAGTGAACCACAATAATAATCGTAAGGTGAAACTAACATATCAGTGCATTGTAAAACCCAACCCAAATGATGTCACGGTTCTAAGGCTACGCGTTGCCACTCAGGGTCTCACACCCGAGACTCTCTAGGTACATCAGCTCCCGGTATCCCGGTCACTGCCCGAGGTATATGAACATGCCTTCCTGAGAGTAAGCAGCCCAACGGGGGTCAACTCCACTCAGTTAGAGCCCCGTGACTACTCCAGGGTCCACCCAGGCCAACGACCCTCCCTGGAGGAGACAATATACACAGGTAGGAAAGTACAGTACAATAACAGTATAGTTTACCCTATGTCCCCCGGACATCCCAAACAAAATCGACATATAATCCAGACGGGTCTCATGCCCAAAACATAGTAAATATAAACAGTTCATAAGACTCATCAGTGGAAATAGTAAAACAGTTTATGCATGCAAGCCTTTTATAAATCAAACAGCCCACTCACACTCGGTCCTTGCTGCTCAATAATCTCTATAAACCTGTATTATTATTCCTGAGGGTTACTTAAGGACCCTATAATATCAATACCAAGACCCTAGAACAGATCCGCCTCAAAATCGCATCCCGGGCACTATTCCCGGTGCTTCAAACCCCATTTTGACTAACATAACGATCTCCGATCGACACGAAACCACCTCCATTGGATCCGTATCGTCGAAACCTTGAAAATGGTATTGGCCCCACCAAAATCACTGTTCACACTCGCCCCCACGCGCCTGGTCAACGCGTGGGTCAATGCTGCTACAGTACTGCTGACGTCAGCAGTGACGTCATGCTGACGTCAGCATGACGTCATCACTGACACTTGTCAGGTGACACGTGGCATGTTCTGATTGGTCCCTGGTCTGACAATATCTGACAGGATGACGTCATCATGACGTCAGAAGTGACGTCAGCATGATGACGTCATCATGCTACAGTACCGGGTCAGACCCGTTTGACTGGAACCGGGTCGCCGTCGACCCGCGGCTTGACCGGATTCAACCGTACAATTCCGGCCACCATTTTCGACGGGGTTCATCCCTATAGGGTCATCTAGGTCTGTTCTATGGTTCTACAACCTCAAACTAGAAGGAAAACGGGAGAAAACTCACCAGTTCGTCTCTGAAACTCACGGCCAAAGTCCGATCGTCTTCTCCGGTGATCCACGCCATCTCCGTCGTCCAAACCGGTCCTGATCGACTCGTCTCTCACCCTAGGACATTTCTAACATCACACAATCAATTTCCTAGCACTAAAACACGTTGGTTCGAAACAGAGGATCAAAACGGGTTTTCGGGTTTTCGACCTTACCGCCGCCGTGTCGCCGCTGCAGGCCGTGTCGTCATCCAGTTAAGCTCCTGGGGTCCTCACGGTGCAGACTGGAGCTTTCCCCGCGTCGAGATGATGTGGTTGTCACGGTTTGCTTCTTGGACCCGTTTCCGTCGTGTTTCGGGTCTGAGTTTTTGGACGGAATTTCGGACGAGAAAAGCGGGCTGGTGGTTGCTAGTGGTGCACGGTGATGAAGACTAGATAATGGTGGTGCTGTGGGTGGTCGTCTGGTGTGATAAGGATGGCTGGTTTGATCGCCTTGGTCGAGAGAAAATGGAAGAAATGCACGGGTTGGGGGGGCTGTATGTGTGTTGTGTGTGTTTGTAAGAAAAGTCAGAGACAGAGATCGTGCATGAACAAGGAAAGCAGATGAAAATGGAGGGCTGGGATTCATTTGAACAGAAAATCCAAGGGCTGGGGTTAATTGGAGGGAAAAAGAAATAATATAAAAATAGCTTAAATAGTATTAGTTGCTTTATGGGAATAGTGTAGGCTTGGATGGGTGACACTTGTCACCAATCCACCGGTTTGATTTAAATATTAGGTTGGCACGGATTCCCGTAATAAATTAATATTTTATTTCGTTGTTCTCGGTTCGTAAATTCCGCTAAAACGCTTCCTTGACCATAACTTCTTCATACGAACTCCGATTTTGGCGTGCCGCCTGTCTACGGATTCGTGACGTCCCGACCTACGTCATAGTCATGGGTCAAAGTCCAAATTGTTGCCCGGGTCAAAAGTCAAAGTTTCCCCCCCTTCAAGGGCAAAATAGTCTTTTTACATTAAAAATATTATTATTCTCGGTTCGGGTCGTTACATTCTATGGTTTGTACAACCTTGTAAGGGTTGATTTCGAGGGAAGTGATGGCCGGAGTCGACGAGAAACAGAGGTGGAAGATCACGGTTAATGTTCATTCTTAGATAGGTAATTTCCAGGTCGATTTTGGTGGTTTTGATTTGATAGATCAATTTTTGGGTTGAAGTCGAGTAGGTAGGAAGAAGAACGGGTTAAAATGGTGTAGAAATGGGGGATTTAGAACCTGGTCAAGGTCGCGGGTCTGCGCCACCCGGTTTAGGAAAGCGGGTCATACCCACGAGAGGTTGGAGAAAATGAATTCAGCATGCTAACGTCATCACCTATCAGATGTTAGGCCACGTGGCTAATGGGAGGCTGCCACATGTCAATTGTTAGTGCCTAGTTAGCATTGACATGTCAGACACGTGGACCGATCAGGTGGTGCCACGTGTCACTAACATGTCAGACACGTGGACCAATAGGTTGCCAACACGTGGCACCTGTCAGGTCTTACACGTGTCAGATCTGACAGCTGTTAGGATGACATCATGCTGACGTTAGCAGTGAGTGTTGACCTAACCGTTGACTTTTTGACCAACAACTTTGATCCACGTGTGGGTACAAATCTCGAGGTGGGATTAGTACCATTTTAATGGTTTTGACGATCCGGATCCAATGGTGGTGGTTTCGGGTCGATCGAAGACCATTTGATAGGTCTTTTAAGGGTTTAAAGCCTCAGGATGCACGTTCGGGACTCGTTCCTAGTGTCAGACATTTTGGGAATTTTGAGTATGAATTTGTAGAGTCTGTTAGTGACCTTTAGATGTGTTTTGGATAGGCCCAGAGACTGTGGTTTAAGCTTCAGGGCAGTTATAACACAGTTCGCTAGCGCATCAATGACCGTGTAGGAGTGGACTTTTGATTTATAAATGGTATGCATGCATAACTATTTACCTACTTATTTATATGAACTGTATTACTTTGGTGGATTTTAACTGTTGGTTATGGGCTATTTTATGTGATACTATGTTTTGGGCTTGAGACCCGTCTGGATCTTATGTTAACTTGTTTTGGGAATCAGACAATGATTTTGGGAATTGGCTTTAACAGGATTTCACTGGCTTTTACTATTACATTGTACATACTACCATTATGGATTATTGTCTCTTCCAGATGACCTGGTACCCTAGAATAGTCATGACGCATTGCCTGAGAAGGGTCGCTCTACGTGAAAACCGTAGAAAGGCTCAGGATCAGGATTACTATAGGTGGACATACCCTGGACAGTGATCCGGGAATTACCCAGACACTGGTGAACCCATGGGGAGTACTCGGGATTGAGACCCTGGGTGGCACGCGTAACCTTAGGACAGTGACATAATTGGACATCTGGGATGCCAGGGTTTGGTTGTACAGTGCATTAGTATTTTTATTATGACTATGATTTGTATTATCTTGATTTATTCCGCTTTATGATTTGACTTGAATGCATGCATTTTTGGAAAATAGAGGGTCTAAATATTATTATTGGTTATAAATGAGTTTTATCACTTAATTTATTTTTGGTCCAGTCACCCTTTAAACGTTTTTCTTGACCCTCCAGGCTGTGACACTGAGGCAAGGTCTAACCGGGAGGCCGAGGCATAGATAATAGTCGTTGTGCACCTGTACACCCTTTTTGGGTAGGTTAAGCACCATTTTTACACTGACATATGTGCTTACTTTTGTGTAAATATTTATCCCCGATCTAACAACGTCGAACTTTAACTGGTTTTATTTGTAAGATGTTAGTCCTATAAAGGGTATTTTCGGTACTTTGGGGTCGTTGTCAGACAGGAGTAGGGCGTATCCCAGGGTGGTCCCCAGAGGATAGAGATGGGTCCTATCACATTATGTGAGCTTTAGAGCTTTATATACATCTTTGATGAGTGATTCATAGAGTTCTTTGTATAAATTGATATGCATATGCCTCATAACTACTTTTCATAGGTTTTAATGAACTCTAGAGTACTGGAACTTATTCTATGTGATTTTCAAAGTTTTGAAGTCAATAAACTCTCTGATTTTGGATATGATTAAGGCATTAGGGTTAAAACCGCATATTCAAGGATCCATGTTCCCTATTTTGTGCGCACAAGTTGTGACCCCCTTACTTTTAACCCCTATGAGCCCACATTAATCCTTTCTTTCATCACCATGAATATCTAAACACTTGAGACTAGTATAGACATCCTTTACCATTGTTCTACGGAATCGGTTGAAGACATGAAGATGGTGTGAGGAGAAATTGATGATGTTTTGAAGACTTGTATGTGTATTATAGGGATTAACTTGCTCAAACTTTTTCGTAATGTTGACACATGTTTTTCCTTATAAAAATAACCAAGAGAAAAAGTTGAAAAATGATGAAAACATAATGATTTTTAGTTTCTCTCAGGGTAATAAGGTTTGATCATGTAAAGTTTTAGTTAAGTCCCTTATACATGTAAATCCGACACAAAGAATGAATACGAGGCCCAACATGATGAAACTTAGCCTATGCTTGAAGGATGATTATTGACGTCATTGCTCTAAGGATGGGAAGTTATGATACATTTTGGAGAGTCTTTTATTGAGTCTTAAAACGAATTTGAGCACCACTTATCCTATATATTCCATGCCTCTAAACTTAGTCCCATTACAACATTCAATAAAGACCTTATGATCCTTAAGATGGTAAATTTTGATTAGTTGAGTCAATCACTTGAGTAAGCTTATGGTTTTGGTTCATTTGTGCAAGTATGTTTAGTTTTATCTTGAGGTGTTTGTTTGAGATTTTGCAAAAGTACTTTATTTCTATTATGTGAGCATCTTTCTCACATACCATAAGTGCAAACAGAAACCCTTCCAAATTGAGTGAATTTATGAGTGCATACCCTTGTGAATTGGTTCATACTTATTTTATTCATGTTGAGATCCATTTCCCCATGGATTTATTTCTATTATGTTTACTTATTGTCTTACTTGTTGAAACATTTGGTTACCATTTATTAACTCTTGAATTTCATATGCTTAAATGCTTCCAGTGAAAATCTTCAATGCCATGTGTATAATAATGAAATTTTGGGACAAATGGTTAAGGGCTTAGTTGTTTAAAATTCATAGTTTAATTTTAGCATTTTCTAGGGAAAGGCAAAGTTTAAGTGTGGGGGTATTTGATAGCCTTTTATTTGGACAACATTTTTACGTCATTTTATACTCATCATGGTTGTTTTAATGTAATCAATAGAAGAAAATAATATATTTTGTGAGTAATGTACATAGTTGGATAGTGCTTGGAATTTTGAGCAATTTGGTGAAAAAATTGTGCCAATCAGAGTTATAATGATGAAATTTGAATCGAAATAAGGGAGGCCCTGAATTAGACAAGGAAATTCGATATGGAGCCAACGAATCCAAAAATCCCAGATCAGACTGCAGCCCACCTGCATCAGCCCAAGTCTTCGCGTGGCCCAATTCCACCAATCCAGCCCAAAATTCACGAGGCCCAAATCATTTGAGCCACGGCCTAAGTCGCGAAGCCAACTTCAGCCCACTCCTGCACCGGCAAGCGCTTGCCTTACCACCTTGACGTTTTCAGCGCGCGTGTACTAAATTTCAGCTGCAGCATGCATGCCTATGTCAGCGCGTCAAGCGCTGAACCCATGTCGACCAGTCGCAGCTTTCTGCCGAACTCATGCCCTGCTTCCCAATGCCTGACTCGTTGATCCCAACCTCTCCGTTTAGCGCCTACCCACCGAATCCACCTGCCCCCATGCTGTAACTTTCTGCCAAAGCATGACTTGCCTAGTTTTTCCACATTTCAGCCATAATTTCTAGCCTTTTTCCATCATTTCATCATTTAATCTTTGTTGTTTTTTTATAATGATTTAATTTGTATTTAATTTCTAATTTTTTTTGGCACTTCCTCTATAAATATAAGGCCATTCTCATTGTTTGAACCTTTCTCTTTTACCTTCTTGGACACTTTTCTTTTAGATTTTTCTTAGTTTTCTCTTAGACTTTTTTTAGACTTTTTAGACATTTTTTTATGATTTCCTTAAGAAAAACCTAGGCCTAGTATTTTCGAGGCAATTCTAGATTTTAAGTCTGTAATCCCTCATGTTTCTTCCTCCATCTTCACAAGGTTCCTTCTACTATAAGAGAATCTTGTGAATAACATTCCACTATTTCCATCCACCTAAGAATCACAAGCTGTTCTTGTATTCCAAAAGTGTAGCTTTGTTCCATCTACTTAAAACTCTTTATTGTTTATGTTTTACTTATAATTCAATATATGTGTTGGTATTTTCTTTCTAACATTTGTAAATATGAATACAATCTCCATGTGTTTTACTTTCTAAAATTTCATTTACTTCATCAGTTTTAGTGCTTAAACTTCAATTCAACGCTAAGTGTTTATGACCGCTGTTCGGTACACTTAGAATAGGATTGAAGAGATTTAAATGTTTGACGCGCATTCAAATAAAAATGTATACATGTAATTCAGATGATGAAGGTAGGATTTCGTGATTGGTTGAATATGTGCAAAATGTTAGAGTGTTGGTAAGATTTGTGTTTAAAGAAAGTTCATTGTACAATAAAGTATGAGTAGTTTAAATAATGTGATTGATAATTCGGATTTCCTTACATAAAAGTTTCGGTTTTGTCTATGAAACTATCTATGGTTTGTAAATTCTAGTTAGCATGAACATTCGCTTTTCAATTCTTTGTTTGTTAAAATGTAGCTTCGGCTACAACTCTTTCAAAGAACCCCCCCAAATCATTTTTTTTTTGATTTTTTTAATTCGTTTATTCCATAATTCTTCTATTCTTTTATTCTTTAGTTATTTATCCATTTATTATTTGATTATTTGATTATTTATTATTCTTTTTCACTAATCATTATTTAATGTTCCCTAATTTCCCTGGTTAAGAAAGATTCATATTTACGAATACTACATCTACACAAAAAGGGTTTAAATTGCATATGCTTTCATTAAGTGTTGAGTATTACTTTTTGTTTACTTAAATGCTTAGTTTAAGCCACATTTTTGGCTTCGTTGTCGGGAAAATTGAAAATCATTTTTAATATGTTAGCGTGTGTAAAAAATGTTCATATTATGCTTATTCATAATTTCTATTTTTATACTTGTTCGTATCATACTTGTACGTACTTGTTCATATTATCTTGTTTATGTAAATCTAAACTCTTATTATAGTTGTTTATATTTTACTTGTTTATGATTGTACATGCTTGTTCATAAATTGTAAATAATGTTCATATTATACTTGTTCATGAATTGTATATTATACTTGTTCACAATTTTTTTTTATTTCGATTTGTTTTTGTAAATTTTAAAATAAAAAAAATTGAAAAAAAAGTTCGTTTTAAAAATAAAGAAAACGTTTTCATTACTTATTTTATTTTTATTTTTTAAAAACATAAGAAAAAAAAAATTTAATTTCAAATTTTTTAGTCTTAGCTATATGTTAGTGTAAATATATATTGTGAATATCATTATTTGTACATATAAACCATACTTATGAATAAATCTTGTATTCATGCATTAGTCTCGGTTATATGTAAATCACTTGTGCTTGGAGTTTAGATTTTGATCTTTAATGGAATAGATGAAGTCTCGTTTGTTAACTCTCACCTAAACCCTTCATGAACCTTAGAAGCCATGAGGTTGAGGGCAGTGATTATTAAGACTAGAGTTATCTTAGAATGAACACTTATTCATCTCGAGTAAGAAATTTTTGAGGGTGATGTCTATGACAAGAGACGATACTCGTAACGGGTTTTGGGACTAAGAAAAGGACATCAATGGAGTTTAAGCCATGAGATGTCTTGAAATTAGGTCGGTCTCTTATGTTTATTCTTTCTAACCTGGTCACTTTTGAACTTGCCCAAATAGTTGAACAGATCTATGATATTTACTTGGGTCGCACGAACGTAGAAGGCTCCATCTAAACTTTGAAGCTATATGAACCATATATATCATTGACTCTCCCAACATGTAAATATTGTTACTTATTGTATTTTTAGATTGCATAACGTCCCTAAGGTCTCAAGATGCTCATATTTCATCAACGGGCCCCCTAAACTAAGTGAATCTAGGGAAATGAGATCGAAGGTGCATGTCATTCTTTCATGCATCATCACGTAACTCTTATGTCTTGTGCAGGTTCCAACAATTTCTTTCTTATGCATTCACGCCATTCTTCATGTAGATTCTTATGTGTTACATCAGTTTAGACGTTCTTGGAACTTGTGCATTTGCTTGCCATTGCCGTGACTCTACTTTGTGCATTCTACACTTGTTTATACTTTGTTATTTCTTACTTGTATATATGTTATTTCCTAATTGTCTATATGTCGGTTACATTTGTTTTTACCTTCTTTTATATTACTTGTCATGACATTTTTAAGTTGCATCTTTAGCTTCATCTTGCATCTTTAACTTGCATCTTTAGCTTTAACTTGCATCTTTAACTTAAACTTGCATCTTTATCTTTAATTTGCATCTTTATCTTTAACTTGCATCATTAACAAAACTTGCATCACAAACAAAACTTGCATCTTTCACAAACGTGCATATCTGACAAACTTACTTGCATCTTTTATAATTTTGTTCTAACTTTAACAACATTGCCTTGAACTTCGTGCTTATGTGTTAGAATTCAGGCACTTGGTCTAGGCTGGATAGACATTAAACTTCAAGCGCTTGTTGGGAGGCAACCCAATGTGTTTTCGAGATGTGAAGGAGTCATCCACACAGATTTGCATCTCCTAAACCCTTCAATCTCTTTTACTTTGTTTATTTAATGTTTTCTTGCTTTTTTTTTTTGTAAATCTTCTTCCTTACTTCGATTCTATGTTCGATTACTTTATACTTGCTTACATTGAGGACAATGTAGAATTTAAGTGTGGGGGAAGGGTTTACACTTTCTTTATTTTACATTTTTAAGAAAATCGGAAAACATCACAAAAAAAAAATTATTTTGAGTTTTTTGCATTCTTTGAGTTTTTTTGTTGTAATTTAGTGTTTTTACGAGTTTTAGGATGCCTTTTAACCTGTCAATTATATAAATGAAAGAAAATGAATACAACATGGCTATAAAGATGATCACTACAACTTGAATTCGTTTGTTAATACTTTGTGATTAAGTGTTTATGACTTGTAGATGATGCATGTTAAACTAGTACATAAACGAGCATGTTAAGATAAGTATGAATCATATGAAACTTATATGAGCTTTAGAGCTTTATATACATCTTTAATGAGTGATTCATAGAGTTCTTTGTATAAATTGTTATGCATATCGTAACTACTTGACATAACTTTTAATGAACTCTAGAGTACTAGAACTTATTTTATGTGATTTTCAAAACTTTTAAGTCAATAAACTCTCTGATTTTGGACATGATTGAGGCATTAGAGTTAACACAACACATTGAAACATCCATATTCCCTATTTTGTGCGTACAAGTTGCGACCCTTTAGTTTTAACCCCTTTGAGCCCAGATTAAGCTTTTCTTTCATCACCATGAGTATATAAACACTTGAGCCTAGTATAAACATCCTTTACCATTATTCCAAGGACACGTTTGAAGACATCAAGATGGTGTGAAGAGAAATTGATGATGTTTTGAAGACTTGTATGTGTACTCTAGGGATTAAATTGCTCAAACTTTGTTGTAATGTTGACACATGTTATTACCTTGTATGAAAAAATCCAAAAGAAAAAGTTGAAAAATGATGAAAACACAATATTTTTGAGTCTTTCTATGTTTTTAAGTCTTTCTATGGGTAATAATGTTTGATTATGTAAAGTTTGAGTTAAATCTCTTATACTTGTAAATCCGACACAAAGAATGAATGTGAGGCCCAACATGATGAAGCTTGGCCTATGCTTGAACGATGATTATTGACGTCATTGCACTAAGGATGGAAAGCTATGGTACGTTTTGGAGTCTTTTATTGTGTCTTGGAATGAATTTGAGAACCACTTATCCTATAAATTCCATGCCTCTAAACTTAGCCCCATTACAACCTTCAATAAAGACCATATGATCCTTAAGATGGTAAATTTTGGTTAGTTGAGTAAATCACTTGAGTAAGCTTATGATTTTGTTTTATTTGTACAAGTATGTTTAGTTTTATCTTGAGGTGTTTGTTTGAAATTTTTCAAAAGTACATTATTTATATTATGTGAGTATCTTTCTCACATTCCATGAGTGCAAACACAAACCATTACAAATTGAGTGAATTTATGAGTACATACCCTTGTGGATTGATTCATACTTATTTTTTTCATGTTGAGATCCAGTTAACCAAGGTTTACTCATTGTCTTACTTGTTGAAAATTTTGTCACCATTTATTAACTCTTGAATTCCATATGCTTAAATGCTTCTAGTGAAAATCTTTAAAGCCATGTGTATAAGTGAAATTTTGAGAATGGCATAGTTGTTTAAAATTCTTAGTTTAATTTTAGTATTTTCTAGGGACTAGCAAAGTTTAAGTGTGGGCTTATTTGATAGGCATTTGTTTGAACATCATTTTACATCATTTTATACCCTTCATGATGGTTTTTAATGCAATCAATATGAGGAAAATAACATATTTTGTGAGTAATGTGCAGAATTGGATAGTGCTTGAAATTTTGAGCATTTTGGCGAAAAAATTGTCCCAATCGGAGTTATAATGAAATAATTATGATTGAAGCAAGGGATGCCACTAAAGTAGAGAAGGAAACTCGGTATGGAGCCACTGAATCCAAAAAGCCCAGATCAGACCCCAGCCCACCTGCATCAGCCCAAGTCTTTGCGCGGCCCAATTCCACTAATCTAGCCTAAAACTCGTGGGACCCAGACCATTTGAGCCACGACCCAAGTCGCGTACCCAACTTTAGCCCACTCCCGTATCGGAAAGCGCTTGCTGAACCACCTTGACGTTTTCAGCGCGTGTACTGAATATCAGTTGCAACATACATGCCCATTTATGGGATTAATTAAGAATTAATTAAGGATTAGCAAGACTAATCGGGACTTAGTCGAGAATTATCGGATGTTCGGGATGAAATTACGATTTTGCCCCTAGATGAGGGCAAAAAGTTGACTTTTAACCCGTGAGGCCCAATGCACGAGGACGAGGATCGAGGATCTTTACGTAAATCGAGGCGACATGTCGAAATCAGACATTCAACGGAAAAGTTACGGGTCTAGAACGAATTGTGGTACTATTGCATGAATTTCGAGAAAATGGACATTTTCCAGTTAGTTTGGCCCATATATTTGTTACTAAGCCCAATGGATGAGTGAAAAGTGTCACTTATCCATTGATTCCCATCCCACATACATGCATAGCCATTCCCTCTGTTTCATTAATCTCTTTTGTTTTCCCTAACCCAAAACACGTACACAACACCACAACCCATCGGAACCTGCACAAACCTTCATCCTCTGTTGATGGTGTAAACGGAGAAGTGAGAGAGGAGGCCGAGACAAGCTGAACGGTGGCAACGGCGTGGACCGTCGTGCACGTTGGCTGGAGACCCAACACGGTGAGTTTTTATTTTGAAAATTTGAGGTTTTGATTTAAGGGTTATGTGACTGTTTGATGGATTAGGAAAGTTTCCTAGGACCCAGAAAATCCGATTGGGACTAGTTTCAAAGGTGGAGGACCGCGGAGCAGCTTAGACAAGGAGCTGGAAATCTAGCCGGACTGTTCATCGTTTAAAAGGTGAGTTTTAGCCCATGTACTAGACGTGCAGGTACTAGATGTGATGTCTCTGTAGTGGTAATAGCGCGTCATCAACCTGATAGTTAGGGTGAGAGTACTAGGATTCAGTGGAATCGAACCCTAGTTAGGTTACGTTTGGCATGTGATGGGATGGTTTAGGGTTCGATTGGCATAGGATGCCGTGTTTTAGTAAGGTTTGATCCCGAGTAGGATCGATGTTCATGTGAACCCAACAGCTTAGAGTCGTAGTGTTACTTGTGGACTAGGTCCCAGTATCATGACTTTGAGAGTCGGGACAGTTGGACGGTCATGTCAGATTGGGGATTGTGTCCTAGAGTACAGTGGAGGTCATGGACGACCCTAGTTGTGACTTTTGAGAATGGGAACGTTTGATCCTATTTGGCATGAGATGCCATGTTTCAGTGTGTCGAATCCCGGAGGGATGACGACTGTCATAGGATGCCACGATATAGATGTTGGTTGGCATTGTAGGCCTTGTTTGTGACGTGTAGTGGTTGTGCAGTGTTAGGCACTGCGTAGGGCCGAGTTTCTTATGATCCCAGTGGCTAGAAGCCGTAGATTTACGAGTGGATAAGGTCCTCGGATAGTGGTTATGGGTTGTTTTGGTACCAGTTACCCTATATGACGACTTTTCGAAGTCGAGAGCAATGAATCAGTCAGGATGAATGTGTTGTAGTAAGCAGCCGGGTTCGTGATAACCCTAGTTTGAGATTGATTGGACAAGTTACTAGGAGTGGTATTTGTGGACCTATCGGTGGATATTACTCGCTGAGCGGTTGGTACATGCGGTGAGTTGCCCACATGAGTACGGAGTCTAGATAGCGGAGCGTTTCTTGGATTGGTCTGCACGCGGTTGTGGAAGACATTGCTATCAATGGACGTGGATGTGTTTTATCGATCTGGATCGGCTCATTCCCCAGTGACGACTGAGATGATAGAGATTCACAAGTCATGTCGGCAAACCGACACATTTTAGGGAAGTGAGTTCCTGCATGTGGTGTAGAAATATTTGGCGGTCGCTCGGTACGAGCAGAGCTTTGGGTTAGATTCGGTCTGCACTGAGTGTGATGACGATTGAGGCAATGAGACTTCATCGGGTTATGTCGGGTCTTGGTAGTAAGAATCGAGTGATGATGTGACATCTCAGGTGAGATGAGCTAGAAGGAATACAGGAGTGGTTCAGATGAGGCGGTTGGAATCCCAACAAAGACTGACAGGACCCATCCCAATACCCCCGGGATTAGTGCGGGATGACCCTACTCCCGTCTGACATGAAATGTCAAACAAGGGATATTTCTGACCTTTACCCTCTCGGGCTATCAGAGTACGCCAGGATCCGGAGGAGGTATGTGATATCTCGGTCTCTGCTACAGTCCACATCCGATGTCAACCTGAAGGGTAGTCAAAACATTAAAAACTGTGAGTGGACAAAACAACCAGTTTATAAAAACGGTTTATAAGAAGACATTTGTACCCTTCACTAAAAAGCATGCATGCATTCGAAAACCATTTAACCAAATGGACCACATGTGGTAACTAAGCCCAAATCAGAAATAAACCAAGGTCGAAAGGACCACAATGAAATCGACCATACGGGCCACTGCCTAAATCCATACGAAACCAATAAGGGATACAGCCCAAAACCATAACCATACGGAAATCAAATACATGAGCCCCTGCTCAAATCCTGTGCACACCACATATCAAATCTCATATATCATATATACATATAAGTCACACAACCAATCCTGTCACGGTATCCAAAGCTACGCGCGTGCTACCCGGGTCTCAATCCGAGTCTTCTCAAAGTAAAGGTCAATGTCCGCAGACCACTGATCCTACTCGATGTAATAGTAACCATAGCCTTCCTGAGAGTAAGGAACCCAACTGGGGGGTGACTTCACTCAGTCGGTGCTCCGTGACTACTCCGGGGTCCACCCAGGCCAACGACCCTCCCCTGAGGAGATAATAGAAGTAAAGGAAGGTATATGAACATATATATACATAGCACAAATATCCATGCCCGGTTCACCTGAACCGTCAGGATCCATAATATCCATTCCATTCATATATATATATATATATAACATCCTCCATGCCCGGTTCCCATAAACCGTCATGTACCAACATAACATAACCAGGGTTCATGCCGGTTCCCATAAACCGTCATGTACCAACATAACATAACCAGGGTTCATGCCGGTTCCCATAAACCTTCATGAACCACGATACCATAACAAGGGTTCATGCCGGTTCCCATAAACCGTCATGAACCACGATACCATAACAAGGGTTCATGCCGGTTCCTATAAACCGTCATGAACTAGGAAATCCATTTAAGGTTCTCTGACCTGAAATCAAAATCGTAAAGTAACCTGGGTCTCGTGCCCGAACATAGGACATCAGCTTGGCACCGTGCCCGATATCTGAGGTCATATGCCCGAGACAAAACCAAATGGGTCTCATACCCGAGTTTATCCTTTTGAAATCCAAATCCAATTCATTAAAACCAATAAGGAAATACAGACCCGTATAGGCACCGTATAGGGCCGAAATCTCGAAATACGTGCCTATACGTAACCACATACAAATGCACCCATGGCATCATCAAACATGTATTAAAACATATAATAAACATTTATGCATGCACCAATTTAGAAAACAAGGTCCACTCACTAACCGTCCGAGCTGCCGCCTCGATTTGCGTGCCGTAGGCTCTCCCGAACCGATCACCATCACCGGGACTCCTAAACCTGTCCAAATTTTAATAGAAGGTTACTAACTACTTAATTAACCTCCTACCAAAGCCCCAAAATTTTCCCGAACTTTTAACTATTTTTAAGCCGACCCTAAACCTTCTGATGCCCCGAAACATATCGAGACGGTGTCCGATTGACACGAAACCAGTCCCAAAATGTTTGTTACATCGAATAGACGATTTTCTGTGTTGAACACTTTCCCAAATTAAGGCCCACGCGCCCTCACGTGCTCCTAGAAGGTCCAGATCACTATTCATCATCATCAACCTCAGGAAAACCGGTCTGAACCGGCCGGGTACTGTGCTGAACCGGCGTGACCGGTTCAGTGCTTTGCCCTCTTTGTTTTGGTCCGATTTCAACCCCAATCAATCCTATAATTCCTATTTTCATGTTTCCTATCTATTCTAATCCTTAAAACAACCTAAAAACACCTAAATCCTATGGTTTGATTTTGAACCAAACGGTTCAAAGTTTCCAAAAATCACCCACGGCTTCACAGCCGTCCAACCACCATAGAAACCTCCTTAATAACTTCCTAACAACCTATTTGATTCATTAAAACCATTAAAACCGATCTAAAACGTCAAAAATGGAAAATGGATTAAAATGGGCATAATCAGGTACCTCACGGGTTCTTGCCTCCACGCCGCTGTCCACGGCTGTTCTGGCCATCCAGGCTTGCCACCTGAGCTCCCTCAGTCCCCCTGGTCCTCTGCCTGGTCATGGGTGAAGATTGGATGGGTTTTGGTTTGCACGGATGGGAGGAAAATGGTGAGATCGGGGAAATGGTTTTGTGTGTTTGAATGAAGAAAATGAAAATGCACGGGGAAGGTGCATGAATACAATTTGGGTGGCCTATGGATGGGTGACAAGTTTCACTCATCCATTGGGCCTCCATTAAATATCTGGGCCCCACTAAAGTCCAAAAGTTAACTCGTCTCGTAATTCGTGCAATAGTGCACTTGAACTTCCGTGAACTGTAACTTCGCCGTCGAACCCCCGAATTCGACGTGCCGCCTGTCTATGGATTCGTATCGTCCTTATCTAGGTAACAGTCTTCGGCCCTTGGCCATCGGACCTCTTGGTCAAAAAGTCAACATTTGCCCCTTTTTGACCAAAATTACCAAAATGCCCCTTAACTTCCGAACGTCATAACTTCTTCCACGAACGCCGGAATTGAACGTGCCACCTGTCTATGAACTCGTGACGTCACGAACTACGTCACGGTCATCGGTCAAAGTCCATTTGACCGCCAAAATGAAAAGTCAACGTTTTGCCACGCCTAGGGGCAAAACTGTCATTTTGCATCGTTCGTCCGATTTTGCCCTACTAATCACCGATTAGCCTCACTAATCGTGATTAGTCACTAATCTAATCATGGAATTTGGGACGGGTCGTTACAACCTTCCCTCCTTAATTAATTTCGTCCACGAAATTCTAACCGACCTAAGTCCGACCGTTCTTCCCTCCTTAATTAGTTCTGTTCTTGAAACTCCAACTATCTTGATTCCACATCCACCTCGTGAAATCAATCTTAACCTCACAACACGTGTACACTTGTACACCAACTAACCAGAATAATACTTACTCATCTGCAGCGAGACGTACCGCTAACGCTCGTGTAGCATCGACTACACTCGACCACGTCGAATGACAGTAATCATACGTTCCGAACTGACGCCACTTGTCAGTATCAGGACAACCCGAGTACCCTATGAGCTAACCACTTGTCAAATCTACCCTTTCGTTGACACAAACAACTCTACGGTTCCTTCCTCAATCTCCAACCTATCCTGACGTCTGCTCCCACTGAGAGTCACCAAACCGTACTCAACGATCTACGCTGACACCTCCGACAACCGTCACCACTTGACAGTCGCCAACGAAAGCTAACACTATACATCCTTGTGGTTACACTAACCACCAACTTACTCAACCATGAGTATACACTAACAAACAATTTACTCGGCCTGTGTGTAACTACCCATCAGAAGTACCATGACCTAACGCACAGTATCCAATGTCTAGTGCACGATCTCAACTAATCCAATGGTATCGGAACCAATCTGTCTACCAACACGTTCACCAACCTACTACTGACATAACCTATATACCATCACCAAGCACCGCAAGTCTGCCCGGTATCGTACCTCGAACAACGTACAAGGTACGTACATCTACCCATCAATTAGTCTACAACCACCTAGGTTGTAGCCAATCACGTTTCAATTATGGAGTTCATTTGTCCAATCCAGCATTAGACAAATCGAAACTCCAACCCATCATCTATTTCCAGATCCGAATCCGAATCCATAATTTCGTAAGAAATCCCGAATCCAAACCCAGAAATCATATCCATAGCCATGTCGAAATCCGAATCCGAAATTGTCATTCTGTAAGCTAGCATTATGAATGACCATTCCGAACCCAAATCTATAAAAGGAAATCCACAGTCAAGCTCTAGAATCAAATCCAGAATCGTCACCCATAATCCGATTCCAAAACCCAAATCCAGAAATCCTCTTTCAAGTTCCAAAATTAAATCCTGAATCGTCATCCAGAAATCTGATTCCAAAACTCGAAATATCATTCACGTCTACCGAGACGTACCATAACTGAACCTATCGGTTACCTGCTCAATAGATTACCACATTACCATCGATTGACTTCATAGGGAAGCCAATCCCAACATCAACACATCTAAGGCTGACCATATCCGACCACATCGGATAACTACTCACCTGAGTAATATACGATACGGGATTTACTTCGAAAAGAAGTTCAGTCCCATCATGCTCCACTCAAACATCCCAGTAAGAGTGATAAACCCTCTACCAATCTGGATCATCAAGATCACGATCCAGATCCAACACTACGTCACTCGACCATAAACGTCACAATGTCCAAAGTCATCAACAACACAATCCCGATCCACATCGGGATCCACATAAACTCACTCAGCTAACAATCCACCTGAGATCCGATCATAGGGTCTTACACCCTCATGAATCCTTCGTAAATCACATCACTCCTTAACCAATTCCCACATCTAAATAGATTAGTCAACGACGAGACACGCCGAGACTGTGGGTTCTCTCCACTTACCTCTTATCGATCCTTGTCATTCCACCAAGGAAAAATCAAGGATGATCCAAACATTGACATCAAAAGTCATCCTACATGAATGCAACCAAAACTCGCTGCACTCACCATGTCTCATAATCCAACATCGTCTGCCACCAAGCAGAAAATGAGAAATCTAAGTCATGTAACTTCGATATACTCAACACCACCTGATGACCCAAGACAAATCCCGGGTCCACCAACCAATACACGATCAGTGTATTAGTGGCAACCAAAAACGTCTACATCATCAACACCATCTACCATCATTTGCCACACATGCATAACCTGCCATCGTAGAACCTGAGAAGTCACCCAAAATGACTTCGAAATACCAAATACCAATGCGAAAAAACCGCATTCCTCGTGTCACCTCAATCACAAACTCCTGCAATTCCGAAGTTCCAACAAGATTGAAAACGACATACCCGGACATCAACCACGTGTCCCTTAACCAATTTAACTCTATCCGTGATCCACTCCCGGATCACTGATACCGAACATATGCCCATCTCGACGGAGTCACATCCTGACTCGTAACTCACCGTCATCAAGATCACCGGCACCAGCACCAGCGGTAGTACCAGCACCACGCACTATTACCAACACTAGTGTCAATATCAGCACGCCGTGTGCAAAACTGACACCCTGGATCTCCGCTCATACCGAACGACGATCCCGTACCTCTACTCATATAGGTGAAACTCTGCCTCCCTCGTACCTGAGAACTCTGGGTACAATCACCCTGATAACTCATACGAGAAAAGGAAACGTCCTCTAAACGTCCCCGATTTCCAACAACCATAACTACGACCACACTAGGCAGTAGCACCTGCCACAAACTCATGCAGACCTAACTACCAGGTATCACTATCGATGCTCCGTATCCAACGGAATCACTCGCCCGTACCAAATACTCCGTATCCCACTCAAGGATTCCATCGACAAGTACCAACCCTGATAACTTGTCCAACCAAATCACTAACCAGTCGTAACTCGACTCAACCAATGTCGTCTACCAGGTCGCCCATGACCTTAGTTGCACCAAACCACAACTGTGTAGCACGACAACAAACTAAGTTTAACCGATAAAGACAAACTCGACTGAGAAGTGCAGTCCAACACAAGCTGACATGACTAGACCGACTAACGAATCCAAATCCGAATAGTGGTCCAAGTCAAACCACTCGTCAACTCACATTTCCGAACCATACACATCCTACCGTAAGTCCAACCAGGATTCCTCGAATCCGACTGCTAACTGCCAACTGCAGTAAATCCATCTAATTCAACCAAATCCGATCATCTAAAGGTCACAACACCGAATCAGTCGTAAGAACCGATCCAACGACATCGTGAAAGACGATCCCAACTAACCATCACACGATCACAACTCTCAAGTACGAATACGTTCATCCCTCCGTAGGGTCCCACACTGTCAACCTTGACAGAACTATGGCAACCCCGGAATCGAGTGCCGAACCATGACATTCCACGATCCATTCCTACTAACTATCGTACCGGCACCCTAACTATCAGGTTGATCACGAACTGTAGCCACTGGAGATATCACATCCTCGACTTGCGTAAGGAGTAGTACGCAAAACACGCTCTGGAATTCAGAGTAACACGAGCAACCATGCTCTGATATCACGTTGACAGGACCCATCCCAATCCCCCCAGGATTAGTGCGGGATGACCCTGCTCCCATCTGACACGAAGTATCAAACAAGGGATATTTCCGACCTTTGCCCTCTCGGGCTATCAGAGTACGCCAGGATCCGGAGGAGGTATGTCATATATCGTTCTCTGAGGTATGTCAACCTGAAGGGCGGTCAAAACATTAAAAACTGTGAGTGGACAGAACAACCAGTTTATAAAAACGGTTTATAAGAAGACATTTGTACACTTCACTAAAAAGCATGCATACATTCGAAAACCATTTAACCAAATGGACCACATATGGGAACTAAGCCAAAATCAGAAATAAACCAAGGTCGAAAGGACCACAATGAAATCGACCATACGGGCCACTGCCCAAATCAATACGAAACCAATAAGGGACTCAGCCCAAAACCATAACCATACGGAAATCAAATACACGAGCCCCTGCTAAAATCCTGTGCACACCTGTGCACTCCACATATGAAATCTCATATATCATATCATATATCATATATACATATAAGTCACACAACAAATCCTGTCACGGTATCCAAAGCTACGCGCGTGCGACCCGGGTCTCAATCCGAGTCTTCTCAAAGTCAAGGTCAATGTCCGCAGACCACATATCCTACTCAAGGTAATAGTAATCATAGCCTTCTTGAGAGTAAGGAACCCAGCTGGGGGGTGACTCTACTCAGTCGGTGCTCCGTGATTACTCTGGGGTCCACCTAGGCCAACGACCCTCCCCGGAGGAGATAATAGAAGTAAAGGAAGGTATATGAACATATATATACATAGCACAAATATCCATGCCCGGTTCCCCTGAACCGCCAAGATCCCTAATATCCATTCCAATTATATATATATATATATATAACATCCTCCATGCCCGGTTCCCATAAACCGTCATGTACCACCATAACATAACCAGGGTTCATGCTGGTTCCCATAAACCGTCATGTACCAACATAACATAACCAGGGTTCATGCCGGTTCCCATAAACCGTCATGTACCAACATAACATAACCAGGGTTCATGCCGGTTCCCATAAACCGTCATGAACCACGATACCATAACAAGGGTTCATGCCGGTTCCCATAAACCGTCATGAACCAGGAAATCCATTTAAGGTTCCCTGACCTGAAATCAAAACCGTAAAGTAACCTGGGTCTCGTGCCCAAACATAGGACATCAGCTGGGCACCGTGCCCGATATCTGAGGTCATATGCCCGAGACAAAAACAAATGGGTCTCATACCCGAGTTTATCCTTTTGAAATCCAAATCCAATTCATTAAAACCAATAAGGAAATACAGACCCGTATAGGCACCGTATAGGGCCGAAACCTCGAAATATGTGCCTATACGTAACCACATACAAATGCACCCATGGCATCATCAAACATGTATTAAAACATATAATAAACATTTATGCATGCACCAATTTAGAAAACAAGGTCCATTCACTAGACGTCCGAGCTACCACCTCGATTTGCGTGTCGTAGGCTATCCTGAGTCGATCACCATCACCGGAACTCCCAAACCTGTCCAAATTTTAATAGAAGGTTACTAACTACTTAATTAACCTACTACCAAAGTCCCAAAATTTCCCGAACTTTTAACTATTTTTAAGCCAACCCTAAACCTTCCAATGCCCTGAAACATATCGAGACGGTGTCCGATTGACACGAAACCAGTCCCAAAATGTTCGTTACATCAAATAGAAGATTTCCCGTGTTGAACACTTTCCCAAATTAGGGCCCACGCGCCCTCACGCGCTCCTAGAAGGTCCAGATCACTATTTATCATCATCAACCTCAGGAAAACCGGTCTGAACCGGCCGGGTACTGTGCTGAACCGGAGTGACCTGTTAAGTGCTTTCCCCTCTTTGTTTTGGTCCGATTTCAACCCCAATCAATCCTATAATTCCTATTTTCATGTTTCCTATCTATTCTAATCCTTAAAACAACCTAAAAACACCTAAATCCTATGGTTTGATTTTGAACCAAACGGTTCAAAGTTTCCAAAAATCACCCACGGCTTCACAACAGTCCAACCACCGTAGAAACCTCCTTAATAACTTCCTAACAACCTATTTGATTCATTAAAACCGATCCAAAACGTCAAAAATGGAAAATGGATTAAAATGGGCAGAATCGGGTACCTCACGGGTTCTTGCCTCCACGTCGCTGTCCACGGTGGTTCTGGCCATCCAGGCCGGCAACCTCAGCTCCCTCAGTCCCCCTGGTCCTCTTCCTGGCCATGGGTGAAGATTGGATGGGTTTTGGTTTGCACGGATGGGAGAAAAATGGTGAGATCGGGGAAATGGTTTTGTGTGTTTGAATGAAGAAAATGAAAATGCACGGGGAAGGTGCATGAATACAATTTGGGTGGCCTGTGGATGGGTGACAAGTGTCACTCATCCATTGGGCCGCCATTAAATATCTGGGCCCCACTAAAGTCCAAAAGTGAACTCGTCTCGTAATTCGTGCAATAGTGCACTTGAACTTCCGTGAACCGTAACTTCGCCATCGAATGCCCAAATTCGACGTGCCGCCTGTCTATGGATTCGTATCGTCCTTATCTAGGTAACGGTCTTCGGCCCTTTGCCATCGGACCTCTTGGTCAAAAAGTCAACATTTGCCCCTTTTTGACCTAAATTACCAAAATGCCCCTTAACTTCCGAACGTCATAACTTCTTCCACGAACGTCGGAATTGAATGTGCCACTTGTCTATGAACTCGTGACGTCACGAACTACGTCACGGTCGTCGGTCAAAGTCCATTTGACCGCCAGAATGAAGTCAACGTTTTGCCACGCCCAGGGGCAAAACGGTCATTTCGCATCGTTCGTCCGATTTCGCCCTACTAATCACCGATTAGCCTCACTAATTGTGATTAGTCACTAATGTAATCATGGAATTTGGGACAGGTCGTTACGAAGACCGAGTGGGTCTAAACCACACGGAGGTGCCATGGGGATTTGTGTACACACGAGACAACGATAGATACGATCGAGGTAGTGAGGCTTCGTCAAATTGTGTCAGAATGTCACCCTATCCTAGTGAAGATGATTGAGATGATTGAGATGACTAATATGAGTAGGAGGTGAAAGAGATGAGTTGAATGGAATCCAATAGTGATCGGATGGTTCCAAATGACACTGAGTGTGTCTGTGTAATGTAATGCCAATGAGGGCTTGGATTGTGATCGGGATGGTAGACGTGCCCTTAAGTGGAAAACATGTGAGTTCGGTGGGCACTGAGAGGGACAGAGAGGATCCCGAGTGGCTCAGTGCGAGGCACATGGTATACCTGGTTTGGTAACAAGTTCCCTAGTGATGCGAGATTTGAGGGACGAGTGTGTGCTCAGGAGGTGAACCCATAAAACTTGAAATGTGAGAATCTTGTAGTCGTTATGTGCTACTTTTTAGATGTGCATAAACGGTATAAAACAGACAGGCGAGTGGGATGCTATGGTTAAATTATTTACAGACACATGGATGAATGTCCGAATGAGTTGATGATTTGAGAGTCCAGTGGGAATTAGTTTTGGTCGACTGCAGGTGACCATACCTCCTGAGTTTCATAGAAGCTTGTTTGAGGAGAAATCTGATCGATGAGGCAGGATCATCAGAGTGATTCCAAGGTGGACATGATATAGTAATCAGACAGGGTCTGTTGTCAATTGTATGTTGCACTCGATAGCCAAGTCCAGCGGTTGGACTTGACACCCGGTTGGCTAGAGTGTTTGAGTATGTTTCCAACATGGGTGTAACTTCTCTTGAATCCAAATTTGATGAGAGACACTTCTCATTTTCTGCTTTTTAGCCGATGATGCTTGGTGTCACAGGACGTGGTGAGTGTAGTGGAATTTGTGTTTACACTCACATGGGATGACTTTTGATGTCATCATCTTGGATCATCCTTGATTCTTACCTATGTGGGATGACGAGGAGTGATATGACAGTTATAGGGTTCAAAGAGGGTGTAAGACCTTATTCTCATACTTCGGATCATTAGCTGAGAGAGGGCTAATATGGACCCACCGGGGATCGAGGTGATGGAGAAAATCGGTTTGGCCGTAGATCAAAGCGATCGAGGATCACAGGGATGATGAGGCTAAGATCATACAAGACAGAGGTTGGATATGAGAACGAGTCCGGAGGTTGGAGAGTAAGTATGTGGAAATCGATATGTGGCTAGGCGATGCCAGAGTGCAGTCCTTGAGCAGGCCTGGGTAGTTCCTTGATGATTGATATTATGTGGGTGCACCTGTGAGTAGTGCACGTTGGACAATAGGATTGCCCACAGTTAATCGGTATGTTTGGGTTTGGAGTTACCAGAGAGGATGAATTTTTTGTCTAATGAATGAAGTTTGGAATAGATGCGAGATAGTAAGCGGATTGGATCCAATGAGGACAGTTCGACGAGGACTATGATCGAACATGGTCCAACGTAATGATATGTTGACTGGACGTCGAATACTATGTACAAGAGTAGAGTAGGTTGACATGGTTTAGTGATTGTGCGAGCATGGAGCTCAGAGCCATGTGGGCCAGAGGAACCCTAGTGATTTTCCATGTGATTACCTCTGCTAGCAAGTATTCGATAGGGTCCAAGTACGTCCTGAAGGTATCAGGAGGACGAGTGAGATGTCGATTGGCATATCGACAGGATGAGTGTGTGTCAGTTCGAGACTCGAAATGAGTCGGGATTTCAACGTAGGTCGCTGAGTGATATGAGATACGATGTGGGGACTCGAGAGAGAGTCGAGATCAGGTTGGCGCAGCGAAAACACAATGGAGCCGGGAGTTACCGGCTAGTCACGATAGTTGTCGTGGACATAGAGGGTTTTAGAAGAAAGTTGTATCTCTATGGACAATGGGTTACAGTTTCAGAACGTTTAGTGACAGAGGATAGAAGATCGCTTAGTGGGAGCAATGATGATAGCTCGAGATAGCAGGATCTAGAGGATGTTTGACTGATCAGACGCTGAGCAGGATGTCAGCTTCGATTGTCAGATGAGAAGGTTGTCAGGCTGAAAAGCTGACTATGATGTCAACTTAGGATAGCAGACCTGTCAGAGTGAGTGATATGTGAGATAGATGGGTGTCGGTGTCTTGAGTGAGACTTACGAACCGACGTGTGGATTCTCAAGATTGGTGAGTTGTGATTGTATCCAATCCAACGACCAATGTTGTTTTGAGTTAGACGTTGGATTGTGGTTCATGTCGAGTGACAAGGAGTACCGACGTGTACTATGGGTTGTGTCGGATGTGTATGATTACACGAGAGTGCCCCAAGTGGGAGACAGGATTGGATTTCCACAGTTTAGTTGTGGACTTGGGTCAGTTTGAATTTCGAGGATGAAATTCTTTAAGGAGGGAAGATTTTAACGACCCGTCCCAAATTTATGAGATTAATTAAGAATTAATTAAGGATTAGCGAGACTAATCAGGACTTAGTCGAGGATTATAGGACGTTCGGAGTGAAATTACGATTTTACCCTTGGATGAGGAAAAAGTTTACTTTTGATCCGGGAGGTCCAATGCATGAAGACCGAGGACCGTTACGTAGATCGAGTCGATACGAGTCCGTAGACAGGTTACATGTCGAAATTGGACATTCGACGGAAAAGATACGGGTCTCGAACGAATTGTGGTACTATTGCACAAATTACTTGAAAATGGACAATTGTCACTTAGTGGGGCCCAGATATTTGTTACTAAGCCCAATGGATGAGTGACAAGTATCACTCATCCATTGATTCCTATCCCACATACACAACACCACAACCCACCCCAACCTGTACAAACCTTTATCCTCTGCTGATGGCTTAAACGTAGAAGTGAGAGAGGAGGTCGAGATAAGCTGAATGGTGGAAACGGCGTGGACTGTCGTGCATGGTGGCTGGAGACCCGACACAGTGAGCTTTTAATTTGAAAATTCGAGGTTTTGATTTAAGGGTTATGGGACTGTTTAATGGATTAGGATAGTTTCCTAGGACCTAGACGACCCAATTGGATGATCACACAAGGAGTTGGAAATCTGGTCGGACTGTTCTTCGTTTAAAAGGTGAGTTTTAGCCCGTGTTTCATGATTTCAATTAATGGGATCTCTTTTTGGGGATTGGACGATCACATGGGGACTAACAGCTTCGAAAACGATGGTCGGAGGAGTATTTTCCAACTGGGTCCGGTCGTGAGTGCAGTGAAGTGGGCTAACCCGGACAGAGGTCAGGGATTAGATGGCGTCATTCGATGATGTCATCCTAACAGACCGACACATGTCAGATGTGCGATGACGTCGGCGATGATGTCAGTCGTTGACTGCTGATGTTAATGTTGACTTTTTGATCAATGTTAACCGTACCTTTGACTAGCGCGTGGGGGTGCGTGTTCACGTATTTTGAGGTGGAACCAGGACCATTATAAAAGTTTCAACAATACGAATCCAATGAGGGTGGTTTTGAGCTGATCAGAGATCGTTAGGTTGGTCAAATTGAGGTTTAAAGCCTAGGGAAGTGTGTCTGGGGTACGTTGACTTTTCTGGGAATGTTGGGGGTTCTTGGTTGGGATTTGTCTAGGTTAGTAGTGACCTTTGAGTGTATTTTGAACAGGTCCGGATGACTCAGAGAGTATGGTTTAGCCCCAGAGAGGCTTATGTCACGCGTACCGAGGCGCAAGATGGATGGTCTATGAGTGGACTTTATTTTATGAATATGATGCATGCATAAATTTTTATATGTGTTTACGAACATGATTTAAGATTCCATGAGTGCATGTGTTTGAAATATGAATTGTTTGGCATTTTCGTAGAAAATGCGTTATTCCACGTAGTTCGAGATTTCTGTTTTATATGATGTTTGGTCTTCGACTGAGTGTACTACGTCCATGTATTTTATGTGATTTCGACGGTTTCACGGAGAGGCATGATGTCGAGAAATTGATTTACGATTTTAGAGGATTTCACGGGGATGCGTGAAATCGAGATTCGGGCACGAGACCTAATTGAAAGAGCTTGACTTAGCGTGAAGTCATGGATGATTTGAGAGTGTCTTGAAAATGAGAAATGGTTTTCGGATTTGGAAATATCTTTCAGGAATATGATCCAGTTGATTTGAGGTTTGACTTAGAATATGGTCAAACGTGAGATAAGTCAGATTGCGACCCAATTACGAGATTTTGAAAGATATTTCGGGCATAAGACAAGGTTGTGAATTTGATAGGATTCGAGGAATCCTAGATTATATTTCGGTCATGAGATCTAGTTGTGGATTAGATTGGATTCGAGGAATCCTGGGATATGAAGTGTCGTTGGACACTAGATTTTCGGGCTGTGACCCATTTGGTGAGATTTCAGGCTTGAGGTCTTATTGATGATTTATGGGTTAGAGTCCCAGATGATTAGATTAGAGTGTCGGTTGATGATGAAATTCGAGTTCGAGTCCCGAATGATGTGATGCTCACCTCTGGACTGCGCATGTGTTCCTTCCGGAGAGGTTATGATGCACTACCTATTGTCGAGCAGCCGTTGGAGCTATGGCCCAGGGAGGCTCGACTTAGGAGTTCCGATGTTATTTGTGATCGATCGGTGATGTGTTCACGATGATCTAGAGATAGTCACGATGGGTGCTGTGTTCACAATGACATGCTAGGATTATGAGCGGTCCTGAGCTATTTGTACATGTCCAAGGATTGCAATCGTGACTAACATTGAGGATGATGATAGTGGGCAGAGAGCCCACATGGTTTTTTATTTGGGCTGAGACCCCATACTTGTTTCTATGATTTGGTTTTGGGCTGAGACCCTGTATGATTTGGTTTTGGATTGAGACCCTACTGCGGTAATGGCTTCGATTGAGACGCATTTTTCATTGGATTTTACTTGGGAAGCAATACGTCTTACTTCTGAGAAAGTATTTGAAATGTTGTTTTATGATGCATGCATGCTTTTAATGGAGGGTATAAATGTATTTTCGATAAAATGTTTTTGATAACCTGTTCATTTTTGTCCACTCACAGCTTTTAAGGTTTCAATATCCTTCAGGTTGATCACGGATGCAGACTGTAACAGAGATCAAGACATCACATGCCACCACCGATCTTGGCGTACTCTGGCTAACCTCGAATTGGTGACGAGTTTATCTCTGGTCTGACACGCGGTGTCAGACGGGAATAGACACTTCCCACGATAATTCAGGGGACTAGGATGGGTCCTATTAGCCCATGTCAGTGCCTCAGGCGCTGAACCCATGTGGGCCCGTCAGTAGCTTTTTGCCGAACCCATGCCCCCTTCTCCCCAGTGCCTGATTCGCTGATCCCAACCACTTCGTTCAGCGCCTGCCCACCAAATCCACCTGCCCCCATGCTGCAGCTTCCTACCGAAGCATGCCTTGCCTAGTTTTTCCACATATCAACCTTAATTTCTAGCCTTTTCCCATCATTTCATCATTTAATCTTTAATGTTTTTATTATTTAATTTGTATTTAATTTCTAGTTTTTTGGCACTTCCTTTATAAATAGGGGGCCATTCTCATTGCTTGAACCTCTCTCTTTTACCTTCTTGGACACCTTTCTTTTTTATTTTTCTTAGCTTTCTCTTAGACTTTTTTAGACTTTTTTTAGAAACATTTATATGCTTTCCTTAAGAAAAACCTAGACCGAGTATTTCCGTGGCAATTCTAGATTTTAAATCTGTAATCCCTCATGTTTCTTCCTCCATCTTCATAAGGTTCCTTCTACTATAAGAGAATCTTGTGAATAAAATTCCACTATTTCCATCCACCTAAGAATCACAAGTTGTTCTTGTATTCTGAAAGTGTAACTTTGTTCCATCTACATAAAACTCTTGTTATTGTTTCAGTTTTACTTATAATTCAATATATGTATTGATATTTTCTTTCTAATATTTGTAAATATGAATACGATCTCCATGTGTTTTACTTTCTAAATTTCATTTACTTCATACGTTTTAATACTTAAACTTCAATTCAACGCTAAGTGTTTATAACTGATGCTCGGTGCACTTAGAATGGGAATGAAGAGATTTAAATGTGACAGGACCCGTCCCCGAAGGACATAGATAACCGTGTCCGGTCTTGCTCCCGTCTGACAAGTCAACTAAAGTCCCGAAACTACCCTTTAGTACCTGTCAAACAAGGGATAACTGCACTGATTTACGCTCATGCCTCCGCCTCTCGATCAGCCCCGAATGTCGTGCCACGGCCCGGAGGGTTATCAAAACAAAAAAGGTGTGAGTGGACAAAAATAATATCATTTAAAACACATTTCGAAATACATCATTTACCCTCTAGTTTATCAAACCATGCATGCATAGGGTAAACCATATGAATATCAACAACCGTCTTTCCAACCAAACCGCATAACAAGTATCAAATTCCGGCTGTCAGGCCAAAACATAGGAAATCATAATCACCTGGCCACACAGACCAAAAAAACCGTACTCGATACCAGTACGTAATCATAATCAATATCAAACAACACCACTCACAAGTGCACAATCAATCAATCCGCACTATTCACAAGTGCACAAACAGTCACACCATCACATCCGCACTACGCGTAGGACAATATCCAACCACATTCTCGGGATCAGACACCTCTGGGCTCAACCCTCAGGCTCAGTCACATCTGGGCGAACACATCCCCAGGCTCAAACACATCCGAGTGGTACAACCAGGCTCAGTCGCATTCGAGAAGCTGGCTTACCATAACAACTCACAATCATATAATCATATCCCCCAAGCTCCAGTCGTCTAGGTGATCCCCTAGCTCCGACCGTCTGGGTATTCAAAATCACAATGAAAACCATCCCAGGATTACATCCCAAAACATTTCAATCAATTCCTTGACTTCAAACCAAGTCAAAATCATTCCCGACTGGGTCTCAAGCTCAAATACCACTCACACGCAAACCCGTAAATCTCATTTGAAAACATTAAAATAATCTAGAAATCATCCTTGACTCATCAATTAAGTCAAAATATCCATTTTGAAACCTTTTTGACTCCGGCCTAGCCCAAAATATCATTTGCACATTCCTCGTAAAACGTACCCAAAAGACCGATTAAAATAACAAATAATCATGCCACATCATCAGGACATCATTGCAATTCATATCATGCAATCAATCATGTAAAGAATTTAACTATGCATTCATAATGGTTTATAAAACTAGCGTCTACTCACACACCGTCCAAACCGCTCGTTTTCCAAGCTGCACGCGTTTTTGTAATTTCCGACTTTTTCCAGGAATCTCGAATCCTGTCCAAAATCATTATTCAAGGTTACTAAGGACTCAATTAACATCATATCAATTCCCCCATAATTTTCCAAGAATTAAATATTAATTAAAAACGTAACATAAACCTTCGGACCCTCGAAATAATATCGAAACAGTGTCCTATTAACTCAAAACCAATGCCAAAATGTTTGTTACATTGCATAGAACAAAAATCATGTTGAACTCACCTCGAAAATCCTACTCACGCGCCCCCACGCGCCTCCTACAGTAACCTGCGCAGTCGTCTCCTTCACACGTTTAATTGTTAAACGGGTCCGGTAACCCACGAAGTGACCGGGCTGAATCTCCCTTAATTCTCGCTTGATTTCTACAAATCAACTATCCATTAGCCTCGTTATGGATCCAATTAAGGTTTTGGGAATTCAATTACATGAACACTTACCTCAATCCAATCAAATCAAACTCTACTATTCGAAGAACACTAAACACTGTTCATTCATCAAATTTCATCAATTCGATCCGTTTTCTTTCAATTGATGCATCAGGGAGCATCGTGGGGGTCCTAATGAACATATTTCCAACTCCAGTTTCATCATTCCATGTCTCAAATTCCTCGACTCAAGCTCGAATTTTTGAAGTCTTCCCCTCTCTGTTATAGTCCAAAACAACCCCAATTTCTTTCATTTTTAATCTGGTCCTGGTCGAAATGATCCGAGAGGACGTAATTGAACCCCAATTTGAATCATCTCGAGCTCTAAATTAAAGTTCGAATGTTTTGAAAGCTATGGCCTTCACGGGTTTGGGTCTTCGAGTTTAGGGGTTATTGTTTTTCCTTTCTTTTTCTTAGTTCATCCTCTCATTTCTTCTCTTTATTTCCCTCACAAATCGATTAGACAAGGAGATTGAAGCCCGCTATTTGAAAGCATACTGGTGCTCTGTTTTTGTTTTCACAATTACACACATACACGTACAAATACGTATTCAACCAAGCTTGCCACCAATCTTGTTCACAAGGTGACAGATGTCACTTGGAGGTACTTCTTTATCCAAATCAGTGGAGGGCAGGTGTCACTCCCTCTGATGAGTCATCAAATACTGAAACATTAATTGGATCAATCACAATTACCATTTTATCCTTGCACACATAATTACCAAAATACACCCCACAATTCTAGACTCATAACTTTCACGTCCGAACTCCGCTTGACGCATGCCTTTTGTCTACGGATTCAGCGTCCCGAGACCTATCCAACGGTCCTTCCGGAAAGTCCAAATAAGGTTCCGATTAAAAAGTCAACTTTTGTCCCCCATAACCAAGGGCAAAATCGTCCTTTCCTTCCAATTTTTTTCCAATTTTTCCTTTTTCGAATTTTCGGGTTGTCACACAATGTTTGACACAAATTCAAATAAAATGCGTAAGATGAATCATATTGTACGTATTATGACTGTTGTTCGGTGCATTTATAATATTGAAAAATGTATGCATGTAATTGAGATGATAAATGTAAGATTTCAGAATTGGTTAAACGTTATAGTTTTGATAAGATTTATGTTTAAAGAAAGTCCATTGTACAAAGAATAAAGTAGAAATAGTTTAAATAATGTGATTGATAATTCGGATTTACTTAAATAAAAGTGTCGGTTTTGTCTATGAAACTATCTATGGTTTGTAAATCCTAGTTAACATGAACATTCGCTTTTCAATTCTTAGTTTGTTAAAATGTAGCTTCAGCTACAACTCTTTCCAATAACCCTCCAAATTATGTTATTTTTTAATTTTTTAATTTGTTTATTCTTTTATTCTTTAATTATTTATCAATTAATTATTTTATTCTTTGATTAATTATTATTCTTTTTCACTAACCATTATTTAATATTCCCTAATTTCCCTAGTTAAAAACGATCCATATTTACCAATATTACATCTACACAAAAAAGGTTTAAATTGCATATGCTTTCATTAAGTGTTGAATGTTACTTTGTGTTTACTTAAATGCTTAGTTTAAGCCGCATCACTCTTCAATTCCCGTCTCAAGTTGTTCCCTCGTAAGTTGCGATCTCGATGGTCAGGTTCTTATATTATTACTAACGTGTTTTCTCATTGTGCCATTGAAATACAACATCCCATTAACAAAGACCCGTTCAAAACCAATGGCCACCAACTAAAGCCATAGTTTGGGACCCCTCCCATTCCACTTGAGGCCGCCATGACTCCACTAAAGCTCCTTACATGAGGATCTAGCCTCTTCTTGCCTAGACGTTAAACCCAACGCTCCTAGGAGACAACCTAACCCTGGTTTGTTACCTTTTACCTTTGTTTCTATTTTTACCTATAAACTTTTATGTGCATGTCTTATCTCTTGCTTGCAGCATTGGGGACAATGTCTTGTTGGATAAAATAGACAACAAAAATAAATATGAAATTTATCATATTCAGTTCAACCTTGCAAGTGCAAAAATCGTAATGATAGTATAACAAATAAGCAAGGGTCGAACACATGCACACATGGGGGTTTTAAAGATTATTAATGTTTAATCCACATTATTGCTTAGATTAATTAATCAACTCCGAAATTTATTAACATTAAAATAAAGCACAAACACATGCACACATGGGGGTTTTAAAGATTATTAAAAATAACAAATAAAACAATTAATATAAAACAAATAATAAAAATAAATAGATTAAGACACTTTATCCACCACTAACCAATTATAGTTGCTAATCAGATTTCATTGACCTAATTAATATGCATGTTTCTGAATTAAGCGCCCGTGCAGGGGTCCAGCTAAGGCTCACCCCACACCTATTATCTTCTCTTAGGTTGCATGTTTAAGCGTGATGTGCCACCCTTAAACGTTTATTATCGATGCTACGTGATAATGCATGAAACATGAAGAATATTTGATGACACTACACTGTCCCTAGAAAAGTGATGTCCAATCCTAGGGAGTCATAAGTGTAGATTACGAATAAGAGTCCCCCCCCTTAAACATGCTGCTACAAATTGCAGGGTTATACACAAATATCGAGGTGATCCATCAAGCAATTACATCGACAATTATACACAAATAAGGCGATCAAACTTATAAGCATAAAAGTTCATAAAACGAAGTAATCTAACAAATTCAGTCATGCATAATAATCAAAATTAAGAGCCAGAAATATAATTAACAAACTAACATGGCTAGGGCTTGAAGAAGCCCTGACCTAAAAAGAAACTACAAAATAAAAAAAAATTATAAAAATAAAGAAAAAAGTATTTTGCTCATTTTATTTTTGAATGTAAACTAAAAACTCTGAACCTCCTACTAAAACCCTAGTACCTATATTTATAAGAGAATAATTAATCCTCCTACAAAAAGAAGTTTTACAATTAAATTCAATAAACAAAAGACTTCCTAAACAATTAAGAAATCTAATTAAAAACCTTTCCTACAAGTAAGACACTGAAAAATAATAATATAAAAAAAAAGTAGGACTAAAATCCTTATAAATATGGAGAATAAATGTGAAAGTAACTTGAAATTATCCTAAAAATAACCCAAAACTCGGAAGAAACCTTCAGGACCAATTTCGGTGGTCAACCACCAAATATGGGCGGTTAAAGGGCGTAGTCAACCCTTAGTCAACGTGCATGCAGCAATTCTTGGCTTTCGGTGGCAGCCCACCGAAACGGAGTGTAGGGCATCAGGCTATGCGCGCTAAGGAGGAATAAGGTAGTTTGGCGAGCGCTTACGGAATGGGGGTTCAAGCTAAAATAATGCACGAAAGATTCCTGATGCTGATTTCAGTGGATGGCCACCGAATTTCCTATGCCATTTTCTTTCCTTCATAACTCCTTCGTTTCAACTCTGATTTAGGTGATTATTTCGATCAAATTCTCGTAATTTCAAGCTCTATTTGAACTAGACATTTCTCACAAAATATATTATTTTCTTCATTTGCATAGAACAAAATATTAACAAAACATAAGTAAAAGGGTATTAAATTCTGAATAAAATATGCATAAAATATGACCTAACAAATACCCCCAAACCTATATTTTGCTAGTACTCGAGCAAAACACAAAAATTAAAAATTAAAAATATAAAAAAGACTAAATTTTAATTAAGTTAGAACTTTTAAACCCTAGGTTCATCTAGTAGGAGGAGTTTTGTCTCCTGAGTGTTATAACAACACGATACCCACAAACGTTTTACTTAACAACTAAAAACATTAAAAACATAACTTTTTATCCAATTAATAAGAACCAATATAAGTCTATCATGCTTTGCTAAATTAAACAGATGCCATAAACAAAATATGTATCATATGTAAATGTGAATGCCAAAACTTCAAGTAAATAAGTTTAAAGATAACTACATTCAAATGGTTTAGAAAGATTTCGTTTCGATTCTAATCCTCACTAGGTAACTCTCAATTTTCACACAAGAATCCTAGGCTTACTGTAACGACCCGAACCGAGAATAATAATATTTTAATGTAAAAAGACTGTTTTACCCTTGGGGGGAAAACTTTGACTTTTTCTCGGGAAATAATTTGGACTTTGACCCATGACTATGACGTAGATCGGGACGTCACGAATCCGTAGACAGGCGGCACGCCGAAATCGGAGTTTGTATGAAGAAGTTATGGTCAAAGAAGCGTTTTAGCGGAACTTACGAACCGAGAACGACGGAATAAAATATTAATTAATTATGGGAATCCGTGCCAAATTAATATTTAAATCAAACCAGTGGATGAGTGACAAGTGTCACCCATCCAAGCCTTACTATTCCAATAAAGCAACTTACACTATTTAGCACATTTTTATATTAATTATTTTCCCTCCAATTGTTCCTAGCCCTTGGATCTGCTGCTCAAATGAATCTTGGCCCTTCATTTCTTCTGATTTTCCTTGTTCATGCACGATCTCTGTCTGTCCGTTTCACTCAAACACACAAACACACACATTCATCCCCTCACAAACCCGTGCATTCTTCCCATTTTCTCTCCATCCAAACACACAAACCCACGCCTCTCACACCACCACCCGATCACCAGCTGCATCACCAACATCCACTAACCATCACCGAGCATCACCGGCAGCCACCACCCCACTTCCCAGCCCCGAAACCGCCGTGCAAACTCAGACCCGAAAACCTCAAGGAAACGGGTCCAAGAAGCAAACCTCGATAACCACCTCACCTCGACGCGGGAGGAGCTCCAGTCTGCACTGTGGGGATCCTAGGAGCTTAACTGGACGACGGCAAGGGCTACGGCGGCGTGACAGCGGCGGTAAGACCCAAAACCCGACAAGCCCGTTTTCATTCCCTGTTCGACCCGACCGTTTTTAATGATTAGAAATTGATTGTTAGGTGATAGACATGTCCTAGGGTGGGAGACGAGTCGTTTGGGACCGGGTTGGACGACGGAGACGCCGTGGATCACCGGGGACGACGACCGGACCGTGACCGTGAGTTTCAGAGACATTCTGGTGAGTTTCTTCCCACTTTCTTCTTATTTTGAGGTCCCAGAACCATAGGACAGACCTAGATGAACCCATAGGGATCAACCCCGTCGAAAATGGTGGCCGGAATCGTGCGGTGGAATCGGGTCAAACCGTGGGTCGACGGCGACCTGGTTCCAGTCAAACGGGTCGACCCGGTACTGTAGCACTGATGACGTCATCATGCTGACGTCACTTCTGACGTCATGATGATGTCATCCTGTCAGATGTTGTCAGACCAGGGACCAATCAGAACGTGCCACGTGTCACCTGACAAGTGTCAGTGATGACGTCATGCTGACGTCAGCATGACGTCACTGCTGACGTCAGCAGTACTGTAGCAGCGTTGACCCACGCGTTGACCAGGCGCGTGGGGGCGCGTGTGAACAGTGATTTTGGTGGGGCCGGTACCATTTTCAAGGTTTCGACGATACGGATCCAATGGAGGTGGTTTCGTGTCGATCGGAGATCGTTATGTTGGTCAAAATGGGGTTTGAAGCACCGGGAATAGTGCCCGGGATGCGTTTTTGAGGCGGATCTGTTCTAGGGTCTTGGTATTGATATTATAGGGTCCTTAAGTAACCCTCAGGAATAATAATACAGGTTTATAGAGATCGTTGAGCAGCAAGGACCGAGTGTGAGTGGGCTGTTTGATTTATAAAAGGCTTGCATGCATAAACTGTTTTACTATTTCCACTGATGAGTCTTATAAACTGCTTATATATGTTATTACAATGTTTTGGGCATGAGCCCCGTCTGGATTATATGTGGATTTTGTTTGGGATGTCCGGGGGACATAGGGTAAACTATACTGTTATTGTACTGTACTTTCCTACCTGTGTATATTGTCTCCTCCAGGGAGGGTCGTTGGCCTGGGTGGACCCTGGAGTAGTCACGGGGCTCTGACTGAGTGGAGTTGACCCCCGTTGGGCTGCTTACTCTCAGGAAGGCATGTTCATATACCTCGGGCAGTGACCGGGATACCGGGAGCTGATGTACCTAGAGAGTCTCGGGTGTGAGACCCTGAGTGGCAACGCGTAGCGTTAGAACCGTGACATCATTTGGGTTGGGTTTTACAGTTCACTGATATGTTAGTTTCACCTTACGATTATTATTGTGGTTCATTTGTTATGATTTCATTGTAATATTATGTTTTCACTGCATGCAAGATTTGGAAAACGGAGGGGTAAAACCTTATGATTATTTTATTATTAAATTGATTTCTAAACTGTTATTTTTGGCCCACTCACCCTTGTTTTACTGACCCCTCCAGACCCTGACACGGCAATAGAGGAGGAGGATCCGGAGGAGGAGGCAGAGGTTTAGTTTGCCTAGCTGTGCACCTGTACACCCACTTGTGGGTAGGTTGAGCACCGAATAAATGTACTCTGACTAGTGTGCTCACATGTTGTATTTTACTTTCCCTTGTCTGACAGTATCACTTTAAACACTGTGTTTGTACGTTATCTATCTATGTGAGTCTTCGGTTTTTATTTAAGGGTACTTTTGGTATGTTTAGAGTCATTGTCAGACGGGAGCGGGTCACGTCCCCGGGTGGTCCCAGTGGGATTGGGACGGGTCCTGTCAGCTTGGTATCAGAGCATTAGGATTAGTAGTCAGAGTACTAGGTTAGCGGTTTGTACTTTGTACATGGTCGCTTTCGATATCTTTTAACCTGTTTGCCTCTTCACAGTTGGATATGCCTCCCCGACGTGAACCCCGTGCACGTGTTGACGAGGGCAATGGAGGAAATGGAGACACTGCGAGCATTGAGCGGGCTCAGCGCCTGGGTGCTATGCACTTCAGTGGGGGAACCGACCCTGAGGAAGCACACCAGTGGATTGACCGCTAGGAGAGGATTTTCGAGGTCATGCACTGTCCTCCGGAGGAGCGTGTCGTACTGGCGACGTTCCTACTAGATGGGAGCGCCTATCGATGGTGGCACAACCTTGTTTTGGCCGGCTGGACTGTTCACACCATTCCATGGGAGACCTTCCGAGAGCGGTTTCTCAACCAGTTCTATCCACGGTCGTTCCGCAACGCCCGTGAGGCGGAGTTTCTGCAACTCCGGCAGGGGGATCAGACTGTAGCAGAGTACGAGGAGACCTTCCTGATGTTGTCTCGCTTTGCTGAGAACTTCGTGATCACCGAGGCAGACCGATGTCGCAGATTTGAGTGGGGCTTGCGACCTGAGATTCAGGCGATGGTGACTGCAACACCCTTTGCTTCCATGAGGGATCTGACTGATGCGGCGACCAGGGTTGAGAACAGTATCCTGGCTCGTCAGCGAGCTGAGGGGGAGACTCGGCGACGTGATCGCCCACACTTGGGATTTTCGGGCCGTCGTGGCTCGAAGGGAGGACATTCTGGTGGATCTTCGTCTTCTGGCAGCTGAGGACGTTCTGGTCAGTTCAGGAGTCCTCAGAGGTCTGGACAGCGTTCTGGAGCTTGGCAGCGGTCTTACTCACCGATGAGCATCTCACCGGGAGGATACTCGGGTCGACCTTGGGAGGTCACATGCTTCGCTTGTGGGGAGCCGGGGCATTATGCTTCTGAGTGTCCACTGATTCGCGGCAGTACTGCGCCAGCGCAGAGCACAGCATCCCAGACTGACAGCAGCCGGACACGCGGTGTTGTGCGTGGCCGTGATCGAGGGGCTAGAGGACGGGGACGACCTGCAGAGTCTATGGCTCGTGTTTATGCTGTTACCCAGCAGCAGGCCAGATCCATTTTGGGAGTGTTGACAGGTGCTGTACATATTTATGGCATGGTTGTTCGTGCATTGATGGATTCGGGGGCAACTCATTCTTTTATTTCACCACGTTGTGCGAGTCTGTTGGGCCGTGAGGTGACCGCACTTGAGCACGAGATGGGAGTGGGGACACCGATGGGTGTGACCTACCGGGTAAACCAGGAGATACGAGCTTGTCCTGTGGAGATTGAGGGAGTCGAATTTCCGGCAGACTTAATCCTGATGAATGTTCATGATTTCGATGTGATACTTGGAGTTGATTGGTTGTCGGAGTACAATTCACTCATCGACTGTGGTAACATGCGGTTGACTTTGAGAGGTCCAGGATTACCGAAAGTGATATTTCAGGGAGAGTGTGGAGACGCATCACCCAAGGTAATATCTGCACTCACAGCTACTAAACTCTTACAGAAGGGGTGTCAGGGTTATCTTGCTTATGTGGTAGAGTCTACGGATGAATCTTTGCGTATTGAGGATATTCCGATTGTGCGGGAATTTCCTGATGTCTTTCCAGGAGATTTACCTGGATTACCACCACCCAGGGAGATCGACTTTACGATCGAGTTACTCCCCGGGACTCGACCGATTTCACAAGCACCGTATCGTATGGCACTGGCGGAGCTACGGGAATTGAAAATCCAATTACAGGAATTGGTGGATCTAGGGTTTATCCGACCCAGTACATCACCATGGGGAGCGCCGGTCTTATTTGTGAAAAAGAAGGAGGGTAGTTTACGGTTGTGTGTGGATTATCGGCAGTTGAACAAGGCTACGGTAAGGAATCAGTATCCCTTACCCAGGATCGATGATTTGTTCGATCAGTTACGAGGAGCGCGATATTTCTCCAAGATAGATCTGAGGTCAGGATACCATCAACTGAGAATAGCCGAGGGGGATGTTCAGAAAACAGCTTTTCGAACGAGGTATGGGCATTATGAGTTCTTGGTGATGCCCTTTGGATTGACGAATGCACCAGCGGCATTCATGGACTTGATGAATCGAGTTTTTCGAGCATACCTGGATAAATTTGTGATAGTGTTTATTGACGACATCTTGGTGTATTCCAAGAGTGTCAGGGCTCATGAGGAGCACTTACGAAGGGTATTGGGTAAACTACGACAGGAGCAGCTGTATGCTAAGTTAAGCAAGTGTCAGTTTTGGCTAAATAGTATTGGATTCTTGGCTAAATAGTATCACTTTAAACACTGTGTTTGTACGTTATCTATCTATTTATGTCTTCGGTTTTTATTTAAGGGTACTTTTGGTATGTTTAGAGTCATTGTCAGACGGGAGCGGGTCACGTCCCCAGGTGGTCCCAGTGGGATTGGGACGGGTCCTGTCACTTACACTCAATCAAGCATATGTGATGAATTTATGTAAAGGAAATCAAATATAATCACATATGAACATTTAATGAAAGAACGATTAATTTCTAAATAGATCTCATGAAAGAACGATAAAATATAATCACAAAAATTATGTTCCCAACAACGTTCAAACCTTTTTTTTTTCTTGAAAGAAAAAATATTTTCCATCAACATTCAAAACTCTTTTCCTTTTTAAAGTTGGAATTGAACTAAATTGCCTTTAAAGATTGCACCATATCGAACTTGGATAAAATCATTTCTTTCATGATTTTCAATTTTGAGCAACCTTAGCACAAACCTAAGGTATAGGGCATGGCCAAAACATAGGGCAAGTGTTTAAGGGGATTATGATTTAGGTAATAAAATAAAAAGTTTTAAGTGTTTGGCTTCAAAGTTGGTTAATGGAGCACACACAAGAGTAGGATAAAGGCTTAGTTAGGGTTAAAACATGCATAGCCTACATCATCTCTTATGGTAAATTAAACTTAGAATTTAATTGCACCTACATAAAAGGTTAGTTCTTTAAAAATCAATGCAAATAATGGTAATGAGATCAACAATTATGAACAAAAATCGAAAAGTGTTTAAGAGTAGAAGCAAAATAAATCCCTCTCAAAATGGCAATAGGCTCAAAAACTCACAAGGGCAGTCTCAACTAATTTTCTAAAAGTCATTTAAACATACTAATCTTGTCTACTTAATCACATAAAGTATGGCATTGTAAAGTGCATAATTATGATACAAATTAAATATGGCATAACCTTAATAAAGCATTAATGATCAACTTAACATATACACCCTTATTAGTAAGCAAAAAACAATGAATTTAATAAAAGAAATAATTTTTTTTATTTTTCGATTCTTTTGCACTAAATTAAATTAAAAAAAAAGAAATAGTTTTTTTTTAGAAATTTTTTTCAGAATTTATTATTATTATTATTATTATTTTCACGAAATTAAATAAAAAAAGGAAAAAAAAAAACGATTTTATTTTTTTGTATTTTACTTGTCAAAAATCTCCTTTCCAAATATATTTCTAAATTTTAAAATAAAGTCCATACCCCCAATGGCAGGACCCGTCCCAAATCCACCGGGATTAACGTGGGACGCGCCTGATCCCGTTTGACACAAAGTGTCAGACCAGGGAAAATTCTGTCTGACAAGACCCATCCCAATCCCCTCGGGATTAACGTGGGATGACCCTGCTCCCGTCTGACACGGAGTGTCAGACAAAGGATATTTCCGACCTTTGCCCTCCCGGGCTATCAGAGTACGCCAGGATCCGGAGGAGTTATGTGATATCTCGGTCTCTGCTACAGTCCACATCCGATGTCAACCTGAAGGGCAGTCAAAACATTAAAAACTGTGAGTGGACAAAACAAGAGTTTATAAAACATTTCATAAGGAAGAAATTTGTACCCTTCACTAAAAAGCATGCATGCATTCGAAAACCATTTATCCAAAAAAACCATAATGAAATCAAGTACACGGGCCACTGCCCAACTCCATAATGGACTCAGCCCAAATCATAAGAAACTAACCATACGGGCCACTGCCCAAAACCTGTGTAAACGCACATCATACATATAATTCACACAACCAATCCTGTCACGGTTTCCAAAGCTACGCGCATGCTACCTAGGTCTCAATCCGAGTCTTCTCAAAGTCAAGATCAATGTCCGCATGTGACACCCCGGAAATTCGAAACATGAAAAATTGGAAAAATTTGAAGAAAAGGACGATTTTGCCCCCGGAATTGGGCGAAAAGTTGACTTTTAATTTGAGCGGTCAAACGGACTTTGACCGATGACCGTGACGTAGTTCGGGACGTCACGAGTTCATAGATAGGTGGCATGCCCGATTTCGACATGCGAGGAGAAAGTTATGACGTGCGGAAGTTGGTAAAAGGGGCCGAAAGTTGACTTTTTGATCGGGACCATGTTTGGACTTTCCGGGAGTACCGTTGGATAGATCTCGGGACGCTGAATCCGTAGATAGGCGGCATGCGTCAATCGGAGTCCGAACGAAAAGGTTATGGTTCTAGAACGATGAGGGGCATTTTGGTAATTTATTGTAGGAAGGGCAAAATGGTAATTTGCCACAGCTGGAATAATTGGTTAATAAATGGCTGATTCAGCCTAATTGGATGAGGATTTGGTTATGTAGTGACACTTGTCACCATAAGAGGGAGATTAGTGGCTTAGGTTTTGGATTAGTGGCACTTAGTTACCTTAATTAATTAATGAACGGTTGCACATGTTGATATACTTGCAGTATTCGACCAAAATGAAAAACAGAGAACAAGAACCCGTCCTCCTTGTGTAGTCCAATTCGTCCAAATTGCTTGATCACGATTTCATTCTTGAACTGAGGTTGAACAGAGGAAATTAGACGAGGAAAACGGGGTGAAAACCAAAACAAATCGATCCTTATTTCTCTGAAACAACCCGAAAAACCATTGAAGAACACAAATTCAATTTTCATTTCCTGGACTGTTTCGAGGGAAATTAATTAGATATTGAGTCTTCTGGGAGCTGGACGACTTGAACCAAGTCGTTTGGGTGGTCAATTGACGGTGAATCGACAGAGAACAGACTCTGCGACGCCTGCAAATTTTGGAGCTTGAGTTCGATCATTTGAAGGTATTGATTCCTGAAATTGATTGCATATTCGTGTTTATAATGAACATGGGATGCTTCCTGTATGAACAATTGAATGATACGGGGTGAAATTGGACAGAACCCGATTAGGGACCCGTCGGGTGTTCTTATTGAGTCGAAGGGTTTCAGAGCTTGTTTGGGTCAATTAAATTCACAGACCTGTAATCTATATTGAATTGATGGGAATGATTGAAAGAACAGGAACAATTGAGTTCGAATTGGTGAAGAACTAATCGGGTCTGATCGCGGGTCGTAGGATCCGTTTATCAGAAAAACGGGTAGAGAAGGTAACTGTAGCAACACTGTAGCACGGCGCGTGGACTCACGCGCAGCCGCTTGCGGCGGCGCGTGAGGGCGCGTGGCACGTTTTCTGAGGAAAGTTTCAACAGGTGTTTTACTCCTTGTAATGTAACGGACATTTTAAAATTGGTTTCAAGTCAATCAGACACCGTCTCGATAATGTTTCGAGGGTCCGAAGGTTTAAGTTACGTATTTAATTAATATTAAATTCCTGGAAAATTATGGGAAAATTATATGATGTAACTTGACTTGTTAGTAACCTTGAATAATGATTGTGAACAGGATTCGAGATTCTGAGCAAGTGTCGGAAATTACGGAAACGCGTGCAGCGCGGGAAACGAGCAATCGAACGGTGTGTGAGTGGACGTTTGTTTTATAACTTGATATGCATGCATAGTTAAATGTTTTACATGATTGATTGCATGATTTGGTTTGCAATGATGTCATGATTTGTTTGGATGATTATCAATGATTTAATGATTATTTTAATCGGTAATTTGGGCACGTTTTACGAGAAATGTGTAAATGATATATTGGACTAGGCCCAGAGTCAAAATGATTTTAAAATGGATATTTTAATGAATTAATGAGTTAAGAATGATTTCTGGATTATTATGATGTTTTCTATGTGATTTTACGGATTTACGTGTAAAGGATATTTGGGCTTGAGTCCCGGTTGGTAATGATTTGACTTGGATTGAGTCATGGATTTGATTGACATGTTTTGGGATATGATCCCGGATGATTTTCATTGTGATTGTGATTGTGACTATGGATGCCCAGATGGTCGGAGCTAGGGGATTACCTAGTTGGCCGGTGCTTGGGGATGTGATGGTATGATTGTGAGTTCTTATGGTAAGCCAACTTCTCGGATGCGACTGAGCCTGGATGTACCACTCGGATGTGTCTGAGCCTGGGGATGTGTTCGCCCAGATGTGACTGAGCCCGAGGGTTGAGCCCAGATGTGTCTGATCCCAAGAGTGTGGCTGGATGTTGGCCTACGCGTAGTGCAGATGTGACAGTGTGATGTTTTTATGCACTTGTGAATAGTGTGGATTGATTGATTGATTGATTGATTGAGTAATTAACTGTGACCTTGTGCAGAGTACTGTTTGATGTTGCGTACTGGCATTGAGTACGAGTTTTGGTCCGTGTGGCTAGGTGACTATGTTTTCATATGTTTGGCTTGAGAGCCGGAAGTTTGACTTATTATATGATTTGGCTAAAAGCCAGTATTTGTGTTTCATCTGTTTTCCTATGCATGCATGATTTGTAAAACTGGAGGGTAAAGGATGTCTTTTCAAATGTGTTTTAACGAATATATTTTTGTCCACTCACACCTTTGTTTTTGATGACCCTCCAGGCCGTGGCATAACGTTCGGGGCTGATCTCGAGGTGGAGGCATGAGCAGAAATCAGTGCAGTTATCCCTGGTCTGACAGGTGTTGAAGGGTACTTTCGGGATTTCAGTTGACTTGTCAGACGGGAGCAGGACCGGGCACGGTTATTGAGGTCTAGTTGGGACGGGTCCTGTCACCGCAGACCACTGACCCTACCCGAGGTAATAGTAATCATAGCCTTCTTGAGAGTAAGGAACCCAACTGGGGGGTGACTCCACTCAGTCGGTGCTCCGTGACTACTCCGGGGTCCACCTAGGCCAACGACCCTCCCCGGAGGAGATAATAGAAGTAAAGGAAGGTATATGAATACATATATATACATAACATAAACGTTCATGCTCGGTTCCCTTGAACCGTCATGATCCATAACATCCATTAACCAGGGTTCATGCCGGTTCCCATAAACCGTCATGAACCAGAATGACCTTTCCAGAGTTCATGCCGGTTCCCGTAAACCATCATGAACTTGGAAATCCATCTAGGGTCCCTGACCCGAAATCATCAGTGTAAAACAACTGGGTCTCGTGCCCGAAAAAATGACTCAAATGGGCACCGTGCCCGATATCTAAGGGTTAGTCACGACTCCGATCATAGTGATGCGTGCAACCATCCATCCAGGACCGCTCTCAATCCTGGTATGTCGTCGTGAACGAATCAACCGACGCGACCACCACAAGATCATGGTGCACTCATCATCGATCGCTATCCTGAACCGTTAGCACTTCGAAGTCGAGCCTCCCCAGGCTGCCCGACCACGAATCGTGCATCGTGACCTCTCCGGAAGGAACACATCCCAAACCGGAGGCAAGCGTCGTATCGTCGATCGCCGGGCACATAGCACCCGTCGTGACCACGATTTAGACCCGAAGGTCGTAAATAGCGTCATATGCCCGAGACAAAACCAAATGGGTCTCATACCCGAATTTATCTTTTTAGAAATCCAAAACCTTTTCATTTTGACCAATAAAGAAATACAGACCCGTATAGGCACCGTATAGGGTTGAAACCTCGAAATACGTGTTTATACATAACCAAATACAAATGCACCCATGGCATCATCAAACATGTAATAAAACACATAATAAACATTTATACATGCACCAATTTAGAAATCAAGGTCCACTCACAGACCGTCCGAGCTGCTGCCTCGATTTGCGTGTTATACGGCTCCCCGAGCCGATCACCATCACCGAGACTCCTAAACCTGTCCAAATTTTAATAGAAGGTTAATAACTACTTAATTAACCTCCTACCAAAGCCCCGTAATTTTCCCGAACTTTTAACTATTTTTAAACCTACCCTAAACTTTCCGATGCCCCAAAACATATCGAGACGGTGTCCGATCGACACGAAACCAGTCCCAAAATGTTCCTTACATCGAATAGAAGAATTCTCGTGTTGAACACTTTCCCAAATTATGGTCCACGCGTCCTCACGAGCCCCTAGAAGGTCGAAAACACTGTTCATCACCATCAACCTCAGGAAAACCGGTTTTTTTCTGGTTTTCCGGTCCGGTCACTGTGCTGAACCGGCGGAACCGATTCAGCGTTCCTACTCCCTCATTTTCGGTCCGTTTGCCTCCATTTCAATCCCTAAATTCCTCTTTTCTCATTTCCTATCTAACCCAATAATCAAACCTAGCTAAAACCCGCATAAATCCATGGTTTGATTTTTGAACCAAACGGTTCAAACGTCCAAAACCTCCCATGGTGTCCTACCGTTCCTAACCATCCTCAAAACCAGTCTAAAACCTTCCTACTAACCCTTTTAATTCATTGAAAGCAACCAAAACAACCCATAATACATATATTGAAAAATGGGAAGAATCGGGCCTTACCGTGCACCCGCACGGGTTCGCGGCTCCACCGCCCACGGCGGCGCCTTCCTGGGCCGGCCACCGCATCCTACATCCTCCCTCACTCTCTGTTCTCAGTCCTGGTCGAAATGGGGTTGGGTTGGCTGAGTTTGGGTGAATGGTTTGGGTGAGATCGGGTAATGGGTTTGTGTTTGGATGAAGAAATGAAAATACACGGGAAGGTTGGATGCATGAATGGGGGCTGGTAACCAGTGGATGGGTGACACCTGTCACTCATCCATTGGTTGCTGAAAAGTAACTGGGCCCACTAAAGACAAACGGTCCTCGTAAAACGTGTAGTCATGAATAGTAATCAGGAACTTCCGTGAACCGTAACTTCGCCGTCGAACGTCCGAATTCGACGTGCCGCCTGTCTACGGATTCGTATCGTCCCGATCTACGTAATGGTCCTTGGCCCTCGGCTATCGGACATCCCGGTCAAAAAGTCCACTATTTGCCCTTTTTTTAACCAAAAATACCAAAATGCCCCTAAACTTCCGAGCGTCATAACTTCCTCCTCGAACGTCGGAATTGAACGTGCCACCTGTCTATGAACTCGTGACGTCACGATCTTCGGTCAAAGTTCGTTTGACCGCCCGAATGAAAAGTCAATGTTTTGCCACGACTAGGGGCAAAACGGTCATTTTGCATGGTTCGTCTGATTTCGCTCTACTAATCACGGATTAGCCTCACTAATCGTGATTAGTCACTAATCTAATCTTGGAATTTGGGACGGGTCGTTACAACTTTCCCTCCTTAATTAATTTCGTCCTCGAAATTCCAACCGACCTAATTTTAACCGTTCTTCCCTCCTTAATTAGTTTCGTTCTCGAAACTCCAACTATCCTGATTCCACATCCACCTCGTGGAAAAAAATCGATCTACCTCGCAACACGTGTACGCTAGTACACCAACTAACCAGAACAAAACTCATCTGCAACCAGACGTACCACTAACACTCGCGTCACATCGACTACACTCGACCACGCCGAATGCCAGTAATCATATGTCCCGAATTAACACCACTTGTCAAATCTACCATTTCATCGACACAACCAACTCGACGGTTCCTTAATCAATAACTAATATATCCTGACGTCTGCTCCCACTGGGAGTCACCAAAACTCGCTAAACGATCCACGCTGACACCTCCGACAAACCGTCACCACTCGACAGTCATCAGTCGAAAACCGACACTATACCCACTTGTGGTTATACTAACCGCAACTTGCTCAACCTAAGTATACACGTATACCAAAAAAAATACTCGACTTGTGTGTAACTAGAACCATCAGAAATACCATGACCCAATGCACAGTATCCAACGTCCAGTCCACGACTCCGACTAATCCAATGGTATCGGAACCATGCCAACTACCAACACGCTCTCCAATGTACCACTGGTATAACCTATATACCGTCACCAGACATCACAAGTCTGCCCGGTATCGTACCTCGAACAATGTACAAGGTACATAAATCTATCCATCAATCAGCTTACCACAACAACAACGACAACACGACCACCTAGGTCGTTGCCAAACACGTTTCTATAATGGAGTTCATCTGTCCAATCCAGCATTAGACAAATCGAAACTCCAACCCTTCATCTATTTCCAAATCCGAATCCGAATCCGTAATTTCGTAAGAAATCCCGAATCCAAACCTAAAATCATATCCATAATCATGTCCAAATTGGAATCCGAAATCATCATTCCGTAAACTAGTATTAGGAATGACCATTCTGAACCCAAATCCATAAAGGGAAATCCACAGTCAAGCTCTAGAATCAAATCCTGAATCGTCACCCAGAAATCTGATTCCAAAACCCAAATCCAGAAATCCTCTTTCAAGTTCCAAAATCAAATCCTAAATCGTCATCCAGAAATCTGATTCCAAAACTCAAAATATAGTTCACGTCTACCCAGACGCACCAAAACTGAACTTATCGGTTACCTGCTCAATCCCTTCGATTGACTTCGTAGGTAAGCCAATCACAACATCCACACATCTCGAAGGCTGACCATATTCGACCACGTCGGAAAGCTACTCACCTGAGTAATATACCATACGGGATTCACCTCGAAAAGAAGTTCAGTCCCAATATCCTCAACTCAAACATCCAGGTAAGAGTGATAAACTCTCCACCTATCTGGATTATCAAGATCACAATCCAGATCCATCACTACGTCAACCGACCATAGACGTCACGATCCCCGATCGTCACAACGTCCAAAGTCCTAGACCATTTCCCACATCTACATAGATCAGTCAACGACGAGACACGTCGAGACTGTGGGTTCTCATTGATTACCTCGTATCAATCCTTGGCATTCCACCTAGGAAACATCAAGAATGATACAAGACAATGACATCAAAATTCATCCTACGTGAATGCAAACAAAACTCGATGCACTCACCACGCCACGTAATCCAACACCGTCTGCCACCTAGCAGAAAATGAGAAATCTCATTCACTTAACTCCGAAATAACCAACTCTCCTGACGACCCAAGACAAATCTGGGGTCCACCAACCAATACACAACCGATGTACTAGTGGAAACCCACAACATCCACATCATCAACATCATCTACCATCATCAATCATGGTAGAATCTGAGAAGTCACCCAAAATGACTTCGAAACACCCAATACCAATGCGGAAAACCTGCATTCCTCGTGTCACCTCAATCACAAACTCCCGCAATTCCGAAGTTCCAACAAGATTGGAAACAACATACCCAGACATCAACCACGTGTCCCCTAACCAATTTGACTCTATCTGAGATCCACTCTAGGACCACAGATACCGATCATAAGCCCATCACGACGGATGTCACATCCCGATCCGTAACTCATCGTCACCACGATCACCGGCACCAGCACCAGTACTAGTACCAGTACACCACTACTATAATTTGTCAGCATCAGCACAGAAGTATCCACACTAGCACCCCGTACCTCTGCTCGAATAGGAGAAACTCTGCCTCCCTCGTACCCAACACCTCTGGGTACAGTCACCCTGACAACTCATACGAGAAAAGGAAACGTTCCCTGAACGTCCCCGTCTCATTCTGCGATCGCACTCAGTCGTAACCGAGTCGAATCCAGAATCACTGTTCGTCCATATGCGTTACTCACGCACCCCGTATCATCGTCACGACTGACAATCCCATCGTCACAATCATCACGTCAACCTGAGTCTACTCAACCTGATAAGACTCGACTACGTCCATCGATAGTAGTGTCTGCCACAACCTCGTGCAGACCTAACTACCAGGCATCTCGATATCCAGACTCCGCATCCAGCGGAATCAATCGCCTGTATTTAACTATTCTGTATCCCACTCTGGGATTCCATCGACAAGTACCAACCCTGATAACTTGTCCAACCAATCTAACCAGTCGCAACTCGACTAAACCAATGTCGTCTACTAGGTCATCCATGACCTTAGTTGCACGAACAGCCCATCAGAACTAAGTAGTACGACAACCAACTAAGTCAAATCGATAAGTACAACCTTGACTGCAGAGCGCAGTCCCATCACTAAAGCTGACATGGCTAGACCGACTAACGAATCCAAATTCGAATAGTCGTCCAAGTCAACCCACTAGTCAACTCACCTTTCCGGACCATACATCCTACCATAGGACTCCACGACCACGCCTAGGGTTCCCCTGAACCCAACTGCGAAAAGCAGAAAAATAAACAATCTGACCGACTTCACGGTCTTGACATCGTAAGGACGTTAATCCAATCCTACCGTCAAATCAACTAGGATTTCACGAAACCCACAACTAACTGCCGACCGCAGTAAATCCATCTAACTCAACCAAATCCGATCATCCAACTCAACAATATTCGACCATCCGATGATCACAATTCCCAACTAGTCGTCGGAACCGATCCTACGACATCGTCAAAGACGATCCCAACTAACCGCCTCACGATCCAAAACTCTAATGTAATACTATGTTCACCATTCGCAGGGCTCCACACTGGCAACCCCGACAGAACTATGGCAACCCCGGCATCAAATGCCGAACCAAAACATTTCTCGATTCAATCCTACTAACTATCGTACCGGCACCCCAACTATCAGGTTGATCACGAACTGTAGCCACTTGAGATATCACATCCTCGACCTGCATACATTCCAAGAGCTCCACGGTTGCTCGAATAGAGACAACCACGCTCTGATACCACATTGACAGGACCCATCCCAATCCCCTCGGGATTAACGTGGGATGACCCTGCTCCCATCTGACACGGAGTGTCAGACAAGGGATATTTCTGACCTTTGCCCTCCCGGGCTATCAGAGTACGCCAGGATCCGGAGGTGGTATGTGATATCTTGGTCTCTGCTACAGTCCACATCCGATGTCAACCTGAAGGGCAGTCAAAACATTAAAAACTGTGAGTGGACAAAACAAGAGTTTATAAAACATTTCATAAGGAAGACATTTGTACCCTTCACTAAAAAGTATGCATGCATTTGAAAACCATTTATCCAGAAAAACCATAATAAAATCAAGTACACGGGCCACTGCCCAACTCCATAAGGGACTCAGCCCAAATCATAAGAAACTAACCATACGGGCCACTGCCCAAAACCTGTGTAAACGCACATCATACATATAATTCACACAACCAATCCTGTCACGGTTTCCAAAGCTACGCGCGTGCTACCCAGGTCTCAATCCGAGCCTTCTCAAAGTCAAGATCAATGTCCGCAGACCACTGATCCTACCCGAGGTAATAGTAATCATAGCCTTCCTGAGAGTAAGGAACCCAACTGGGGAGTGACTCCACTCAGTCGGTGCTCCGTGACTACTCCGGGGTCCACCAAGGCCAACGACCCTCCCCGGAGGAGATAATAGAAGTAAAGGAAGGTATATGAATACATATATATACATAACATAAATGTTCATGCCCGGTTCCCTTGAACCGTCATGATCCATAACATCCGTTAACCAGGGTTCATGCCGATTCTCATAAACCGTCATGAACTAGAATGACCTTTCCAGAGTTCATGTCGGTTCCCGTAAACCGTCATGAACTTGGAAATCCATCTAGGGTCCCTGACCCGAAATCAACAGTGTAAAACAACTGGGTCTCGTGCCCGAACATATGACTCAACTGGGCACCGTGCCCGATATCTAAGGGTCAGTCACGACTCCGATCATAGTGTTGCGTGCAACCATCCATCCAGGACTGCTCTCAATCCTGGTATGTCGCCGTGAACGAATCAACCGACACGACAACCACAAGATCATGGTGCACTCATCACCGATCGCTATCCTGAACCGTCAGCACTTCGAAGTCGAGCATCCCCAGGCTGCCCGACCACGAATCGTGCATCGTGACCTCTCCAGAAGGAACACATCCTAAACCAGAGGCGAGCGTCGTATCGTCGATCGCCGTGCACATAGCACCCGTCGCGACCACGATTTAGACCCGAAGGTCGTAAATAGCGTCATATGCCCGAGACAAAACCAAATGGGTCTCATACCCGAGTTTATCTTTTTAGAAATCCAAAACCTTTTCATTTAGACCAATAAAGAAATACAGACCCGTATAGGCACCGTATAGGGCTGAAGCCTCGAAATACGTGTTTATACGTAACCACATACAAATGCACCCATGGCATCATCAAACATGTAATAAAACACATAATAAACATTTATGCATGCACCAATTTAGAAATCAAGGTCCACTCACAGACCGTCCGAGCTGCCGCCTCGATTTGCGTGCCATACGGCTCCCCGAGCCGATCACCATCACCGGGACTCCCAAACCTGTCCAAATTTTAATAGAAGGTTAATAACTACTTAATTAACCTCCTACCAAAGCCCCGTAATTTTCCCGAACTTTTAACTATTTTTAAACCTACCCTAAACCTTCCGATGCCCCGAAACATATTGAGGCGGTGTCCTATCGATACGAAACCAGTCCCAAAATGTTCGTTACATCGAATAGAAGAATTCGCGTGTTGAACACTTTCCCAAATTATGGCCCACGCGTCCTCAAGAGCCCATAGAAGGTCGAAAACACTGTTCATCACCATCAACCTCAGGAAAACCGGTTTTTTTCTGGTTTTTCGGTCCGGTCACTGTGCTGAACCGGCGGAACCGGTTCAGCCTTCCTACTCCCTCACTTTCGGTTCGTTTGCCTCCATTTCAATCCCTAAATTCTTCTTTTCTCATTTCCTATCTAACCCAATAATCAAACCTAGCTAAAACCCGCATAAACCCATGGTTGGATTTTTGAACCAAACGGTTCAAACGTCCAAAACCTCCCATGGTGTCCTACCGTTCCTAACCATCCTCAAAACCAGTCTAAAACCTTCCTACTAACCCTTTTAATTCATTGAAAGCAACCAAAACAACCCATAATACATATATTGAAAAATGGGAAGAATCGGGCCTTACCGTGCACCCGCACGGGTTCGCGGCTCCACCGCCCACGGCGGCGCCTTCCTGGGCCGGCCACCGCGTCCTACATCCTCCTTCACTCTCTGGTCTCAGTCCTGGTTGAAATGGGGTTGGGTTGGCTGAGTTTGGGTGAATGGTTTGGGTGAGATCGGGTAATGGGTTTGTGTTTGGATGAAGAAATGAAAATGCACGGGAAGGTTGGATGCATGAATGGGGGCTGGTAACCAGTGGATGGGTGACACCTGTCACTCATCCATTGGTTGCTGAAAAGTAACTGGGCCCACTAAAGACAAACGGTCCTCGTAAAACGTGTAGTCATGAATAGTAATCGAGAACTTCCGTGAACCTTAACTTCGCCGTCGAACGTCCGAATTCGACGTGCCCCCTGTCTACGGATTCGTATCATCCCGATTTACGTAATGGTCCTTGGCCCTCGGCTATCGGACATCCCGGTCAAAAAGTCAACTATTTTCCCTTTTTTTAACTAAAATTACCAAAATGCCCCTAAACTTCCGAGCGTCATAACTTCCTCCTCGAACGTCGGAATTAAACGTGCCATTTAGTCAACGTTTTGCCACAACTAGGGGCAAAACGATCGTTTTGCATCGTTCGTCCGATTTCGCTCTACTAATCACAAATTAGCCTCACTAATCGTGATTAGTCACTAATCTAATCATGGAATTTGGGACGGGTCGTTACACTGTCTCTAGCCCTCACCGTTGCTTCCAAAGCAAGCCAGTATCGTAGGAGGAGTGTGATGTCTCGTCTCTGCTACAGCCCGCATCCGCGATCAACCTGAAGGGCATTAAAACATCAAAAGTCGTGAGTGGACAAAATAATATTTTAATAAAAACATTTTCACATAAAGACATTTATGCCCTTCATTAAAAGTATATGCATGCATTCAAAAACTGTTAACCAAAACGTTCATAAAACCATTTGTCAAACATACTCAAAACCTTTCAAGGGTTCATGCCCGGTCCCCATAAACTGTCATGACCTATAAAACCATTTTGGTCTCTAACCCGAAATCACCCTCTTAAAACCATAAATCAATACATGTGGGAACTCAGCCCCTAGGGAACACATCCCCAATAGATGTCACGATATCATCTTTATCCTAGTGTGCACACTACTCGGGGTCTCACTCCGAGTCTTCTCCCAGGAATTCTCCATCCGGGAGGCTCAATCTCTGGATCTAGTCTGAGCTCTATCTCCGGATCTAGTCCACACATCTCTCCGGAATCTGGTCCGGGACCACATCATAAATCGTAACCCCTACTCCTGGAACGGGATCCCTATGGGGATACCCATTCTGGTCTGTGAATCGTGACTCTCTAGGTCGACGTCTGGAGGAGACCATATAAATCATGTGAAGGGTTCAATACATTTTCAAATCACTTTCTTTCTCAAAACATATTTCAACTAGGTCTCATACCCGATTCATTTCAATAGGATTCATCGAATCCGATTCAAAATCCATTTCACAGGCCTCGTCCTAAATCCACAGTTCAACAGGTTCTCATGCCCGAATTCTCATTTCACAAACTGAACTGGGACTCAAGCCCTATGTTACAATCAACAGGGCCTCAAGCCCGATACCACGACTAACTAGGCCCCAAGCCCGAAACCACAAAGCAACGGGGCCTTAAGCCCGATTTCACAACCAATAGGGTCTCAAGCCCGATACTACAGTCAAATGGTCCTCCAGCCTGATATTACAACCAAATGGGCCTCATGTCTGGATCATAAATCAACAGGACCCTCGGTCCGACCGTATATCTCAAATAGACCGTCGGTCCGATTCCTTGTCAAATCAAATGGACTCCAAGTCCAAGAGTTTGTAAATTAAATAGGTCTCGTGCCCAATTTTCATATTACCAAATTTCAAAACCAATTCATGAAACCCTCATTAAAAACCTAGCACATATAAGCATCGTATAAAACCAGAAATCTCCAAATACGTGTAAATACGTAAATCCTAGGCTACCGCAAACAAATGCACTCATGGCATCACAAAACATATTCTAAAACAATTATAAAATATTTATACATGCATCAATTTCGAAAGAAGGGTCCACTCACAGACCGTCCAAAACCGCACCTCGATACGCGTGCCAAAACGTCTCCCCGGGTCAATCGTTGCCTCCGGAATTCCTGAACCTGTCCAAATTAATTTAGAGGGTTACTAACTACTTATATAACCTCTCACTAAAGCCCCGTAATTTTCCGGAATTTCTAACTATTTTTAATCTCGATCCCAAACTGTCGGACATCCCGAACTATATCGAAACGATGTCCGATTGATACGAAACCAGTCCCAAAATGTTCGTTACATCGAATAGATGAAATTACATGTTGGAAATTTCCAAAAAGGAGTGAGCACGTGCCCTCAAGTGCCCAAGAATGGTCCTGCGTGTGGGCCTCACGTGCCAGGACTGTTCATCTTCTTCCCCAGCACTCGAACCGGCCCGAACCGATTTTCCTGTGCAGTCCGGTCCAGTTGGACCAGCGTGACCGGTCCGGCCAGTTTCCCCCTCCATTTTTCGTCCAATATTTTCCTTTTTGATTCCAATCTTCCTATTTTCAAGTTTTCTATCAATTCCAATCGACAAACCTAAGAAAAACTACCTAAAACCCTATGGTTCAATTTGAACCCCACGGTCCAAGTTTCCCATTTTCCTCCCACGGCTCCCCTGCCGTCCAAACACCACCAAAACCTTCTTAAAACCTTCCTAGAAGCCTAATAAACATCCTTTAATCATCCAAAACTAACCATAACGTCACAAATCGAAAATAAGGAAAAATGGCCAAAACCGATACCTTCACGGTTCCATGGCCGCCGTGCACGGCGGCCTACGATCCTGCCACCACCATCATCATTTCAATCTCCTCTCCTTTCCTTCGTGCTCATCAAAGGAGGTTGATGGGTGTTTGTGAGGGATGGGTTAGATTGGTTTGGGTTCAGAGGGGGAGATCGGGTTTGGAGGATGGAAAGAGATCGATGAAGAGGAATTGTGGTATGCATGAAGGAAAAGGAATGGCCAGTGGATGGGTGATACTTGTCACTCATCCATTGGTCCAAGGACAAATATCTGGGCCCCACTTAAGTCCAATAGTCCATCGTCTCGTAAATCGTGCAATAGTACTTTCGAACTTCCGTGAACTATAACTTTTCCGACGAACGTCCAAATTCGACATGCCACTTGTTTACGGATTCGTATCGTCCCGATCTACGTAACGGTCCTCGGCCCTCGGCCATCTGACATTCCGGGTCAAAAGTCAACTATTGGCCCCTATTAAACCAAATTACCAAAATGCCCTTGGACTTCCGATCGTCATAACTTCTTCCACAAACGTCGGAATCGAGCGTGCCACCTGTCTATGAACTCGTGACGTCCCGAACTACGTCACAGTCATCGGCCAAAGTCCATTTTACCACCTGTATGAAAAGTCAATGATTCGTCCATTCTAGGGGTAAAATCGTCATTTCGCCCGAACGTCCGCTATTCCTCGTCTAATCTCCGATTAGTCTCCCTAATACGTCATTAATTCTTAATTAATTCCTTTAATTAGGGACTTGTCGTCACACCCAAACCTAAACTGAACATTGTCCTCAATGTGATAAACCAAAGATTAACTTAAAATAGTAAAGTTGAGGCCTCACATCAAACAAAAATAAGAATAACAAAAAGGAAAGGAAAGATCTAACTGGATTGGGTTCACTCCCAATAAGCGTGTACCTTGAAAAAAAAAAACAAACCGAGTTAATCGACAATCTGAGATATATAGACGCCGTTAAGAGATAAAGTCCCCGCAATAAATATGAAATATATCCTATTCAGTTTAACCTTGCAAGTGCACAAATCGTAAAGATAGTATAACAAATAAGCAAGGGTCGAATCCCACAAGGACTTGTCTTAACATTTAATCCACATTATTGCTTAGATTAATTAATCAACTCAAACATTTATTAACATTAAAATAAAATACAAACACACGCACACATGGGGGGTTTAAAGATTATTAAAAATAACAAATATAAAAATGAATATAAAACAAATAATAAAAATAAATAGGTTAAGACACCCTAACCTGAAAAAAAAAACTACAAAATAAAAGAAATTATAAAATAAAAGACAGAAGTATTTTACTCTTTTTATTTCTGAATGTAAACTAAAAACTCCGAACCTCCCAAAAACTCAAAAAATCTAAAACTCTCCAAAAAAACTCCTTTACATAAACCCTAGTTGTAACAACCCGTACCTTCGGGAAGAGTAAAAATGTAATTTTATAAGATTTTTGTATATAAAGGATGATTTTGCCCTTGTGAACAATAGGCTAAAAGTTGACTTTTTGAATTACCGATTGGATGACTGTTGACCCTTGACCGAGACGTAGTTTAGGACGTCACGAGTCCGTAGACAGGTGGCAGGTTCGATTCAGACAATCGGAGAAAAAGTTATGACGTTCGGAAGATTGAGGGTGTTACCGTAATTTTGAGTAAATAAGGAAAATGTTGACTTTTTGGAGGACTTGTGATTTTCACGTAGACCGAGGACCGTTAGATAGGTCTCGATGCCTTGAGTACAACGATAGGCGGCACGTTGTCATCGGACGTCGGATGAAATATTTACGGGTCTAGAAAGTGTGAGGATAAAATGGTAATTTGTGCATGAGGGGTATTTTGGTCTTTTTCCCTCAGCCCAACCAGATAAGGGCAAGTGGCAGAGATTTTTTGTGCTGGCCTATGGATGATGGACACGTGGGAGTGGCTGGATGGTTCTAAAACGTTCCAAAGTGTGCACGGCCACACTCTGCACAAAATCAAACCGTGCTTTGGGTTTGAACGCAGAGAAACAGAGGGTGAGAGATTGGGAGAGTTTGATCGATTCTGTGCAAGGGAGAGTGAAGAGTGATTTGTGAGAGTGACATAGAGAAGTGTTTGAGGTGGTGATCGTGTTTTGGTGGAGAAATCGTGCACGGCGGCACGGTGGTGGTGCGGCGAAGTTCTGGGAAAACAGGGAGACCGTGAGAGTTTGGTGGTGGCTACGCCGTGTGGTGACTCAAACCACGACCGTGGGAAGTTCAGGAGGCTGCAGGGAGTCCAACGAACACCGTGGCACGCGGCGGTGCGTACGGCGGAGACGGAATCAAAGGGTAAGTTTTCTTCCTCTGTTTTTCCCGTGATTTTTAATTTGGAAGTCGTGAAGGTAGGATGAGAATCGAGGGGATTGGTGAGTGCAATGATGTTTAGGGAGGTCCTAGGAGTGGTTTGTGACGGTTGCCGTGATGGGGGTGTACACGGCGGAGTTCAGGCGACGGCGGGTACTCTGTACTCTGTTTTGGCCGTGAGTTCAAACTGGAAGTCGTGGAATTCAGGGGTGAATCGAAGGTTTCTGTGAGTTGGGAGTGACTCAGTGAGGTCTTAGGGAGAGGTTGGAATCGCCACCGTGAAGGGGGAAGCACTGGACGGCCGGGAAGGAAAACAGGGGGTCGTCTGTGTTTTCTTTCGAGTTTCAGTCGTGAAGCTGAGGGTTGAGTCGAACCAGGAGAGTGATGGGGATGAATTCCTGGTGCCTGGACGAAGCTATAGGAAAAGAGAGGAGAGGAAATGGTGGCCGGACGGCGGAGATTGGATCTCGCCGGTCTGGGTTGCAGCCCTGGTGCGAACCTGGTTCGATCGAGGTTGGGGATGCACTGTAGCAGGCGCGTGAGGCCCACGCGTAGCCACTTTGGGTGGTGCGTGGAGGCGCGTGGGGAGGAATCTGGCCAAGCTTCCAACATGGTTTTGGTTCTAAATGTCCTAAGGAGTTCATTGGTATGGTTTTCGGGTGAATCGGACGATGTTAGGAGGTTGTTCGGGAATCCGGACGGTTTAGGGTTTATGAATAAAATATTATTTAATTCCTGAAAAATTGGGGAAATTAGGGTTAGTATCCTTGATGTGTTTGTGACCCTATTTGGTGCATATTGACAGGACGGGAGGCACCCGAGACGGTCGAGGAGCGCACGGAGCGCGATTGACTCGTTCTGATTTGTGAGTGGACTTTTTCTTTAAATCCGAGCATGCCTAACTGTTTTATGAATGTTTTATGATATTAACTATGTTTTTATGCTTCTTGTTGCTGATTATATGTGGTTGATGTGTTTGCACGTTTTTCGAGACATTTTCGGGATTTTGCACGTTTTTCGAGAAAACTGGTTTTCGGACTTTAATGCCATATTTGAGGATTTCAACCTATAAATGTTTTCTGATGATGATACATGGGTGATGACTTATGCTTTGTGGTTACATATGGTTTTGGTATAATAACAGATTTGGGTTCGGAATGTCGGTTCTGAACGCTGGAAGGGCTTCGAACCGGGGATTTCGAATTCGAGTTTGGTTATGGAATTGGAAATGGTTTTACATTGAATTTGGATTGGATTTGCTGGATCTGGATATGGGTTTAAAGACCCGGATACTGATTTGACGGGGGACGGGCCCGGATTGAGTTTAAAGTCTCGGGAGTTTAAAGACTCGGATATTTATGATATTACCCCCATAGGCCTATTGAGTTTAAAGACTCGGGAGTTTAAAGACTCGGATTACATTTAAGGCCTAGTTGAGTTTAAAGACTCGGATAGACCCAGCAGATTTGATCGGAAAATGGTATTTTATAGTGTATCTGTTTCTTATGATATTTTATAGTGTTTCTGTTTCTTATGATGTTTCATATTATGATTTTTTAGTACTTCGTTGGGCATGCCTGTTTTAAAAACGGAGGGGAACAATGATTCTTATTTTTCCTTAACCTTGAATTAGTGATAAACTGATTTTAAAACTTTTGGCTATTCTAGTCCACTCACACTTTTGGTTTTAAATTTTCCCTCCAGGTCGTGGTGATAGCGTTGGGGTGAACGTTGAGGCTGATATTGAGGCATAGAGCTTACGACGTTCTTCCGTTGCGGGACTAGCATTGTAGGATTTTTGTGCCCATTTTGTAGAACTATGCTCTGACTGACTGTTGTATATATTTACTCCTTCGTCTGATAGTTATGCTTATAGTAGTAGTGAGGTTATTTTTGGTACTGTAAGTGTGATTGTCAGACGGGAGCAGGGTTCGTCTCGGGTATCGTGGCGATATTTGGGTCGGGTCCTGACACTAGTACCTCTATTTATAAGAGAATAATTAATCCTCCTACAAATAGAAGTTTTACAATTAAATTCTATAAGGAAAAGGTTTCCTAAATAATTAAGAAATCTAATTAAAATCTTTCCTACAGCTAAAGGAATTGAAAATAAGAATACAAAAAGAAATAGGACTAAAATCCTTATACAATATGGAGATTAGGTGTGAAAAGAAGTTGGAATTATCCCAAAATTGGACAAAAACTCAGAAGTAAGCTTCATGCGCATTTTTCAGTGGTCAACCATCGAATATGGGTGGTCAAAGGGCGGTCAAACCTTGGTCAACGCGTTGGCTACTGTTCTAGAATTTCGGTGGAACACCCCGAATCAGAGTTCAGGCATCAGGACGTGCGTTCTGAGGAGGAAACAGGTAGTTCGGCCGCCGCTTATTCAATGGAGCCCTCGGCTACAGTAATGTGCTAAATGACTCTGATGCCCATTTCAGTGGATGGCCATTGAATTCCTATGCAATATTTTTTCCTTCATAACTTCTTTATTTCATCTCTAATTTAGTTGATTATTTCGCCAAAATTCTCATAATTCCAAGCTCTATTTGATCTACACATTTCTCACAAAATATATTATTTTCTCCAATTGCATAGAACAAAATATTAACAAAACATAAGTAAAAAAGTATTAAATCATGGATAAAACATGTACAAAATATGACCTAACACCCATTCCAATACCCCTAGATTATCGTGGGATGTGCTTGCTCTCGTCTGACACCGCGTGTCAGACAAGGTATAAAAACTGTAACCCGCACAAGATTACCTAGAGTGCGCCAAGATCTGCGGAGTTACGCATCAGCATGTGATGTCTCAGTCTCTACTACTGTCCGCATCCGTGATCAACCTGAAAGGTATCAAAAACCATAAAACCCGTGAGTGGACAAAAGCAATCAGTTATAAAGACAATTTATCAAAAATGACATTTATACCTTTCACGTAAAAGCATGCATGCATCAGAAAACAAATATTTCAAATACTTTTCACAAACATCGAGGTGATTCGTCAAGCAATTACATCAATAATTATACAAAAATAAGGTAGCTAAGCTTATAAGCATAAATTGAGTTCATGAAGAGCAGTAATCCAACAAATCAGGGCATACATAACAACCATAATCAATAGCCAGAAATCTAATTATGAACTAGCATGGCTAGGGCTTCAAAAAGCCCTAACCTAAAAAGAAACTACAAAATAGAAGAAATTATAAAAATAAAAGAAAAAAGTATTTCGCTCTTTTTATTTCCGAATGTAAATTAAAAACTCCAAACCTCCTACAAAAACCCTAGTATCTCTATTTATAAGAGAATAATTGATCCTCTTACAAAAAGAAGTTTTACAATTAAATTCTATAAGGAAAAGGCTTCTTAAACAATTAAGAAATCTAATTAAAAACATTTTCTATAAGGGACTGAAAATAATAATAAAAAAGGAAGTATTACTAAAATCCTTATACAATATGGAGAATAAATGTGAAAGTAACTTGAAATTATCCTAAAAGTAACTTGAAATTTCGGTGGTCAACCACCGAATATGGGCAGTCAAAGGGCGCGGTAAAGCCTTGGTTAACGCACAGGCAGTTGTTCTTGGCTTTCGGTGGCAGCCCACCGAAACAGAGTGTAGGGCATCAGGACGTGTGTGTTGAGGAGGAAGAAGGTAGTTCAACTGGTGCTTACTGAATGGGGGTCCAAGCTACAATAATGAGCGAAGGACCCCTGATGCTTATTTCGGTGGATGGCCACCGAATTTCTTGTGCCATTTTCTTTCCTTCATAACTTCTTCGTTCCAAATCCGATTTAGGTGATTCTTTCGCTCAAATTCTCGTATTTTGAAGCTCTATTTGATCTACACATTTCTCAAGAAATATATTATTTTCTCCAATTGCATAAAAAGGAATATTAACAAAACATAAGTAAAAGGGTATTAAATCATGGATAGAACATGGATAAAATATGACCTAACATGTCTTATTTAGTTTTGGGGGTATAGATGTAACGACCCATCCTGGAAACCAATGACAGTGACGTAGTTCAAGACGTCACGCGTTCATAGACAGGTGGCACTTCCTATTCCGACGTTCGAGGAAGAAGTTATGACGTTCGGAAGTTCGGGGGTATTTTGGTAATTTGGTTGAAAAGGGGCAAATAGTTAAATTTTGACCCGGGAGGTCCGATGGCTGAGGGCCAAGGACTGTTACGTAGATCGCGTCGATACGAATCGGTAGACAGGTGGCACGTCGAATTTGAACGTTCGATGGGAAAGTTACGGTTCACGGAAGTTCCTAGGAACTATTGTACGTTTTACGAGACATCTTAAGTTTTATCTCAAGTGGGCCCTAGATATTTTATCAGGCCCAGTGGATGAGTGACAAGTGTCACTCATCCATTGCCCACCTTCCCACATACATGCATCGACCATTTTCTTTGTTCTCCCAAACCAAACCCGAAACCCACGTACAAACCACCCCAAAACTCAGACCCACCTTCCCCAATCCTCACCTACTGTTGTTAGGCCATGAAGGAAGGTTAGAGAGGAGGCTGAGATGATGAGGATGGTGGCAGGATCGACCGGACTACCGTGCACGGTAGAGAGGAGGTATGCACGATTTTGTTATTTTGAATTCAAGAATTCGATTTGGGCATTATGGACGGTTTTGAGTGTTTGGATGAGGTTTATTAGGTTGTTGGGAGTGTATAGAGAAGGTTTTGGACGGTTGTGAAGGTCTGAGCAGCCCTGGTTGCAATCGGGGAATTTTGGACCGTGAGCAAAGTTTTGGAACTAAGGGGTTTAAGGAGTTTTTATTTATTTTCTTTATATGAATAGGTAGGAAATGATGAAATAGAAAGACTGGAATTGACAAGGAAGAGATTGGATGAAAATAAGGAAATTATAGGGCCAGACCGGTCATGCCGGTCCAACTGGACCAGCCGGTCCAACTAGACCAGCCGAACCAGTGAACTGGCCGGACCGGCCGTCGCTGGGTTGAAGCCAATCTACAGTGCAGGGTGCGTGAGCCTCACGCGCAGCCCCTTTGGGTGGCGCTTGGGGGCGCGTGAAACATTTCTTGGAGAAGTTTCCAACATATAATTTCATCTATTCAATGTAACGAACATTTTGAGATTGGTTTCGTGTCGATCGGACATCGTTTCGATATAGTTCGGGATGTCCGATAGTTTCGGAGGGCATTTAAAAATAGTTAAAAATTCCAAAAAATTACGGGGCTTTAGTGAGGGGTTATTTAAGTAGTTAGTAACCCTCTAAATTAATTTGGACAAGTTCGGGAACCCCAAAGAAGACAATTGGCCCGGGAAGGGCGTATGGCACGCGTATCGAGGCGCGACTTCAGATGGTTTGTGAGTGGACCCTTCTTTCTAAAATAATGCATGCCTAAATGTTTTGTAATTGTTTTAGAACATGTTTTGTGATGCCATGAGTGCATTTGTTTGTGGTAGCTTAAGATCGACATATTTGCACGTTTTTCGAGGTTTTTGGCTTTATGTTGTACCTTTGCGTACTGCGTTTTCAATGATGAATTGATGAATGGATTTTGGATTTGGAAATAAGAAATCGGGCATGAGAACCATTTGATTTACGTGCTCTTGGACTTGGAGTACATTTGATTTAATGAGATATCAGCCGAGGGCCCATTTGAGTTATACGATCGGGCCAAGGGCCCTGTTGGATTGTGAAATCGGGCTTGAGTCCTAGTTCGGTTTATGAAATGAGAATTCGGGCATGAGACCCTATTGAACTGTGGAGTTAGGTCGAGGCCTATGAAAATGGAATTGAGTCGAATTTGAGGAATCCTATTGAGATGAATCGGGTATGAGACCTAGTTGAAATATGTTTTGAGAAAGAAAGTGTTTTGAAAATGTATATATACCCTCCATATGATTTATTTGGTCTCCTCCAGACGTCGACCTGGAGAGTCACGATCCACAGACTAGAATGAGTATCCCCATAGGGAGCCCATTCCAGGAGTGGAAGTTATGATGTAGTCCCGGACCAGATTCTGGAGAGATGCTCGGACTAGATCTGGAGATAGAGCTTAGACTATATCTGGAGATAGAGCCTCCCAGATGGAGAATTCCGGGGGGTAGACTCGGAGTGAGACCCCGAGTAGTGTGCACACTTGTATAGAGATGAATCGTGAAATATATCGGGGATGTGTTCCCTAGGAGCTGTGTACCCCGAGTTGGCATCTTCTCGGAAGTGTCGTGGATGGTTTTTTCGTATGTCCTATACGTATGAGGTTTTCTTACGGAAAGTGATTTGGGGCGGTGACCCCGTGTTCTATGTTTTGGATATGGTTTTGGGAAGAGTCTCACTTTTGTTTGATTTGGGCTGAGTTCCCATGTACTTGCTTTACGATTTTGGGCCAAGGCCCTAACAGTTTTGTATATGTTTGATAAATGGTTTTCGAATGTATGCATGTTTTTAGTGAAGGGCATAAATATCTTTTGTAAAATGTTTTTATTTAAATGGTTGATTTTCTTCCACTCACAGCTTTTACTATTTTGAATGCCCTTCAGGTTGATCGCTGATCGGGCTGTAGCAGAGACTGAGACATCACACTCCTTCTCCTACGATCCTAGCGTACTCTGGATACCCCGCTGAGGGCTAGAGTCGGAATTATCCCTAGTCTGACACTTCGTGTCAGACGGGAGCAGGCACGTCCTACGTTAATCCCGGAGGATTTGGGACGGTTCCTGTCATTAGACTTCCAAAATTTTGTTAAAAACGTACTTGTTTTGGTGTACACAAACTAGTTTTCTGTTTTTAGTTGTTCGTTGTTTTTTTTTTTATTTTAATGTTATTTTTTGTGATTAAACTTGTTAATAGGAATGTATATTAAATGAGAATTGTTTGTGCTTTACTAAGAATCATGCCATGACCATTGAATTCACACTTGCACTTCACAATGCCATGATTAAGTGATTAAGCAACTGTGGAACCATAAATTACTGCAATATTTTGGAGCTGCTACGTGGTCAAAAATTTCCATAATGCTAGATTGGACACCTACGTTCAGTTTTGGAACGTTCCCCATGGTTGATTCTATTGTGAATCCCCCACCTTCGATAGGGGCAAGCACGACATTTTTTCAACACACAAATGGGATGCTGGTGGGAGAAACATCTCTAAGAGTCCCTAATCAGTTCCATCCCGACTTGGAGCTAAGGAGGCACATGGACGTCATTCGCAACCCGCAGGCCAACAACCAGCCATTGGGGAGACATGGTTCATCGCATTTGTCTGAAGGCGTGCGACATGCACCCCGACGTGCTGCTTGTCACAAGAAAACACCTAGGGATCACCTCCGCGACTTGGATTGACATAGCAGGTCGAGCAGTTGAGCAACTAAGTTCGGGCCCAATCGGAGCTCCTGCAACAACTGTTGGGTTACATCGGGACATCCAGAACCTCTGAGAAGTGCAATGAACCTCACAAGGCACCAAGGGATGGCCCAAGACGAGCTGGAAAAGGGCATGTTCGCTGGCAGACAATATCCCGAGACACATCGCGAAGCGACTCAGTGGAAGAAAGCTAAACCTCCAGAGCAAGAGGCCAAGATCAATCGAGGCCTCCTGCTCGATAGCGACTAGGAAGACGCCCTGGAGAACTTTTGCGCATTGAGTACCCGCACAACAGCCGACGGTAACAAGAATTCTCCCATACGTCACACACCTACTCGAATGTACGAATCAGCCATGACTCTAGAAGCACGAACGATCGCAGCGTGGAAGACGAGACTTGCTCGCCAACACGATCGAGTGCCAAGCCCGCTGTAACTTGAGGGAGTCGACGCCATTTGACCCGGCTTGTAAATCGTCGTCATGAAGGTCCATTGCATGCTGAAGACGTTTGAAGAATGCTAGATCGACGCATCTAGGGAGTTCAGCGTGATGGAGACGTAGATGATGACCTTTGGCTCCATATTTAGACGTCATCTTCTATGCCATTTGTAAGGGACATTGAGGAGGTGCCCAAATCGATTTTCAACTCTCAACTTCAATCAGTACAAAGGAACCTCCAACCCAGTAAATCACATTAATCACTATCGTGGGGTCATGGTACCTCACGGGCACAAGGACGCGCTCATGTGTAAAGTTTTTCAAGTCTCGCTATAAGGTCAGGCGACAACATGGTTCAACTATCTCCCCCAGAGATCAATTGCTTCTTTCGAAGAGTTGGTCCTTGCCTTGATGAAGGAGTACTCACAGCTTCGTATCGTTGAAGTCAAAGATGACAAAATCTTCACCATCCAGAGGTATTGCAAAGAAAAATCCCGCATCGTAGGATGCAGCGATCTCGTCGCGGCCATGGCATTCAAGCAGGGCCTACCGCGGGAGAGTCAGCTCTATGGAGAAATTGTCATGAGCAATGCCCGAAGTCTCACCAAGATCTTGTCCCTGGCAGAATGACATGCATGCTGGGAGGATAAGAAAAACACCACACATGCCACCAACCATATGGAGGAAGGTGGAAATCCCACAAAGGTGTTTGGGAAACCAAATGACGACACCCACCACGGGAGCTCAGTCAGGGAGGCCAATAAGCGCAAAGGGAATCCGTCATCCAATTAGTTTGCTGGTACAAAGCCAAACACGCAGTTTTTAGTACCCGTCCTCAAGATATACAATCAGATAAAGGAAAAGCCGTGGTTCCAAAGACCAATTCCCGTCAAAGGCGACAAGGAGAGGGCTGACAAGACAAAGTGGTATGCCTATCACAATTTCTATAGGCATGACATAAGCTCCTGCTAGACCTTTGAAAGATACCTCCGGGACATCTTGAAGGAAGGAAGCTGCACCGAGTACGTCAAGAAAAAGGAAACAGAACGTCTCGGAGATAAAGTCCCCCAGACGCCCGCACAAAAGATTATTCTCATGGACACCATAATTGCTGAGTCCGAGTTACAGGGAACAACTAAGAAGCAAAGGAAGAGGAAGATCCGCAAGGCTCTGGTTGTGACCCAAGTCTTGCATGTCACTGTAGCTTAAGAAACTGATGACCCGATCATTGCTTTCTCCGCTGCGGATAAGGTCGGGCTTGATAGGCAGCATGACGAATCCCTCGTCATCACGTTCCAGATCCCTCGCGCACAAGTCAAACGGATCCACATGGATGATGGAAGTGCTGCAAACATCCTTAGCATTGAAGAGATTCGGAAGATGGGACTTGAATCTTTCACAACGCGGAGAAAGGTCCCACTGAGAGGCTTCAACGGATCGACGAGCATGTCAATCGGCACGATTCAGCTTGATGTCCATTCCCCCTTCCCTCGTTGTCTCAAAACAGAGTTTCTACGTCTTTGACGAGCACTCACCTTACAATGGCATACTGAGGAGGCCGTGGATACAAAAGATACTAGCCAACACCTTAAGCTTGTACCAAAAAATTTGGTTCCCAATTCCTGGAGGAGGAATCAGAGAGATAAAAGGAGATCAAGCCATTGTGCGTAAATGCCTCACCAAGGGACTAAAAGAAGTCAAGGAGGCCGAATTCGTCCCCCAGATAGTCGAGGCTACCGGGGGCATACCCACACCTCTAGCTTCCACATAGCAGTCAACGGCTGGTCAAGATCCCGACATCCACGAAGAGCCTCCTACGCCTGAAGGATGGCATCCAGAAGGCGATGTCACCCTCATACGACTTGACCCACAGTTTCCAAAGAGTTATGTACGCATTGTAGCACGCCTAAACCCCGAAGAAAAGGAAGAACTCACCATGTTCTTATGCGAGCACAAGGATGTATTAGTATGGACGCCGTCAGACATGCTCGGGATAAATCCCACATTCACTTGCCACATGTTGCACGTCAACCCAAGCTACAAGCCAATCAAGTAGAGGAAGAGAAACTTCTCCCCGGAGAAAGTCGCAATCATCCAAGCTGAGATTGACAAGCTACTCGAAGCTGGCTTCATTGAGGAAGTCTCGTACTCAGAATGGCTAGCCAACATCGTGCTCATAAAAAAGAAAGAGGAAGGGCGATGGAGAGTTTGCGTTGACTACACAGATCTCAACCTGGTGTTCCTAAATGACAACTATCCCTTACCAAGGATCAACCTCCTAGTAGACTCCAAAGAGGGAAACGAGCTTCTTAGCTTCCTCGATGCATACTCTGGCTACAACTAGATATTCATGCATGAAGGTGACAAGGACAAGACAGCTTTCGTCTGTGATAGAGGAGTTTACTGCTACAAGGTCATGCCATTTGGCCTCAAGAACGCAGGCGCTACCTATCAGCGACTCGTTAATCACATCTTCAAGGATCTTATTGGAAAGACGATGGAGGTCTATGTCGACGACATCATGATCAAGGGTGAGAAGCGCGGAAACCTATATCGCAAACTTGCAAAAACTTTTGATTTGCTTAGGAAATACAAGATGAAGCTTAACCCTCTCAAGTGTACATTTGGGGTGGCTGCCGAAAAATTCCTGGGGTACCTTATAACCCAGCGAGGAATCGAGGTAAATCCGAAGCAATTCCTAGGGTACCTACATTCAAGATGTTTTGCTTCAATGTAACGACCCGTCCCAAATTCCAGGATTAGATTAGTGACTAATCACGATTAGTGAGGCTAATCCGTGATTAGTTGGGCGAAATCGGACGAACGATGCGAAATGACCGTTTTGCCCCTGGTGGTGGCAAAACGTTGACTTTTCAATCGGGCGGTCAAATGGACTTTGACCGTGACGTAGTTCGTGACGTCACGAGTTCATAGACATGTGGCACGTTCAATTCTGACGTTCGAGGAGGAAGTTATGACGTTCGGAAGTTTAAGGGCATTTTGGTAATTTTGGTTAAATGGGGGTCAAATGTTGACTTTTTGACCGGGAGGTCCGATGGCCGAGGGCCAAAGACCGTTACGTAGATAAGGACGATACGAATCCATAGGCAGGCGGCACACTGAAATCGGACTTCGAACGGGAGAGTTATGGGTCACGGAAGTTCGATTTCACTATGCACGAACTTCGAGACGGGGACGTTTTGGCGAAATCTGATTGGGTGGATATTTTGGTGGGGCCCATGGATGAGTGACAAGTGTCACTCATCCCATTGGCTTAGACCCCCAAAATGTGGATCTATATAATTAATTAATATTATTTAATTACTTTTATAAACCAAACCCACCCACCATTCAATCTTAACCATCCATTTCAATTCTATCTTTAAATCCTCACCCTCCATCTCTCATTCCCTCATCTGATCACATCATCTCCTTCTCTCTTCTCTTCCACGGCACCACCACCATTTTCATTTCATTTTCTTCCTTTTCCTTCACAAAAACCCGAAAACCCCCATTAACCCATATTCTCCATTTTCTTCAAAACACACAACACACATCCCCTCACCACTTGTGACTGAGACCGGAGTGATAGTGTGAGTGAGACGAGGAAGGACTGGACGGAGACGGACAGAGCCACGGCGGGAGGAAACCCGAAAAGGTAGGTTTGGGGTTTGAAATTCAAAACTTGGGTTTTATGGGTCTTGGATCGAAACTAACGATTTGGTTGGGTTTTTGGGGACTCGAGGAGGCTAATAGGATCAAAAGGAACGGCTGAGGACGGCGGTGCAGCCCAGACGGACGGCCGAAAGCTGGGCGACTGTTCCCGGCATCACAGGTAATTACCTCGACCCGTTTTCTAGTTTTTAAACCCATAGAACTCTAGTTTAGATTGAGACGAGGAGAATGGGACAAACGGGAACGATTTTGGTGGCCGGACGGCGGAGAACCGGCCGGGTCAAGCCGCGGGTCACGGCGACCCGGTTGCAGTCATTCGGGTCGACCCGCGAGGAGGCAGGGATGACTGATGACGTCATCCTGATGACGTCATCATGTCAGGGATGACGTCATCATGTCAGATCTGACAATGTCAGACTGACATGTCAGACAGTGGGCCAATGGGAGCGTGACACGCGTCACTGTCAGGGCCTGTCAGTGATGACGTCATGCTGACGTCAGCAGGTACTGTAGCGGCGCGTGAAGCCCACGAGCAGCCACTTCAGTCGGCGCGTGAGGGTGCGTGTCAGGGAATCTGGGGAAGGTTCCAACATACGAAATCATCTATTCGATGTAACGAACATTTTGGGACTGGTTTCGTGTCTATCGGACACCGTCTCGATATGTTTCGGGGCATCGGAAGGTTTAGGTTCGGTTTTAAAAATAGTTAAAAATACGGGAAAATTACGGGGCTTTAGTGGGAGGTTAATTAAGTAGTTAGTAACCTTCTATTATGATTTGGACAAGTTTGGGAGTCCCGGTGACGGTGATCGGCTCGAGGAGCCGTATGGCACGCAAATCGATGCGGCAGCTCGGACGGTCTGTGAGTGGACCTTGTTTTCTAAATTGGTGCATGCATAAATGTTTATTATATGTTTTAAATGCTTGTTTGTAATGCCATGGGTGCATTTGTATGTGGTTACGTATAAGCACGTATTTCAAGGTTTTGGCCTTATACGGTGCTTGTACGGGTCTGTATTTCTGTATTGATTTAAATGAACTGGATTTGAATTTCAAAAGGATAAACTCGGGTATGAGACCCATTTGGTTTTGTCTCGGGCATATGACCTCGGATTTCGGGCACGGTGCCCAGTTGATGTCCTATGTTCGGGCACGAGACTCAGTCACTTTACGGTTTTGATTTCAGGTCAGGGAACCTTAAATGGATTCCCAGGTTCATGACGGTTTATGGGAACCGGCATGAACCCTTGTTATGGTATCGTGGTTCATGACGGTTTATGGGAACCGGCATGAACCCTTATTATGTTATTACCGTACATGACGGTTTATGGGAACCGACATGTTACCTGATTATGGATATTATGGATCATGACGGTTCAGGGGAACCGGTCATGAATGTTTATGTTATGTATATATATGTTCATCTACCTTCCTTTACTTCTATTATCTCCTCCGGGGAGGGTCGTTGGCCTGGGTGGACCCCGGAGTAGTCACGGAGCACCGATTGAGTGGAGTCACCCCCAGTTGGGTTCCTTACTCTCAGGAAGGCTATGGTTACTATTACCTCGGGTAGGGTCAGTGGTCTGCGGACATTGACCTTGACTTTGAGATGACTCGGATTGAGACCCGGGTAGCACGCGCGTAGCTTTGGATACCATGACAGGATTGATTGTGTGACTTATATATATATATATATGATATATGATATGTGGTGTGCACAGGTGTGCACAGGATTTGAGCAGTGGCTCGTGTACTTGGTTTTTTTATGGTTTGGGGCCGAGTCCCTTATGGATTTGGGCAGTGGCCCGTACAGTCGTTTTCATTGTGGTCCTTTCGACCTTAATTTATATCTGCTTTGGGCTTAGTCCCACATATGGTTTGTTTTGGATAAATGGTTTTCAAATGCATGCATGCTTTTTAGTGGAGGGTATAAATGTCTTATAAAATGTTTTTATAAACTTTTGTTTTGTCCACTCACAGTTTTTAATGTTTTGACTGCCCTTCAGGTTGACATCGGATGTGGACTGTAGCAGAGACCGAGATATCACATGCCTCCTCCGGATCCTGGCGTACTCTGATAGCTCGGGAGGGCAAAGGTCGGAAATATCCCTTGTCTGACACTTCGTGTCAGACGGGAGCAGGGTCATCCCGCACTAATCCCGGGGGGATTGGGATGGGTCCTGTCATTCAACGTCTAATGAAATTGTCTTACCACCTGCACTTTTGTTTACAAAACTTGAAGCCTTCGCCACACGAAGCACTCCAAACCTTCACCATGCGAAGAATACTAGGCCTTTGCCACACAAAGCACACCAAGCTTTTGTCACGCGAAGCACTCAAAGAATTTGTCATGCAAAGCACTCGAGCCTTCGCCACACGAATCACTCCATGCCTTCGCCACGCGATGCACTCAAAGCCTTTGCCACGAAAAGTGCTACGCGTAGCACTCAAAGCCTTTGCCAAGCAAAGCGCTCGAGCTTTCACCACGCGAAGCACTCCAAGCCTTTGCCACGAGGGGTCGTTTCCCCTCGAAATATTCACGAGCAAGGCACGTCTCCATCTCGAGGTCTCTGCAACCCATTAAAAATAGCTTCAGCTTCAAATCCTCCACATAATTTTTGAGTTCCTCTACATTCTAACGTGAGGCATGAGGAGCGCAAGGAGGCGAGTACAACTCAGACTTCAAATAATCAATCTATGCACGAGCATGCTCCACCTCAACCTCTAGGAGCTCAATGTTCTCCCGAGAGTCTCGAACAGAGCCGCGCAGACGTTCAGACTCGTCGAAAGTGACGTCCCGCTCACTCTCCGCCGACAACTTCTCGGCTTGGGCGCTCCTCAGTTCATCCAAATTGGCTTCTAACAAACCCACCTTCTTCTCCAAATGTTCATTTTTTTCGTTGAAGCTAGGCATGAGATTCTTGAAGCACGGTGCGCTCAGACTTGAGTTTTCAAGGTCAACCTAGATATTGACCTAAAGACGCAGCATACCCGCAAGCTTACGAGCCTCCGCCATTGCAATCTCGATCTCTTTGACGACCTTGTCATGAACCACCTACGCTACTCCATTCTAGGCGCACTTCGAGAGAATCTTGGCTTCGCGGACATGAGAGTTCGCTACCTTTGCAGAAGCAACTTTGGGTCCTCCATGATCAGCGCACAAGACCTTACTGTAGATTCTCTCCGAGCGATCTGAAGTTGGTCTCTTCGAAAGGGAACGCGCAGCTGACATGTAACGACCCGTCCCGGAATTCGGGATTAGGTTAGTAACTAATAACGATTAATGAGGGTTAATCGGTGGTTAGTTGGGTGGAATCGGACGAACGATGCAAAATGACCGTTTTGCCCCTAGTCGTGGGCAAGACGTTGACTTTTTATTCAGACGGTCAAATGGACTTTGACCAGTGACCGTGACGTAGTTTGGGACGTCACGAGATCATAGACAGGTGGCACGTTTGATTCCGACGTTCGTGGTGAAAGTTATGACGTTCGGAAGTCCAGGGGCATTATCGTAATTTGGACGGAATAAGGGAAATGTTGACTTTTTGATCGGGGGGTCTGATGGCCGAGGGCCAAGGACCGTTAGGAAGGTCTCGATGCCCTGAGTACAACGACATGCGGCACGTCGAAATCGGACTTCGGATGGGAAAGTTACGGGTCACGGAAACTCGATTTCACTATGCACGCATTTCGAGGCAAGGACACGTGGCTTATTCCGATTGGGTTAGATGTTCTAGGTGGGGCCCAGGGACCAATAACATTAAAATATGGACTTGTACTTTGATCTGGTGAATGTGGATTAAATTATTGGGGTTGATTATTTTAAAATTTGCCACTTAATTCCAAGAGTGAATCTAGACCCTTCATCTAATCTGATCCTTCAACTTGGACAAATCTGGGCCGTTCATTTCCTTATTCTCCATCAGTTCGAATTCCCACCTTCTCTGTGCAAGCACGATCAGTGCACGGGTGAAGTTGGAATTGAAGCACTGGAATTGTTAATTGTGTGTGCTTGGGGTCAGTTGAGGTCGTGGGGGAGACCTTGCCGTGGCTGGGACAGTTTTCAGAGCACGGGGGGCTTGAACTGAGGCTGAAACCAGGCGTGCCATTGGAACTGGGGAGGAGAGCAATTTCTAAGCCGCGTTTGAAATTGAGAGGTTTAGGCAGAGCACGGGCGACATTGTGTGAGGGAGAGAAGCAGTCTAACGGGTTTTGGAGAGGCGGAGAAGAACAGAGGGACTCTGGGGAGTTGAGAGTGAGGGAGGCAGTAATCTGGAAAATTTGGAAATGGTGGGAAAATCAAAATTTAAATCTGTGAGTTGAGAGGGCTGAAACAGAGATCAATTGTAGCTTTCTGGGCTGGTGTCGACTGCAACCACGCAAAAATCGAATGGAGGTGGTCGTGTTTTGACCCTAGACTGGAGTCCAGTTTCTGGGAACGGGCCGTGGTGGAGTCCAGATGGTTGGAGGCCTGAGACCTCGAAATTGAGCTCAGAAACATGTTCTTATGGATCCTGCGATGCTACTGAGTGAAGAAATTGAAGAAAACGATGAGTATTGCTACACTTCCAGTGATGAACAGTGGACGGTTGTTCGTCGGAAAAGCGAGTTTGGAGTCGTGGTTGTGGAGGTAAGCTCTTGTGAAATTGAGTTCACAATCATCGTGAGGGTGAGTCTACGGTGCTTCCTAACTAACCAATTGAAGGAAACAGTGACTGTGTGATGAATGAGAACTACGAACCCGATTAGGACCCGTATTCGATTGAGCTAGTTTTAGGCCATGTCGACGTGAATGAGTAAAACAGAACTTAAATTAGGTCCATTTCGATGCTATCTGAGAGTTTAATTGAAGGAATTTAGTGGATATTTGCAGGGATTGAAACGGGTCCAGTCGCGGGTCGCACACCCGTTTTACAGTGGAATCGGGTGTGGAAGGTGACCGTTGGAGTTACTGTAGCTGGCGCGTGGGTGTCACGCGCAGCCGCTTGCGGCGGCGCGTGACGGCGCGTGGGACGTTTTCTCAAGGTGAGTTCAAAACGACTTTCGTCCTACTCAATGTAACGAACTTTTTAGCGTTGGTTTCGGAATTTTCTGACACTGTCTCGATGTTATTCCGAGGGTCCGAAGGTATGGGTTACATTTTTAATTAACGATTGATTTCCGGAAAATTATGGGGAATTAGTATGATGTTATTTGAGACCTTAATGACCCGGGAATGTGTTTTCGGACAGGATTTGGAATTTCTGGAAATATCGGAAATTACGGGCATGCGTGCGGCGCAAAACCGAGCCTTAAGGATGGTGTGTGAGTGGACGTTGCTTTCAAAATTTAATGCATGCATAAATTATTCCTATGATTTTATGATTATGATTATAAGGTGTGATTGATTTTGATTTCCGTATTTATACGTATTCGAGACTATGGTCACTCGTGTGCTTAATGATGGTTTAATGAAATTACACGTATTTCGAGACTATGGTCACTCGTGTGCTTAATGATGGTTTAATGAAAGAAATTATATGAAATGGGTGTAAAATGATTTAAGAAGGTTGTTTATGATTTGCGAGTGTGATTTACGGTTTTAACACGTTTTTCGAGAATGTTCCGGATTTGCACGTTTTACGTGATTTCGAGTTATTGTGATTTGGTCACTGTTGATGTTGAATCTGGGAATTGAAATGAGACTTGTGATTTTGAGGATTTTAAAAATGGGTTTTGAGTATTATTTCGATCGGATCGTGATTTTGGTGATTATGATTGTCAGTTTGATGTGTTGAAAATGAGATTTGAGAAAGGGGTGATTTCTAAGAATAAAAATGGATTTGAAAAGGGTGATTTCGGGCTTGATGCTCGGGGCATAAAAGTAACTTTGATTTACAGGGTTTCGGTTTTCGGAAATAATAAAGTGGATTCTTGGTTTGGGTTCGGGATGATGCTTCCGGATGCCGTCTTACGGAATCATTATCGCGAATTCAAATTCGGGAATGAAAAAGTGATTTAATAAAGTGATTTGGTATGATTGTACATGCCCCGTGTTTAATGATAATTTGATTATGTTTGTGAAGTATGATTTGGAGAATTGAATGTGGAAATTCGGACCATGCGTCCTGTTGTGAAAAATGTGATTTTGGGTTGGATCCCACGTTGTCGTGATTGATAAACTGTTTTGGGGTTTAACGACCCGTTGAAAATTGCTTGGGGTTTAAAGACCCGTTGTTGTGTTTGAAAACTGTTTTGGGTTTAAAAACCCGGTGCTATTACTGGAGCACGTTTTGAGTTTAAAGACTCGGTTAATTGATGACGGGGGAGGGCCCTTAATGAGTTTAAAGACTCGTGAGTTTAAAGACTCGGTTACTGTAATACCCCCGAGGCTTATTGATTATGTTCTGAGTTTAAAGACTCGTTGATATCCCGGGAAGGCCTGTTTATGCGCATGGTTTTGAGTTTAGAGACTCGGGCGCACTTGTTATCCAGCAAAATGATTGACTTACGATTTATTGATGATTTCTGATGTTTCGGTTGAGTTGAGCATTGGCCCGGTGTGTGGTTGATGGTTTTGGATCGTGTTGTGCATTTGGTTGATTTGTGGTTTTGGGCTGAGGCCCCGGTGTCTATGATTGCGGGCTAAGACCCGATGGTTGAGAAAGGTAAAAATGATTTTGAGATTCATACGAGTTTTCCTTATGTTGGAATTTGATACACAGTTTTTCTTATGTGGAAAATGTTAACTGATTGCGAAATGACTTTTGTATGCATGCATTGGTTTTTACGCGGAGGGTAAAAACGTTGTTGTAACTGTTTTGCCTAAACTGATTTATTTTTGTCCACTCACACCCTTTTGGTTTTTTTTATTGACCCCTCCAGGTCGTGGTGCGTTGTTCGAGGCTGTACGAGGGGCGGAGGCATGAGTAAGTACGTGTGGCTATCCCTGGTTTGGCAAGTACTGAGGGCGATTTGGGATTTTCAGTCATCTTGCTAGACGGGAGCAGGACCGGGCACGGTCAACGATGCCCCTTTCGGGGGCGGTCCTGTCATGACACCTGGTGGAGGGCACCACCTGAACTTCAAGAGGAGCATGAACAACCTTTAGCTTCTTTGGGGACATGATTGAACCCTTCAGCAGACTTCTCTGAGGCTCATCTGATGACTTGTGCTTACTGGATGATCCCACTGGGCTCGAAGGTCAAAACGCAATCTAGGGAGCGCTGCTTGGGGGCACGGTCTGGTTGAGCACTTTCACTAGAGGGGCGCCCAACTTGTCTTGGCATGTGCACACTGATTGGACACCTTACTTCCTCTGCCTTCGGTGCAATGAACCAGCTTTTGATCAAGTCCTCTGGAGGATGCCCGCCAGCCATGCGCCTGTGAGGACTAAGTAACCAGCTCATCTCACGAAACTGCGGAGGTACCATGAGGACTCTGTCAACCCTTCCTGGTGTCAGCATGGAACTTGGTGATGGTGTACAAGTTTGATGGGCCACGATAGCGCGAAGCAATGTTCAGACACCAGGCGCAGTTATGAGCCCACTCGCCTCCAACTTCAATGCACGAAGTTCAGTATAACTCGTCATCAAATAATGTGCCCACGAAAAGCTTGACCTTTGGGACCACGTGTGAACTCCGCTTGCCGAGGATCGGCTTGTGCTCCACCAAGTAGCAATGCTAGAACTCATCTTCAGTGAGTTCCAAGTTGAAGAGCTTGTTTAGCTTCTCAAAGCACATGATGTGGCAGTAGGCATCGACATGCAATTAGGAAGGTCAACACCCGATCTGGCAGATGATCTTGGTGAAGAGCTTCGAGAACGGAAACTTGAAACCTTAGTTGAAGATCAGAGGGTGAAATTGGATCCACTGGAGAAGCTTCGCATTCTTGCTTCTGGAAACAGCTCCCTCAGAGTCTTTGAAGCTGCACACGCGTTGCCAAGCACAACAACCACACCTTCAGGGAAAGCATCTTCAGGAGACTCTTCCACTTTTCAAACTTATCAAGGTTGAGTAGCTCAATCTGTTCCCAGACGAAGGGACGCTCGCTACGCGAGCTTCCCCCGTTCCCACAAGTACAGCTTCCCCGACTTCACTACTTGCTTCTTGCTTGACATCCCAAGAAGAGTCGCTGCGGGAATGGGAGACTCTGAAATTGCTGTGATCAAGAGCTCCGAACCTTCAGAACGTCCAAAAGGAGCACATCTGAAAAGGGGAACAAAATCGGTTAGTTTCCAAAAAAAATATATATATATACCTATTGCCTATAACAAAATAGATAAATATGTATTTTATACTTAATACGTATCTACTTACATATATACTCATATATTACAAAAAAAGTAAATATATACTTTATATTTTAGTATATATTTACTTACATATATGTATGTAGGTAAGAAACGGTAAATATGTATTTTATTAATTAATACATACTTACATATTTTAAACAAAAAAAAAGCTGCAAAAAAAATAATAAAAAAACTGTTAAAAAAAACAAAAGGCTGCAAAGAGGGAGATGGATGAGACCTGCATATCCCATCCTTGCGTCACACCAGGAGTAGTCGACGGCCTGCGCTCACCGTCCCATCGTTGTCCGCCTGCCAGCCGAAAACCCCCTACAGTTCGGACCCACTTATCCCGTCCTGCACAACATTCATCGCTAGCCCACCCATCGCAAGCAGCAACACATCTCGCTGACGTCACCCGACATCAACCCACCTGTTGCCAGCCAACAAAGTCCCCTTTCTGCTGACGTGGGCTATAGTACTCTCCCCACTTGCCAATCAGATGAACTGCCGTGTAGGCTCTCTGTTGTTCCCTGCTGCAATATTTTCCACAGCGAACGAGAAGACTGCTGCTTCCATTTTTTTTTTCTTTTCTCAATTCGACACATCCTTGCATGCCACTTTTTTTTCCTTTATTCCTCCAGTCAAAATTAATGCTTGTGGTGGACCTGTAAGAATTAAAGGAAACAGAGACAAAAAAAAGGGGTGGATAGAAGTGAGTTAATCACCCCCCGCAAGAGATAGCCGAATCCTTCCATTGTTGAATTTGAAGATGACACGACCTTTACCAACAGTCAGCCTCAATTAGGGTTTGTATTGCTTTATGCAAAATAAGGACTACATGCCCTCATTTAAATATAAAAAATTAAGCAAATCCTAATTGTTAATCGGATCTGTAAAGTCAAATCAAAGTAGGATAACAAGCCTAATGAATTCCTTTTGGGATAAGGTCGAGGTGAATCTCAAGCTACATCCAAGAAAGAGGAATCCTACTACCACATAAAAATATTAAGACGTAGTTTATTAGAACACAGGAAAATTACATCTCTTAGGATTCCTCGAATTCCTAAGCGATGTGGGAGAATTTTTGGAACCATAAAAATATCGACACGTTACAATCTCCGCATTAATTTAATATATTTACTAGTTAAATATATTAAATGACCAGATCAATACAGTCAATAAATAACTTCCTTGCGAAGTATTTATTTATTAATAAATAAGTGATTAGACTTGGTATGATCACTTATTTAACACTTTCTCTTTCAACAAATCAGACGCTCTGACAAATCAGACGCTCTGGTGACTCTCAAGACTTCACTATAAATAGAAGACCGCATCTCACTTCTAATGGTAATAAAAAACTTCTACAAACACTCTGCCAGTTTATTCTCTCAGAAAAATAACTTAAGCATCGGAGCGTTTACGGTTGAACCATCCTCCCCCCCCCCCCGGCGGGGGATTCAACCTTAACCCCGTTTGATTTTCGTTATTGTGTGTAGGGATCGAGAAGGATTTTTACGAGACTTGACGATTTGTACATCAACAGCAACCAAAGCAATTGAATTTGAGCAACCCTTGAAAACTATTGGGGACTACCTTGTGAGATCTTTGTGCCTAATTAATATTCTTTCGGAGCGATATACTTGTTTCTACTCTTAAACACTCTTCTCTTTTGTTCAATTTTCATGAGCTCATCATGTTTTGTCATAAAAGTTGCATGAACCTCACTTTATATATGCTCTTGATTCGATGTGTGATTGTTTGTAAGAGATGATATAGGCAATGGGTGTCTAACCTTCTAAAAGCATTATTCTACCCAATTGCATGCTCCCTAAGCCTCATTGAATCCAAACACTTAGCCATTTCTTTGATCGCCTGAATTACAACCTACCCAAGTTTTCAGTCCCTCATTAAGGCCATACCTTATAGTCTGAGCTTGTGTTGAGGTTGCAACAATTGTGATTCATTGTGAGAAATGAACAATTGTGGAATAGCATGTGCTGCCCTAGTCCATGTAGTTGGCATGTGTCAAAGGCTCAAATTGTGAGATGTGTTAGAAGTTTGAGGGAGTTATTGCACGATCTAGGTTCAACTCAAGAAAAGAAAAGAAAGAAAAAATGTGTAAATTGTTCATCATGAACCCAAAGTTGTTCAAATGAAAAGAAATAGAAAAGAACAAAGAAGGGAAAAAAAGTATATGAAATAAAAAACAATAGAAGTGTTTGAGTGAGCCATGTACCTCAAAGAAAGGCACAAATGTCGTATGACCTCTCTCGGCTGCTCGATAGCAGGCGCATCGTGACCTCTCCGAACCTTGGAGGCAAGCATTATCTATAAGGTGCTCTCCGGGGAAACATATTCACAACGGAAAGCCCTCTCATAAAATTTGAGTCTTTAAACTCAAAATCATAATCAACATTTTGAAAACAGTGGAAACAATTTCATAACTGTTGTAACTCAACTCAAAACAGTTATTTCTCATAAATCATCTCAACAGACTCCACGTCCAGAATATAGTTTCATCAAATCTGTTTCCACAAAACCATCATTGAAAACAATGTCTATCAACATTTCATAAATCCAGGATTCCTCGAATCCTATAAAATCCACAATTGTGTCTCATGCCCGAAATATCTTTAATAAATCTCATAACTGGGTCAAAGCTCGATATATTTCATGTTTGACTATACTCTAAGTCAAACCATAAATCAACTTGGTCATACGACCAAAAGATATTTCTCAATTCGAAAACCATTTCATTGTTCAATATAATTTTCCAAATCCCAATAATCAAAGGGGATTTCCAATTGGGACTCATGCCCAAATCTCGATTTCACGCATCTCCGTGAAATCTTTCAAAACCGTAAATCAAATCCTCGTTTTCACGCCTCTCCATGAAATTATCAAATCGTATAATCACATGCACATAGTATACTTGGCCTAAGACCAAATATCATATAAAACATAAATCTCGAACTACGTGTAATATCGTAAAAAATGCAATATAAAACATATTTAAATCATATGCACTCAAGGCATCTCAAATCATGTTCATAAGACATATAAAATAGTTATGAATGCATCATATTTCATAAAACAAAGTCCACACATAGACTCACAGGACCCGTCCTAAATCCCCATGGGATTAACGCGGGACATGCTTACTCCCGTCTGACACGAAGTGTCAGACAAGGGATAATTCCAACCTTAGCCCAAATAGGGCTTCTAGAGTGCGCTAGGATCGAAGGAGGAGTGTGATGTCTCGGTCTCCGCTACAGACCGGATCCGCGATCAACCTGAAGGACATTAAAACCATTTAAAAGATGTGAGTGGACAAAACCAAATAATTTATTAAAAACATTTCACAAAAAGATGTTTATTCTCTTCACTAAAAAGCATGTATGCATTCGAAAACTAGTTATCAAACCATTAGGGCCTTAGCCCAAAACCGTGAATCAAACCATATGGGAACTCAGCCCAAAATCAAATCCGTAGGGACTCAGCCTAAATTCGATACATGTGGGTCTCAGCCCAAAACCAATATACGTGGGTCTCAGCCCAAAATCGATCCTCGGCATCCCTGATGCCTGACATCCGAGATGTCACAACCAATTCCACTTTCACGATTCCAAGCTATGCGTGCTACCCGGGGTCTCAATACCAAGTCTCCTCAGGGTCCACCTGTCAGAACCCGACCCTCCTCTGTCAGATCCCGACTCATCTAGCACGATATTGTCCGCTTTGGGCCTCCTTGCCCTTGCCCTCACGGTTTTGTTTTTGGGAGCTCACAGTACAACTTCCCAGGGGGGTCACCCATCATGGAATTGTACCAGCCTCAACTCGCTTAACGTTGGAGTTCCAACCGAACCCAAAGCCTATGAGCTCCCAAAAGGACTCGTTTAGATCAGAGTTGCGCAACGACCCACTTTATCTAACACCATATTGTCCCCTCTAGACTCACTGGCCAAACCAGCCCACCCCATAGGGTTTTGTTCCTGAGAGCTCACAGTGCAACATCCCAGTGGGTCACCCATCATGGGATTGCACTAGTCTCTCCACTCGCTTAACTTTGGAGTTCCCCTGGAATCCAAAATTGGTGAGCTCCCATAAGGCCTCGCGCTAGATAGGTGTGTGCCTACACCTTTAAGGCACACTACCAATCCCTTCCCAGACCATTCCCCCCTCGTAGGAATGTGGGATCGTTCATCGTTCGCTCCAAGACACCCAAGGCAATGACCCGCAGATCAATGACCCTCCTTGGGGGGGGGGGGGGGGGGGGGGAGGTTTTAACCTCTGACAATCTTGCTCCTGAGTAACTATTCGGACCAGTCGCTCCGTGCAATGACCCCTCGCAGGCAATGCCCCGTGACTACACCAGGATACTACGAGACGTCTAGAGGAGACAACCCGCCACTCTAGGATACTACGAGACGTCTGGAGGGCATCGTTCCTGATGATGGTATACAGAAAACCATTTTACAAATCATCTCAAAACTGTTCAAAGGGATACATCCGGGTTTTCCATAAACCATCGTAAATCCAAATCCATTTGGGGTCCCTGACCCGAAATCACATTTATAAGTCAGATTTGGGCCTCCAGCCCGATATCATAACCAACTAGGCCTCAAGCTTGAATTCGTAAACCAACGGGGCCCCCAGCCCGATCATATAACTCAAATAGGCCTCTAGTATGATTTCTCATTAAATCAACTGGACTCCAAGTCCTATAGTTTCCAAATCAAATGGGTCATATGCCCAAAAGATATTTCCAAAACCCCACGTATCCTTGTGAAATCCTCAAAATCGTAAACCAATTCCTCGGTTTCACGCCTCTCAGTGAAACCATCGAAATCACATACAAACCGTATAAAACATATGCACGTAGTACACTTGATCGAAGCTCAAACATCATATAAAACATAAATCTCCAACTATGTGCACTAGAGCATTTTCCTCCGAAAATGCCCTATAAATCATATTGAAATCACATGCACTCATGGCATCTCAAAAAAAGTTCATTAAAGCATATAAAAAAGTTATGCATGCATCAATTTAGAAATCAAGGTCCACTCACAGACCGTCCAAGCTACGCCTCGATACATGCGTCATAAGCCTTCCCGGCCCAATCACCATCTCTGGGGTTCCCAAACCTGTTCAAATCATACTAGAAGGTTACTAACTACTTTAATAACCTGACATGAAAGCCCCGTAATTTTTCGGGTTTTTTAGCATATTTTAAACTCGATCCTAAACCTTCGGACATCATGAACTATATCGAAACAATGTCCGATCGACTCAAAATTTGTCCCAAAATTTTCGTTACAACGAAAGGGTGATTTCGTGTGTTGAACACTTCCCTAAATTCTTCCCCACGCGCCTCCACGCGCTGTCCAAAGGCCCTACGCATGAAGCCCACGCGCCTGGAACAGGTTGTCTTCAACTTTCAGTAACTCGATCCGTGAGACTTACGAGTCGACGTGTGGTTACTCGAGAGTGAGTTGGAGCTTTGGAAGCTCCGGTGACAGTGTATACTGACGAATATGGTAGTTATGGCAGACGTGTATGATTACACGAGAGTACCCCCTACTTGGGACATGATTGGATTTCCATAGCTTAGTTGTGGAATTGGATCGGTTGGAATTTCGAGGACGAAATTCATTAAGGAGGGAAGTTTGTAACGACCCGTCCCTGATTTGAGGGATTAATTAAGACTAATTATGAATTAGTGAGGCTAATCAGAGATTAGCCGAGGATTAACGAACCCTGGGCCCTAAGAGTGGTGGATTGTAAGACCCGTGTCCTAAAAGGAACGGTGAACGATCCCACATTCATGCGAGGGGGGAATGGTCTGGGAAGGGAATGGTGTCAGGACCCACCCCGGTTTCACCCCGAAACCCGAGGTAAATCCCGCTCCCGTCTGACTCCCCGATACAAAACTCAAGTAAAACTCACTCTAACCCAGTCAGACGCAGGAGTAATTACAAAATATCCCAACCTTATCGTTTACAGAGCATAGCACTAAATTACAAGGAAAATAAAAACTGATAAAGTACACGCACACAGAAGCCTTTAAACTCTTCTAGGATCCCTCACGTCACTTCTATGCCTCGGACACTGCCTCGACGTCAAGACCCCGCGCTAGCTCCACAACCTGGAGGGCAATTTAAAACAAAAGTGTGAGTGGACCAGAAAGTACAAAAAGTTCAAAACCATTTTTACACGAAAACCGAGTTTAACCCTCCGTTTTGAAACCACATGCATAACCAACAGTTATGAACACAGTTATAAAATAATCATTATAAAACATCATAAGAAACAGAAATACTATAAAATATCATAAGAAACCATAGCATGAGTATCAGAAACCGTATCAAATCCTCATTTCCCGATCGAACCTGCTGGACCTCTCCGAGTCTTTAAACTCCCGAGTCTTTAAACTCAATCCAGGCCTTAATCATATCCGAGTCTTTAAACTCCCGAGTCTTTAAACTCAATCCAGGTCTTTAAACCCAATCCGGCCGGTCCCCCGTCACATATATCCGGGTCTTTAAACCCAATAACCAGATCCAGCAAATCCAATCCCAAAACTATTTTAAAACCATTTTCCAAATCCTCATCCAAACCCGAATCCGAAATCACTGGTCCGAAGCCCTTCCGGCGTTCAGAACCGTCATTCCGAACCCAAATCCGGAAAATATCCATTTTCATACCAAAACCACATGTAATCACAAATCATATTTCATAACCCATTTATCATTATCAGGGAAACCTTTATAGGTGGAAATCCCCAAATGTGGCATCAAAATCCGAAAACCAGCATTTTCTCGAAAAACGTGTAAAATCCCGAAAACGTCTCGAAAAACGTGCAAACATCTCAATTACGTACAATCACGTAAAACCATCATAACATATACAATAAACATAGTGTCTTAAGTAAAACCATCAAAAACGTATATAAAAACAGTTATGCACGATCGAGTTTAAGAAAAGGGTCCACTCACAGTACTGAGCCCTACTCGCGTCCCGAACGTCCAGCCCGTTCCTCGGCTTCCTCGGGAAATCCCGATCCTGTCAAACACCGTCAAATTATGTCACTAATACGTCTACGACACAACTACCTAATTTCCTTAAAATTCACCAAACCAAAGACTTAAAACCCGGGACCCTAAACATTCACCCTCGCGGAACTACACTCAAACGACTTCCGATTGACTCGAAACCAACTCCATTGAACTCACCACAACTCCTAGACCAAAAGTCCTGTTGATCGCTTCTCCATACGCCGCCGCACGCGCCCCCACGCGCCGCCCAAAGTGGCTGCGCGTGGCCCTCACGCGCCTGCTACAGTGCACCGTCAACCTTGAGCAGACCCGGTTCGCACCAGTGGTCTGGACCCTGAACCGGCGAGAGCGGTTCTCCTCATTCCGTCCACCAAAATGACTCCTCTCTTCACCAACAGCATCGTCCCATCCTAGGCTACCCCTTCCCGTAGGTCACTCACCTCGACTCACCCTAAAACTCGTCGACTCAACCTTGAACAAAAACCCGTCCACTGCCCTGTTTCCTACTCCGGCCACCCAGGTCACCTCCCTTCACGGTGGCAACACCAGATGGTTCCTAGGACCCTTCTAAACCTAACTCAACTCACCTGGACCGTCGACTCTATTCCAATCTTCACGACATTCAATTGAAAGTCACGACCAAAACAGAGTACATCCAGACCTGCCGTCGTGCCAACCTCCACCGTGCTCCTCCCGTCACGACAGCTCAACCAAATTACTCCTAGGACTCAACTAAAACCCTTAGACCACTCTAGACTCCTCGATTCAACCTCCCAAACCACGACTTCCACGTTGAAACTTAACGGGAAAACAGAGTATCGACATGGGAATGAGAGAATTACCTGCCTCCAGTCGCCGTCGTGAGCTCCGCTGGTAGTGGTTGACTCCTCGCAACCCGCACGACACCACCACGGACTCAGTTGCCCCGTACACGGCTGCCACCGCCACAATTCTCACAAATTCCTTGGTTTCCTTCCTGTTTCCCCCTGATTTTCCCGCAGCTCTCGACACCCTCACACACAGCCACCACACCGTCAACCTCTCTCACTGCTTCCCTCTCACTCTCTGATCACCCTCACACACTCACAATTCGTCAGCACACACACCACCACCCTCAATTTCCTTCACGATCTCCCTCTGTTTTCTGAACCAGCACCACACACATACACGGGTGCACCCCAATTATTTGGGCCGTGCACACACTCGAACTCACCAGAAGCCACTCCACCTTTAGCACGTGTCACCAAACCTCCTCACTCTCTCACCAAATGGCTCCATCCCAGCCGTCCCTTTCCTTCTTTCTGCACAAATCCCAATGTGCAGAAAGACCAAATTACCCTTCTTTTTAACTTATATTTACGATTTAACCAAAACTTCCTAGACCCGTAACTCTCGCCTCGTAAGTCCGATGAATACGTGCCGCCTGTCATCGAACTCAGGACGACGGAATCTATCTAACCATCCTAGGTCAACCTACCAAAACTCGATTATTCGAAAGGTCAACTTTTCCCCCTAATTTACCCAAATTACGGTTATGCCCTCGACCTTCCGAACATCACAACTTCCTCCTCGGATGTCGGAATCAGGCGTGCCACTTACCTATGGATTCGTGACGTCCTAAACTACGTCCTAGTCACCGATCAACACTCAAATCGACCTCCCAACTAAAATTCAACTATTTGCCCGAACCAGGGGCAAAATCGTCATTCTACGCTCATGGACCCATCGAGACCACCTACCCACTGCTTAACCTCAATAATCACACCTTAAACACTATCTTAATCCCGGCTCTCGGGACGGGTTGTTACAAATGGTGGTGTGCCTTAAAGGTGTAGGCACAAACCTATCTAGCACGAGGCCTTTTGGGAGCTCAGTGGCTTTGGGTTAGGTTGGAAATCCAAAGTTAAGCGAGTTGAGGTTGGTGCAATTCCATGATGGGTGACCCCCTAGGAAGTTGCACCGTGAGCTCCCGAAAAAAAAAATCGTGAGGGAAAGGCAAGGAGGTACAAAGCGGACAATATCATGCTAGAATCGGGTCCTGACCGAGGAGGGTCGAGTCCTGACATAGACCGTCCATGCTGTACACTCCGAAACTGGCACCGTAAGCCACTATGGGGCTAATTCATACTCTCTGGGACGTCCGGACCTGTTCAAATCGTACTCGAAGGTTACTACCAACCTATACAAGTCCTAATCATAAACCCTCAAAAATCCCAGAACGATCAACATGTCCTAAACATGCTTCCTGAGGCTAAAAACCTCTCAATAACCTATGAAACGATCTCCAATTGACCTGAAACCACCACCATTGGATCCAGATCGTCAAAAAATTTAACACAAGACCAGTTTCACCTCAAAATTCATGCCCATGTGCCCTCAGACACGAGTTAAAATTCACACGCGCTGGTCAACGACGGTCAACACTGACGTCATCTGATGACGCCAACCTGATAGGTCTGACATTTGTAAAGTTTGACAACCTGCCATGTGGCACTCCCTAGCTGGTGCCACATGTCACTAACATATCAGCTCTGACAACCTGGCACACTGCCACGTGGTACCACCGCACTGGTCCACATGGTGTGACAATGCTGACGTGGACCTGACACGTCAGCTGCCCCAACATCTGACACCCTCTGACATGTTGCCAAGTGGAACCACCCTACTAGTCCACGTGGTCTGACATGTTTGATGTGGCACTGTCATGTCACTACTGACTAGACCTGATTGCCTACCATATGTCACCCTCTAGTTGGCCACGTGGCCTGACAGGTCTGACAGATGATGACGTGGATTGCCATGCCATCATCGTCTTTTTTCAGACGGGTCGACCCGTTTGACTGTAATAGGTTGATTTGACCCACGACCTCGACCCGACTGTATCTTAGCCATTCGACAACCATTTTCCCCCATTTTTCTTCCTACATACTCGCCTTTAACCCAGAAATCGATCTATGGCCTCAAAATCAAGAGAAAAGCCCTAGAAATTACCGGTCGAATCTAACCATGCACGGCCAATTTTCCAACCTCCTTCTAGGGCGGTTCCGCTGTCCTCAACCCCTGTTTTGGATCCTCAGACACTCGTACGGATCCACAAACACCAACAAAGCTTCAAAACCTCTCCCAAACGTCCAAAAATTGAAATTCTAGAATCAACATAAATGGGTTTACGGGTTTACCTTGGTTTCTGGGTTTCTAGCCACCACTGTGGCTCATCCGTCCCTCTGCCGTCTCTGTCTATCTCTCAGCCTCACTCTCAGCCTTCCTCAAGCAGCCAAGTTGCTAGTTCGTTTGAAAGAAAATGGGATGGGAATGGGTGTCGTTTTTTTGAAATGAAAAGAGAGAAAAGGGTGAAATGCATGTATGTAAAATGGAAAGCAATGGATGAGTGACACTTGTCACTCATCTTTTTGGCCTGACCACAAATATCTGGCCCATAAGAAATAAAAGCCAATATGCCTCGTAAATTGTACAATCGTACCACGATTCATTCCAGACCCGTAACTTTCCCGTACGATATTTGATTTTGATGTGCCGCCTGTCTACGGACTCGTATCATCGGGACAAGTCCTTACAATCTTCCCCCTTAAGGAATTTCATCCTCGAAATTCACACTCACCGAATCTAGTGTGGAAATCCAATACTGCCTCCATTCTGAGGTACATGTCCAACATCTATCCATAGTGTTCAACCATGACCCAACATCACTTGACGTAAACTACAATCCAACAGTCAATGCTGAAACTCAACTCATCCTCCATGATCGTATCCAAGAGTGACATGTTGTCACTAGCAACCTCCAATGCTCAATCTCAAGTCTCAAACAAGACACCGACGCTCGTCGATCTCACCTGTCACCTACGCAGGTGTGTTCAGAATCCAGACTGACAATTCAATCTCACCGTCCAACTCGGCTGACAATCCAGGTCGACAATCCTGCTGTACCAAGTTGACATGATACCAAGCCGACATCCTATTCAGCATCCAATCTGTCGATCATGCTCAATACTCATTCTCTGATACTATACTGACAATCCTTCTTAGTATTCAATTGGAAAATACTTCTCCTATTGAGCATCATAAGTCCTCTGTCTCACCAGTCAGTTTCCCAACGTCCAGCATACTCGCGATGCACCGTCATGTCCAGCTGATAACTCACAGCTCCACTGTGGCTACTCAAGTCATTATCGACACACTCGACTCGCTTTCGAGTCCCAACACCATACCTCGTATCATCAAGAGACCTTCTTTGTGATCCTCACTCTTCTCGAGTCTTAAACTGTCATCTTAGTCATCCTCTTGATACACAAACCAACATCTTGCTCATCCTCTTGATACGCTCAGGATGTATCTGGACCCCATCAAATACTTGCTCTAGTTGGGATAATCACACATATAAATACTAGGGTTCCTTTGGCCTACATGGCCTTGAGCTCCATGCTCATAAAATCACTGGACCCTCTCAATCCACTCTGCACTAGCGCACATTATTCGATGTCCAGTCCTTATTCTCAATGTATAATCATATCACACCTAGTCTGATTACCATACCATGTCCATCTTGGACTCAATATAATGATCGTACCACATCAATCAGATGATCAACACTCAGCAATCCCGCTATCCAACATGCACTACTCACAGGTGCATACAACTCACAACCACATCGGTCCTACCCATAGGCCTGTTCAATGACTGCACTCACGCAACGTCCGAACTCCATCTAGGGACTACACTTGCTCCAACCGGACACGTACCAGTTTTGACCCTGTCGGTAGTCCACCTCGACCACCATCTTGATGATGCGAACGGTCAGATCCTAAAACCATGCTCTAAATTGCTGATTCAGCCTATGTGTCTCACTTGAACACTGTCTAGCAACATTCCATGGTCATCTACCACCATCACAATCTTTCTATCTGGAGCAATAACGAGCATGCAATCATCCTACTCGAGGCATCGAATATTCATCTTTTCCTGAATGATATTCAACGTATCCTCAACATCTGTCAACTAGCACCAGCTGTCTCCTCTACCTCGAGTTCCATTCCGAGGGAATACCAACACATAAGGAGATAACCTCCACCCGGAAATCACTAACACTCATCCAGTCCGAGTGAATCTCATCTCAACTATCGTGGTTGGGCGACACCAATCCAATACAATCTCTATCCTCTCGATCCATAATCCAAAGTGGTCTTCAACATCTCGATCCTCAGTGGGCATATACTAGCTCTCTCGGCCAACATAATATGGCCCATACCACCAACACGGTTCCATATAATCCTGATGCTTACTTGGCACGTCCAGTGACACTAAGCACCACCTGCTCTTCAAGTCATTCACATTTGGCTCATAGCCCTAGGTGTCAAGTTCTTACACCCTCTTTGAACCTAAGAAAAGGTGCAACCATGTTGAAAGCATAGAAGTAAAAATGAGAAGTCTCCTTCCCCAACCAATAATATATGCGGATAGCTTCGGTTGTGATCCTCATAGCTAACTCTCGAAGTTCCATCGAATTCCGACAAGGAACATTGGTTTCTCATTAGTGACAAAGTCAACTGAATCCCAATTCCAATGAATCCCGTAATTGAGCTTTCAAAGCTCTCAACCCTGTCGTATTGTCTTAGACTCCAAGCCGTAACACACTTGATAATCAGCCACAGGTCATAGGAACCAATCTGTCATTTCCTCCCATAATTAGGTGGCTCCAGCAAGGTACCATTCAGAGTACTATCTCATACGTCCCAACTCTATGGGATCAACTCTTGTGCACACAACACTCGGGAAATCTGCTGAAAAATAACTAGGGTAACCGGTATCACTCTAGGCATACCCCGTACCTCTAGTAATCCAATTCAACAAGGTGGATACTGTGATCTCACTAGGCCACTCGGGCCCCTCTCTGTCCCTCTCAGCGATCACTGAAACTCACATGTTAGCCACTCCAAGTCTTGGAGCTCGAGGCAACCCTCGTCTAAGCTCCCCAGGTAATCACATCCCCTTTGAGATAGCATAATGTCTCAACACAATTTCCATCATTCTCATCATCTCCTATAATTGTGTCCATCATCGACTCCTGTGTGTGACGATCTCACATCCCTCTGCCTCAAATGCAGGAATCTCACCTCTCGGCACCCAATATGACTAAAGAATCCTCATCGTCTCAGTCTTCACTCAAACATGGGCATATCGAGATCGATAAGACTCATCTACATCCATCGATAGCTATGTCTATCACCAACCTCGTGCAGATCCAAGAAACACTCCACCATCAGGACTCCGCAATCAGAATCCCTGCATGAGTGCAGAAAACTCACCGCTTGTTCGAACCACTTAAAAGAATATAAGCCATTCATTAGTCATCTCATGATCCAATCCACAAGTACCACTCTTCTGGTAACTTGTCCAAATAGTCTCAACTCAGGTCATCCACCAACTTGGCTGCTCACTACAGCAAATCTATCCTAACCAATCATCGGTCGCGACTCTGAAAGTCGTTATATTTGGTAACTGGTATCCAACAACCAGTAATTACCATCTGAGGATCTCAATCACTCATAACTCTACGCCTCTCGGCCGCTGGGCCCACAAGAAACGAATTAATAATTTTTTTTCGAAATTTTTTATTTTTATTTTTTCATAAAATTAAATAAAAAAGAAAAAAAAAGATTTATTTTTATTTTTATTTTTGTTTTGTTTTGTTTTTTACTTGTTAAAAATCTCCTTTCCAAATATATTTCTAAATTTTTAAATGAAAGTCTGATAAGTTGTTAATTGTGCATGTTTTAATTATGATTTAATGCCCTTTTACTTAGCTTTTGTTTGATTATGTCATAAAATAGGAGAAAATAATTCATCTTGTGAGCCATGTGCAGATTAGTAGTGTGGATCAAACTTAAGCTAAAACGAAGGGAAAAGGCCCAAGTTGAGGCACAAGGGCCAAAATTTCAACCCCAAGGGCCAAAATTTCAGCACCTTTGGGCCAAATTCCGGCACACCGAGGTGCAGGTTCAAGCACATGTTCCAGTGCCAAATTCCAGCACCTTTAGGACACATTAAGGCCGAGTTCCAGCCCCAAAGGCCCAGCCCGCAAGGTCCAGAACCAGCCCCAAATCTAGCCCGCAAGCTCCAAGTTTCAGTCACAAATTCTAGCTATAAACTCCAAGTTTCAGTCTAGCCCGTGCACTTGTCCACTCTCCATGCAGCTGACTTCCATTCTTGTACCCTAGTTTCCTAATTGGGTTTGAACTCAAAAAGGCATAGAAGTGTGGTTTGATCTTAAGGTTTAGGAACATAATTTCGGCCCTATCTTTTAGGGATTTTGGGAGCCATTATAGGGAAGCACGGCTAGGGTTAGCAAGGGGAGTTCCTCTCCTATTTAAACCCCACTTCTTGGCAAATTTCTGGAGTTCTTTTCCTTCTCATAAGAGAGTCGAAGCCTTACCCAAAAGCAGCCACAAAACCTCCCGTTTCAAGCCCCAAACACTCTTCATCTCTATCCCAAAACCTCAAAGTTTACAGCCCTTAATCCTCTCGGTTTGCTATTTTATTTTTGGATTCTTGCACTTATTTCTTTGTACGCTTTATACTCTTACATTAGTCCTTGTAATTTCAATTTGATAGGACTTATATCTTTATGTTTTCATATTCATACTCCTTGCTTTCTTACGATTATTCATTCTTATGTTGAGTTCTTTTATGTTTATGTTCATGTAATAGTTTCTTTTTGTTTCTTGGATTAGGACTAAAATCCTTATACAATATGGAGAATAAATGTGAAAGTAACTTGAAATTATTCTAAAAATAAATATGAGAATTGGTTGTATACCTGAAATGACTTTCTCATGTGATTTTTGAGGTATTGGATTTATTGGAATTTGTACAGATTCTACGGATTTTTTATGATATTACGGAAACTTCAACCTTGCACGTTTTGCGAGGAAATTGGGTATGTTATGCTTAGGTTCATTACTGATTTTGGAATGTGGTTTTAGCGTCGATATGAGATTTTATGTTATTTTAGTAGTGTTCGATGGTTTAGAGTTTTAAATGGTTTATGAGTATTTTAACGGCTCGTTTGACTACGTTCTCTCACTTACTAAAGATTTGGGCCTAGGCTCGAGTATTGAGATTTGGTCCTGATGTCTGAACAGGATTGTGGATGTGAAACTTGTATGTGATATGATTATGTGGTTCTGGATATGTGGATGTGAATATGATTTGTGATGTATTGAGACGACCCTCCTCAAATTGTTGGCTTAAGTCCACATGTTATATCCATGGACGGCCAGTCGGACGTCGAGCTGGACTCTGTAATTCATGAGTGGTTATATGTTGTGATGCTTGGACTAGTACCCAGACGTTCAGAGTCGGGCTCTGTTTTACTTGGATCGGTGCACACCCAGACGTCTCGAGCTGGGCTCTGTTTCCCCAGGTCATATCCGGACGTCCAGAGCTAGACTCTGTTTTCCCGGGCACTCAGATGTCCATAGCAGGGCTCTGTTTTCCCAAGTGATATTGGCCTACCGGTAGTGCATATTTTATATGATGATTCAGTATACAGACATCGAGGATGGGTTGGTTAATATGATTGGTGTCTTGATATGCTAATGGATCTAGTGTGACTGGTATGGTTGTATTGGCATATTTCCTTTTATGTTGGTTCTTGATATGGTTTTACATTGAATAGGTTTATGAAATTTTTAGTCTTTCTGATTACTGCACGTATTTCAAGATTGTTTTTTATCGTTAAATTGGATGCATGCATTGTTTTATTAAATTAGGGGAAATTAGTATGTTTTGAACTATGTTTTCAAAACCTTTATTTTTGTCCACTCACATAATTTTCTTGATTTTGAAACCCTCTAGGAGCGTTGTACGGGAATCAAGGCTACTTACGGAGCAAAGTCATAAACTCGCAAGCACAAGTATCCCTTGTTTGACAAGGCTTGAGGGTACTTTTGTTATATAGGTTATTTGTCAGACGAAAGCAAGACTTGGGAATGTTATACATGGTGTTTTCTAGGTCGGGTCTTGTCAGGTCGAGGAGTCGAAATCACTCGATATGTCAAACCACATAAGCCCAAGTTGGGTCATGTCAAGTCGAGGAGTACAAATCACTTGATATGTCAAACCATGTAAGCCCAAACTCGTCACAATCCTATATGAGTCCAACTATAAGGTTACTTTATCAATTTCAAGTAAAGCTACAAGAAATCTCACTTAAATTGACTTAAAACGTATCTAAATGTCTTAGAAACGTCTTAATATAAGCTCCTTACTTTTTTGGAATGGAATATTCCTTAGATTATTTCCCTAATATATTTCGTTGGTTGACCGTTAGAACTAATGGTTGACGAACCTTGACTAATGGCATTAACCGTTGACCAACCGTCACCTGAAGTACACTGGAGACGGCAACTAGATCACTGCTGTCGATGGTGGTCAGATTCTGGATTTTTGGCCTGAATTTCCCAATTTTCGGCGAGGTCCTTATTCTTTGTTTCCAAACGGATTTCGACATATACAATGTCAAACCTACCCTACTCAACATGCACAAATTGAAAATTAGTTCTAAGGACCGATATATTACCTAATGTGATTGAAAAAAGGATGGGAAGCCTCGACCTTTGTTGAGTTCTCAATTCTCGGCAACACTCTGCCATGGTCTAAAATCCCCAAGTCCTACATACAAGGTATGAGTTTGATCTCACAAGCCAAGGGGGTTACAAAAATGTAGGTTTGGGCTTAGGATCATACTTAACGAAGATAGAGAAATTGTTGGGTAGTCTCTGTCTTGCATAGATTACCAGTTCCCAGCAAAACTTCGACCAAAGTCCAAGTATTTGAGAGCCCCAAGAAAAGATATAGTTAGATTCTTTTTTAGGAGAAGAGTAAGATGATGTAATTCCCAAGTAAAAACTCCTACCAAAATTGCCATGGAAGGGAAAATTACTGGTATCTCTGTGATTTCCAGGCACCACCTTCGCCGCCATACTTGCTCAGTATTTGATATGTAATAAGTTCATTAAACTACCCTCGCCATAGGTAAGGTAAAGGCGTCAACGGGAAGCCTCAGTGGACGTCGTCAATAGCTTTCCCTGTCACGTTCCCGCGAGAGTCGAGCTTTGTGGATAAGCCTACGATGCTCGCAAGGCTAATGCGAGCACAATGATGGTGGATATGGGATATGTTGAGGTCTAAGGCGGCTAAACGGTTCACATGCTCATCGGTGGGTCTCAGCTGAGATTACTGCCCACCATAGTTCCAGTCCTTGTGAACCATGTAAGGTTTATCTGCTGACTTCGCAATCACCAGGCGCATCCGTTGGCGGTGGTTCGAGGTCCTAAGCTAGCTAGAAGTCGTGGAGGGGGCTGAAACCTCATCTCTGTTTTTCGGTGTACTTTTGGTCATGATCTAGAGTTGGTCCTTCAAAGAGAGTTCGTAAGGGGAGGAAGAGATACATGTGGGTTACTGGTTCTAATTGTGCCTCACACAAATATGCTTAAAATAAATAAGGCTAACAAATTCCAACTTAGGGTTATGGGCTTCCATAAAGGTTTGGTTTGTAGGAGCTGGGCCTCAAAGCATTTTTGCTAACTAAATACCCTCTATGCCCATAAATAAACTCATAGGGGTATTTTGGGAATGTGAGGAAGCAAGGGCTAATTTGGTAAATTCTCAAATTTCGGTTTTGGATTTACATGAAAGGTTGTAACATTGGATTTAGGCTTCCAATTTGGGCCTGGGTTAACTTGGGCTTAAGGGATTAATTTAGGCTATTGAATCAAACATCCCAATCCCACACACCTAACAAGTAGCCCATAAGCGAAGAAATTTAGGCCCAACAACACTCGTGGGGGTAGTTTGATAATTTCACACTTCTCGTTTCTAAAATCTCGTGTGGGATGTATCAGTATGGATGATCTCCTTGATGCCCACCCCCTGATTAAGAATCGAGAGACAAAAGAAGGGCACATTGTTTCCTACAATGTCCCAATAGCATTGATAGAATAAAGTTAGAAGATCGTCCAAACCAGTAGCTTTAGTAGGAAACATGCTGAATAAAGCCACTTCTATCTCGAATCTATCAAAAGGTTTGCACAGGTTCTCGTTCTCAGAGGTACCCAAAATTGGTTGCACAGTCTCCACCACCTATTGAATATCCGTCATGCAAGTTGAACAAAATAAATACTAAAAATATCCTTCAAATGTAATAGTCACATCTGGATCAGATGTACACCACACCTGCTGTGAGTTATAAACCACTTTTAAATAATCTTGTTTCCCCCACTCATTCGCAAAATGATGGAAGAACTTTGTATTTTAGCCACCCTTCTAAACTAGGATACTCTAGACTGTTGCCTCCAAAGGAGTTATTCCTTAGCTTGTTACCCATCAAGTCCCTTATCTGGATGACGGTTAACCTCCATATCTCGATGGGATAGCTAAGAACTAGGGATCTCATCATGTTGTGCCTGCAACTGTCTAATGCACCTAGGGAAATACCCTAGGGCCGTGATGTTCCAAGATCGTAGCATACGCTCCATAGAAGCCAAATTAGGCATCACAACCACCCTTCCCTCCCTGCTGCATGCTAACCATAAGAGACCACCTTCTTACAGCCAAGGATGAAAATATCGATATCGACGGATATATCTGTCAGGACCCGTCATAAATCCCCCGGGATTAACGTGGGACGCGCCTGATCCCGCCTGACACGAAGTGTCAGACCAGGGAAAATTCCAACTCTAGCCTGCACCAGGGCTTCCAGAGCACGCCAGGATCGTAGGAGGAGGAGTGTGATCTCTCGTCTCTGCTACAGACTGCATCCGCGATCAACCCGAAGGGCATTAAAACACTAAAACTGTGAGTGGACAAAAATAATATTTTAATAAAAATATTTTCACATAAAGACATTTATGCCCTTCACTAAAAGCATATGCATGCATTCAAAAACTGTTTATCAAACGTTCACAAAACCATTTGTTAAACATTCTCAAAACCTTTCAAGGGTTCATGCCCGGTTCCCATAAACCGTCAAGGGTTCATGTCGGTCCCCATAAACCTTCATGAACCGTAAATCCATTTATGGGTCCCCGACCCGAAATCACAAACTTGAAAAACATAAATCAATACATGGGAACTCAGCCCAAATCAAGCACCAGTGGGACTCAGCCCAAAACCATTCTCAAAACATTGAATACGGGGTCTCGCCCCAAATCACTTTCCAACACATAAAACACGGGGTCTCCGCCCTCAAATCTCTTTCTGTAAATCTCATATGTATCGACGTACGTATAACCCATCCGCGGCACTTTCGAGAAGATGCCAACTCGGGGAACACAGCCCCTAGGGAACACATCCCCGATATAAGTCACGATATCATCTCTATACTAGTGTGCACACTACTCGGGGTCTCACTCCAAGTCTTCTCCTATGAATTCTCCATCTGGGAGGCTCTATCTTCGGACCTAGTATGATCATCTCTCCTGAATCTGGTCCGGGACCACAATAGGGTCTCATACCCGAATTCTCATTTCATAGATCAAACCGGGACTCAAGGCCGATGTTACAATCAATAGGGCCTCAAGCCCGGTACCACAGTTCACTGGGCTCTAAGCCCGAAACCACAAACCAACAGGGCCTCAAGCCCGATTTCACAACCAACAGGGCCTCAAGCCCGATACTACAGTCAACTGGCCTACAACCCGATATTACAACCAATTGGGCCTCAAGACCAGATTCGTAAACCAACGGGACCCTCGGTCCGATCGTATAACTCAAATGGACCCTCGGTCTGATTTCTCGTCAAATCAAATGGACTCCAAGTCTGAGAGTTTGTAAATCAAATGGGCCTCATGCCCGAGTTCATGTTTCCAAATCCAAAATCCATTTATGAAACCCTCGATGAAAACCTAGCACGTATAAGCATCGTATAAAACTATAAATCTCGAAATACGTGCAAATATGTAAATCCTAGGCTACCACAAACAAATGCACTCATGGCATCACAAAACATGTATTAAAACAATTATAAAACATTTATGCATGCATCGAATTCATAAAACAAGTCCACTCACAGACCGTCCGAAGCCGCGCCTCGATACACGTACCATAAGCGTCTCCCCAGCCAATCATCGCCTCCGGAATTCCCGAACCTGTCTGAATCGTAATAGAAGCCTCATGCCCGAGTTTATGCCCGAGTTCGGACAGCCCGAACTATATCGAAACAATGTCTGATTGACACGAAACCAGTCCCAAAATGTTCGTTACATCGAATAGATGAAATTACATGTTGGAACCACCCTCAAAGGAGGGGTCACAAGCTCGCATGCGCCCCGAGAAGGGCCTGCTCGTGGGCCTCACGCGCCCAGCACACTATTCTTCTTCAAGCTTGGCCGAACTGGCCGGTCTGGTCCAGGCCTGTGCAGTCGGTCTAACTGGACCGGCGTGACCGGTCCAGGACTCCCCACTCTTCATTTTTCGTCCAATCTTCTCCTTTTTGATCCTATTCTTCCTAATTCAATCCTAGGAACATGTTTGTGCAACCAAATCCATCTAAAACCCATGAAAACCCACGGGTTCAACCTTCCTCGACGATTCAACAAAACCCAGGTTTCTCCCAGGGCTTCACAGCCATGAAATCTCATCCAAAATATCCTATTACTTCCCTAACAACTCAATAAACTCACTCATAACATCCAAAACCGTCCATATCGTTAAAATCATAATATTGGATTCAAAAATCATAACCGAGCTTCTTACCTCTCTCCACCGTGCACGGCGACCCAGATGCCTTCTGCCACCGTCCATAGCTTCAACAGCCTCCTCTCACCCTCTTGGTTCTTCAGAAATAATCATATAGGGTAGGGGTTTGGATTTGGGGTTGGATGGTCGATCGGTTTGTACGTGTTTGGTAAGCACGAACAAGCAAGGAGGATATGCATGAATGAAAAAGGGTTGGCTAGTGGATGGGTGACACTTGTCACTCATCCATTGGGCCTTGGGACAAATATCTCGGCCCACATAATTCCAAAAGTCCCTCGTCTCGTAAAATGCACAATAGTACTTTCGAACTTCCGTGAACCGTAACTTCTCCGTCGAACGTCCGAATTCGACGTGCCGCCTTTCTACGAATTCGTATTGTCTCGATCTACGTAATGGTCTTTGGCCCTCGTCCATCGGACCTCTCGGGTCAAAAGTCAACTAATTGCTCCTATTCGCCCAAATTACCAAAATGCCCTTGGACTTCCGATCATCATAACTTCTTTCACAGACGTTGGAATCGAGCGTGCCACCTGTCTATGAACTCGTGATGTCCTGAACTACGTGACAGTCATCGGCCAAAGTCCATTTGACCGCCTGAACGAAAAGTCAACGATTCGCGCGAACGTCCGCTAATCCTCGTCTAATCCCTGATTAGTCTTGCTAATCCGTCATTAATCCTTAATTAATCCCATTAATTTGGCACGGGTCGTCACAATATCGCTAGCCGAATTTACGGATATCTCACCCCAAATATCGATATCGATATCGATATCGTTTACGGTCAACAAAAATGACGGAAATTTGGAATGAAACTTTGTGAAAAACTTAATTACCCAATGATAGTTATATAGGACTAATAAAAACTATAAAATGACTTTGATATAATAATTATATGATTAATTATATGATACAATAAGGTTCTGATGATGACTAATAATATGAAATTTAAACATAAACATAAGTTGAAGTGAATTACTATAATTGAATGTTAATATAATTAAAAATATAACAATAAGCATAAAAAACTTTCAATGGAAGAAAAATTATAAAATGAGTAAATATATTTAAAATTGGAAAAAAATGATGAAAAAATAGAGTCAATCTTTGTTCAAAAATTGAAAAGAATTGATAAATTGAAAAGAATTGATATATTTAAAATTGAGAAAAAAATGACAAATAAAGTTGAAAAAATGGAAAAAACGAAAAAAAAAAATGGAAAAAACTAAAAAAAAAACAGCAATTGCATTGCGCTTGTAGTGGGTTGAACCTAGGACCTCAACTCCTGAGGGCAAAACCCAAACCAACTCAGCTGACCAAATTTAATTGAAATTATAAGCACCGTATAATATATAAAGGATACAAATGTACACTCTTAACAGTCATCCCCTTCCTCCCGCCGGTCTGCGATTCGGGTATTTGGGACCCGCCCAGCGGCATGACCCGACTGGAAATCACTTGTTTTACGTCCGATTTTACTAAAATTTGGTTCTATCTCGATCGTTTTAATCAAGTAATGAGATCTATGGGCTTAAAACGAAACAAAATATCGAAATTTCGTTCAATTTCTTCCCCCCCCTCCACCCTCTTATGTGCCGCCGGCCGGAAATCGCGTTATATAGGTCGATATATCGACGATTCCGGAAATATTTACTTCCATGCTTACATCCATCAATATTAGCCCAAGCTTCCTTAAAAAAGATAAGTCGGCCCCTTCTGACACCTGACTAGATCCATAGAGAGTCGAATCCAAAGAAGGAGATTATTAGAGGCCTAATAGTTCAAATGAAAGGTCAAAACATCTAGGAAGAGCTGAAGAAATGCAGGGTTCACCACCGGTCGATCAAGCCTAACCTTGAAAATCCTATCACTCCATCCATTACTCCAAGTAAAATTATTCCCTTGGACATAAGTTAACATAAGACCACTGTCTTGCAAAACATCACAAAAATCATGGATTTGTGGAAAACGCCAAATCATCCTTCCTTGATGCTCAGTGTAAATCTCAACCTCATTAAAATCGCCACCAACCATCCAAGGAACCCCCTGCCCCCCCTCCTCCCATTATAGTTGAGTTTCTAGAGAAGATCCTAAGAGAAATGCGTCATCCTAACTTCTAGATGGCCATAAAAACCTGTAAAACAAAAACAAGATTCATAAAAACCCTCAAAAAAAGTATTAATATGACCAACAAAATAAGACCGAATCATAAGATCAACACAAAAACCATATGCGACTCCTAAACTTTGGTCAATAAAATTCATATGCTGCATAATTTTCCTAGTTTCCAAAAGAAAGAGAATACCAGGTTATTTTGCCTAGAAAAAAAAAACTTCAAAGCCCCCATCGCACGTGGGCATCCTCGCCCACGTACTTTCCAACAGAAAACACTCATCCCTTGTGACGGGCCATACCCATGGAGCCCATCACTTTTGTGGAATGAACCACGAATGATTTTCCAGACGATTCACTAGAGTTGGAAAAGCTATTCTTCTAGCTAGACTATCTCTTTTTATGGGGACTTACGTTCAACTAGGAGCCCTCCACAACCATCCCCAGCCTCGCCCATTTCCCTGCTTAGCCTTGCCCTTAATATCACCTGAAATACCACAAGATAGGTCTTCCATTGTTGAATCCTCAACTCCAAGTCCAGCCGAGGTATATCACCTTCCACGACTTAGGATATGAGATGGGGCCCTTGCAACCTGGCTTCCCTTTGACTTGCAATAACGCCTTACATCAAAGAAGCACTTTTCGGACCAGCCCAAACCCGAACCACCACCAGGCTCCACATCCATATTTTTTCCCAAACCTCGAAATTTAGTAGCAGATAATGAGGGTAACAATTTATCAGCATGAGAAGCTTGCTCGCACTTTCCCTTCTCACAGACGCCCTCTACCTCTAGAATCAATCAAACTCATCGTAATAACAAGCTACTCTTGAATTCACAATCAAATCAACACACAACAAATACAATCAGTCATGTGATAACATATATGAAGTAGCAAGCACATCCTTCTGTGCAGAAACCATGAGTGACCTAAATCAAATAAGAGATGATGAAGGAGAGTTTATCGAAGACAAGGTGATGAATTAGAATGAAGGAGATCTAGATGAGAGAGAAACGGGATAAAGAAGATAGCAAGGGAAAGCATCTCGTGGATGGATTTGGACTCAAACTGGCTAGCCATTGAATGGTTCGACCGCAAAAAAGCAAAGAGGGTACAAAAACTCAATTTGTACCGATGAAGAAGTCAAACAATTATGAAATCAAAAACACTCTTTGAAACTGGCCAGAAATTTCTTTGGAAAAAAATTGAGTGGTAGATGAAGCAGCGAAGTTGGGATTTCTTCGAAAGAGAGGATGAAGACGATGAAGGAGAGAAGAGAGTTTGTCAAAGAAGAGATGATGAAGGAGAGAGGAGAGTTTGTCAAAGAAGAGATGATGAAGAAGTGGAGAGTTTGTCAAAGAAGAGATGATGAAGGAGAGATGAGAGTTTGTCAAAGAAGAGATGATGAAGAAGTGGAGAGGAGAGATAAACGAGTTGAAAATGAACTACTGGGCAATGGTCACTCCTTTCACCCAAAAAAATACACTCTAGACCCAATTCATGGTTCACAAAAATTAAAGGCCGAAATAGCGATTTTTAGCCCAAGACCAAGCATTTCAAGTGTGAAAAGGAAGGATACTTGGACGGTATTGACAAAATATGGAGAATGCAGAGACAAAAGGTGGAACTACTCTAACTAAAAAAATGAGAAGGTAGGTCCCGCATGGGTCCCAATCCAGCAAGTTGAAGAACTCCCTCGACCGACTATAAATGGAGAGCGACTTGACTTCTAAGGAAAAGAAAAAATCAACCAATCAAAGCTCAAAAAATTGATCTCCATCAATTTATGAACCTATGAACACCTATTACCAAGGTTTCATGGTTTAAAAATAGCTGGCCCTTGTTGAAAAAACTGCTTCTTTCAACCTAAGTAATCAAGATGCAGCTTATTTTCTCACCCGTTCAAGACATTTATGCAACTGCCTAACCATCTTTATGACCGCTCTAGCAGCATTGTCATAATGGTTAAGCTTTATCTCCTGTATAAACCTTCTTTGTGACCATTCGTGTCATAAAGGTTACCTTCATCCCGACTCACCAGTTCTTGGACTTTCGGGGGAAGTTCGCAGGAGATCAACCTTCTTCCTGACCTCTTTGAGTCATAAGGGTTGATAGTATCGACTACCGATTCACGGATAGAATTCGGTCACCATTTTACGGAAAACCATCCTGACTACCGCCCTACGGAAAGTCATCCCGATTTCCTAGTCATGGACGTTCGCTAAAGAACTCAAACCTCCCCTTCGACATCTCGTTATCGCATTTGAGTGCTCTGCCATCTTATGACATGATTTCTAACTAATATTCTTTTCAGTTAATGGTTCCTGAACTTCTTGCTTGTTACAAGTTTAAAGCACGAAGGGAATAATTTACTTCCTTGCACTTGTAATCTCAGTTCATTTAAATTCCAATACTTTCACATTCCTATATTTGTACTTCCACATTCATTTCAATGCAAAAAACCAGATTTTCTTAAGTGAGTAATTGTTTTTTTGGGACATACCATCTGAACGTGGTTTCCGACTTAATAAGTTGGGATACCATCTTTGTGCATTGGTCAGATTACTTTGATTTTAACTTGAGAGAACCTGGGACCACTAACCACCTTAATGAACTAAAACGACAACGTCGCCAATTATAGTATCATGGCAAGATAAAATTTATTGGTTTGGGCAACGCTGGAAAAGAATGTTAAGTCCTTAAAAAAGACATAAAAAGAACAGCACGTGAAAACTCTTACTTGCCTGCTCTACGATCGTTTTGATAGGAGGAAAGGTTCTTGGGCCAAAAATGGAACCAACCTACACTATCTACTAGTAGTTTACTCTACTAGTGACACACCTACGCTTGAAATTGGGAGCGTCGGTCTAGGAACCCTTTTTCTAGACACCACCTTTTTCGAGAAGGACAGATTTTGAGATTCCTAAGACAAGTAGAGCTCGACATGATACTTCTCCAAAAACCAGCCATCCAATGGTCAAGGAGAGAATAAACCTACAATCCCACCAAAACCTAGGAACATCCTAAAAAGTTGGAGAAAGTCTGATCCTGACGAGACAGGGTCAGACGAAGAATCTGCTCACGATGGAACACCATCCCGAGCCATCGAGCATTAGACTCTTGTGAATGAGATGAACGAATTTAGACGTTTGATAATTGGTCAACTAGAACAGCCTCGAAGAATCAATGTCCCAATCTACAAGAAGCCCTACCTGGCCTATATAGACCAGGACAATCCTTTTCCCAGAAACATCAAGCCACAAACCTTCACACTCTACAATGGAGAGGGCGGTACTTCGTTTATGGAACATATCAAGACATTTTCCTCTCAGTGTGTAATCGTTGAAGACAACCCCTATCTCAAGCTATGATTATTCAACAACTCATTATAATGACCCATCCCGAAATTACGAGATTAATTAGGGACTAATTGAGGATTAGGGAGACTAATCGGGAATTAGTCGAGGATTGGCAGATGCTCATAGTGAAACGAAATTTTTCCCCTAAATGAGGGTAAAAAGTTAGCTTTTGACCCGGGAGGTCAAATGTACAAGGACCAAGGATCGATACATGGACCAAGTTGATACGAGTTCGTATACAGGCGACACGTCAAAATTAAACATCGTACGGAAATGTTATGGGTCACGAAAGGTTTTTGGTACTATTGCATGAATTACGAGGCAGGTGAACATTTGTCTCTTGTGGGCCCATATATTTTGGTCAAACCCAATGGATGAGTGACAAGTGTTACTCATCCATTGCCCATTCCTTTTCATTCTTGCATATCTCTCCCTTTTCTCTCTTTCGTTCAACCAAACCAGAAAACCCCAAAATTTTCCCTTTGCCTATTTACAATTCTGTTTGAGGCTAGGAAAGTGACTGAGGGTGAGATAGGGACTGAGAGACGTTGTGGGAGGCCAGAAAACCCAGGTAAACCTGTTTCCTTTTGAAAATTTGAACTTTAGATTCAGTCGTTTAGGGGAGGGGGGGGGGGGGGGGGGGTTCCCATAATTTGGTGTGTGCACTCAGTTCATGTGGGCTGGTAGGGATCGAAAGCAAGAGGATTGGATGACTGAGCAGCCTTTGTTGCCTATTTGAAGATGGTTGTGAGGTTTCAAGCTTGCGTAGGTAAACTCGAAACCTGTTTCCTTTTGAAAATTTGAAATTTCGATCCAGACGTTTAGGAAGGTTTCTGATAATTTGGTGGTGTACTGTAACAGCCCGTCCCAGAAATCGGGATTAGATTAGTTGTTAATGATGAATTAGTGAAGTTAATCTGTGATTAATTGGATGGTTCGGACGGACGGTGCGAAATGACAATTTTGCCCCTAGAATTGGGCAAAATGTTGACTTTTTGATCGGGCGATCAAATGAACTTTGACCGATGACCGCGACGTAGTTCGGGAGGTCATGAGGTCATAGACAGGTCTGATTACGACATTCGAGGAGAAAGTTATGACGTTCGGAAGTTTGAGGGTATTTTGGTAATTTAGGTAAAAATGGGCAATTTGTTGACTTTTCAAACGACGTGGACTTGTCACGTAATTCGAGGACTATTAGGTAGGTCTCGATCCCCTGAGTACAACGACAGGCGGCACACTGTTATTGGAATTCTGATGGTTTGGGGTTCGGTCAAGAGATGCTAGGGGCATTTTGGTAATATTACCTCAAAAAGGGCATTTTGGTCCTTTACCTGCATTGGGATCTGTACCAGTGACTAAGGTACAGGTGGCTACCCTGGGATTAAAGTCCATTGGTTTTGGGAAATTTTTCCTTCTCTGGAAGGTGGGAGAACCCTTCCCACCGCCTCACAATCGATCATATTGGTTTAAAAGTGAAGAAAGGTTGCACGTTTAAGGAACACAGGAAAACAGAGAGCTGAGCAACCATGAGAACCATCATTACGAACCCATTAATCTTCATTATTATTTGTGGGTTGTGAAGAGGACTGAGTGAGAATGATGACGTTGTCGTGGTGGCCGTGAACGGTGGTCCTAGTCGTGAGGAACCGAAAACAGAGGACAGGGAGAACCGTGAGGAACCATGGTTGAAACATCTTCATACGATCTAATTTTCTTGTTCTGTCTGAAGTAGAATGCTAGAGGAAGGTGAGACGATGCCGTTGGTACCCACGGCGGGGCTCGATAGCGAAGGTATTGCTACAAACCCATAACCGCCCTGTTTTGCTTAAAAATGGTAAGGTGGAATTCGGGGGCTGCTGTGAGGTCCTGATCATCTTGTTATGTTTCTAGGAATGCCAGAAGGCATTTAAGATCAAAATCAAGGAAGATGGAGGTCGGAATCGTGGCAACTCGAGGAAGACAGGGACTGATTTACTAATCGATTTGGGAGGTAATATTTAGCTCCATTTCTCACAATTCAATTATGTAAAATGATTAGGATTGAAAGGACGAAAGTATTGGATTAAATAGAATTGAAAACGGTTAAGGAATAGATGAAAACCGTGACCGTCACCGAACCGGATCGAACCAGGTGAACCGGGTTCACTGGAGGATGACGATGACACTGTTCACGGCTTGTGGATTTCACGCGCAGGACGTTTAGCCGTGCATGGGGGCGCGTGAAAGGTAGTTTAGGGAATCTTCCAACATGACTTCCAAAGTATTCGATGTAACGAACATTTCGGGATTGGTTTCGAGTCAATCGGACATCATCTCGATATGTTTCGGGATGTCCGAAGATTTTAAGGCTCGGTCAAAAATAGTTAAAAATTCAGAAAAATTACGGGGACTTAGTAGAAGCTTAATAAAGTAGTTAGTGACCTTATTATGTGTAACGACCCGAACTTTCGTAATTATTATTTTATTGTAAAATGACCGTTTTGCCCCTTAAGGGGGGAAAAGTTGACTTTTACCACGGGAAATAATTAGGACCTTGACCCATGACCGTGACGTATTTTAGGACGTCACGAGTTCATAGGCAGGTGGCACGTTCGATTCCGACGTTCGAGAAGAAGTTGTGACGTTCGGAAGTCTAGGGGTATTTTGGTAATTTGGTCAATTAGGGGCCAAATGTTGACTTTTGACCCGGGAAGTCCAACAGACGAGGGCCAAGGACCGTTACGCAGGTCCTCGTCGATACGAATCCGTAGACAGGTGGCATGCCGAAATCGGACGTACGACGAAAAAGTTATGGTCAAGAACGTAAAACACGATTAACCGAACTAACCGAGAACCGAATCAAAATATTATTAAAATAATAGAATCTGATCACTTTAAGCAATTCAATCTGGACCCTTGGATGAGTGACACGTGTCACTCATCCCCACACTCCCTAAATCAAGGATCTATGTTGGCCATTAGATTAATTAATTATTTTCTCTCCTCAAATCCTCACCCTTCATCCTATACTCAGATTGAATCCTAGCCGTTGATCTCATTTGCCTATTCATGTTTTAAACCCATCAAACCATACTCTCACATTTTCATTCTCTTAACCGTGTACTCTCACCCTTCGAACAAACACTCCAGCAGCTCACCGCCCAACCTCCCTCATCAGGCAGCACCAGGCAGCCCTCAGCCACCCCCAGACACCGGTCACCACCACCACGGCCACCCTGCACGGCCGGGAAACCCCCAGACCCGAGAAGGAAACCCGAACAGCCCAAACCGTCCAAACCATCCAAACCATCATACCTGGACTCGAACCAACGTAGAGATAGGTTCACTGTGACAGTTGGACGACTCAGAACTGGACTGGGCAGCCCACGGCGGCGGTAAGTCTGAAAACCCGTGAGACCCGATTTCCTTCCTTTTTTCGAAACGTCCGTTTTTGACGTTGGAATTGTTTGGTTGCTTTTGAGACATATCCTAGGGACTCAGACGACCAATTTGGACCTAAGTTCGTGGCTGGAAACTGGACGACACGCCGGAGAAGACGACCAGAGCCGGCAGCCGGTTTTTCCCGTCGATTCTCAGGTAGATTTTTGAACCTAGAAACTAGATTTGAGTCCACAAAACCCTAGAGCATGATGTGACGAGTTCATAGGAACAAATCCCATCAGAAATGGTGGTCGGGTTGATGAGAACTGATCGGGTTGAACCGTGGGTCTGCGGTGACCCGGTTCTCAGACTCGGTTACTGTAGCTGATGACGTCATCATGCTGACGTCAGCCAGTGACGTCATAATGACGTCATCATGTCAGAAACAGTCAGACTAGGGACCAATGGAATGCTGCCACGTGTCCTCTGACACTGCCAGTGATGAAGTCATGTTGACGTCAGCAGTGACGTCATCCTGACGTCATCATTACTGTAGCACCATTGACCAGAGGGTTGACCAGCGCGTGGGGGGCGCTTGTGAACAGTGTTTTGTGTGGGACAGGACCATTTTCAAGGTTTCGACGATACGGATCCAATGGCGGTGGTTTCGTGTCGATAGGAGATCGTTAGGTTGGTCAAATTAGGGTTTGAAGCCTTGGGAAGCGTGTTCGGATGGCTTTCCCGGGCCTGTTTCAGTCTAGGGTTTCTTAGTTGTTTGATAGGGACTTAAAGTGACCTTTACGTATGCTTTGGACATGACAGGGATCGTACCTTAGCACTTGGACGGGGCTTTACGCTCGGGATTGCAGCGGGATTGTACTGTGAGTGGGCCTTTGATTTCACTAAACCTCGGCATGCATAACTGTTTTACTTTCTATTATATCTATATGTGATTCAAGTAAAAGTATCTGTTTATCTTGAGTATGATTTATGGCACGTATTACGATGTTTGGGCATGAGACCTGTCTGGTTGTTTATGAATGGTTTTGAGTCATGTATATCTATAATGGATCTCGATAATTATCTGTGGTACTGCACTGTATAGATCTACCCTAGGATACTGTCTCCTCCGGATGTAGGTACCCCGAAGTGGTCACGGTGCATTGCCTGTGAGGAGTCATTCTACGGAGGGACCGGACCGTAGAGTGACTCAGGAGCAAGATTGCTACTATTGGACGTCTGGGACGTCAGACATCTAGTATGCCACACTCGGACTGGGTTCGGGATTTGGACTAGGGATTGAGACCCCGGGCGGCACGCGTAGCCTTGGGACTGTGACCTTATTGGGCGTCTGGGACGTCAGGCATCTGGGATGTCAGGGTTGGGATGTATAGTGCAGTGACTGAGATTATATTATGTTGATATTATTCTGCTTATGATTATATGATTTTGTGGTTTTTGATACTGATGCACGCTTTTCGGAAAACGGAGGGGAAAATCTATATGTTTTCGAGACGGTAAACTTTTTTGTAAACCTTGAGTTTCGGCCCACTCACCTTTGTTGTTTTACTACCCCTCCAGGTGGTGCTATTGAGGAGGAAGAGGAGGAGGATCCCGAGGAAGAGGCATAGGTTTACATTGCGCACCTGAACCCTACTGCTGGGTAGGTTGGCACGTAGTGTGTCTAGAGTCGTGCTCAATAAACTGTATTCGGGAACTATCCCTTGTCTGACACTATTTGTATTCGGATATTTGTGTGGCGTGCTATGTATGACTTAAATTTGGATTTTCTTTATGCATTTTATTTTCAATAAGGGTAATTTTGGTATTTTAATTTCGGGTGTCAGACGGGAGCAGGGCGCGTCCCGGGTGGTCCTTGGGGGATTGGGGCGGGTCCTGTCATTATGGGATTTGGATAGGTTCAGGGAAACCGGTGATAATGGATTGGCTAGGAACGGCGTAAGTGCAGGCGTATCGAGGTAGCGTAGAAATAGTCTGTGAGTGGAGTTTGCATTCGAACTTATGATGCATGCATATATGTTTTTATACGTGATTTTATGGTTAGGATTATGATTATTATGATTTATAGTTTTGTACATATTTCGAGATTATGACGTATTTGCACATTTTACGAGATTTCGATTACGTTGTGATTTGACCATGGTTTTGATGATTGGATTTTGAAATTTAAAATATGATTTGATTTCACTGTTTTATAACGGATTTTGGAAAGTGATTTCGGGCTTGGAACCATGTTCATGTGATTTCAGAAATGAGATTTCGGTTTTGGAACTGGATTTCGGAAACGGTGTTTTGCATTCGGTTTTGAAACTTGAAAGGGAAAGTCTGGATTTGGGTTCGGGATGATGGTTCCGGATGCTAGCTTACGGAATCATTGTTGCGAATTCGGATAAGGACTTTCTATGGTTTTCACTTGATTGAAAAATGGTTCTGGGTTTAAAGACCTGAAAAAAGAAAAAGAAAAACTGCGGGATCTGGTTTTGAGTTTAAAGATTCAGTTGATTGACGGGGGGAGGGCCCTGGATTGATATGTTTTGAGTTTAAAGACTCGGTATATTTTTTGAGTTTAAAGACTCGGTTATGATACCCCCCGAGGCCTGTTGATTGTGTTTTGAGTTTAAAGACTCGTTGATATCCCGGGAAGGCCTGATTATGCGCATGGTGTTGAGTTTAAAGACTCGGGCGCACTTGAGATCCAGCAACTCGCATGATTGATGTTTTTCACTGGTTTTCAGATGTTTTGGGCAGTGGCCCGGATGAATTGGATTTGATGAGTTTTGGGGCTGAGTTCCCGTACTTTGAGATTGATTTGTGATTTTGGGCAGAGTTGGATATGAAATGATGGCTTTGGATATGAAATGATTTCATAACATGGATGTTATATGCATGCATTGGTTTTATGTGGAGGGTATAAATGTAATTGTGTTTTCTGATTACTGTTTTTGAACTTATACTTTATTTTTGTCCACTCACAGTTTTTCATGTTTTTGATACCCTCCAAGTTGTGGTGGTGCGGGCTGTTGGTCGAGAGAGATGGAGACATCACACGTACGATCCACAGTTGAGTCTGCGCGCTCTTGGAAGTTCTAAAATTTGGAACGGCGCGTTGGAAAATCCCTTGTCTGACTTAAGTTTCACATGGAGGTTGAACGTTGGTTTAACCCTCGTGTCATGCGTAAGGCAGACGGGAGCAGGACTTAGCCTTAATCCTGGGGGATTGGGGTGGGTTCTATCATGTACACTCAGTTCGTGTGAGCTGGTAGGGATCGAAAGCAAGAAGATTGGACGGCTGAGCACCCTTTGTTGGCAGTTTGAAGATAGTCGTTAGGTGTCGAGCTTGGGCAGGTAAACCTGAAACCCATTTCCTTATGATAATTTGAATTTTCGGTTCAGACGTTTAGGAAGGTTTCTGATAATTTGGTTGTGTGCATTGACTTCATTTGAAATGGTAGGGATCGAAAGCAAGATGATTGGATGGCTGAGCAACCTTAGTTGGTGGAATGAAGATGGTCGTGAGGTGTCGAGCTTGGGTAGGTAGATCCTAGCCCTTTTCTTCTAATTTTGAGGTTCTAGGACCTTTTCTAGTTGTTAAATGAGTCAATAGGGATGAAAATGGTGAGGTTTTGTGGTCGGAGGAGGAAGAATAGACCGGGTCAGGACGCGGGTCTATTTGACCAATTATAGAGGGCCGGGTCGACCCGATGAGTGGAAGACGATGATTACATCATCGATTGTCAAAGCTATGACACAGGAACGACTCATCGTTTGACACGTGGCATGCTGTTAGGTCCAGTCTGCATGTCAGGTGTCAGACACGTGGACCAATGGCGAGCCCACACGTGGCACTGTCAGATCTGACACGTGTTAGACTTGTCAAATCTGACGTCACTGTGATGTCAGTTGTCGACTTTGACCATTGACCACTGACGTTAGCGTTGACCTTCACTTTGACCCACACGTCGGGTGCATGAGCACGAATTTTGAGGTGAGAACGGTCTTATCCAAAAGGCTTCGACAATCTGAATCCAATGGTGGTGGTTTCAGGTCAATCAGAGATCGTTTGATTAGTCAAATAGAAGTTTTTAGCCTCAGGAACACGTGTTCGGGACACGTTAACTGTCCCGGGAGATTTGAGGGTTTCTAGTTTGACTTGTATAGGTTAGTAGTAACATTTGAGTGTGATTTGGACAGGTCCAGACGTCCCAGAGAGTATGGATTAGCCCCGGAATCTCTTATGGCGCGGATTGCAGACGCGCAACATGGACGGTGTGTGAGTCGACTTTGCTTTCTAAATGATGCATGCATATATGTTTTAATCTTTTATAAACATGGTTTGAAATGCAATGATTGCATTGTGATTTGAATGACGATTTGTGACTTTGATCATGGTGTGAAAAATGAATGATTTACGGATTTTTGTGAGAAGGTAGATCGAGCTTGAGACCCTATTGAAATGATTTTGGGCTTGTAACCTAGTCGAAAGATATTAAAATAATGGACTCTGGGAGAGTCCATTGGAAACCATGTTTCGGGCCAAGGGCCTTATTGGGGCTTCAGACCTCGTTTGATGTAACACTGGACACCATTTTATTTGATTTGTGGAAACTAGTTTTGGGCTGAGACCCAGTAAAAAATAACTGTTTACGAAAATATTTTTCCATTGTTTTTATTATGACTCTGGTAGGAATGTGTTTCCCTGGAGTGGACCCGATGGATGTTGTTTATGACTCCAGTAGGAATGTGTTTCCTTGGAGAAGACCCGATGAGATGTTGGATATGGATCCGGTAGGAATGTGTTTTCCCCAAACAGGGCCTCTGGCAGGAATGTGTTTCCCCAAAGAGGACCCAGATGGTTAGGACCCTAGTAGGGATGCGTTCCCCCAGAGGGGTCACGATGACATTACATGCAAGAGTGTCGGGTTATTGAAATGAGGCGTCAAGTCAGGGACTTCGAGCCTAGTGCCACACCTAGACGTCGAGTCGCAGACTCCAGAGCCAAGTCTAGATCGTTTGTGTAAATCTGAGTCGCACGCGTGTCGATATAAAAATCGTGATAGTGATAGAGATGGGTGATTTTTTCCCCAGGTGATTTCCTTGATAAAGACGGATGATCAGACAGATAGGAGAATGGGTCCTGAGGTTTTTCACTAAGTGACTGTGTCCAGTAGTTGTGTGCACCTTGTAATGGTTTTATGATGAACGTACTTGTTTTCCACATGTGTTATTTCACTAAAAGTACTGGTTTTAAAGTGATATGCATACATGCTTGTGAAACGGAGGGTGAAAGCTTTATTTGTTAAAAGGTTTTTAATAAATGCTTATTTGTTTTCTCTACTCACACGTTCTGTTGTACTTGGCACCCTCCAGATTGGTTGCGGATGCGGGTTGTAGCAGAGATCTAAACATCACATGCCGCCACAGATCTGGGTGCACTATTGGTAACCACCAGCGGTTTACAGTTTTATCCATGATCTGACGTGCAACGTTAAACGGGAGCAGATACATCACATGATAATCCCGGGGGGATCGGGATGGGTCTTTTCAGTTTGGTATAATAGCAGAGTTTTGCTCTCTGAGTGTTGCGCATGTGCCGGATGTGATGTTTCTATGGTAAGTGGAACCGATCATCAACCTGGTAGTGAGGGTAGGAATAGGAAAGTTAGGTGGGAATGAGCCTATCTAAGGGTTTTTTTTTGCCTAGATTATGTTGGCACGGTATGTCGTGGTTTTCGATTGGAATAGTATACCATGTTTCAGTGTGTTGGATCCCGGATGGATTTAGATTGGCATTGGATACTGTGGTTGAGTAATGTTAGACACTGGGTAAGGCCGAGTTTCTAGTGGGCCCAAAGGCTGGAGGCCGTAGAGTTACAAGTGGACGAGACCCTCGGAGCCGAGTTACTGATGAACATCTATCCTGACGTGCTGCGGTAAGCAGTTGAGGTCGTGGATGACCTAAGTTGAGATTCGTTGGACAAGTTACCAGGAGAGTGGTACTTGTGGATTGGATTCTGTGGTAAACCGATCGGTGGATTATACGCGCTGAGTGGTTGGTACATTGGATTAGTTGCCCGCGTATGTATAGAGTCTCGATAGCGGAACGTTTCTTGGATTGGTCTCCACAAAGATTGTGACAGAAATTGTCATCAATGGACGTGGAGGAGACTATTGAGAATTGGACGACGTTCGAGGAACATTCTTACGTTATATCTACTCCAGTCTTGTCGAGGTACGAGCAGAGGTTATGACCTCATTATGCTATGCTCATGGCCTAGTGATGAATGAGATGATGAGGATTCGTCAGTCGTGCCGGCAACCCGACACGTTGCTAAGAGGTGAGGTTTCTGCATTTTGTGTAGGAGTAGGTGAGTATTACTCGGTACAGGCAGCGACTTCCGGTTAGATTTGGTTCACCTTGAGTGCGATGATGATTGAGGCAGTGAGGCTTTATCGGTTTGGGTCAGGTCTTGAGAGTAAGACTCGAGTGAGGATGGGGTTTCTCGGAGGGAGATGAGTTTAACATAATTCCATAATGACCAAGTGGTTATGTACGACGCAGAGGCGTCATGGAGTTCGTGTACTTAGGGAGCTTGGACAAGGGTTGCTTCGAGCTTCGAGCCTTGAGTGACCGACGTGTGAGTCACGGTGGTAGAGATCGCTGACTGGGACAGAGAGGATCCCGAGTGGCTAGGTGAGATGGAGTTTGGTTGGTTTACAAAAGGCATGACGTATGCTTGGATGGGTGACAAGCACCCTAGTTATCCTTGGACAGATTGCACTAGTGTTAGTGGTAGGAGTTGATCCTATAGAGTTGGGACATGCATGCCAGTATACCAACGGGTATGGTGATGGAATCACCTATTTGATGTGTATAAACAGTAAGATAAAAAGGCAGGTAAGGCCTTGATCTAAGACAGATTGGGTTTCGGGACACGTAGTTGATGTCTGTGCGAGTGATGGCTTGGAGGCTAGGACCACCCTATCTTATGGTCGTGAGAGACATGGGACGTGTTGTGATGTCCCCAGTTAGCCCAGTGAGCTTGGAGTGAGTTTTAGGTTGTGCTTGAGCTCCCGATGTGTTATCATAGAGGGTTGTGGTTGCCATGTCCAAAGGAGTTTTTCTGGGTACGTGACGCGCGTTGCAGCCATCTTGTTGGGAGATACCAATAGAGTTGAGAGTTTGAGAAGCCTGTAACTGAACTTAGTGAATCAATCGGCTTGGTATGTCATTGATAAGTTCCTCATTGTTATCTATGGAAATTTGATGGAACTTCGAGAGTTAGTGTCGACGAGATACCTAGGTAGTGAGCTCGTACAAAATAAGTATTCACTACCATGTGCCATGGGTCATGTGATGCTAACCGAGAGATCTAGTGTGGCCACTTGATAGGTTGAGGGGATCGAGATGATTATGGGTCAAGGCGATTGAGTATCACGGTACGTGTGAGCCGAGGCGCATAGGCATCAAGATGTTTTGGACCGATTTGGGCTATGGATCACGATGAGAGCGAATCAGGATGATCGAATTGAGTATAGATCTAGTTGGTTGTGGATCAGGCTAGTTTAGGATTAGCGCCAGTGACACGACCCATACCAATCCCCCCAGGATTATCACGGGATGTGCCATGCTCCCGTCTGACACGAAGTGTCAGACAAGGGATAAGTCAAAACCACAGCCCATTCGGGGCTTCTAGAGCACGCTAGGATGGGTGAAGGAATACGATGTCTCGGCCTCTACTACAGCCCGCATCCATGATCAACCTGAAGGGAATTAAAACCATCAACAGTAGTGAGTGGACGAAAATCTATACTTTAATAAAAACACATTTCATAAGAAGACATTTATACCTTTCACTAAAAAGTATGCATGCATTCGAAAACCAATAATCAAACCATTTAACTTAATTAAATCATTAGGGCCTTAGCCCAAAACCAAAAATCTAAGTAAGTGGGAACTCAGCCAAAAACCATAAATCCAAACCATGTGGGTCTCTGCCCAAATCCATTAACACCAAAAACCAAATCATAATTCCAATAAATCCATAAATCATAATTCCATAAAATACCGTTATGTAACAATCCTCGGCATCCCAGATGCCTGGCGTCCCAGACGCCTAACATCCCAAACATCATGTCACGGTCTAAGCTACGCGTGCTACCCGGGGTCTTAACCGGAGTCAATCTCTGACATCCTAGATGTCTAACGTCCTAGACATCTAGCAATCCTGCTCCTAAGTCACTATACAGTCTGGTCGCTCCGTCCAGTGACCCTTCGCAGGCAATGTGATTTGATTACTCTAGCGTCCTAGACGACTGAAGATGACAATCCATAGATATAAAGATGGTATATGGAAAACATTTCAAAAATCATCTTAAACCATTCAAATGGGCCTATGCTCGGGATTTTCATAAAACCATCGTAATCGACAAATCTGATTTCTCAAATCTAAATCCATTTATCCAAATCCATTTGTGGGTCCCCGACCCGAAATCGCATTCATAAAACACAAATGGGCTTCATGCCCAATTTCGTAAACCAACTGGGCCCCTGACCCGATGCCTTATTCAATCAAATGGACTCCAAGTCCGACAGTTTACAAACCAAATGGGTCTCAAGCCCGATTACATATTTCCAAATCCAAATCATACCATTGAACCATTATTAAAACCACAATAACATAGAAATACAGTATAAAACAATAAATCTCGATATACGTTCAAATACGAAAATCATCTCGAAGTACGTGCAAATGTGTAAATCACTAATACCACAATCATTATCATAGAAATCACATATGTAAAAAATATAAAACAGATATGCATGCATCACAGTTAAGAAAATAAGGTCCACTCACCGACCGTCCTATGTTGTCGCCTCGATATATGTGCCATAAGCCTTCCTGGCTAAATTACCATCCTCGGAATCTCCAAACCTTCCCGATCGATGCTTGAGCCGGCCAACCTTCCCCCGTCGTGTTCTCATTCCTCCGGCCACCGTTAGCCTCGGTTTAAAGCTCGATCCACTTGCCTTAACGTCCATAACTTCACCTCGCCGTCGCGAGCCCCGTCGTGGCCACCACCACGGTCGTCTCGACCTTAGGATCATCCTCCTATCATCCAAAATGTTCGACAGCCCTAAAAATCCATCCTTACATTTTTTAACCCGAAGCTCACCGTCTCGATTTTCCCCGGCCACCGTCAACGACGGTCCTCCTTGTTGCCACCGTTCAGCTCGTCCCAGTCTCCCCTTCATTCTCAAGTTTACACCATCAACAATGAGTGAGGTTTGGTGGGTCGAGGGTGTGGGTTTGGTGTGTTTGATCTCACGAGTTAAAGGAAGAGATGAAGATGGTCGATGATGAAGAATATGGTGAGTGATCAGATGTGAGGGATGAAGGGTGAGGATGAGAGGGCTGAGGGAAATGAACGGCGAAGGGTAAGAGATGTGTGTGTGTTTGTTTTAAAACAATTTCAAATGGACCAATGGGAACAAGATCCACAATTTAGGGGTCTCAAGCCATGGGATGAGTGACACTTGTCACTCATCCAAGAGCCCCACATAAAAATATCTGCCAATCAAATTAACGTGATATTTAATTCGAATCCCGGGAAGTATGTTCCCGATTTCGATCATAACTTCTCCATTCGATGTCCAATTTTGATGTGCCACCTGTCTACGAACTTGTGATGTCCCAATCTACGTAACGGTCCTCGGTCTTAGTATGTTTGACTTCCCGAGTCAAAAGTCAATATTTTGACCAAGTCTAGGGGTAAAATGATCATTTTACATCGCCCGTCCGATCGTTACAGCCAGCCAACCAGGACGGTTGAGATTGGAATCACTCAGATAGGATGAGTGTCAGTGACGGTTGGGTAGAGGTTATCCCCGTGGCAAATGAGATGATACATTAAGTATTACTCAAGAAAATATGAATAGCCGATGCCTTGTGTAGGCTATTGGAAGGTTCGTTATTGCTCCAGATAGGGAGACTATATTGGTGGTGGATGACCATGGAGTGTTGTTGGACAACGTTAGGTAACCGACAGGTTCGAGATTGGTACGACTTGGTGACGTGAGTTGGTTGACCTTTGGAACAAACCAAGGAATCAGATTGGTTAGTGAATTGGCTGGATTATCCCTGGAGTTGGTCCGGTAACCATAAGGATACAGAGAGGACATTAAGTATAGTGTGGTATGCCCAGTGCAGAGATCAAGCAGACGGGTTCCAGTGTTGGACCATGATTGGCATATTAGCCATGTGATGGACAAATCAGATCGGAGCTTTGTTCGGAGTGTGGATTGGTACATGGTTGGACGTAGCCTATGTGTAGCCCTTGATCAGACTTATGAGTAGTTGTGGATATGCCTGTGAGTAGTGCACAGTTGGCACCGATTGCACTGGGTGATAAGGGATATGATATGGTAGTCAGACGGGGTCCGATGTTGATATTACGTTGAGTATGAGGACTGGACATCGAATACTGAGAGCTAGTGCAAAATGGTTTAGAGGGTTTGGTTATTCCTTGAGCTTGGAGCTCAGGGCCAGGATGGGACCGAGGAACCCTAGTGACTATGTTGTGAAAATCTCGGCTAGAGCGAGTATTCGATGGGGTCCAAATACACTTAGGATGAGTGAGATCTTGAATGGTGTATCGAAAGTTGAGCTACGTGTCAGTTTGAGACACAAGAAGAGTAGGGATTACAATGTACGTCACTGAGTGACACAAGATACGATGTTGGAACTCGAGGGTGAGTCGAGTTGCTCGAGTCAAGAGCACAGTGTTAGTCACTGAGTAGCATAAGGTACGGTATGAGGAATCTAGAGCGGTCGAGATCAGAGTTGCGCAACATAAACGCAATGGAGCCATGAATTACTGGCTGGATATGACAGGGTGTCGTGTGCGTGATTGACGGTGGAAGACCGTCTAGTGATAGGTGATTGGAAATCGCTCAGTAGAAGTAAGGATGTCAGACTGAGTTCATAGTGCATTTGGATGAGTAACATGAGAAATCGATGAGTGTCAATGTCTCATTCGAGACTTGAGTTTGAGTACGGGTGTTTTGGTGATAGCTGATCGCGAACCAATGGGATACGCTTATGGAGTTGAGATGAGTTGCAGCTTTGGTCGTCGGAGGGTAGTTAACATCAAGTAATGTTTGCACTCGGTACAAGTATCATGATTAGGTGTTGAACGTGTGTGTATGCACGTAAGGTCCTCAGGTTGGAAGAAGAGCTGGATTTCCCCAGTTTGGGTGCGGATAAGAGTCGAACGGAAATTCAAGTACGAAATTTCTTTAAGGAGGGTAGATTGTAAAGACCCGTTCCGAACTTACGGGATTAATTAGGGACTAATTGAGGATAAGGGAGACCAATCAGGAATTAGTCATGGATTGTCGGACGCTCAGAGTGAAATGATGATTTTTACCCCTAAACATATGTAAAAAGTTGACTTTCGACCCGAGAGGTCAAATGCATGAGGACCAAGAACTAGTACATGGATTGAGTTGATACGAGTCCGTAGACAAGAAGTACGTCAAAATCGGACTTCGTATGGGAAAGTTATGGGTCACGGAAGGTTTTAGGTATTATTGCACGAATTACTAGGCATGTGAAGATTTGTCTCTTGTGTGCCCAGATATTTTGGCCAGGCCCAATGGATGAGTGACAAGTGTCACTCATCCATTATCCATCCCTTTTCATTCATGCATATCTCTTATGTTTCTCTCTTTCGCTTAACAAAACTCGAAAATGCCAAAATCCTTCCCCTTCCCTTTTGTAATTCGATTTGAGGCCAAGAGAGTGGCTGAGGGTGAGAGAGGGACTGAGAGACATTGTGGGAGGTAGCATGACCACCGTGGACCGCGGAGGAGCCCAGAAAACCCAGGTAAAACCAAAACCCGTTTCCTTTTGAAAATTTGAAGTTTCAATTCAGACGTTTAGGGAGGTTTCTGATAATTTGGTGGTGTGCACTGAGCTCGTGTGAGCTGGCAGGGATCAAAAGTAAAAGGATTGGACGGCTGAGCAACCCTGGTTTGCGGTTTAAAGATGGTCGTAAGGTGTTGAGCTTGGGCAGGTAGAGTAGCCTTTTTCTTCTAATTTTGTGGTCCTAGGACGTTTGCTAGGTGTTTAGACGAGTCAGTAGGGATGAAAATGGTGTGGTTTGGTGGTCGGAGGAGGAAGAACGGACCAGGTCAGGTGGCAGATATGTTTGACTCGTTACAAAGGGTAGGGTCGACTGGCGAGAGGAAGACAAAGATGACATCATCGGATGACGTCATTTATTGTCAGAGCTGTCAAGTGCGTGGACAACTCACAGTTTGACACATTGCATGCTGTCAGGTCCCGTCATCATGTAAAGTGTCAGACACGTGGACCAATCGTGAGCTGACAGGTGTTAGACTTGACGTGAGCGTTGACTTTTGACCAATGTTGACCATGATTTTGACCCGTGCATGGGGGCACGTGGGCATGAATTTCGAGGTGGGATTGATCTTGTTTGAAAGGGTTCGACTATCTGAATCCAATGGTGGTAGTTTTAGGTCGATTAGAGATCATTTGATTGGTCAAATAAAGATTTTAAGTCTTAGGAAGCATGTTCGGGACATGTTAACTGTTCCAAGAGTTTTGAGGGTTTCTAGTTTGGACTTGTATAGGTTAGTAGTAATCTTTGAGTATGATTTTGATAGGTCCGAATGGCCCGGAGAGTATGGATTAGTCCCGGAATGGCTTACGGCGCGGAGTGCAAGCGCGCAGCATGGACGATGTGTGAGTGGACTTTGCTTTCTAAATGATGCATGCATATATGTAGAATAGTGAACATCTGTAGCTATTTAGTACACTGTATTTAGTATACTGTCATTGTATACATAGTAGAGTATAGATTAGACAACAGCATTTATTGGACAGATGTCGCTAGACAATTACCGAGGCAGGTACTTGATAGTTATGATTTAGATTCAGATAAGGGAGAGATAACTATTTGTAGTTATCTCAATCCCAAGACCTATATAAATAGGGATATCTGCAGATAAATGAAATCATAAGATTTCAAAGAATTCTACATGGTTTCAGAGCAGTTAGTATGACCACCATATCGATCCTCCTTAAGTCTGACCAACAAAATGATCCTCCTCCTATCTTTCTCCCAACTATGGCAACAAATTCCTGCTCTTCTCCCACTGTCTCTCCCACCCATGTTTCAACCCTGGTTTGGTTAAACTATATGAAAATAATTACCTTCTCTAGGAAAGCCAAATTAAAGCCTTTCTCATTGGGCATAATTATTGGCGTTTCATAGATGGCACACATTGTGCACCTCCTACTTCCCTACCACCCCAAACACCTACTGAAGGTTCCCCTCAATCTGATACTTCTGTTTCAGCCCTCATCCCTGCCCCTATTCCTGTCCTCAATCCCGCCTATCACCAATGGGTTCAAATTCATCAAACCTTAATTAGTATGCTCAAAGCCACACTCCCTGAACCAATCTTGTCTCAAGTTGTTGGCCTCCACACCTCCCATGAAATCTGGCAGTGCCTCCAATAGAATTTCTCCCAATAATCCCTAGAAAATGCCATTAACCTCCATTTTCAACTCATGTCCCTCACAAAATGCCAAAAAACCATCTCTAAGTATCTTTCCCAAGCCAAAACACTGCTGATTCTCTTGCTACCATCAACCAGCCTTTCTCCTCTACCAACCAAGTTACTGCTGTCCTTCGTGGCCTTGGTCCTGAGTACACCATGCTGGTGACTACCATGCTGAATTTTCTACCCTCCCTCCATTTTCTAATATGTGTGCCCCCTATCTTTCCTTTGAGGCTCAACAAACTTCTTTTGCAAACCCTGCATCCGCCTTTCCTCTTTCTGTTTTCTATGCCAATTCTTCCTACCACATTCAAGTCCCCTATGCTAGTGCATACTACAGCACACTCGGTCGGCCAACCTACTAGTGTGGTGCTCGCCAAAATCGTACCCAACGATCATCCTACCGCAGAGGCTCTAGCCGCTCCTCTACCTTTTCAAATGTTATCATCATTCTTGGCTCTTACTATAACGACCCGTCCTGGAAATCGGGATTAGATTAGTGGTTAATGACAGATTTTGCCCATAGAATTGGGCGATCTCGGACGGACAGTGCAAAATGACGATTTTGCCCCTAGAATTGAGCGAATGGTTGACTTTTGGCTCGAGCTGTCAAACAGACTCTAGACAATGCCATTGACGTAGTTCGGAATGTCACGATTTTGTAGACTGGTGGCACGTCCGATTCCGACATTCGAGGAAAAAGTTATGACGTTCGGAAGTCGAGGGGTATTTTGATAATTTGGTTAAAAAAAGGCAAACTGTTGACTTTTCATATGACATGGATTTTTCACGATGTTCGAAGACCGTTAGGTAGCTCTCGATCCCCTGAATACAACGACAGACGACATGCGTCAATTGGAGTTCGGACGACAGAATTACGGGTCTAGGAACATGAGGGGCAAAATGGTAATTTGTGAAGACAGGGGCATTTTGGTCATTAGAGGGCTAAGGGATCTATGCCCAGTGAAATTGGGACACTTGGCAGTTTTGGGATGCTGTGACCACCAGATTGTGGACACATGCCCCTCTCTGGAAGGCAGTAGAACCCTTCCCACCGCCTTCATTTGATTTTAACACCAAGGGGTGTGTGTGTGTGCACGGGTGAGAGTGAAAACAGAGGAACCAGAGAGGAAAAATGAATGATCTTGAACCCAAACCATCCTCAAAATGATCTCCTGACCCATGAATGATGAATCAGAGATGGAGAGGGAGTTGAGACGATCATCGTGCCATGATCACCGTGAGCCGCCGTGGACGGTGGTTCTTAGCCTGTGCAAAACAGAGACTCAGTGTAACTGTGAGATCCCTGTTTCCCAATTTCCCTCAAATCTCAATCTTTACCTTTGTTGTGTGAAAAAAAAGATGAAAAAGGAAGTATGGAGAGTCTCCTAGTGGCCACGGCGAGGCACGGTGGTGGAGGTAAGGCAGAGTTCTCGAGAAATTGAGTTTAAGTTCAAAAATGGTGGATTGAGAATTAATGTTTGTTTTGTAGTTTTGACGATTGGATATTGTCTCTGGAGGTTCCAGAGACTGTTTGGGGTCAAAATCAAGGACGACGGTGGTCGGAGAAGCAAGAACACCGAGGAGGAAGAACTTGAATTTGGTCTTTTCTTTGGAAGGTAATTTTTGGACGTAAAGATCACGTTTTAAGGTTACAGATTGATAGGAAAGACTTAGAAGAAACTATAGGATCGATTAGAATTGAAATTGGACCGAAAACGAAGGAATTACAGGGTCAAACCGCCCACGTCGGTTCGGGTTGGACCGGTCTGAACCGATCAACTAAGCTTGAAGACGATGAATAGTAAAGCACGTGAGGTCGCGTGGGGACCCTTTTGGGGAAGTTTCCAACACGACTTTTAAATTATTCGATGTAATGAACATTTTGGCACTAGTTTCGAGTCGATCGGATATTGTCTCGATATGTTTCTGGATGTCCGAAGGTTTTAGGGCTCGGTTAAAAATAGTTAAAAATTTGGGAAAACTACAGGGCTTTAGTATGAACATTGTGAAGTAATTAGTGACCTTATTATGAGATTTGGACAGGTTTGGGAAAGCCGGTGATAGTGAATTAGCCGGGAAAGCGTATTTGCACGCATATCAAGACAACGATGCAAATAGTCTCTGGGTGGACTTTCTTTCTAACTTATGATGCATGCATAAATATTTTATATGTTTTCTATACGTGATTTCTATGTTTATGATTATGAACTTGATGATTTACGGTTTGCACGTATTTTGAGATGATTACGTATTTGCACGTTTTACGAGCTTACGATTTATGTTGAGATTTGACCATGGTTTTGATGATTTGATTTTGGGATTTGAAATATGATTTTATTTTAATGAATTATCATAAATTTTGGAAAAGTGATTTTGGGCTTGAGGCCCAGTTCATAAAAGGGATTTCGATAAACGTGATTTCGGGTTTTTGAACTGGATTTCAGAAATGATGCTTTGGGATTTGATGTTGAAACTTGAAAGGGGATTTCTGGATTTGTGTTCGAAATGATTGTTCCAGATGCTAGCTTACGAAATGATGGTTTCGGATTCGGATTTGGAAATGGATTATAGATTTGGATTCGGAATGATGATTTCAGATTCCGCTTGGAATTCGAAATGGTGATTTTGAATTCGGACTTGGACATGGATTTGGAAAATGGTTTTAAAATGGATTTGATTGGATTTACTGGATTTGGTTATTGGGTTTAAAGACCCGGACATGATTGTGACGGGGGCGGGCCCGAATTGGGTTTAAAGACCCGAATTGAGTTTAAAGACTTGCGAGTTTAAAGACTCGGATATTGTGATTTTCCCCGTAGGCCTATTGTGTTTAAAGACACGGGAGTTTAAAGACTAGGATTATATTGAGGCCTGGATTGAGATTAAAGACTCAGATAAATCCAGCAGGTTCGATGAATGGAAATGTGTTTTCAAATGTGTTTTGGATTTCTATGATAACTCGATGGTTTTAGTAATGATAGTTTCCATATGGTTTTCAGATGTTTTGGGCTATGCCCCGGATGATACGGATTTTGATGTTTTGGGCTGAGGCTCGGGATTTGAGAAAAGGAAATGGGTTTGGATTTCATAAACAGTTTATTTCACTCGAATTGAAATGGTTTCAAGACTTTAATTTTAGATGCATGCATTGGTTTTTAAATGGAGGGTATAAATGTCTTATTGATAAACTGTTTTCTAAACTTATCCTTTATTTTTGTCCACTCACAGTCTTTTATGTTTTTTGATACCCTCTAGGTTATTGCGGTGCGGGCTATTTTTAGAGAGACGGAGACATCACACAAGCGATCCACAGTAGATTCTGAGCACTCTGGGAAGTCCAGAAAGTTTTGGATGGTTCACTTGAGAATCCCTTGTCCGGCTTACGTGTTACATGGAGGTTGGACGTCGGTTAGCCTTCATGCCGCACGTAAGTTAGACGGGAGCATGACTTAGCCCTTAATCCCGGGAGATTGGGGGTGGGTCGTGTCACTTACCCCACCACTTCTTCATGCCCTAATGGCCCCCAATGCTGGTACTGCAACTGCCAAGGACATATTGATGTCCAATGTCCCCACATTCAACACACTCACGATCATGAACTTGGCCAAGCCTTTGTTGGACTTCATATTACCCCTGCTTCTACTGATCCCAACTGATATCCTGACAGTGGTAGGCAACGATGCCACTCTTTCCATCAACCACACTGGTAATCTCACCTTTTCTTTTGGTCCCTATGCCTTCCATTTCTCAAATGTTCTTCATATTCCTACCTTAAGTAAAAAACTGTTATCTGTTGCTCAATTCACTAATGATCAGCAGGTTAGTATAACATTTTTCCCAACTCATTTGCTCATCCAAGACCTAAACACCAAGGTTGTTCTTTTTCAGGTCCCTTGGGAAAATGGGTTGTACCCCATCCTTTCTTGTCACACTACCCACCCTCAGGCCTTGCTGACCAGTGCAACTAGTTCCCTCTGGCAAAACCGCTTGGTTCATCCATCTCCTCAATTCCACCGTGTATTAGCTTCTCAGGCTTCCCTCATCGCTTTTGCTTCCTTAGAAAATGTAGGCTTTTGTAATACTTGTTCCATGGGAAAATCAACTAGACTATGTTTCAATTCTGTTGTACACTGCACATATTTCGATGTGGTTTCTTGCATTTACACGTATTTCGAGAATATGGTTTATGCTATGCATTTGATGGATGATTTTATGTTGTATATACGTATTCTATTTTGATAATGATTTGTGGATATGATTTTGGGATTTGAAAGTGAATTCGAGCATGGGTACCATTTCAATTAAATATGATTTTGGATTTCGGATTTCGGTTTTGAGATAATTTCTTGGTTTGGATTCAGGATTTCGAAGGAAGATTTCGGATTCGGATTCGGAAATGGATTTATAGATTTAGATTTGATAAAATGGGTTTTAATTGGATTTGCTGGATCTGGTATTGGGTTTAAAGACCCGGATATGATATGTGACGGGGGCGGGCCCGGATATGTGATATTGAGTTTAAAGACTCACTGTCCCCAGTCCCCTTCTGGTTTTAGATATTGTGTGCTATTTACAGATGATTTTACCAGGTACACTAGGATTTTTCCACTACGCCAAAAATCAGAAGTTTTTACACACTTCTCAACTTTCCTAACCTATATTCAAAATTAATTCTCTACCACCATCAAACAATTCCATAGTGACGGTGGCAAGGAATTTGGCAATCACACTTTCAAGTCCCTCTGCTCTCACCATGGCATCCACCACCATTTTTCATGTCCCTATACCCCTCAATAGAACGGCCTGGCTGAGAGAGAACACAGACACAATTCTGAAATGGGCAGAACTTTACTGATCACTCCTAGACTGCCCTATTGTTACTGGGCCGAAGCAGTAACTACTGCAGTTTTCCTCATCAACCTTCTCCCAACTCCAGTTCTCAAATGAACCTCCCCTTACATTTAACTCCACAAAAAAGAACCTCCATATCACCCCCTTCATGTTTTTGGATCTGATTTTTACCCATATATTGGCCACACCACTAAACACAAGCTAGAACCCAAGTCTGTTCCTTGTACCTTTCTCGGATATAGCTCTAATCATAAAGGTTATCGCTACCTTCATGTCCCTAGTGGTAAAGTTTACATAAGCCGACATGTTGTTTTCACTGAACACCATTTTCATCATGTTATCGTCCCTTCCCTCCAGTCCTTGATTACTCCTTCATCCCTGCTCTTCCAGCCACTCTTAATTCCCTAATCACCACAACAACTCAGCAGTCGCCTCCCTTTCCACCTCCTCTTCCCACAATTCCTACCACTCCCTCTACCATTTCCACCACCATCAATTTCCATGAACATTCAGTTCACACTCAACCTAATCAACCTGCTCCAGCTCCCCTACCCGTGTTCTTCCAGCCTCTCGACCACCAAACACTCACCCCATGATAACTCGTAGCAAAGCAGCTATCTCAAAATCACAAAATCTCCTATTTGCCACTAAATATCCCTTTCCCCAAGCCTTCCTTTCCTTGGCTCAGACCACCATTGAACCTACCACCAACCACCAAGCCTCTAAATCTCCAGAATGGACCCATGCAATGCACAATGAGTTTGCTGCCCTAATCAACCAAAAAACTTGGTCTCTTGTTCCTTTACCACCTCAAGCCAATGCGGTTGGCTGTAAATGGGTCTTTAAACTCAAAAAACATGCTAATGGCACCATTGAGAGATACAAGGCCCGTCTCGTCGCCAAAGGCTTTCACTAACAAGCAAGCCACGACTACACAGAGACATTCTGTCCCATTGTGAAGCCTCCTACAATCAGAATAGTACTTGCTTCTGCTATTTCAAACAACTGACCCCTAAGACATATGGATGTCACCAATGCATTTCTCCATGGTACCCCCAATAAAGAAGTATAATGTTATAGCCCCCTGGCTTCATTGAACCCCACCGTCCTAACCATGTCTATAGGCTACACAAGGCTATTTATGGGCTCAAACAGGCCCCACGGACCTGGTTTGACCATTTTCTATACTTTCTTCTTCTATATGGCTTCCAACAGAGTAGAGTTGATCCCTCAATGTTTGTTTACCATCACCAATCTACCCTTATGTATCTCCTACTCTACGTTGATGATATAATCTTAATCAGGAACTCCCAATCTGCGGTATCCACTTTCATGACAACATTGGCCCGTGCCTTTGTCCGCTCACACGTTTTGTTGTTTTCGGCACCTTTCAGGTTGGTTGCGGATGCGGGTTGTAGCAGAGATCAAGACATCACATGTCGCCACAGATCCTAGCGCACTCTGGGTAACCATGAGCGGGTTACGGTTTTATCCCTAGTCTAACATGCGGTGTCAGACGGGAGCAAACATATCCCGCGATAATCCGGGGGGGATTGGGATGGGTCTTGTCATCATTGTCTAGAGATGCTTTTTCATAGTATACTTCATTTACAGAAGCATCCATCCACACTTGGGGGCAGATGGAGGCTAAGTTTCACGAAGAATTCTACATAATCGAGCCCGAGGTCACTACATCGATTTGACAACCCTCAAGCAGGGAGCGCATGAAATGACAGAGGAATTCTTTGTCAGGTTTAAAAGAATGAAAATAAAATGCAAGTTATGTATCAGTAATGCGCAAATAGTAGCTATCGCCCAACGAGCTCTGAGGTTCTCACATGGAAAGGCGTTCAATAATATTACCTTTTTCGGTCTCCAGGAAATTGTAGTATCGGCAACCAAGGTTGAAAGACTGTTAGAGGAAGAACAACGGCAGAGGCACAACTGTAAGACCCCTTTTTCCATAAGACAAAGATCCCTGTGCACCAGCTAGAGCACTAGGCGGCCGAAGAGGAATCAAAGGCCTCAGACGAAAAGCAGGAATTGGATATAGCCACAGCCGAAATTCAGACTCCAGGGAACGGCTGGGTGACCCTTAAGTCATTAGTCAAACAAATTCGAGAGCAAAAGATAGTTATGCAAAGTGGTAGCCTTTTCGCGAACAAGACACCAATGTTTGGATCTTATTTTTTTGACCTCAATAAAGCCAGGGAAATCTACGATGAGCTAGTGAGGGCAAAGGTGATTAATCCGGTACCCAAGCTAAACGACCTCAAGAATAAACAATTCTACAAATGGCACGTGCCATTACACCACGGTACAGATAATTGTGTGCAGTTACGCCATATTATCCAAAGGTTGATTAATCAGGGACATATTGGGTTGGCATCTATCTGAAACCTCCAATGGAACTCTTTTCCGAACACCATTAGTTTGCATGGTTAATCTCCACTAGTCTAAAAAGGAAACCGAGACACAAAAGGGAGACCAACCACGCGACGACCAGTCTAACCTCACGCCTGTTGCGTTGAAAGAAGAAAATGTAACGACTCGTCCCAAATTCTTGGGATTAATTAAGACTTAATTATGCATTAGCAGGACTAATCAGGGATTAGCTGAGAATTATCGAATGTTCAGGGCGAATTTATGATTTTGCCTTTAGATGAGGGTAAAAAGTTGACTTTTTACTCGGGAGGTCCAATCCCCATGGACCGAGGACCGTTACATAGATTGAGTTGATACGAGTCCGTAGACAGGCGACATGTCAAAATCGAACGTTGATGGGAAAGTCACAGGTCACGGAAGGTCCGATGCACTATTATGCGTTTTACGAGACGGGTGGACTTTTTTCATTAAGTCGGCCCAGATATTTTGGGAAAGGCCCAATGGATGAATGACAAGTGTCATTCATCCATTGCCCACCAGATTGCATACATGTATATCCATTCCCATTTCTTCCATTCCACCATCCAAAACCCGTATGCCCCAAATCAACCCTTTCCCCCATTTGATTCTGTGTGAGGTCAAGAGGGGGGCTGAGGATGAGTGTGAGCTGAGAGAGGCTGTGGGAGACGGTAGGACCGCCGTAGGCGGTGGACGAACCCACGAGAAATAGATAAAAACTGAAGCCCCTCTTAAATTCAAAATTTAAATTTTGTGTTTTGGACGTTAGGGATGTTTTATGTTGATTGGGGGATGTTTGTTGGGTTAGTATGAACATTTAGGGGTTATTTTAGACGGCGGAGAGTGGCTGAGCAGCCCAAGGAAAGGACTGGAAAACAGGGCCGTGAAGGGTGAATCGAACCAATGGGTTCTAAGTGGTTTTTCTTGGGTTTAATCACATAGATAGGCTGTAAATGACGAGAAAAAGCTATAGGAATTGGAATGGATCAAAACGGGTTGAAATGGTGAGATATAGCCCTGGACCGATCACGCTGGTTCAGCTGGACCAGCTGATCGCGAGGAAGAAGAAGAACTGTTCCCAGCGCGTGGGCTTCACGCGCAAGGACTTTGGGCGACACGTGGGGCAGAGTTTCGGGATGAGGTCAACGTTTGAAATCATCCTTTCATTGTAACGAACGTTTTGGGATAAGTTTCGGGTCGATCGGACATCGTTTTTGGGTAGTTTTGGATGACCGAAGTTTTAAAGTCTATGTAAAATACGTTTAAAATACAAGAAAATTAGGGGCCTTTTATGAGAGGTTATCAAAGTAGTTAGTAACCCTCTAGAATGATTTGGACAGGTTTGGGAACCCCGGAGATGGTGATTAGCCCGGAGAGGCTTAGGGTGCGCATATCGAGGTGCATCTTGGACGGTCTGTAAGTTCACCTTGCTTTCTAAATTATGATGCATGCATAACTGTTTTATATGTTTTATATTGGTGATTTGAGATTCCTTGAGTGCATATGATTGTGGTATTTAGTATTTACGTATATGCACGTATTTCAAGATTTATGGTTTTAGACTATGCTTATATGTGCTGGTATTTCTATGATGGTTGATAAGTCACAAATTAAGCATCATTTCAACGTTATTTCTTGTCCCTTTTACTTATCTTTTGATTATAATCCTTCAAACAATAGGAGAAAATGATATCTTTTGTGAAGTTTGTGCAGATTGCTTAGTTTAGCTTTAAATCATGTTTTGCAATGAAATGTGATCTTTCCAAGGATAAATCTTTAAGGACTCATCAAGGACTCATAAAGGGCCTCATCATCTCCCATTTACATGACCAAGATCCACCAAGACCCTAAAAGTCACGGCCTAGCCCCGAGAAGCCCACAAAATGTGGTTAAGGGTGTTTTAGGGGGTTTACTTGTGTATCAAGTAACTTTGGACGAAGTTTCCTACCTTTATCAATGAGGAATGAGATGTATTGACTTGGATAAGAAGACTTAATTATATTCCTAATCAGATCTTGAAGTTAAAGAGGCAAGAAACAAGGAAAAGGAAGTTTCTTGGAAATTAAGAAACCATCTTGTACATGGCTAGGGTTAATTAACTTCCCTAGCCACAATTTATCATGTTTCCTTTATTTTAGGGCAATGTAATATGATTTAGGATAGCATTAAATGAATTCCTTGTCAAAGATAAAGTCAAGAAGTGGAAAGAAGGAAGGAAAGGGACTCCTTGTTCAAGAAGGACACAAAAAACGGCTAACTATGGTTTTTCACAAAAACAAGGAGTTTTCCTCCTTGTTTTGGGGCTGTTTTCCCTTTTCTTTGAGGGAGATGTTAGGGCAGGTGTTTGGGGTTATAAATGGATGTTTTCTCATTTTTTTGGGGGGGCCGAATTTACCTCTTGAAGGTCCCCGAAACTCTGTCAAAATTCGTACTTCAATCCATGTTCTTAGTTTAGAGTTTTGTAATTTAATTCAAGCACTCTTTATAATTCAAGCATCTTCAAATTCAGCACATCTACCTTGAGGGAGTTTTCCTTCATCTCTTTTATTCATTGTCCTTTTATTATTTTTTGCTTTATTTATATTTGTGCACCTTTTAATTATGTGCTTGTTTTATTCAATAATGTTTGAGTAGTGTAATTAGGACTAGGGTTACTTGAAGCCCTAGCCATGTTAGTTCGTGTTTGATTTCTGGCTATTGATTATGATTCTTATGTATGCATGGATTTGTTGGATTACTGCGCTTCATGAACTAAATTTATGCTTATAAGTTTAGCTACCTTATTTGTGTATAATTGTCGATGTAATTGCTTGAAGGATCACCTCGATGTTTGTGTTCACCCTGCAATTTATAGCATCAAGTTTAAGAGGGGGAATCTTATTCGTAATCTAAACTCATGACTTCCTAGGTCTGCACATAACTTTTCTAGGGATAGTGTAGTGTCATTAAATCTTCTTTATGTTTCATGCATTATCACGCACCATCGGTAATAGTTGTTTAAGGGCTGGCACATCACGCTTAAACATGCAATCTAAGAGAAGATAATATGTGTGGGGTGAACCTTAGCCAGACCCTTGCACGGGCACTTAATTCAGATACATGCATAGTAATTTAATCAAGGAAATCTAACAGAACTATAATTGGTAAAGGTGGATAGAAACTAGCTCGACTTAATTAGTTATTATTAGTTAATTTACTTCATTCATAAAACGTAACAAACCCCCTATTGCATTTTAATTACTCCACTTAAGTCAATTGAGTTAAACGAAATTGGATATCATTGAGCAAGTCTTCGTGGGATCGACCTTTGCTTGCATCTAAACTATCTACAAGTCTTCTGCGCTTGCAAAGTTTATTACACGTAGAGATTTTTCCAAGTACATCTTTTGTGCTTGGTAAAATCTCTATCAATGGTTTGATGAAAGCATTTCGGATTTGAAAGTATGAACTCGGGCTTGAGACCCAATTGATTTGTGATATCGGCCTTGTGGCCCAGTTGATTTGTAGTATCGGGCTTGAGGCCCAGTTGATTTGTGGTATCGGGCTTGAGACCCTATTGAGGTATGGATTTGGGCTTGAGGCCTATGAGATTGAGAATTGAAATCGATTCGAGGAATCCTGGATTTTGATTCGGGTATGAGACCCAGTTGAACTATGATTTGAAAGAAATGATACGGGTCACAGAAGGTCCGAGGCGCTATTGCGTGTTTTACGATAAGGGTGGACTTTTGTCATTAAGTGGGCCTAGATATTTTGGGACAGGCCCAATTGATAAATGACAAGATTGCCCACCAGATTTCATACATGCATATCCATTCCCATTTCTTCCATTCAACCATCCAAAACCCGTATGCCCCAAATCAACCATTCCCCAATTTGATTATGTGTGAGTCCAAGAGGAGGGATGAGGACGAGTGTGGACTGAGAGAGGCTGTGGGAGCCGGCTGGACTGTCGTAGGTGGTGGAGGAACCCACGGGAAACAGGAAAAAACTGAAACCCCTCTTAAATTCAAAATTTGAATTTTGTGTTTTGGACGTTAGGGATGTTTTCTATTGATTGTGGGATGTTTTTTGGGTTTGTATGAACATTTAGGGGTGGTTTTGGACGGCGGAGAATGGCTAAGAAGCGCGGGGAAAGAGCTGGAAAATAGGGATGTGAAGGGTGAATCGAACCAATGGGTTTTAGGTGGTTTTTCTTGGGTTTAATCACATAGATAGGTTGTAAATGAAGAGAGGAAGCTATAGAAATCGGTATGGATGAAAACGGGTTAAAAATACGTGAGATATAGCCTTGGACCGGTCACGCCGGTTCATTTGAACCGGCTGACCAATGGAATGGTTTAGACCAGCTGATCGCAAGGAAGTAGAAGAACTGTTCGCGGCGCGTGGGCTTCACGCGCAGGGCCTTTGGGCGACCCGTGGAGGTGCGTGGGGCAGAGTTTAGGGATAAGGTCAACTCATGTAATCATTCTTTCGTTGTAACAAACATTTTGGGACAAGTTTCGAGTCGATCGGACACCGTTTTGTGGTAGTTTTGGGTGTCCGAAGGTTTAAAGTCTATGTAAAATACGTTTAAAAATCCAGAAAAATTAGGGGACTTTTATGAGAGGTTATTAAAGTAGTTAGTAACCCTCTAGTATGATTTGGACAGGTTTGGAAACCCCGGAGATGGTGATTAGCCCGGAGAGGCATATGGCGTGCATATCGAGGCGCAGCTTGGACGGTCTGTGAGTGGACTTTGCTTTCTAAATTGTGATGCATGCATAACTATTTTATATCTTTTATATTGATGATTTGAGATGTGTTTAGTGCATATGATTGTGGTATTTAGTATTTATGTATTTTCATGTGTTTCGAGATTTATGGTTTTTGACTGTGATTATACGTGATGGTATTTCTATGATAGTTTGATGAAAGGATTTCAGATTTGAAAGTATGAACTCGGGTTTGAGACCCAATTGATTTATGGTATTGGGCTTGAGGCCCAGTTGATTTGTAGTATCGGGCTTGAGGCCCATATTATTTATGGTATCGGGCTTGAGGCCCAGTTGATTTAGGGTATCGGGCTTGAGTCCCAGTTGTAGTTTATGAAATGAGATTTCGGGTTTGAGACCCTATTGAGATATGGATTTGGGCTTGAGGCCTATGAGATTGAGGATTGAAACGGATTCAAGGAATCCTAGATTTTGATTCTGGTATGAGACCCAGTTGAACTATGATTTGAAAAAATGAATGTTTTCACACTTAGATGTATATACCCTCCCGTATGAATAGTCTCTTCCAGACGTCGTTGATCCTGGAGTATCACGATCCACTGCCTACGATGAGAGACTCCGACGGGGAACACATGCCCATGAGTGAGAGATATGATATAGTCTCGGACATGATCCGGAAACAGGTCCTCACAGATGTCGTAGGTCTTGGGGGTAGATTCAGAGATGAGGCTCGAGTAGTATGCATACTGAAGATATATATCATGACAGGTTCTTGGTTGGGCACATGAGATGCCGAAGATGGGTTATATATATATATATATATGTACATGATTTTTCACTGTATGGTTGGTTTAGGGCTCAGACCTCGTGTTCTTTGATTGATATTTCATTGAGATTGGTACAGGGCTGAGACCCTACTGAGCTGATGGCTTCGGTTGAGAAGCAGTTTTCACTATGTTTTGATTTGAAAAGAAAAGTTTCTTGCTTTCGTAAAGTATTTAGAATGAACTGGTTTTATAATGCATGCATGCTTTTACGTGAAGGGTATAAATGTCTTTTCCAGATTTCAATTTTATAAATTGTTTATTTTTTCCATTCACAGCTTTTATGATTTTAATACCCTTCAGATTAATCGCGGATGCGAGCTGTAGCAGACATCGAGACATCACATGCCACCACCGATCCTAGCGTACTCTAGTGGACCCAGAGCGGGTGACGAGTTTATCCTTGGTCTGACACACGGTGTCAGACGAGGGCAGGCACATCCCACGATAATCTAGGGGGATTGGGACGGGTCCTATCAGAAAAGGTGTTATGCAGTAATTGCAAGGCATAGTACATTTCCACGACTTCATCCCCAAGCATTAAGTGGAAATCGAAGGGTAAGAAAATGGTTCGACATGAATTTTTCTCTGGATGTACTCGAACGGAAGAATGGCCCATAAAATCGCCAAACTCCATTGGGTTTTGAATCTCAAAGGTTAGAGGGTACCAGGGAAAATCAGAAACCAAAAATGGCCTGGCGGCAAGATGGCCAACAAAAAAGGGAAGGGAAACAACCGAATTCTCAGAAGGAGACTAACAAAATGGCCAAACCTTATAAAGCCACGATCCGAGATAGGAGGTGGTACGTGGCAGGGAAAAACGGAAAATTAGCCAAAGAATTAGGAAGAACTTGCAAAAGAAGAATCCAGGGGAAGTATGGGGCATATCTTTGTGGCAAGAAAAACTTGGGGGCAGGACCCGTCTAAGAACCAACAACCCCTCCGACGACCAAGAAGGAGTTAACTAGCCCTCCTAAAATGGACAGTTGGAGAAGGAGTATAAAGGGGTTATGCGTCCTAGACTTGCCTCGAAAATCTGCTCCGCAATTCGCAAGAAACTTATCTTCGGGATTTTCCTGAGGGAAGACTTGGAGAATGGGTCAACCAATGCTACGGGTAAACTAGTTAAAAGACCTTTCAAGAAAGACGACCAACTGGATTATGGTCAAAATATAACGAGAGATGAGTTGAAGGCAATCAAGGAAAACTTATTGGAGGTTATGGAAGTAACCGCCTTTTTTGGCCAAGGAATGGAACCCCGAGGGGAGGTCGATGTCGTGATAATCCTGTCAGAACACTTATCGGCGGTACGCCATCTGGTCAATCAAATGGTCAGTGATGTTTCTATCCATGAGCCTTCCTAATCAACAATCGGGATTCCACTTAATGACGATCCTAACATCACTCTAAAGGCTCCCGACCATCAAAAAGATTCGTTTTTTGCTATTCGAACCAAAGGGATGATGGATCACTTACTACCTATCTTTATTATGGTCCATCTCGAGGGAATTCCCATTGACAAAATAATGAAGGACAGAGGGACTTCTATCAATGTCATACTAGTCAAGATGTTAAATAAGTTGAACAGGACATTATAGGATTGCTTACCGACTACGACCGTGATGTCAAACTTGAGTGGGACTCCCACTAAAACTCACGGGGTTCTACCCTTGGAAATCACCTTGGGATCGAAGAAAATGATGTTGGCATTTTTTGTAGTGGATAGCACCGCAGCATACAATATTTCCCTCCGCCCCCCCCCCCCCCCCCCCCCCCCCCCCCCTTTCCCGGAATGGAGACATCTTAATGGATAGTGAACCCAGCGAGGAAAAAGACCGAGAGAAGGCAATCTTGTTTATAAAGAAAAGATTATAGATATATTGGATAGAATAGAAGAACGCTTGCAATGTTTCGCTTGTGGCACCTTTAACCGAGGATTAAGCTGGATCCACCGAATGGTAAAATTTAGCCATCTGCATGGCAGAACTTATCTGCGACACCGAGAAGGATAATGAAGAAGATGATATTCCCACGGAGGTCATGAGGTTTTGGAATTCAAAGGTTGATAAACCCCCACCTAAGACGCAAGATCCTTTGGATAAAATTAATCTAAGGACCAAAGAGGACGCTCGACCGACCAAAATCAGCAAGGCATTAAACGAGAACATGAAAAAGGAGATGATTGCTATTCTTGAGGAATTTCGGGATTGTTTCGCTTGGCATTACACAAAGATTCTAGGACTTGATAGAAAGCATGTTGAACATCGGCTACCCATCAAAGAAGGATATAAGACAGTATTTCACTGTAGAAGGAGGATGTCGATAGAGGCTGAGGCCAAGGTCAAAGACGAGATTGATACGCTCCTCAAAGTTGAGTTTATACGAACAACCAAGTATGCGGAGTGGATATCCAATATAGTGTTGGTAATCAAGGTAAAAACCAAACAAGTCAAAATATGTGTGGATTATCGCAATCTAAACGAGGAAACTCCAAATTATGAATATCGGATACCCATGGTCGACATGCTAATTGATGGGGTATCTCAAAACCAGTTCATGTCCTTCATAAATAGCAACGCATAATACAATCAGATTCTCCTCACAGAGGATGATATCCATAAAACCGCATTCAGACGCCCAAGGCACTTAGGGACATTTGACTATGTCGTCATGCTTTTTGGGTTGGAAAATGCAGGTGCCACCTATCAACGGGCAATGAATGTTATCTTCCATGAAATGATCGGGAAAAACTTGGAGGTTTATATTGATGATGTTGTGGTCAAGTCCCAGGGTGAGGAAAAACACATATGCGATCTCTGATAAGATAAAAATGAATCCTAGAAAATGCGTGTTTGGGGTTCGAGCAAGGAACTTCTTGGGATTCCTGGTCCATCAGAGGGGGATCGAGGTGGATAATAAGAAAGCCATAGAAATCATGGATTCACCCCCTCTAAAAGACAAAAAGAAACTTCAAAGCTTGCTCAGAAAGGTCTATTTTCTCAGAAGGTTCGTAGCCAACCTTTCGAGGAAAACTCGTGCTTTTTCCTCATTGGTAATGATCAGGGATACGGAAAATTCAAGCGGGAAGAAAAACATCAGGTCTCTTTCGAGAAACTCAAAGAATATCTCTCTAAACCGCCAGTCCTAATGCCACTCAAAGCTGGCAGGACTCTGAAGCTCTACATATCAGCGTTACAAAGCATAATCAAAAATTTGTTGGCTCAGGACAACAAGGAAGAGAAGAAGCAAGCCATATATTATCTAAATAGAACCCTGACGGAAGTCGAAGAGAGATACACTGCGGTGGAAAAGTTATTCTTGGCACTGTACTTCACGGCTGTTAAATTACGGCACTATTTGTTGCCCTCACCATTCAAATTATCACCCAGATCGACTTACTAAAATAAATTTTGCCACAGTCCATTTTGAGGGGAAGATTTGGTAAATGGACCCTGGTGCTGTCCAAGTTCAACCTCCAATATGTGGCACATAGGGCAATAAAGGGATATACCATCGCTGATTTCCTAGCAGAATACCCAGGTATCGACATTGAGGCAGAGCCAATTCAAAAGGGCAATTCGAGAAAAGGATCAGGTTAGGGAGAAGATCCCTACCTTTGATATTAGAAAGGGATGCCGAGTTGGAAGTCATGAACATAGAAGTCGAAACCAACGATTGGAGGACCCCATTTATCAAGTATTTGAAGTACTCATCAAATCAAGATAGGTGTTTTAGAAACAAGGCATGCCATTCCACCATGTGGGGCCTAACCTCGTAAAGAAAAATTATGATGGAACCCTATCACGATGCAATGGACCCAAAGAGGCGATGGTAGTAATGGTAGATGTACACGTAGGAGTGTGTAGTGCGCATCAAGCAAGGCCAAAGATGAAATGGCTAATATGACGACATGGCTACTTGTGGCTCGACATCTAGTCGGATCGTTATGCTTATACCAAAGGGTGTGAGGCGTATCAAAGACATGAACCTTTCCAACATGCACCAGCGGTGCCACTCAATCCGATCATCAAACCATGGCCTTTCCGAGGATGGGCAATATACTTCATTATAAAAATATTCCAAGTGTCCTCAGGTGTAACGACCCGTCTCGAATTCCTAGATTAGATTAGTGACTAATCAAGGATTAGTGAGGTTAATCCGTGATTAGTTGGGCGAAATCGGACGAACGATGCAAAATGATCGTTTTGCCCCTAGTCAGGGGAAAAATATTGACTTTTGACCAGGGAGGTCCGATGGACGAGGACCAAAACCGTTACGAAGATCGGGTTGATACGAATCCGTAGATAGGCGGCACGTCTAAATCGGACGTTCGACGAAGAAGTTATGGTTCACGAAAATTTTGGGTCACTATTGCACGTTTTACGAAATAGGGAGCTTTTGTCTTATGTGGGCCTAGATCATTTGAAGTGGCCCAATTGATGAGTGACAAGTGTCATCCATCCATTGCCCCTTCCTTTTCCTTCATGCATCTGTGTAACAACTCGTCCCGAATTAACGGGATGAATTAAGGATTAATGATGGATTAGCGAGACTAATTAGGGATTAGACGAGGATTAGCAGACGTTCGGGCGAAATGACGATTTTACCCCTAGAATGGGCGAATCGTTGAATTTTCATTCAGGCGGTCAAATGAACTTTGGCCGATGACGGTGACATCGTTCGTGACATCACGAGTTCATATACAGGTGGGATGTTCGATTCCGACGTTTGAGGAAAAAGTTATGACGATCGGAAGCACAAGGGAATTTTGGTAATTTGGTTGAATAGGGGCCAATAGTTGACTTTTGACACAGGAGGTCCGATGGTCGAGGGTCGAGGACTGTTACGTAGATCAGGACGATACAAATCCGTAGATAGGCAGCACGTCGAATTCGGCCGTTCGACGAGAAAGTTACGGTTTACGGAAGTACGAAAGTACTATTGAACGAATAACGAAACGGATACTTTTTGGAAATAGGTGGGCGCAGATATTTTCCCCAAGGCCCAATGGATAAGTTACAAGTGTCACCCATCCACTGGACACCATTTCCCTTGATGCATATCCCTTCTCTTTATTCCATTCGATCATCTTCTTTGTTTTCAGCCAAACCCGATCTCACAACCCATTCCATTAACCTTGTCAATCGACCATGTGCCAGGGGACTTGAGAGGGAGAGACAGAGGAGGCAGAGGATGGCTGAGGGGTTGTCTGGACCGCCATGCACGGCGGTGAAGGCCAAGAAAAACCCGATTGCTCGGTAAGGCCCAATTTTCTTTTTATTTAGATTTCGACATTATGGTTGCTTGTGGATGATTAGAGGATGATTATTAGGTTGTTAGGATGGTTTAGAGGAGGTTTTGGTGGTGGTTGGACGGCTGTGGTGACAGGACCCGCCCCGATCCCACAGGGACCACAAGGGGACGTGCCCTGCTCCCGTCTGACACCCAATAATTCATACCAATTTTAACCTCCAAACATTTAAAAGCATAAATAACCAAATAAACGTTATACATCAATTCCGAATTAAACGAATGTCAGACAAGGGATGAAAATCCGAAATACAAGTTGCGAGCACGACTCTATTAAAAACCTGCGGGTACACCACCCAACAGGGGTTCAGGTACGCAGAAAGTGGATCTATGCCTCAGCCTTTGGTTCCTCCTCTACCTCAGTTTCCCGACCTGGAGGGGTTATCAAAACAGTAAGGGTGAGTGGACCGAAACTCAAGTTTATAAAATCATTTGATAAGTAACACATATAATTTACCCCTCTGTTTTCCAAACATGCATGCATCATTATTTAAAATCATAAACCATATAATATAAACCATAAGGCATGTAATAAAAACATAAGTATAATTTTAGTTGCTGCACTATACACTCCAATCCCGACATCCCTGATGTCTGACGTCCCTGACGTCAATAAGGTCACAATCACAAGGCTACGCGTGCCACTCGGGTCTCAATTTCCGAGTTCAATCCCCGAACCCCGTTCGGGTACAGCATCCCCGATGCTTAGCGTCATAGACGCTGGACGTTCTAGACGTCCGTGACCTCTCCGGGGTACCTCATCCGGAGGAGACAATATAACATGGAAGGATCTATACAGTGCAGTACCAAATACATTTTATCGATATCCACATGCAAGGTATATATATACCTAGATAAAATCTGAATCAATCATTAAGTTTCATCAAACGGGTCTCAAGCCCAAATACCGTGAAACGTGCCATAACCATATTTTCCATATCATCAAAAACATCATTGTTTTAGCATGTGAATAAGTATAATAAAACCAGAAAACGTTTATGCACGCAAGGGTTTAAGAAAATGGCCCACTCACAGTACAGTCCTGCTGAAAACCGAGCGTTTACCCTCGATCTGGTACAATTACAAAATTCCTGTCACATCCAAAGTATACGTAAGGGTAAATACAAACCCCTAACATTCAACCATGAAACCCTAGACCGAAACCGGTCCGGAAAAGCTGCCCGAACATGCTTTCCAAGGCAAAAACTCTCATTTTGACCAACTTAATGATCTCCGATCGACCCGAAACCACCGCCATTGGATCCGGATCGTCGAAACCTAAAGAATGGTGGTGGTCCCACCAAAATTACTGTTCACACGTGCCCCCACGCGCCTGGTCAACTCTCTGGTCAACGGTGCTACAGTACTGCTGACGTCAGTATGACGTCATCACTGACAGTGTCAGAGGACACGTGTCAGCAGTCCATTGGTCCCTGGGCTGACTGAATTCTGACATGATGACGTCATCATGACGTCACTGCTGACGTCAGCATGATGACGTCATCCGCTACAGTAACCGGGTCTGAGAACCGGGTCACCGCAGACCCACGGTTCAACCCGATCAGTTCTCTCCAACCCGTCCACCATTTCTGATGGGATTTGTTCCTATGGACTCGTCACAAAGTGTTCTATGTTTCTACGGACTCAAAACTAGTTTCTAGGTTCAAAGAACTACCTGAAAATCGACAGAAATCCGGCTGCCGGCTCTGGTTCGTCTTCTCCGGCGAGTCGTCCAGCTTCCAGCCGCGAACCTTGGTTTAAAATGGTCGTCTGGGTCCCTTAAGTGTGTCTTAGAAGCAAACAAACAAAATCAACGTCAAAAACGATCGTTTCGAAGAAGGGAAGATAATCGGGTCTCACGGGTTTTTCAACCTACCGCCGCCGTGTCACCGCCGCACGTCGTCCAGTCCAGCAGAGGGTCGTCCTGCCGTCACAGTGATCCCAACCGTACTTTGGTTCGAGCCTCAGAGTGAAGGTTTGGACGGTTTGGACGGTTTGGTGACCTGGGCTGTTCGGGTCTCCTTCTCGGGTCTGGGAGGAATTTCGGCCGTGCAGGTGGCCGTGGGGTGGTGGCCGGCGTCTGGGGGGTGGCAGTTGGCCGCCTGGTGTTGCCGTGAGGGTGAGGTTAAAAGGTGAGGGCTGGTGTGTTTGTTCGAATGGTTAGCCGTGCACACGGTTTGGAAGAATGAAGAGTGAAAATTCTGAGAATTAATAAACAGGTTGGCTGGATGGTTTGAAGGGCTGAGATTAAATCTCAGCATAGGATCAATGGTGAGGATTTGAGGAGAAGAAATTAATTGTTTAATCCAATGGCCAACAGAGATCCATGTTTTAGGGAGTGTGGGGATGAGTGACACTTGTCACTCATCCAAGGGTCCAGAATGATTTGATTAAAGTAACCAGATTCCATAAATAAAATACTATTTTAATCCGGTTCTCGGTTGGTTCGGTTAAATGCGAAATACTTCCGTGACCATAACTTCCCCGTACGAAGTCCGATTTCGGCGTGCCGCCTGTCTACGGACTCAGGACGTCGAGACCTACCCAACGGTCCTTGAGTCAACTGAAAAATAGTTTCCAAGGGAAAAGTCAACATTTTCACCCCCAAATGTCCAAATTACGGTAATGCCCTTGAACTTCCGATAGTCATAACTTTTTCCCTGATCGTCCGAAATGGACGTGCCACCTGTCTATGAACTCGTGACGTCCCGAACTACGTCACGGTCATAGGTTAAAGTCCATTTAATTTATAAATCAAAAAGTCAACAATTGGCCATTCCCAACGCAAGGGTAAAAGCGTCAATTGAAACATTAATTTACAATATTAAAATCCTCGAATTTCCGGGGTGTTACAACCTTCCCCCCTTAAGAAATTTCGTCCCGAAATTTCAAAGAAACAAGTAAGGAAATTGTTCTCGCATCTGAGCCTCAGGCTCCCATGTGGCTTCTTCCACATTCTGGTTTCTCCAGAGAATCTTCACGAGAGGGATCGTCTTCCGTCGTAGTACCTTGTCCTTCCGATCCAAGATCTGTACTGGTTGTTCTTCGAAGCTCAAATCCTCCCGTAGTTCGACAGGTTGTTCCCCAAGTACATGCGAAGCATCATGTACGTACTTCCGCAGCATCGATATGTGGAAAACATCGTGAACTCTAGAAAGTTCTGGAGGTAGCGCCAATCTGTAAGCAACCCTGCCAATTCTCTCCACGATCTCGTACGGTCCGATAAAACGCGGACTCAGTTTCCCCCGTCGGCCAAAACGGATAATCCCTTTCCACGGAGACAACTTTAGGAAGACAAAATCTCCCACTTCAAACTCCAAGTCTCGAATCCGTCGGTCGGCATAACTCTTCTGGCGATCCCGTGCCACCTTCAATCTCTCTTTGATCACGCGAACAGTTTCCATGGTTAAGTCCATCATCTCCAGCCCTACAGCCGCTCGCTCTCCTACCTCCGTCCAGCAGATAGGTGTCCTGCACTGTCGACCATACAGTGCCTCATAGGGTGCCATTCCGATGCTTGCCTGATAGCTGTTGTTGTAGGCGAATTCCATTAATGGCAAATGAGTATCCCAAGCGTCCTGAAACTGTAGTACACATGACCTCATCATGTCCTCCAGGGTCTGAATAGTTCTTTCAGACTGTCCATCGGTCTGTGGATGGAACGCAGTACTGAAACGTAGGGTTGTTCCCAAAGTAGCTTGCAAACTCCGCCAGAACCTGGAAGTGAAACGCGGATCACGATCAGACACGATCGATTCCGGCGTACCATGAAGTCGTATGATTTCCTTCACAAACAACTGAGCCAGTCGGTTAGGTTTATAAGTCTCCTGAACGGGCAGAAAATGGGCTGACTTGGTTAACCGGTCCACGATCACCCATACTCCGTCAACTCCACTTTGAGTCCTCGGTAACTTAAAGACGAAGTCCATGGTGATGTGATCCCACTTCCACTCAGGAATCGGAAGTGGCTGCATAGCCCCATACGGTCTCTGCCGTTCCGCCTTAACCTGCTGACAGGTTAAGCATTTGCTCACGAACTCAGCAATATCCTTCTTCATTCCTGGCCACCAATAATGGTTCCGGAGGGTACGGTACATCTTTGTACCTCCCGGATGCATAGCATAAGCCGAACTATGGGCCTCCTCAAGAATCTCGGCCCGCAACTCTGCCACTGCAGGTACACACAAACGGCCCAACTTCACAAGTGCTCCTTCGTCCCGGATGGTAAAATCCTGTCTGCCATCCGCATCGACTTCAATTCTGTAAATACAGAGTATCGGATCCTGAAGTTGTGCCTCAATGATCCGATCAATCAGTACTGGTCGTACATGGAAGCTGGCCAACAAAGCTCCATGCTCGTCAGTACCCAAAATAACTCCCGCCTTCCGGAGTTCCACCAGCAAGGGAAGATACACCATCCCCAGGTGTGCAACTGATCCCGCTGATTTTCTGCTGAGTGCATCCGCCACCACATTGGCCTTACCCGGATGGTACTCGATCGTACAGTCATAGTCCTTCAGCAGCTCCAACCATCTCCGTTGTCTCATGTTGAGCTCCTTCTGAGTGAATAAGTACTTAAGACTCTGGTGGTCGGTGTAAATCCGACACGTTGCGCCGAATAGATAATGTCTCCAGATTTTGAGAGCATGAACCACCGCCGCCAACTCCAAATCATGGGTAGGGTAGTTCAACTCATGAGTCTTCAGCTGCCGGGATGCATAGGCGATAACCTTGCCAGTTTGCATCAACACGCAGCCCAACCCTTGCAGTGAAGCATCACTGAAGACCACAAACTCTCCACTGTCATCTGGCAATGCAAGGACAGGTACAGTGGTCAATCGATCTTTCAACTCTTGAAAGCTCCGATCGCACTGCTCGTCCCAGATAAACTTTACTCCTTTCCGAGTCAGACGAGTCAATGGTGCAGCAATTTTGGAGAAACCCTCCACGAATCTCCGGTAGTAGCCTGCTAATCCGACGAAACTCCGCACCTCGGTCACCGTTGTCGGTCTAGCCCAGTTGGTCACCGCTTCTGTTTTCTGGGGATCCACGCAAATCCCATCCGTCGATATCACGTGTCCCAGAAAACCAATACTGCTCAGCCAAAACTGACACTTGCTCAGCTTGGCATACAATTGTTCTTGTCTCAGTCTCTCCAAGACCAACCGGAGATGTTCCTCATGTGCACGGGCACTCCTCGAGTACACCAAAATATCATCGATGAACACAATCACGAACTTATCCAGGTAGGGTCGGAAGACCCGGTTCATCAGATCCATGAATGCTGCCGGAGCATTCGTCAAACCAAATGGCATAACAAGGAACTCGTAGTGTCCGTAACGGGTTCGAAAAGCAGTTTTCGGAATATCCTCCTCCGAAATCCTCAGTTGGTGATACCCAGACCGCAAATCAATTTTCGAGAAGCACTGAGCTCCCCGCAACTGGTCAAAAAGGTCATCGATCCTGGGTAGAGGATACTGGTTCCTCAGTGTCACCTTGTTGAGTTGTCGATAATCAATACACAAACGGAGACTTCCTTCCTTCTTCTTCACGAACAACACCGGTGCTCCCCACGGTGAAGTACTCGGTCGGACATATCCCAAATCTACCAACTCCTGCAATTGAGTCTTGAGTTCTCGTAACTCGGCCGGCGCCATCCGGTATGGTGCCTGGGATATAGGTCGGGTACCCGGGAGTAGTTCAATAGTAAACTCAATCTCCCGCGATGGTGGCAATCCAGGTAAGTCTTCCGGGAATACGTCCGGAAACTCACAGACCACCGGTATTTCGTCGATAACCGGAATATCGACCCGTTCCGACACGACATGCGCCAGATAACCCTGGCATCCCTTCCGTAGAAGTTTGGTAGCAGTAAGTGACGAAATCACTTCAGGAGGCGAACCATCACGTTCCCCCTGGAAGATAACTTCCGGCAAACCCGGGCTCCGCAAAATTACTTGCTTGCTACAGCAGTCGATGAGCGATCCGTGCTCCGACAGCCAATCCATCCCTAGGATTATATCGAAGTCGTGGATATCCAGAATAATTAAGTCTGCAGGTAAATCCACATCCTCAATTCTTACCGGGCACCTCCGAATCACCTGATTCACAAGGTACACGATACCCATCGGGGTGCCAACACCCATTTCGCAATCTAAAGCTGATACCACACAATCAAGCATACCAGCACAACTTTTCGAAATAAAAGAATGTGTAGCCCCCCGCATCCATCAATACACGTACAAGAAGGTTAAAGATATGTAGTGTACCTGTGACCACGCCTGGAGCAGTCCTCGCCTGCTGCTGGGTCATTGCAAACACTTGGGCCCTCGGCCCTCCGTTCCGTCCGCGCCCGCGCGCGCCACGCCCAGCACCACGGTCACCTCCCTGACCGCGACCTCCACTAGTGTGGGAAGCCGTGCTCTGCACCACACTAGAGCCCCCAGCGTCGTTGTTCTTGGACAACTGCGGGCAATCACTGGCATAGTGGCCCTCCTCCCCGCAAGCAAAACAGGTTACAAACCTCGGCCAGTTTGAATGCCCACCAGAAGCACCGCTCCCAGATGAACGCTGCCCAGAGTTATAACCAGATCCTCTGCCCTGAGAGCCTCCACGTCGACCTGACCAGCCACGACCCTTGAAGGATGAGGGTGCTCCCCTGTAGCTCCCTCCCTTGTTGTTCTTACGGCCCGATGGCCCATGATGTGGGCGATCCTGACGTCGCCCCTCCCTCGAAGGTTGTCGTGATTGGTGTGCCGCCAGACTGGCCTCGACACGCACCGCTGCGTCGACCATATCCCTCAGAGAAGCATGAGTGGTAGCAGTCACACTGGCCCGGATCTCCCCTCTGAGTCCAAGCTCAAACCGCTGGCATTTGTCCTCCTCCGTGCTTACGAATGAGGCAGCGAACCGGGAAAGTTTCCCGAAAGTTTGCTCGTAGTCTGCAACAGACATGTCACCCTGCTCCAGCCGCAGGAATTCCGCCTCCCGCGCCGCGCGAAAGGATCGCGGGTAGTACTGGTCCAGAAACCTGGAACGAAAAGCTTCCCAGGTAGTGGTATGGACTGACCACCCGGACATTTCGAGTCCATGCCACCACTGGTAGGCTCCTCCCTCCAGTAAGAAGGCCGCCAGAGTCACTCGTTCGCCCGGAGGGCAGTGCATCACCGAGAAGATCCTCTCCCACTTGGTGATCCAGTCGTGAGCATCCTCGGGGTTTGATCCCCCGCAGAACGGAGTGGCTCCCAAACGTTGAGCCCTTTCGATGCTCGCGCATTCCATCTCTCTTTCTAGATCCTCGTCCGTTCGAGTATGCGGAATTCTCCTAGGAGGCATAACCAACTGTCAAGAGGCATAGATCAGAAAACAATATTCTTAAAAGTCGAAAAGTAACTAGTACTAATCGCTAGTCTAGCATGCAGACCAATACCCTAGTACTGACCACAACCTAGTGCTCTGATACCAAGCTGACAGGACCCGCCCCGATCCCACAGGGACCACAAGGGGACGTGCCCTGCTCCCGTCTGACACCCAATAATTCATACCAATTTTAACCTCCAAACATTTAAAAGCATAAATAACCAAATAAACGTTATACATCAATTCCGAATTAAACGAATGTCAGACAAGGGATGAAAATCCGAAATACAAGTTGCGAGCACGACTCTATTAAAAACCTGCGGGTACACCACCCAACAGGGGTTCAGGTACGCAGAAAGTGGATCTATGCCTCAGCCTCTGGTTCCTCCTCTACCTCAGTTTCCCGACCTGGAGGGGTTATCAAAACAGTAAGGGTGAGTGGACCGAAACTCAAGTTTATAAAATCATTTGATAAGTAACACATATAATTTACCCCTCTGTTTTCCAAACATGCATGCATCATTATTTAAAATCATAAACGATATAATATAAACCATAAGGCATGTAATAAAAACATAAGTATAATTTTAGTTGCTGCACTATACACTCCAATCCCGACATCCCTGATGTCTGACGTCCCTGACGTCAATAAGGTCACAATCACAAGGCTACGCGTGCCACTCGGGTCTCAATTTCCGAGTTCAATCCCCGAACCCCGTTCGGGTACAGCATCCCTGATGCTTAGCGTCATAGACGCTGGACGTTCTAGACGTCCGTGACCTCTCCGGGGTACCTCATCCGGAGGAGACAATATAACATGGAAGGATCTATACAGTGCAGTACCAAATACATTTTATCGATATCCACATGCAAGGTATATATATACCTAGATAAAATCTGAATCAATCATTAAGTTTCATCAAACGGGTCTCAAGCCCAAATACCGTGAAACGTGCCATAACCATATTTTCCATATCATCAAAAACATCATTGTTTTAGCATGTGAATAAGTATAATAAAACCAGAAAACGTTTATGCACGCAAGGGTTTAAGAAAATGGCCCACTCACAGTACAGTCCTGCTGAAAACCGAGCGTTTACCCTCGATCTGGTACAATTACAAAATTCCTGTCACATCCAAAGTATACGTAAGGGTAAATACAAACCCCTAACATTCAACCATGAAACCCTAGACCGAAACCGGTCCGGAAAAGCTGCCCGAACAAGCTTTCCAAGGCAAAAACTCTCATTTTGACCAACTTAATGATCTCCGATCGACCCGAAACCACCGCCATTGGATCCGGATCGTCGAAACCTAAAGAATGGTGGTGGTCCCACCAAAATTACTGTTCACACGCGCCCCCACGCGCCTGGTCAACCCTCTGGTCAACGGTGCTACAGTACTGCTGACGTCAGCATGACGTCACTGCTGACGTCAGCATGACGTCATCACTGACAGTGTCAGAGGACACGTGTCAGCAGTCCATTGGTCCCTGGGCTGACTGAATTCTGACATGATGACGTCATCATGACGTCACTGCTGACGTCAGCATGATGACGTCATCCGCTACAGTAACCGGGTCTGAGAACCGGGTCACCGCAGACCCACGGTTCGACCCGATCAGTTCTCTCGAACCCGTCCACCATTTCTGATGGAATTTGTTCCTATGGACTCGTCACAAAGTGTTCTATGTTTCTACGGACTCAAAACTAGTTTCTAGGTTCAAAGAACTACCTGAAAATCGACAGAAATCCGGCTGCCGGCTCTGGTTCGTCTTCTCCGGCGAGTCGTCCAGCTTCCAGCCGCGAACCTTGGTTTAAAATGGTCGTCTGGGTCCCTTAAGTGTGTCTTAGAAGCAAACAAACAAAATCAACGTCAAAAACGATCGTTTCGAAGAAGGGAAGATAATCGGGTCTCACGGGTTTTTCAACCTACCGCCGCCGTGTCACCGCCGCACGTCGTCCAGTCCAGCAGAGGGTCGTCCTGCCGTCACAGTGATCCCAACCGTACTTTGGTTCGAGCCTCAGAGTGAAGGTTTGGATGGTTTGGTGACCTGGGCTGTTCGGGTCTCCTTCTCGGGTCTGGGAGGAATTTCGGCCGTGCAGGTGGCCGTGGGGTGGTGGCCGGCGTCTGGGGGGTGGCAGTTGGCCGCCTGGTGTTGCCGTGAGGGTGAGGTTGAAAGGTGAGGGCTGGTGTGTTTGTTCGAATGGTTAGCCGTGCACACGGTTTGGAAGAATGAAGAGTGAAAATTCTGAGAATTAATAAACAGGTTGGCTGGATGGTTTGAAGGGCTGAGATTAAATCTCAGCATAGGATCAATGGTGAGGATTTGAGGAGAGGAAATTAATTGTTTAATCCAATGGCCAACAGAGATCCATGTTTTAGGGAGTGTGGGGATGAGTGACACTTGTCACTCATCCAAGGGTCCAGAATGATTTGATTAATGTAACCAGATTCCATAAATAAAATAATATTTTAATCCGGTTCTCGGTTGGTTCGGTTAAATGCGAAATACTTCCGTGACCATAACTTCCCCGTACGAAGTCCGATTTCGGTGTGCCGCCTGTCTACGGACTCAGGACGTCGAGACCTACCCAACGGTCCTTGAGTCAACTGAAAAATAGTTTCCAAGGGAAAAGTCAACATTTTCACCCCCAAATGTCCAAATTACGGTAATGCCCTTGAACTTCCGATAGTCATAACTTTTTCCCTGATCGTCCGAAATGGACGTGCCACCTGTCTATGAACTCGTGACGTCCCGAACTACGTCACGGTCATAGGTTAAAGTCCATTTAATTTATAAATCAAAAAGTCAACAATTGGCCATACCCAACGCAAGGGTAAAAGCGTCAATTCAAACATTAATTTACAATATTAAAATCCTCGAATTTCCGGGGTGTTACATGTGGAAGCCGTGGGAGGAAAATGGAAAGTTAGGCCGTGAGGTTCAAAATCAAACTGTGGGTTTTAGGTAGTTTTTCTTAGGTTTGTAGATTGGAATTGATAGAAAACATGAAAATAGGAAGTTTAGGATTGAAAAAGAGAAGAATGGACGAAAAATGAAGATTGGAGAGGCCTGGATTGGTCAGGCTGGTCCAGTTACAGGCCCTGAACCGAACCGGCCAGTCTGGACCGGTTCAGCCGTAGGAGGAAGAAAACTGTAGCCGGCGTGTGAGGCCCACGCGCAGACCATTCCTTGGGTGCGTGATGGCATGTGTCAGGGTTTTTGGGGAAGTGTTCAACATGTCAAATCATCTATTCGATGTAACAAACATTTTGGGACGGGGTTCGTGCCAATCGGACATCGTTTCGATATAGTTCGGGACGTCCAAAGATTTAGGTTCGCGTTTAAAAATAGTTAGAAATTCTAGAAAACTTCAGGGCTTTCGTGATGGGTTATATAAGTAGTTAGTAACCCTCTAAAGTAATTTGGAAAGGTTCGGGAATCCCGAAAGCGGCGTTTGGTACGGGACGGATGTATGGCACGCGTATCGAGGTGCGGCTTCAGACGATTTATGAGTGGACCTTTGTTTCGAACTTGTTGCATGTATAAATGTTTTATAAGTGTTTTAACATATGTTTTGTGATGCCATGAGTGCATTTGATTGTGGTAGCTTAGGATCGACATATTTGCACGGTTTTCGAGGTTTTCGACTTAATGTCGTAACTTTGCGTACTGCGTTTTCAATGATGGTTTGATGAATGGATTTTGGATTTGGAAATAGGAAAGGGCACGAGACCAATTTGATTTACAAGCTCTCGGACTTGGAGTCCATTTGATTTGATGAGAAGTCGGACCGATGGTCCATTGAGTTATACGATTGGACCGAGGGTCCCGTTGGTTTACGAATCCGGGCTTGAGGCCCAATTGGTTGTAATATCGAGCTGTAGGCCCAGTTGACTATAGTATCGAGCTTGAGGCCCTATTGGTTATGAAATTGGGCTTGAAGCCCCGTTGCATTATGGTTTCGGGCTTGAGGCCCTGTTGATTGTAACATCGGGCTTGAGTCCCAATTCGGTTTGTGAAATGAGAATTCGGGCATGAGACCCTGTTGAATTGTGGATTTAGGCCGAGGCCTGTGAAATTGATTTGAATCAGATTCGACGAATTCCGTTGAGATGAATCGGGTATGAGATCTAGTTGAAATGTGTTTTGAGAAAAAAAAGAAAGAGATTTGAAAATGAATATGAACCCTCCACATGATTATATGGTCTCCTCCAGACGTCGACTTGGAGAGTCACGATCCACATACCATAATGGGTATCCCCATAGGGATCCAATTCCAGGAGTGGGGGTTATGATTTACGATGTGGTCCCGAACCAGATTCCGGAGAGATGTGTGAAGTAGATCTGGAGATAAAGCTCGGACTAGATCCAGAGATTGAGCCTCCCAGACGGAGAATTCCTAGGAGAAGACTCGGAGTGAGACCCCGAGTAGTGTGCACACTAGTATAGAGATGATATCGCGACACTTATCGGGGATGTGTTCCCTAGGGGTTGTGTGCCCCAAGTTGGCATCTTCTGGGAAGTGCCGCGGATGGGTTATACGTATGCGTACGTTTGTGATTCTTTTTGAAAGTGATTTGGGGGCGGAGACCCCATATTTTATGATTCGGAAAGTGGTTTGGGGTAGAGACCCCGTAATGTATGTTTTGGTATTTCACTGAGAATGGTTTTGGGCTGAGACCCACGTGATATGATTTGGGGCTGAGTCCCTATTGATTTGATTTACCGTGTTCCATGTTTTCAAGTTTGTGATTTCAGGTCGGGGACCCATAAATGGATTTATGGTTCATGAAGGTTTATGGGAACCAGCATGAACCCTTGAAAGGTTTTTATGGATTATGACGGTTTATGGGGATCGGGCATGAACCCTCGAAAGGTTTTGAGAACACGTTTTCAATTGGTTTTATGAACGTTTTGATAAACAGTTGAATGCATGCATATGCTTTTAGTGAAGGGCATAAATGTCTTAAAGCAAATTTTTTTTATTAAAATGATTGTTTTTGTCCACTCACGACTTTTGATGTTTTAATGCCCTTCAGGTTGATCGCAAATGCGGGCTGTAGTAGAGACGAGTCATCACACTCATCCTCCTAAGATCCTGGCATACTCTGGAAGCCTGGTGAAGGCTAGAGACGAAATTTTCCTTGGTCTGACACTTCGTGTCAGACGGGATCAGGCACGTCCCACGTTAATCCCGGGGGATTTGGGACGGGTCCTGAAAAAGTGGTATCAGAGCGTGGAGTACGCGCAAGTCGAGGATGTGATGTCTTTGAGGTCGTAACAGCTCGTCATCAACCTAATAGTTTAGGTATTAGTACGAGGATTTGGTAGAATCGAACCTTAGTTAGATGGTGTTTGGCACGTGATACAATAGTTAAGGTTCGTTTGGCATTGGAGGCCACGTGTTTCGATGTTTAATCCCGAGGAGGAACAATATTCGTGTGAATCCGACGGCTTAGAGCCGTAGTGTCACTGGTGAGTAGGATCCAGTGGATCGTTAGACACAGTATGACGACTTGAGAGTAGTGACCGCTCGACGGTAGGGTCGTGTCGAATAGAGGATGTACAGATTAATACCAGTGGTGGTCAGAGGTCAAGGTCTCCCACTATACGATGATCCTGTAAGACTACAGTCACGACGGTTGGGAATAGGAACATGTGATTCTGTTTGGTGTGATGAACCAAGTTTTGGTGTGTCGAATCCCAGAGGGATGTCGATTGGCAGGAGATTTCGGAGTAGTTGTGGTGTGACGTGATTCGAGGCGATTTCGCACGTAGTGCTTAAGTAGTGTTAGGCACGAAGTATGGCCAAGTTCTGGTGGAGGCCAGTGGCTGGGAGCCGTAGAGTTACGAGAGGACGAGGTCCTCAGGTTGTGGTTACTGGCTGGTTGGACACTAGTATCGGAGTACGACGAACCTTTGGAGTCTAGGCGAGGGATCGGTCAGGCTAGTTGTGCTGCAACGAGCAGCCGAGTTTGTGATAACCTTAGTAGGTGATCGATTGGACAAGTTACCAGGAGTGTGGTACTTGTGATCGGATGCAGAGGTGGACCGATCGGTGGATGTTGCGTGTGGAGTGGTTGATACCAGCGGTGAGACTACCGCATAGATTTGGAATCTCAGTAGCAAAGTGTTTATGAGATTGGTCTGCCCGAGGTTGTGGCAAACGCTGCTATCGATGGATGTAGTCGAGTCTTATTGAGGTGGTTAGGCTCAAGTTGCCGTGACGATTGTGACGGTGAGATTCATCAGTTGTGACAATGATACGAGGTGCATGAGTGATGGACAGTACGAGCATAGAGTTTGGATTCGAGTCGGTTACGGCTGAGTACAATCGCAAAATGAGACGCTGATGTTAGGTGATGGTACACTTGCCACGTTACCTCTATGAGGTGATCGTGACGAGTAAGATATACCTGGATGAATGACAGGTGCCCTGGACATCCTTGGATGGATTGCACGAGTGTGAGTACTGGAGTTTATCCCATAGAGTTGGGACATGCGAACAGTAGGCAGACGAAATAGTGGTTGTGCCCAGTGTGGCGAGCATGAGAGTTCGGTGGGCAGTGAGCGGAACAGAGAGGATCCCGAGTGGCTCAGTGCGAGGCAACAGGAGTACTTGGTTGGGTGACCCGTTTATGATTAAAATGCCTAAGTGGCATTCAGATGAAAAGATATAAAAGGATGACGTAAGTGACGTCTTATGATGTATGGGTCGGTTGGTCAGATATGGTAGTACGTGGGGATTTGGCTTCAGATCACAGCAGACGTTGCGATCTGTTTAGCCTACCGACTGATGTCAGTGGATTCCGACCAATTATGTGAGTCAAGTTTGATCAGAATGATTAAAGGTATGGGATATGAGTGTTGGAGGTCGTTTATGCACATCTGTAAATGGTATACAAGGTTTATCCTCGAGTAGCGTGAATTCCACTCGGAATGAGTGTACCTACAAAAACAGTATTCACGGACGCGTGGATGGTGTCCGGTTGAGCTGAGGAAAGGATTTGAGAGTTCATTACGGATTGGTCTTGGTTGACTACGGTTGACCATACCTCCTGAGTTGTAGACTTGGAAATCGATTGTCTATAGGACGCGGAAATACTAGTGTGATGAGTGAGTTAAGTAATTGGAAGAGAAGCGTGTTTCCAACGTGATTGGAACTACAGAATCAAGAAAAGTTGTGGTTGAAACGATGAGAAGAGTACTTGATTCCGCATTGGAGATGGATATCCCGAGATCACTGAGTGTGACGCTTTAGCAGATAGTGCTGGGTGCTGGAGGATGACATAGGATGAACCCTGATGTCACCATCTTGGATTCGTTCTTAGGTGGGACGACGAGGAGTGATGTGACAGCTAAGTGTTCAAATAGGGTGTAAGAACCGAAGACCTAGGCTGTGAGTCAAATTTGTTTGACTTGACAAGTATATGGTATTTAGCATCACAAGATATGACGACTGAGTGTCCGAGGTGATGGTTTGAGGTTCACCTGGTGACAGACGGTTGGGATCCGAACCATGATAGGAGTGCGGACGGTAGTATACAGTTGGACGTTGCCTGAGCGCAGCCCATGTACAGGTCGAGTAGGGCCTAGATGATTGTTGCGATGTGGGTGCACTAGTGTGTTGTGCAGGTTGGACGATGGGATTGACCACGGTCAATCGATATGTCGGGTTGAGAGTGTCCCGAGATTTTGAGTATGTTGTATGTTGAATAGAGTCCTAGATGGACATGAGTGGTGATCAAATTAGATCCGATAGTGATAGGTTGAGACTCGAGGTGAGTCTAGATATCAGCGGAGATCACTGAGTAAGACGAGATGCGATACAAGGACTCGAGAGCGAGTCAAGATCAGAGTAAAGCAGCGAAGCGCAGTGTTGAGTATCCGACGAGTTCGGATAGGTATGATTAATGGGACTCTCCTTAGAGTCAGTGTTGAGTATAGGAAATTGAGAGAGTTGATTCATGCGAGTATCGAGAGTCAGTATGGAAATAGGTTTGAGGATGACCTATGAGATGGGATTCATGCCATGGCGATGACAGGATCTAGAGGATGTTGTCTGATTGGATGCTGAGCATGATGTCAGCTTCGATGTGTTAGCCCTTAGTGGGAGTACGTTTTGCAGCCTGATGATTGTAGGATGGAACGTGTTAGAATGTTGGGCTGAAAAGCCGTTTGGATGTCAGTTTGGTATTGCTTACCTGTCAAAGTGAGGGACATGCGAGATCGATGAGTGTCGATGTTCTGTCTCAAGTGAGACGTACGAACTGACGTGTAGTTCTCGGGAATAAATTGGAGCATTGGGGGCTACAGTGACGATACGTACTGTCGCGTACGAGTTGTGTGTCGGACGTGTACAGTCACATGGGTATTCTCGTGTGTATGTGGTGACCCGAGCAGAAGAAACAAGCTTGGATTCCACAACTTAGATGTGGAATCGGGTCGATTTGAATTTCGGGGATGAAATTCTTTAAAGGGGGAAGATTGTAATGACCCGTCCCAAATTAACGGGATTAATTAATGACGGATTAGCGAGACTAATCAGGGATTAGTCAAGGATTAGCGGACGTTGGGGCGAAATGACGATTTTGCCCCTAGAATGGGTGAATCGTTGAATTTTCATTCAGACGGTCAAATGGACCTTGGCTGATGACTGTGACGTAGTTCATGATGTCACGAGTTCATAGACAGGTGGCACGCTCGATTCCGACATTTTAGGAAAAAGTTATGACGATTGGAAGCCCAAGGGCATTTTGGTAATCTGGTTGAATAGGGGCTAATAGTTGACTTTTGACCCGAGAGGTCCGATGGCCTAGGACCAAGGACCGTTACGTAGATCAGGACGATACGAATCTGTAGACAGGCGGCATGTCGAATTCGGATGTTCGACGAGAAAGTTACGGGTCACGGAAGTACGAAAGTACTATTGTACGAATTACGAAACGGATACTTTTTGGAATTAGGTGGGCCCAGATATTTTTCCCAAGGCCTAATGGATGAGTGACAAGTGTCACCCATCCACTGGACACCATTTTCCCTTCATGCATATCCCTTCCCTTCATTCCATTCAATCATCTTCTTTGTTTTCAACCAACCCCGATCTCACAACCCATTCCATTAACCTTGTTAATCGACCATGAGCCAGGGGACTTGAGAGGGAGAGACAGAGGAGGCAGAGGATGGCTGAGGGGCTGTTTGGACCGCCGTGCACGACGGTGAAGGCCAAGAAAAACATGATTGCTCGGTAAGGCCCAATTTCCTTTTTATTTTGATTTCGACGTTATGGTTTCTTGTGGATGATTAGAGGACGATTATTAGATTGTTATGATGGTTTAGGGGAGGTTTTGGGGGTGGTTGGATGGCTGTGGAAGCCGTGGGAGGAAAACGGAAAGTTAGGCCGTGAGGTTCAAAATCAAACCGTGGGTTTTAGGTAGTTTTTCTTAGGTTTTCTGATTCGAATTGATAGAAAAAATGAAAATATGAAGTTTAGGATTGAAAAGGAGAAGATTGGACAAAAAATGAAGATTGGAGAGGCCCGGACCGGTCACATCGGTCTAGTTGCAGGCCCTGAACCGAACCGGCTGGTGAGGAAGAAAACTATAGCTGGAGCGTGAGGCCCACGAGCAGGCCATTCCTTGGGCACGTGACAGCGCATGGCAGGGTTTCTACGGAAGTGTTCAACATGTCAAATCATCTATTCGATGTAAAGAACATTTTGGGACGGGTTTCGTGTCAATCTGAAATCGTTTCGATATAGTTCGGGACGTCCGAAGATTTAGGTTCGCGTTTAAAAATAGTTAGAAATTTCGGAAAATTACAAGGATTTTGTGAGGAGTTATATAAGTAGTTAGTAAGCCTCTAAATTAATTTGGAAAGGTTCGGGAATCCCCGAAGTGACATTTTCCCTGGGACGGACGTATGGCACGCATATCGAGGCGTGACTTCGGACGGTTTGTGAGTGAACCTTTCTTTCGAACTTGATGCATGCATAATTGTTTTATTAGTGTTTTAATATATGTTTTGTGATGCCATGAGTGCATTTGATTGTGGTAGCTTAGGATCAACATATTTGCACGTTTTTCGAGGTTTTTGGCTTTATGTCCTACCTTTGCGTACTGCGTTTTCAATGATGGTTTGATGAATGGATTTTGGATTTGGAAATAGGAAATCGGGCATGAGACCCTTTTGATTTACAAACTCTCAAACTTGGAGTCCATTTGATTTGACGAGAAGTCGGACCGAGGGTCTATTGAGTTATACGATCGGATCGAGGGACACGTTGGTTTACAAATCTGGGCTTGAGGCCCAGGCCCATTTGGTTGTAATATCGAGCTGTAGGCCCAGTTGACTGTAGTATCAGGCTTGAGGCCCTATTGGTTATGTAATCGGGCTTGAGGCCCTATTGGTTATGAAATTGGGCTTGAAGCCCCGTTGCTTTATGGTTTCGGCCTTGAGGCCCTGTTGATTGTAACATCGGGCTTGAGTCCCAGTTCGGTTTGTTAAATGAGAATTCGGGCATGAGACCCTATTGAACTGTGGATTTAGGCCGAGGCCTATGAAATTGATTTGAATCGGATTCAAGGAATTCCGTTGAGATGAATCGGGTATGAGAGCCAGTTGAAATGTGTTTTGAGAAAGAAAGATAGAGATTTGAAAATGAATATGAACCCTCAACATGATTATATGGTCTCCTCCAGACGTCGACCTGGAGAGTCACGATCCATAGGCCAGAATGGGTATCCCCATAGGGATCCCGTTCCAGGAGTGGGAGTTACGATTTATGATGTGGTCCTGGACCAGATTTCGGAGATATGTGTGGACTAGATCCGGAGATAGACCTCGGACTAGATCCAGAGATTGAGCCTCTTAGATGGAGAATTCCTTGGAGAAGACTAGGATTGAGACCCCGAGTAGTGTGCACACTAGTATAGAGATAACATCATGACATTTATTGGGGATGTGTTCCTAGGGGCTGTGTGCCCCGAGTTGGCATCTTCTTGGAAGTGCCGCGGATGGGTTATACGTATGTGTATGTATGTGATTCTTTTAGAAAGTGATTTGGGGGCGGAGACCCCGTGTTTAATGATTTAGAAAGTGGTTTTGGGCAGAGACCCCGTAATGTATGTTTTGGTATTTCAGTGAGAATGGTTTTGGGCTGAGACCCACGTGACATGATTTGGGGCTGAGTCCCTATTGATTTGATTTACTGTGTTCCATGTTTTCAAGTTTGTGATTTTGGGTCGGGGACCCACAAATGGATTTATGGTTCATGACAGTTTATGGAACCGGCATGAACCCTTGTAAGGTTTTTATGGGTCATGATGGTCTATGTTGACCGGGCATGAACTCTCTAAAGGTTTTGAGAATACGTTTTCAAATGGTTTTATGAACGTTTTGATAAACGGTTTTTGAATGCATGCATATGCTTTTAGTGAAGGGCATAAATGTCTTAAAGCGAAAATGTTTTTATTAAAATGATTGTTTTTTTCCACTCACGACTTTTTTTGTTTCAATGGCCTTCAGGTTGATCGCAAATGCGGGCTGTAGCAAAGATGAGACAACACACTCCTCCTCCTACGATCTTGGCGTACTCTAGAAGCCTGGTGGGGGCTAGAGACGGAATTTTCTCTGGTCTGACACTTTGTGTCAGACGGGATCAGGCGCGTCCCACGTTAATCCCGCGGGATTTTGGACGGGTCCTGACAATCTGTTTCTCCCTTCCCTGTTCCATTTCCCACCAAACACGAACCCTCCAAAGCACGACCCCAAATCCCTTCCCCCCCCCCCCCCCCCCCCCCCCCGGTTCGATCTGAGAGTGAAACAGAGAGTAACTGAGGGCCGTGAGGATGTGATGGTGGCTGGGTGAAGGCAGTACCGCCATGGACGGCGGCGTTGGCCCAGGGAAAAGGTAAAAACCGTGACCCTTTATATTTTGAAATTTCAATTTTGGGTTTTGGACGTTAGGGAGCTTAGATGTTGGTTAGGATGGGTTTAGGGGATTGGTAGGAGGTCTAGGAGGTGGTTTTTGAGGCTGAGGATGGCTCAGAAAGCCAGGAACGGTAGCTGGAGAGATTTCGGTGGGTACCCACCGAAATCCAATTTCAGCCAAGTTAGGCCAAACCAATCCTCCCAATCTGTTTTTGGGGACCCTAGGGATCTATTAGGACCCTTAGGTTTGAGTTTGGGCCCTTGGTTATGCCCTGAACATGGAATGGAAGTTTTGGGATAAAATGGGTTATTGAACCCATGGATTTTAGGATTGTTTTCCATGCTTTGAATTCATAAAATGATTCATAGGATAGATTTAGGAAGATTGGTGGAAAGAAGGAAGAAAAAGGACAAAAATTTAGGAGGACAGGGCCCTGGACTAGACTGCAGTGACTCAGCCAGACCGGTTCAGTCGCGAGGTTGAAGGCGGTCTATAGTGCGGCGCGTAGGCTTCACGAGCAGGAGCTTTGGCCAGCGTATGTGGGCCCATGGCCCACTTTCTGGAGAAACTTCCAACATGTGAAATCATCTATTCGATGTAACGAACATTTTGGGACTGTTTTTGTGTCGATCAGACATCGTTTCGATAGGTTTCGGAGTGTCCGAAGGTTTAGGATCGAGTTTAAAAATTTTGGAAATTACGGGGCTTGAGTGAGAGGTTAATAAGGTAGTTAGTAACCTTCTAAAGTGATTTGGATAGGTTTGGATATCCCGGTGACGGTGATTGGCCTGAGAGAGCCGTATTGCACGCGTATCGCGGTGGCACCTCGGACGGTCTATGAGTGGCCCTTTTTTTTCTAAATTGGTGCATGTATAAATGTTTATTAGATCTTTTAATACATGTTTTTTGATGCTATGAGTGCATTTGTGTGTGGTTACATATTGGCCCGTATTTCGAGGTTTCGGCCTTATACGGTGCCTATATGGGTTTGTACTTCTATGTTGGTTTAAATGAAATGGTTTTGGATTTAAAAGGATAAACTCGGGCATGAGACCCATTTGGTTTTGTCTCGGGGATGTAGCCCTATTGATGACCTACGGGTCTGAGTCGTGGTCGCGGCGGGTGCTATGTGCACGGCGACAGACGATACGACGCTCGCCTCCGGACGGGGATGTGTTCCTTCCGGAGAGGTCGTGATGCATGTACCATCGTCGAGCAGCCATGGGAGGGTCTACTTCGGAGTGTTGACGGTTCAGGTTATCGATCGGTGATGAGTGCACCAGAATCTTGTGGTGGTCGCGTCGGTCGATACGTTCACAATGACATACCAGGATTGAGGGCGGTCCTGGACGGATGGTTGCATGCATCACTACGATCAGAATCGTGACTGACCCTGAGATATCTGGTATGATGCCCAGTTGAGTCATGAGTTCGGGCACGAGGCCCCGTTACTTTTCGTTTGTGATTTCGGGTCGAGGACCCTAAATGGATTTTCGGATTCATGACGGTTTATGGGGACCGGGCATGAATCCCTTAAAGTGTTTTAAGTATGTTTTCTATATATATATATATATTCATATACCTTCCTTATTTGGAATGTCTCCTCCGAGGAGGGTCGTTGGCCTGGGTGGACCCCGGAGTAATCACAGAGCACTAACTGAGTGGAGTCGCCCCCGTTGGGTACCTTACTCTCAGATGGGCTTGGATTATAACCTCAGGGAGGGTCATTAATCTATGGACATTGACCTGGGTGGACCCTGAGAGACTTTTTGAGACCCCGGGTAGCACGCGCGTAGCTTTAGATACCATGACAAGATTGGTTATGTGATTTATAAGTATATGCTATATGATGTTTGATGTATACAGGTTTTGGGATGAGTCCCTTATGGATTTGGGCAGTGGCTCGTATGGTTAGTTTCATTATGGTTCTTTTGGTTAAACGGTTTTCGAATGCATGCATGCTTTTTAGTGAAGGGTACAAATGTCTTCGATGAAAATGTTTTTATTAAACTCTTTGTTTTGTCCACTCACAACTTTTAATGTTTTGATTGCCCTTCAGGTTGACGGCGGATGCGGGCTATAGCAGAGACCGAGACATCACATACCTCATTCGGATCTTGGCGTACTCTGAAGCCCGAGAGGGCTAAAGTCAGAATTTCCCTTGTCTGGCACTCCCTGTCAGACTGGATCGGGAACGTCCAGCGTTAATCCTGAGGGGATTGGGACGGGTCCTGACATAAGGGAAGCATGCCTATAACGTGGTAACCACGGACTATTTCACCAAATGGGTGAAGGCTAAGCCTCTCAAACAGATCACTACTCGCGAATTAATAAAAATTTTAAAAGACAACATATTGAGTAGGTTTGGTATACCAGAAACTATTGTGACGGACAAAGGACCGTCGTTCATATCTCGGGAACTACAAGAATTCGGTGCCCAATTCTTAATCAAGTTCGTTTAATCCAGCCCCTATTACCCCTAGTCTAATGGCCAGGAAGAGGTCAGCAACAAGATCATTCTCGCGATTCTAAAAAAGATGTTAGGGGATTATCCTACCAATTGGCACGAGAAGTTAACCTACACACTTTGGTCATACCAGACGTCAAAATGAGGAGCCATTGGAACATCTCCGGCCGACCTCGTTTACGGCTGAGATCTGATGTTACCAGTCAAAATGAACATCAATTCATTAAGGGCACAGTACAAATATGGTTTGTACATAAAGGAGTATACCCATGCCATGTGTTATGAATTAGAAGAGCTGGATAAAAAAAGAATGGATGCACTGAACAAGATCACGGATAAAAAGGCTGCATTGGCGAGGGCTTACAACAAAAGAGTGAAAGGAAAATCCTTCCCAGAAGGGGACCTGGTTTGGAAAACAGTTTTACCGTTGGGGACATCTGTCCTCGGAAGGGGGAAATGGAGCCCGACTTGGCTGGGGCCATTCATTGTTCATAAAATAAATGGAAAGGGGTATTATTATCTGAGTGGTGATGAAGGCATGGTGAATAAAAGTCATACCAATGCTATGCATATGAAGAAATATGACCCCACACTCTGGGATTTCGAGAGCGGGGTGATCGAGTAAAATAACATGAAAAGACATGTTTACTTTCAAAAGAAAAAACATTTCAAAAGAAGATACAAGCATTTGGAAAAAAAAACCCGCCCTACGAAACTTGTTTATAATGTCCATCCGAGTGTTCAATCAAAAAGGACGGAGATTTTAAACCAATCTGTATGAGGGAAGCGGACCAGTAGTCACGTTGAAATGAGCCCTTTTCATCACTTCCGCGGCCTTTTTCCCCTCGGACTAGTCATCAGGGTAAGGGCGACCAGCAACACAGGATATGTAGCCATCATCATAACCATTCTTTTAGTCAATTTGAGATATGTTCCCGATGTGGCGGTCCCTATCCTTGATCATCCCTAGAAGCTCTAAAACTATAGCCTTCAGGACAGAGTGTTCTCCTTGGGATTGTTCGAGCTCTAGACACCTGCTCTGATGATAACCTTCAAGGGTTTGAACTTGTTGCGGGTAAGAAAACAAGGAAACGACAAAAAGGTGAATATTGTTCTGCTTATCCAACTAGTAAGCATACACCAGGTCCTGCAGGTACCGGATTGCCGCCGCCTGGGTTTCCGCCAGACGATGAAGGTTGATGGTTTGGTTTTCAAAAAACAACAGAAGGTGGTGTGCAACATTGGGAGTCGTGGAACTAGATGGTGTGGTCGCAGTATTATCAGTAATGGGCTTGTTTGAAGTTTGGAAAAAAGAACGTTGGAGTTACATCATGTGATTTTTATAAACTAACCAGTGGGGCTTACGCTACCCTTTAATTATTGCTTCATGCAGATTCAAATTACATCAATGGGACATGTGGGCTCTGATAGAAGATTTATCAACCAAGAAATTATGAATGATAACTCCTAATGTAATACTTTGCAAGTGCACAAAATCGTATAACGAGTATAGTAGATTTGCAAAGGTCGATCCCTCGAGGACTTGTTCAATGTGAATCCACTTAGTTTAGAATGAAACAACTTGAGAAAAAGTACAAAAACAGATGAAAACAAGTGCAAAATTATGAAAAACTTGATTTGAAAGTTGATTGGATGATTAGGATGAATTAGGACATGTTATACACCTTTACCAATTATAGTTCTCCTTAGATTTCGTTGATTAGATTAATTATGCATGTATCAGAATTAAGTGTCCATGCAGGGGTCCGGCTAAGGCTGACCCCACACATTTATCTTCTCTTAGATTGCATGTTTAATCGTGATGTACCCGCCCTTAAGTAACTATTACCGATGGTGCGTGATAATGCATGAAACATGAAGATTTAATGACAGTACACTATCCCTAGAAAAGTGATGTGCAATCCTAGGGAGTCATGAGTTTAGATTACGAATAAGATTCCCCCTCTTAAACATGATGCTACAAATTGTAGGGTGAACACAAACATCGAGGTGATCCGTCAAGCAATTACATGAACAATTATACGCAAATAAGGTGATCAAACTTACAAGCATAAATTGAGTTCATGAAGCATAGTAATCCAACCAATCCAAGCATACATAACAACCATAATCAACAGCCAGAAATCTAATTATGAACTAATATGGCTAGGGCTTCAAATAGCCATAATCCTAAAGGAAACTACTCAAGCATAACTAAGTTAACAAACAATATAATTGAATTCATACAAAGCATAAAAACATTAGGGATTGAGAAACACAAATACTAATATGAATGATGCATGAGAGAAGTGGCACAAACACCTCTTCTCCTCCCAAGCTACACATCACAATCAAGGTGCAAGAATCAAATCCAAAAGCATGAACACAAGGAAATTGCAGCAACTTTATGTATAACTTTGAGCAGAAATTGCAGCATAGTTTTGGGAGCTTAGGAGGTAAATTGGACGTCCATAAACAATGAGAAAACAACTATATATATCCCCTAACATCTTCCCTAGCATCTCCCTAAAAGAAAGGGAAAAACCAAGTCCAAACTAGGAAGGAAAACCTTTTTTCGTGAAAAAAAGGCTTAGCCGCATTTTGCGATCCTTGTTGTACAAGGGCTCTATTTCCTTCCTTCTCTCCACTTCTTGACTTCATCTTTGACTAGAAATTCATTTAATGCTGTCCTAAATCAGAATACAAAGCCCTAAAATAAAGGAAACATGATAAAATGCGGCTAGGGAAGCTTCCTAAACCTTAGCCGTGAGTTTGGGTTTCTTGATTTTGTATGAAACATCCTTTTCCTATTTTCTTGCCTCTTTAACTTCAAGATCTGATTAGGACATTTTTAAGCTTCCTTATCCAAGTCAATCCACGTCATTCCTCATTGAGAAGGGATGGAAAATTTGTCCAAAGGATACTTGGTACACAAGTAAGCACTCTTAGCTACAATTTTGAGAACTATGCGGGCCTAGCCGCAATTTCTTGGGTCTTTGGGGATCTTGGACTTGTAAAAGTAAGGTGATGTGATCCTTTGTGAGTCCTTTCTGGGTTCTTGAAGATCTAGCCTTGGAAAGATCATATTTCATTACAAAACACGATTTAAACCTCAACTAAACAATCTGCACAAACTTCACAAAACATATCATTTTCTCCTATTGTTTGAATGATTATATTCAAAAGATTAGTTAAAGTGATTAGAAATATCATTGAAATAATGCTCAATTGGTGACTTATCAGGCTTTCGTAAACAGTAAAAGAGCGAGGAGCAGAATCCAGCTTGCAAAGAGGGGCGGTGAAAAGATAACTTGTATTATTTTAAGCATAAGATAAGATTAGATCGAAAGGATTAATACATCAAAGCATCGGAAAAGGAACCATTACATCTGAGCCATTGGATGAGGTTTCCCTACCGTACGAACAACAAAGCCTTGGTCAAACCCATTGTGCTAGGCCATAATCCTCAGTTGTTGACCTAGGGTGTCTCGGAATGCAACTTTTACCCTAAGGTGTTCCCCTTCATCTTTCAGGCAGAAACTTCCCTCTCTGACTGCAACAGTGCATCCCTGGTAGCACTAACTTTCTCACAAAGGGAATTGATCTCAAGCTCGACCAGTGCCCATTTTTTAAGGTGTAAGGATAGCTCTGCTTCCTCTGAAGACAGACATGCATGAAGCTCTCTCTTCAAATCATTAATGACCTACAGCTAATCTTGAGATTAAACGTGGAGACGTTCAACAAGCCTGTGGTAATAGGAGAAAGGAACATTACTCACCTCTTGCTCGAGAAAAGGCACCTTGGCGCGAAAGTGGGTTTGCTCATAAACTGTTAATTTATAGATGTTTGTCTACATTAAACTATGGCGGTTTGGAAGTATATAGAAAGAGACATTTTCCAAAAAAAATGGACTTTTATTAAATGGTGAGTATTTTTACATTCCTGTAATTAAAAAAATCAAGGTTGGGACACTCGGAGAGGGCCCTCAGCGAGTTCCCTATAGACTCCCTCGTCCTTCTCTTGAGCATCCACTTTCTCTTGTTGTTGAAGGTCAGCAATCACTTTTTCAGAGTTCTTTCTTCCTCTTCCTAAGATGGCCTATAGCAGCAGCGTCTTCACAAGCTTGGTTGAGAATGTCAGCGCCACACTGAAGCCAAGTGTCCCGAACCACTTTTAGCCTAGATTTTAGCGCTGCTCTTCTAGCATGAGCCACTACGATCCTCCCATTCAAAAGGGCAATTGGGTCTGACCCCTCGGAGATGGTGCCTGATTTGTCAGATGTACCCCTGGAGATATGAGACATTGTCTTTCTATCGATTCAATCGTAGGCAATGCGAAGAATGGTTGATCGTGGTGGATATTTATAGCCAAAAGATTTGGTTAAGGGTTAGCCTCAAGATACGTGAATATTTATGAGGATTAAAGATGCAAATAATTACACTCACGACCTTTATATATCCCAAAGACAGTTTCAACAAAATTATAGGCTACACCACTAAAACTAAACTGGGGATATGCGGCGATTAACTAAACACATAGGGGCAACAGGCCCAGAAAGACAAAGGGTTTAAAATTACAAGTCCAAAAACCCACCACGCATCGCTTGGAGCCCACTTTCTGCATCCTGATATTAGAAGAAAGGGTCGTCTCTTTGGCGGATTTGTATTGTTGCCTAAGTCGCAGGCAGGCGACCTCAGCTTCGGCAAGCTGAGCACGAAGGGTGCCTACATCCTAAAGTGTTTCCCGATACATCCCTCCTATGTGAATGAATTCATCATAAGCTATGCGGTATCTTTGACGAAAGTCATCCAACTCGGCCGGTGTAGGAACATCTGTCGAAGGGGGCGTTGCTCCAGGTAAGTTGGAAGAAAGTGTTTTTGAAGATTCTCTAGACACGATAGAATCACGAGATAAGCAAATAAATTCACAAGATTGGAGCAAGAAAAATCTCTATTGCCTGAGTCAACTCCCCTAGATCGATGGAGTCGTGTCTACCCATGAAGGGCGTAATTACATCTTTAGCACCCGCAAGTTCAAATAATTTTGATCCTGACGCTTGAGCAGTACTAGAAGGAGTAAGGCGGGCTATATGAGAATCTAAGCGATCGAACTCAAAATGAAGGCTAACATGTAAATCATGAAGAAAAAAAAATAGGGTAATGAAGCAGGAATATTCCAGGAAGCCAGAAACTTAGAAGCAGGGTCTCACCGGAACAACGACATCTGGGGATGGGCCAGTCGAATGACCAGATATTGCAAACATCACGAAGATATAATGGAGGATGCCATATTCAGATAGCTTTAAACGTCAACATTCACTGGACGATCAAGGACTAGAGGGTCATATGGAACGTCTTCGACCCGAAGGAGGAAGCCATCAGAAGAAACAATCAAGATTTGCGCCCCAACCATTACAACTGTACAAAAAAATCGGATCAGAAGATACAAATATTAGCAAAGCTGACACACTAGAAGAAACTATACCCGAAAGGACGCGATTATCCCCCACTTTCTTTTTTTTTTAACTAGGGTCTAGACAAACGTGTCAAAGCTGATGGCGTGCTCTAATGATAAAAACTAGCGAGTTCATACCTCCCTAGGGGAAAAGCTGAAACGCTCACCAAAGTAAGCAGCCCACCATGAATCAAAAGAAGGAGTGCACTCATATGAAGCCTCTGAGGAGGGAGGAAAGACCACGGGTACTTGAGACAAAAATTCCTAAACGGTGAAGGCCAACCGCACATCCGAAATCCCCAAACGAAACGATGTGTTAGCGTTCCCACCTTGAATAAAAGATATGGGGATGGCCTAACAAAAACCAAGTTGACGAGCGCAATAATTGGGTTGATACACTTCAAAATCATGGGGAGGACCTATTGTTTTAACCACTGCCTTTCAAAAGGTCGCGAGTCAAGATGCAACTCATGAAGTCTCGAGCTTGAACCTTTCCGCGAGTAGTATCTGACACTAGGAGAAGGAAACCTCCTTCTCGGAACCATGGAAATTTCCTGTCTAAGCTTGCCTCCCAATGATCTAGACGACAAGAGAACATCGTGCAAAAGAAGGATAAGTAATTTCTGGTGGAGAGGGAGAGATGGGGTAAGCGCATAAGTGGTTGGGCTGGAATTACATCATCTGGGTATTCTACTTGACAATTTTGGAACTAGGGAAATTACCAGTTCAGCCTCACCTGAACCATCCAAAGATGACCATTCAAAGACATCGCCTTTGCGGTCTGCAGAGTTATGGGGTGAAGAACGAAATATAGGTGGGATAGAACCAAAGGCCCCAGAGCTATGTTTGAACTTAAGGTCAGCGCTTCAGCAAGTGAAACCCATTCTAGGGTAGGACTCCTTATGGTGTTAGGAAACACAAACAAGTCTAGCCAAAGGTGGTAGAACTGAATCTTCTCGTAGATGGATTCCAAGTAAGAACCTAGAAACCCTATATTGATAAACTCACTTTCTGCCCTAAGGCTTCCATTTCCGATGAAAGGGTAAACGATGGAAAGAAACTGAGATAGGAGAGTTGTTGACGGAACATCTCGGGGCAGCCTAGTGATCAGAGGACTGCGATCGCTGTTCGAGTTGGACAAAAGAGAGAAGGTAAAATTGGCCACATCTCTCGATAAGGATAGCCTGAATAGGATAGCCATATCTAGGAGAGTCGGTGACATGGGGCCGACTCGATAGTCGAACGTATTCTTACCACAGTTCCAAAAACAGAGTGCTGAACGAATATGACCTAGATCATGAATAATGGAGAGTGTGGAAAGACCAACCAGTTGGTAGATACCGTTGCTCCAAAGTTCGTCCCAGTACATCTGTTGAATTCTCTGAGCTCATAGTTCCCAAGGACGTGCAAGGACCGCATGACCTAGAGAGGGGAAGAGATGCTTCCATAGGGGATCCAGGTTCACCCATGGAAACAACTCCTACTGATATATGGGAACAGCTCGGAAACTTCTTAGATGGAGATCAAGAGCCAGCGCTTTATCCGAAGGAGAACTTCTGAGCCAAGAACCAAGGGTTAAACGATGATCAAGATCAGTCATATGACAAGGGTTATTAATGACCTCACCGACATCCTTGGGTGATTATAGGATATCACAAGAAGCTCTTGAATGGGGTTCAAAGCCCACACCACAAACCCAAGGAGTCGTGACGGTGGGCGACAAGATGGGAAAGAAGGATGACTCATCTTTGTCTTTTAGTTGAGAGACAGGTTTGGAACACATATTTTGCAGGAATTATGGAGGACTGTGTTTGGAACCGCCATTGTTACAAGCAGCAAAGAGAAAGGGGTGAGGATGCATTGATGTGAATTTAAATTATTTTATAACTAAAGTATTTCAAATTCAGGGGGAAATGTTTACACCCGAAAAAATCCCCTTTGGGCCCAAGTCATGGCTCATGGAAATTAAAGACCCAAAGAATCATTTTGCCCAAGACCAAGCAGTTCAAGTGTGAAAAGGAAGGAGACTTAGGCGGTGCTGACATAATATGGAGAAGACAGAGGCAAAGGGGGAAGTACCCTAACTAAAAAAAATGGGAAGGTATGTCCCTCATTGGTCCTAATCCAGCCAGTTGAAGAACTCCCTCGACTGCCTATAAATGGATTACAACTTGGCTTCTCAGGAAAATAAAAAATCAACCAATCAAAACTCAGAAAATTGATCTCCGTCAATTTCTGAACCTATGATGTAACGGCCCGTCCCGGAAATTTAGGTTAAGACGGTGATTAGTGAAGGCTTAGTGAGCTTAATCGGGGGTTAGTTGGTCCCGATAAGGTCATTAGCCTAGAATGACGATTTTGCCCCTAGTTCGGGCAAAAAGTTGACTTTTAGTTCGGGCGGTCAATTGGGTTTTGACCAATGACCAGGACGTATTTTAGGACGTCACGAATCCGTAGACAGGTGGCACGCCCGATTCCGACATCCGAGGAGGAAGTTATGATGTTTGGAAGGTTGAGGGCATAACCGTAATTTGGTTAAACTGGGGGGAAGAGTTGACTTTTTGGACGATCGGGTTTTGACACGTTGACCTAGGACCGTTAGGTAGCTCTCATCGTCCTGAATTCAATGACAGGCGGCACGTGTTTATCGGAGTTAGGATGTGTGAGATACGGGTCTAAAAAGGTAGTGGCACAATGGTAATTTTGGCTTAAAAGGAAGGGCATTTCAATCTTTTGTACACTTGGAAGGGTGTAACCGGATTTGGACAAGTGTCCAGGGCAGAGTGGGATTTTTGTGAGAGAATGGGGAGGATTGTGACACGTGGGGTGAACCTAGAGGCTTCTAGGAGGGTTATGGTGTGCACGGGTATAGCCTGTACACATTTAAACCGTGCAAGTGCTAACCTTCGAAGAAAAAACAGAGAGGGAGAGGCAGGGAGGAATTGATCGAATAGCAGGGACTGGGTGAGTGTAAGAGTTTTGAGAGGTTTGGTGGTGTTCGAAGGAGTGTTTTACTCGTGATTGTGAGGATTGGGCGTGACGGTGGGTGTGTGAGGGAGGATGAGGAATCAGAGGACACAGAACCGAGGACTACCGTGCACGGTTGTGCACGTTTTGTGATCAAACGGTCAAATTGAACCTGTGGTGGCGTCGATAGGACTGAGGGGAGTCGACCAGACCCAGCGGAGCTCACGGCGGCGGTCGGAGAATAGGTAATTTCTTGAATTCCCTCTGAGTGCTCTATTTTGCCGTCTGGTTTCAAACGTAAAGTCGTGAAGTTTGAGGCTAAGTCGAAGTGTCCTATGAGTTGTAATCGACTTAGTAGGCCCCTAGGAACCTGTAGAGGTCGAAGCCGTGACTGGAGAAGGGACGGTTGGCCGGGAACCAAAACAGAGTTTAGGACGGGTTTCTGGTTCGAGTTTGGAAGGTGGTTTAGAGACCGTGACGTTGTGTTTTGATTAGGGGATTAGATTGCTGGGAGAAGGACGATCCTAATGGTGTTGGAAGGATAAAAAAATAGACGGGATTTGAGGGGAAATCGGTCACGCCGGTTCGGTTCAATTGAACCGGCTGGCCAGAGGTTGAAGATGACTCTGTGTGCAGGCGCGTGAGGCCCACGCGCAGCCACTTTGGGCGGCGCGTGGGGGCGCGTGCGGGGTTATCTGGGGAAGTGTCCAACTAGGATTTGAGTCTAATTGTTGTAACGAATCTTTTGAGATAGGTTTCGGGTTAATCGGGCGTCGATTCGAGTTAGTTCTGTGGGATCGAAGGTTTAGGGTCCCGTTTAAAGTATAGTTGAAATACGGGAAAATTATGGGATTTTAGTATGAGTATCGTGAAGTAGTTAGTGACCTTATATTGGGATTTGGACAGGTTCGGGAAAGCCGAGGATAGCGAATGACTAGAGACGGCGTAAGTGCGCGCGTATCGAGGCGACGCTGAAATGGTCTGTGAGTGGACTTTGCTTTCTAACTCTTGATGCATGCATATATGTTTTTATATGTTTCCTATAATTGATTCTATAATTTGAATTGTGATTGTGATGGTTTATGGTTTTTGCACGTTTTTCGAGGAAAATGACGGTTTTCACGTTTTACGAGATTTTGATAACTCTCGTGATTTGAATCTGGTTTTAATGGCTGATTTCGGGATTTGAAATATCGTTGGATTTCAAGGAAAGAAAAAGGATTTTGGGAAGTATTTTCGGGCTTAGGGCCCAGTTCAAAGTAGTTTTCGGAAATGAGATTTCGAGTTTCGGAATCGGAATTCCGGGTGACGATTCGGGATTCGATTCGGGACTTGAAGTGGATTTTGGGTTTGGGTTCGGAATGGTTATTCCGGATGCTAGCTTACGGAATGATGGTTGCGAACTCGGACCGGGAAATGAGAAGGAAATGAGTTCTGGGTCTGGATTCGGAATGACGGTTATGGATGCCAGAAGGGCATCAAACCAGTGGTTTCGGATTCGGGTTTGGCTATGGAATTGGATTTGGAAAATGGTTTTTCAACGGTTTTGGATTGGATTTGCTGGATCTGGATATTGGGTTTAAAGACCCGGATTATATTTGACGGGGGACGGGCCCGGATTGGGTTTAAAGACCCGGATTGAGTTTAAAGACTCGGGAGTTTAAAGACTCGGATATATTGATATTTCCCCTATAGGCCTGTTGAGTTTAAAGACTCGAGAGTTTAAAGACTCGGATTATTGAGGCCTGGATTGAGTTTAAAGACTCGGGAGTTTAAAGACTCGGATAGATCCAGCAGGTTCGATGGATGAAAAATGTGGTTTCAGATATGTTTTGGACTTCACTGAGAATTGATGATAATGGATTTCTGAGGTTTTGGGCAGTGGCCCGGAGGAAATGGTTTCAGTGGTTTTTGGGCTGAGGCCCGAGATTTGAGGAAAAGCAAAAATGTGTTTAGTTTTTCTTACATGGTTTTATGACATGAAATTAATATGCATGCATTGGTTTTGACGCGGAGGGTATAAATGTATGTGTTTTCTGATAACTATTTTTTAACTTAAACTTTATTTTTGTCCACTCACAGTCTTTTCGTGTTTTCGATACCCTCCAGGTTGCTGCGGTGCGGGCTGTTGGTCGAGAGAGATGGAGACATCACATGTACGATCCACAGTAGACTCTGCGCACTCTGGGAAATTTAGAAGTTCTGGACGGTCAGATCGGAACTCCCTTGTCCGATTTACGTGTCACACGGAGGTTAGATGTCAGTCTAGCCTTTGTGTCATGTGTAAGTTAGACGGGAGCGGGGTTTAGCCCTTAATTCCGGGGGATTAGGGGTGGGCCCTGACATATGAACACCTTTAACCAAGGTTTCTTGGTTTAAAAACAGTTGGTTTTGTGGCAAAAAAAGCGAATTTTGACCTAGAAAATTAAGATGCAGCTTCTCTTCTTACCCCTTCGAAACATTTATGCAACTTCCTAACCATCTTTCTGAGCACTCTAGTAGCATTGTCATAATGGTTAAGCTTCATCTCCTGTATAAACCTTCTTTCTGACCATTCATGTCATAAAGGTTACCTTCATCTCGACTGACCAATTCTTGGACTTTCGGGAGAAGTTCGCAGGAGATAACCTTCTTCCTGATCACTTTGCATCATAAGAATTGATATTATTAACTACGGGTTCACGAAAAGTCATTCCGGCTATCGATTCACGTATAGTGTTCAGTCACCATTTTACTAAAAACGATCTCGAATACCGCCCTACGGAAAGTCATCCTGGTTGCCAGTTCATGGAAGATCGCTGAGGAACTCAAACCTCCCATTCGACCTCTCGCCGTCGCATTTGAGTGTTTTGTTGTTTTATGGCTTGATTTCCGACTGATATTCTTTTCAGTTGATGGTTCTTGAACTTCTTACTTGTTACGAGTTTAAAGCACAAAGGGAATAATTTACTTCCTTGCACTTGTAATCTCAATTCCTTCACATTCAAGTACTTTCACATTCTTGTATTTGTACTTCCGCATTCATTTCAATACAAAAAAAAAAACCAAATTTTCTTAAGTAAGTAATTAGTTTTCGGGACATACCATCCAAACGTAGTTTCTGACTTCATAAGTCGGGATACCATCTTTGTGCATTAGTCCGATTACTTTGATTTTGACTCGAGAGAACTTGGGAACACTAATTACCTTAATAAACTGAAATGACAATTTTCCCAATCAGAGTATCATGGCGAAATAAAATTTACTGGTTTGGGTAATGTTGGAAAAGAATGTTAAGTCCTTGAAAAAGGCATAAAAAATAACAGTGCAGGAGAATTCTTGTCCGCCTGCTCCACAATTGTTTTGATCAGAAGATAAGTTCTTGGGCCGAAAACGGAACCAACCTACACAGTCTAGTAGTAGTTTCCTCTAGTAGTGGCTTGCCTACACTTGAGTGGAACATACTCATTCATTCCAACGTTAAATGAGAAATTTAGGTTAGTCCACAGTAATTTATGAAAGACCAACGGTTGGATTATGGCCTCATTTTTGTGTGGCAAACTTTTAAACGTATGCTGCCAATAGTTTGGTGCCAGTGAAGCAGCTTAGTCACCAACAGCAATGTGGACCTGCAAATACCACCGTTTCTTTCTCGATCACCGACCGCGAGGGAAGGATTTCAATCCTATTGTATCTTTCACGGTTTGCTCTCAATGAAATAATGTGTCCTTGCAAAGTATTGGTTAACACACTACTCGCCAGCTTCGTCAACAAATGTGGGTGGTCTCATCTCATCGTCCTTGACCATTGCTGGCCAATCCATCATCCCATCTTACTGCCCTTTACGCATCGTCAATGTTGGTTTACTTGGATTCTAAGTAAACTTATAAGCTTAGTGAATTAGCTATATATATATATATCTATGATCTGCTGGCAGTTTCTTTAAAGTACGAATATGTATTTGAATAGAACAGTCGAATAATATAAAAGCCTATGTACACCTACAACTATTGTGTAGTAGGAGCCTCAAATTTGACTACATGTATATACATGCAATGACTAGTAATTTTCATCATTACGTACATACATATACCTTCAATATAAAGACGGATCCGTAGTACCATATTTTATACACAAATTTTAACACAATTTATATACCATTAAATTTAAAGATTCCCAACACCTAAGATTGAAGATGACATAGCATTTAACTTAGAAACTAAATTTAATTAAACAGAAATAATACTTTTTAACTGAATTATTTTTAATCTCTTATGTTCCTAAACTAAGATTAAAAAAAATATTAATTCTGAGAAACCTAATTCTAGGAAACCCTTTCAGATCGCCTCTTTTCTTGAATTGTGTTGTCGTCCTTGCCGTGCCCTCGGCGAAGTCAGGACTCCATCTCTATGGGGCATCATGTTGGGTTGCAATCTAATTAAGGTCTTCATCACTCATTTATCACTTTCCACACAATCCATTGGAAACAATCTGAGAAAATTGAGCAACGTTTCTCCTTCTCAAGGTTCGAATTTTTTTTACTCAACTTTTTATTAAGGCTTTTCATTTTTGGTGTTTATGGATTTTGTTGATTGCGATAAATCTGAGGTTTGTGTTTGTTTTTGTTGCTCCAAGTTTCAGAATTTTTTGGGCTTTTTAATTTTTGTATATTTGTGCTTCTGTTAATTCAATTTGAAAATTAGGTATATATTCCTTTTGTTATACTGATATTTGAGGTGGTTAAAGTTCTGATCTTGGTTATAATTTTTCTAATTTTTGGTATTTTGATGATTAGATTACGATTCATCAATCTGCCACAACCGAATTCATTTTTTTGTTTATTTTTTTATACGGTTACGTACATGGTCGTGTATCTATTTTCTTTGTGAAATTATCATCAGCTATTCTAAAAATATTGTTTTAATTTCCACATTTCCTATAGCCACGTTCATCGTTGTCTCGACCACATCTTCTCAAATTCCAACATCATTTGTAACAACTTCTGGTCACAAATTTTTTTAAAATCAAATTAGATTTGGAGCTTTTTGGATCGAAATACCCCTATTAGGATATTTCAATCTTCTTGCGAAAAAACCATAAAACGTGAGTTTGAAACTTTCAGTTTTGTATGATTAGACAAGCCTTTAGTTCGTCTCCGCAAACGTGTATACGTATGATCAAGTGGTTCACTAATCATACGTAAATTAAGAAAATTATATTGACCTTTGAAGTTTTGGCCATGCAATGAGATCATTATGAGAAAATTATATTAAATAATTTGATTAATTGCGTTTGATTTAAAGTTTATTCTAGGATTTTGTGTGCTCGAAATCTAAGAATTAAACCCTTCTTCATATGATTTTTCACCATCATCTCACCCCCTTCCAAAAAAATTCTATATCATATCGTCGAACTCCGGCCAATAAGGACTTCATTTTGGATTTCATAACAAAAAAATTCAATTGTAACAATAATATATATATATATATATACATGTATAATATTTATTAGGAAAAACTACATAAAACGCCTCAAACTAAGTTAACGCGGATTCATACACAAACTATCAAAAGTTTTAATTTACTAGCCAAACTATTTGACCACGGTAACCAACTCTATTAGTTTTTCCATCCAATTGTCCGTCAAATTGCCAGGTGGCAAAATATTTGCCCAATTAGCGACTGAGATGGCAAAAATCACAGGGCAATTTTTGGATTTCAAAAAAAATCAACTAATACCCAGAAATCCTATTTTCTTCTTCCTTAACCTGTGACGACCCGTCCCGAATTAACGGGATTAATTAAGATTTATTGATGGATTAGCAAGACTAATCGGAGATTAGACGAGTATTAGTGGACGTTCGGGCGAAATGACGATTTTGCCCTTGGAATGTGCAAATCTTTGACTTTTCATTCAGGTGGTCAAATGGACATTGGCCGATGACTGTGACGTAGTTCGTGACGTCACGAGTTCATAGACAGGTGGCACGCTCGATTCCGACATCCGAGGAAGAAGTTATGACGTTCGGAAGTCCAAGGGCATTTTGGTAATTTAGTTGAATAGGGGCAAAAGTTGACTTTTGACCAGAGAGTTCCAATGGCCGAGGACCAAAGACCGTTACGTAGATCGGGACGATACAAATCCGTAGACAGGCGGCACGTCAAATTCGGACGTTCGACGGCGAAGTTATGGTTCATGGAAGTTCCGGGGAACTGTTTATGACAACACGTTTTACGAGACAAAAAGTGAAGTTTTGTCTTTTGTGGGCCCAGTTACTTTTTAGTGGACCAATGGATGAGTGAAAAGTGTCACCCATCCACTGGCCAACCTCATTTATTCATGCATCTCCCACCTTCATCGATCATTCATTCTCCTCCCTTCAAACCAAACCCAATCACCATTTTCATTCATCCAAACCCAAACCCTTAACCTGTCACCGTCATTGAGCGGCCCAGAGAGTGAGAAGTGGAGCTGAGGACGTGGTGGCTGGCCAGGCAGAGCCGCCGTGGGCGGCGGAGGAGAAAATAGCACGAGGTAATCGGTTTTAACCATTTTCAATTCAATTTCGATTTCGCTTGTTATGGGAGGTTTTGGACGTTTGGTTTGAGTTAATAAGGTTGTTAGAGAGTTTATAGGAAGGTTTTGGGAGTGGTGAGACATCGAAAAGCCCTGTGGTGGATTTTGAAAATTCGAACCGTGAGGGGAAAATAAAACCGGTCGGGTTTTGTGGGTTGTAGGGGTTCTAAACGATTAGGTTAGGATCCTAGGATGAAATAATAAAGAGTAGGATTGATTAGGAGTGAAAATGGTGAAGATTGGACCGTGTAGGAGCTTAGACCGGTCACGCCGGTCCAGTTGCAGGAAACGAACCAGACCGACCAGTCTAAACCAGTCGTCGAGAGGTTGAAAACGCACTGTTCACAGGCGCGTGGCTCCCACGTGCAGCCACTTCAGGCGGCGCGTGCGGGCATCTGGGGGAGATTTTGGGCAAGGTTCCAATATATAATTTCACCTATTCGATGTAACGAACATTTTGGGACTAGTTTCGTGTCAATCGGACACCGTTTCGATATCGTTCGGGACGTCCGAAGGTTTATGTTTGCGTTTAAAAATAGTTAGAAATTCCGGAAAATTACGGGACTTTAGTGAGGGGTTATTTAAGTAGTTAATAACCCTCTAAATGAATTTGGACAGGTTCGGGAATCCCGGAGGCGAAGTTTGACCCGGGAGACGGTTATGGCATGCGTATCGAGGCGCGGCTTCGGACGGTCTGTGAGTGGACCTTTCTCTCGAAATTGATGCATGCATAAATGTTTTATAATTGTTTTAATATATGTTTTGTGATGTCATGAGTACATTTGTTTGTGGTAGACTAGGATTTACGTATTTGCACGTATTTCGAGTTTTACGGTTTTATACGATGCATATACGTTCTAGGTTTTCGACGATGGTTTAATAAATGGATTTCGAATTTAGAAATATGAAATTGGGCACGAGACCCATTTGATTTACAACTCTCGGACTTGGAGTCCATTTGATTTGACGAGGAATCGGACCTAGGGTCCATTTGAGCTATACGATCGGACTGAGGGTCGAGTTGGTTTACGATTCGGGTTTGAGGCCCAGTTAGTGATACTATCGGGCTTGATGCCCCGTTGATTTACGATATCGGGCCTGAGACCCATTTAGTTGAGATATCGGCCCTAAGGCCCCGTTGGTTGTGAAATCGGACGTGAGGTCCTGTTGAGTTATGGTTTCAGGTTAGGGCCCAATTAGTCGTGATATCGGGCTTGAGGCCCTATTGAATGTAACGTCGGGCTTGAGTCCCAGTTCGAATTTTGAAATGAGAATTCGGGTATGAGACCCAGTTGAACTGAGGATTTAGGCCGAGGCCTGTGAAAGTGATTTAAATCGGATTCGAGGAATCCTGTTGAAATGAATCGGGTTTGAGACCCAATGGAAAAGTGATTTGAGAAAGAAAGAAAAGAGTATTTGAAAGTGTGAATGAACCCTCCATATTCATTATATGGTCTCCTCCAGACGTCGACCTGGAGAGTCACGATCCACAGACCAGAGTGGGTATCCTCATAGGGATCCCGTTCTTGGAGTGGTGGTTACTTATTATGTTGTGGTCCCGGACCAGATTCTGGAGAGATGTGTGGACTAGATCCAGAGAGAGAGCTCGGACTAGATCTAGTAATTGAGCCTCCCAGATGGAGATTCCTGGGAAAAAACCCGGAGTGAGACCCCGAGTAATGTGCACACTAGATAGATATGATGACATCGTGACTATTTCGGGGATGTGTTCCCTAGGGGCTGTGTGCCCCGAGTTGGCATCTTCTCCGGAAGTGCCTAGGATGGGTTATACGCACAAGTACGTATAAGGTTTTACAGAAAGTGATTTGGGAGCGGATTGACAGGACCCGCCCCGATCCCACAGGGACCACAAGGGGACGTGCCCTGCTCCCGTCTGACACCCAAAACTCATACCAATTTTATCCTCAAAACATCCAATGCATAAATAACCAAATTAAAGTTATACAACAAATCCGAATTAAACAAATGTCAGACAAGGGATGAAATCCAAAATTACAAGTTGCGAGCACGACTCTAAAGTAAACCTGCGGGTAAACCACCCAACAGGGTTTCAGGTACGCAGAAGTAGATCTATGCCTCAGCCTCAGGTTCCTCCTCTACCTCAGTATCACGACCTGGAGGGATTACCAAAACATAAAGGGTGAGTGGACCGAAACTCAAGTTTATAAAATCATTTGATAAGTAAAACATATAATTTACCCCTCTGTTTTTCCAAACATGCATGCATCATTATTTAAAACCATAATCATATAACATGAACCATAAGGCATGTAATTAAAACCATAAACATAATTTTAGCCACTGCACTATACACTCCAATCCCGACATCCCTGATGTCTGACGTCCCTGACGTCAATAAGGTCACAATCACAAGACTACGCGTGCCACTTGGGTCTCAATTTCCGAGTTCAATCCCCGAACCCCGTTCGGGTACAGCATCCCCGATGCTTAGCGTCATAGACGCTGGACGTACTAGACGTCCGTGACCTCTCCGGGGTACCTCATCCGGAGGAGACAATATAATATGGAAGGATCTATACTGTGCAGTACCAAATACATTTTATTGATATCCACATGCAAAGCATATATATACATAGATAAAATCCAATCAATCTTTAAGTTTCATCAGACGAGTCTCAAGCCCAAATATCGTGAAACGTACCATAACCATAATTTCCATATCATCAAAACCATTATTTGTTTTTAGCATGTGAATATGTATAATAAACCAGAAAACATTTATGCACGCAAGGGTTTAAGAAAATGGCCCACTCACAGTACACTCCTGCTGAAAATCGAACGTATACCCTCATTCTGGTACAACTGTACAATCCCTGTCAAGTCCAAAGTATACGTACAGGTCAAAACAAACCCCTAACATTTAACCATGAAACCCTAGACCGAAACCGGCCCGGAAAAGCCGCCCGAACGCGCTTCCCAAGGCAATAAACCTCATTTTGACCAACTTAATGATCTCCGATCGACCCGAAACCACCGCCATTGGATCCGGATCGTCGAAACCTAAAGAATGGTGGTGGTCCCACCAAAATTACTGTTCACATGCGCCCCCACGCGCCTGGTCAACCCTCTGGTCAACTGTGCTACAGTACTGCTGACGTCAGCATGACGTTATCACTGACAGTGTCAGAGGACACGTGTCAGCAGTCCATTGGTCCCTGGTCTGACAGTTTCTGACATGATGACGTCATCATGACGTCACTGCTGACGTCAGCATGATGACGTCATCAGCTACAGTAACCGGGTCAGAGAACCGAGTCACCGCAGACCCACGGCCCGACCCGATCACAGATCGTGATTCCGATCACCATTTTAGGTGGGATTTGTTCCTATGGACTCGTCTCTACCTCAACAATGGTTCTGTGAAATTCAAACTAGATTCTAGGTTGGAAAGACTACCTGAAAATCGACGCGAAGGTTGGCTGCCGTGTAACACCCCAGAAATTCACAGATTGTAATATTGTAATTTAATGTATGAAGTGACGATTTTACCCCTGTGGATTATGGCCAATTGTTGACTTTTTGGGTTATGGGTCAAATGGACTTTGACCAGTGACCATGACGTAGTTCGGGACATCACGAGTTCACAGACAGGTGGCACGTCCAATTCGGACGATCAGGGAAAAAGTTATGACTATCGAAAGTTCAGGGACATTACCGTAATTTGGACGAGTTAGGGGAAAAAGTTGACATTTTGATGTACCGGGAATTTTCACACGACCCGAAGACCGTTAGATTCGTCTCGATGCCCTAAGTACAACGACAGGCGGCACGCGTGAAACGGACATCGGATGACCGAGTTGTGGGTCACGGAAGTTGGAGGGCATTTTGGTAATTTCTGCCCTGAGGGCATTTTGGTCTTTTGCACGGTTACTGTAGCAGCAACCGTGAAAAGCAGAGTACACGGCCATGCCGTGGTGGTTGTGGGCGTGCAATTGTTTAAACCTTAGTGGACTGAGAACTGTAATTAAATGACTTTAGAACATGTTAGAATCAAGAAGGAAAGAAATTAAGTAGAAATAGACGGCTAATTAATCGGGTCACCCCGCGGGTCGCAGACCCAAATTACAGTAAATCGGGCAAGGACGGTGACACTGTAGTAGTGACACTGTAGCAGCGCGTGACTTTCACGCGCAACCACTTTGGGCAGCGCGTGAGGGCGCGTTGAGCATTATCTCGGATCACGGTCAACATGACTTTTAATCCTTTCATCATTTTGGACATTTTCTGTGAAATAACTATGTTGATCTGAGATAGTGAGGAAGGTCAGTTTAGGGCCGGATGTCTCGGGAAGCGTGTTGGCCGGCTTTCCCGAACCGGTTTCTGTTTCGGACTTTTTGAGGGTATTTTAAGGACCTATAATGACACTTGTGTGTGATTGGAAATGACAGGGAACTTACGTTAATTCCGGAGGCAAGTTCGTACGCGCGTTATTCGCAGCGGGAGCGTACTGTGAGTGGGCCCGTTTTTATTAACTCTTGCATGCATAACCGTTTTCATTTCCGTATATCTAAATGTGTGCGTGATTCATCAATGGATTTTGATTATCTCGATTTATGGCTGTGACACGTTTTACGGTGTTGGGCTGAGGCCCGTTTTACGGAAAATGAATACTATTTTATATTGTATATATATCTAGTTACATATACTTGGGGATACGATGACTATCTTGGGTACTGCACTGTACAATCCACCGTATGATACTGTCTCCTCCGGATGTGGTACCCCAGAGCGGTCACGGTGCATTGCCTGCGAGGGGTCATGCTACGGAGGTGCCGGACCGTAGGATGACTCAGGAGCAGGATTGCTATTATTGGACGTCTGGGACGCTAGGCATCTGGGATGCCATAACCGAACTGGGTTCGGAGATTGGACTCGGGATTTGAGACCCCGGGTGGCACGCGTAGCCTTGGGACTGTGACCACTATTGGACGTCAGGGACGTCGGACATCTGGGATGTCAATATCGGTTGTGTATGGTGCAGTAGCTGGGTTTCTATTACATTTCTGGCTTAATATGATGCTGTGATATATTACACGTATTTATGGTTTTTAAATACTGACGCATGCATGTTTTGGAAAACGGAGGGGTAAAGTATGTATTTTTCTTATTATACTGTTTTTACAAACCTGAGTTTCAGCCCACTCACCTTTCATGTTTTGGTAACCCCTCCAGGTCGTATTGCTGAGGTTGGTGAGGACCCCGAGGCTGAGGCATAGATTTTGCACTGCGCACCTGAACCCCTGTCGGGTCGGATCACCCGCAGGATTTTCCTTTCTAGTGTCGTGCTCGGATTTGTATTTTAAATTGTATCCCTTGTCTGACATCTGTTAAATTTGGAATATGTATGACTTTTTAATTCGGACATTTATGCATTTAAGTTTTAAGGCTAAAATCGGGATTTTCGGTTCGGGTGTCAGACGGGAGCAGGGCACGTCCCCTTGTGGTCCCTGGGGGATCGGGGCGGGTCCCTGTCAGCTTGGTATCAGAGCACTAGGTTGTGGTCAGCATGTTAGACTAGCGGTTAATATTAGGTACTTTTCGAGTCTAAGAATTGCGTTAACTAATCTATGCCTCTTAACAGTTGGTTATGCCTCCGAGGAGAGCCTCTTCAGCACGGACCGCCGAGGAAATTGAGAGAGAGATGGAATGTGCCAGTATTGAGCGGGCTCAACGGTTGGGAGCCACACCTTTCAATGGGGGATCTGACCCCGAGGATGCCTACGAGTGGATTGATAAATGGGAAAGAATCTTTACTGTGATGCATTGCCCACCCGGCGAGCGGGTGACTTTGGCGGCTTTCTTACTGGAAGGCGGAGCTTACCGATGGTGGCAGGGTCTGGAGATGTCTGGGTGGTCAGTTCGTACCACCACATGGGAGGACTTTCGTGCTCGGTTCCTAGATCAATACTATCCGCGATCTTTTCGCGCAGCACGAGAGGCGGAGTTCCTGCAACTGGAGCAGGGGGACATGTCCGTGGCAGACTATGAGCAGGCTTTCGGGAAGCTTTCCCGTTTTGCAGCAGCTTTTGTGAGTACTGAGGAGGACAGATGTCAGAGGTTTGAGTTGGGGTTCCGAGGAGAGATACGGGCAGGTGTGACGGCTGCCACTTATGCGACTCTGAGGGACATGGTCGACGCTGCAGTTCGTGTCGAGGCCAGTCTGGCGGCACACCAGGCGCGACAATCGTCAGGCGAGGGGCGGCGCCGGGATCGTCCCCATCCGGGACCAACCAGCCGGAAGATCTCTAAGGGGGGAAGTTATCGTGGAGCACCCACATCTTTGCGGGGTCGTGGTTGGTCAGGTCGATCAGGGGGCTCTTAGAGGGGCGGATCGAGATCCAGTGCTGGGCAGCATCAGTCTTGGAGTGGTGCATCAGGAGGGTCTTGGGATGGACCGAGGACAGTTAATTGTTTTGCTTGCGGAGGAGCGGGCCACTATGCCCGAGATTGCCCGTCGTTGTCGAGGAACAACGATACTGGAGGTGCTAGTGTTGCACAGAGTTCGGCTTCCAACACTGCCGGAGGCCGAGGACAGGGTGCTGGACGTGGCGCACGTGGGCGCGGGCAGACTGCGGGGCCCAGTGCTCGTGTTTTTGCAGTGACTCAGCAGCAGGCGAGGTCATCCCCGGATGTGATTACAGGTACACTTCATATCTCGAACCTTATTGTGCGAGTATTGTTGGCTACACATTCTTTTATTTCGAGGCGTTGTGCCGGTATGTTAGATTGTGAGGTTTCAGCCTTAGATGGTGAGATGGGTGTTGGCACACCTATGGGTGTCGTATACTTGGTGAATCAGGTGATTCGGAGGTGCCCGGTGAGAATTGAGGAGGTGGATCTGCCAGCAGACTTGATTATTATGGACATCCATGACTTCGACGTGATTCTCGGGATGGATTGGTTAGCGGAGCATGGGTCGCTTATTGATTGTTGTAGTCGGCAAGTGTTTCTGCGGAGTCCGGGTTTGCCGGAAGTTACCTTTCAGGGGGAGCGTGATGGTTCACTGCCTGAAGTGATTTCTTCACTTGCTGCTACTAAACTTCTACGGAAGGGATGCCAGGGCTATTTGGCACACGTTGTGTCGGAGCGAGTTGATACTCTGAGTATCGAGGAGATACCTGTGGTGCGGGAGTTTCCGGATGTGTTCCCGGAGGATCTACCTGGATTACCACCACCGCGGGAGATTGAGTTTACCATTGAATTACTCCCCGGTACCCGACCTATATCTCAGGCACCGTACCGGATGGCGCCGGCAGAATTACGGGAACTCAAAACACAGTTACAGGAGTTGGTCGAGTTGGGATTCATCCGACCGAGTACCTCACCGTGGGGAGCACCGGTGTTGTTTGTGAGGAAGAAGGAGGGGAGTCTCCGATTGTGTGTGGATTACCGACAGCTGAACAAGGTGACGCTGAGGAATCAGTATCCTTTACCCAGGATTGATGACTTATTCGACCAGTTGCGGGGAGCACAGTGCTTCTCGAAGATTGATTTGCGATCTGGGTATCATCAGCTGAGGATTGCGGAGGGGGATGTTTCGAAGACGGCTTTCCGAACTCGTTACGGACACTATGAGTTTCTGGTGATGCCTTTTGGGTTGACGAATGCTCCAGCAGCATTCATGGATCTGATGAACAGAGTTTTCCGACCTTACCTGGACAAGTTTGTGATTGTGTTCATCGACGACATCTTGGTGTACTCGGGAAGTGCCCGAGCACATGAGGAACACCTACGGTTGGTGTTAGGGAAGCTGAGACATGAACGGTTGTACGCCAAACTGAGTAAGTGTCAGTTTTGGCTGAGCAGCATTGGTTTTTTGGGACATGTGATTTCGGCTGATGGGATCAGCGTGGATCCCCAGAAAACTGAAGCGGTGACCAACTGGGCCAGACCGACGACAGTGACAGAGGTGCGGAGTTTTGTAGGATTGGCAGGCTACTACCGGAGATTTGTGGAAGGTTTCTCCAAGATTGCTGCACCGTTGACTCGTTTGACCAGGAAGGGAGTGAAGTTCATCTGGGACGAGCAGTGTGAGCAGAGTTTTCAGGAATTGAAGCATCGTTTGACCACTGCTCCTATCCTTGCATTGCCCAACAACAATGGAGAGTTTGTAGTTTTTAGTGATGCCTCACTACAAGGTTTAGGATGCGTATTAATGCAGAATGGTAAGGTGATCGCTTACGCATCACGGCAGCTAAAAACTCATGAGTTGAATTACCCTACCCATGATTTGGAGTTGGCGGCGGTAGTTCATGCTTTGAAGATCTGGAGACATTACCTTTTCGGTGCAACGTGCAGGATATACACCGACCACCAAAGCCTGAAGTATCTATTTACCCAGAAGGAACTCAACTTGAGGCAACGGAGATGGTTGGAGTTGATTAAGGATTACGACTGTACGATCGAGTACCATCCGGGTAAGGCTAATGTGGTGGCAGATGCGCTCAGCAGGAAATCAGCGGGATCTATTGCACACCTGAGGATGGTGTATCTTCCTTTACTGGTGGAACTCCGGAAGGCTGGGGTTATTCTAGATACGGATGAGCATGGAGCTTTATTGGCCAGTTTCCACGTACGGCCAGTGTTGGTTGATCGGATCATTGAGGCGCAACTTCAGGACCCGATATTGTGCATCTACAGGATTGAAGTTGAGGCTGGGGAACGGCAGGACTTTACCATCCGAGACGATGGGGCACTGGTGAAATTGGGCCGTTTGTGTGTGCCAGCAGAGACAGAGTTACTGGCCGAGATTTTGGAGGAGGCCCACAGTTCAGCGTATGCTATGCACCCGGGAGGTACAAAGATGTACCGTACCCTCCGGAACTGTTATTGGTGGCCAGGGATGAAGAGAGACATTGCTGAGTTTGTGAGTAGATGCTTAACCTGTCAGCAGGTTAAGGCGGAGCGGTAGAGACCGTATGGGGCTATGCAGCCACTACCGATTCCCGAGTGGAAGTGGGACCACATCACCATGGACTTTGTCTTTAAGTTACCAAGGACCCGGAGTGGATTTGACGGAGTTTGGGTGGTTGTAGACCGATTAACGAAGTTAGCACATTTTCTGCCAGTACAAGAGACTTACAAACCAAACCGACTGGCTCAATTGTTCGTGAAGGAGATCATCCGACTTCATGGTACGCCGGAGTCGATCATGTCCGATCGCGATCCGCGTTTCACTTCCAGGTTCTGGCGGAGTTTGCAGGCTACCTTGGGAACGAAACTGCGTTTCAGTACCGCTTTCCATCCACAGACCGATGGACAGTCTGAGAGGACTATTCAGACCCTGGAGGACATGATGAGATCTTGTGTACTGCAATTTCCGGATTCGTGGGATACTCACTTGCCTTTGATGGAATTTGCTTACAACAACAGCTACCAGGCGAGTATTGGGATGGCCCCCTACGAGGCACTGTATGGTCGACAGTGCAGGACACCTATCTGCTGGATGGAGATTGGGGAGCGAGCGGCCGTAGGGCCGGAGTTGATGGATATCACCCAGGAAACAGTCCGTGTTATCAAGGAGAGGTTGAGGGCGGCACAGGATCGCCAAAAGAGTTATGCTGATAGACGGATCCGAGATTTGGAATTCGAGGTTGGAGATTTTGTATTCTTGAGGTTGTCCCCGTGGAAAGGAATTATTCGCTTTGGCCGACGGGGAAAACTGAGTCCACGTTTCATTGGACCTTATGAGATTGTGGAGAGGATTGGCCAGGTGGCATATAGATTGGCTTTACCCCCGGAACTTTCTAAGGTTCGCGACGTCTTCCACGTGTCCATGTTGCGGAAGTACGTACGTGACGCGTCTCATGTATTGGAGGAGCAACCTATCGAGCTTCGAGAGGATTTGAGCTTTGAAGAACCAGTACAGATATTGGACAGGAAGGACAAGGTACTACGGCAGAAGACGATTCCTCTCGTGAAAGTCCTTTGGAGGAATCAGAACGTGGAAGAAGCCACATGGGAGCCCGAGGCTCAGATGCGGGAACAGTTTCCTTATTTGTTTCCTTAAATTTCGGGACGAAATTGCTTATGGGGGGAAGGTTGTAACACCCCGGAAATTCACAGATTGTAATATTGTAATTTAATGTATGAAGTGACGATTTTACCCCTGTGGATTATGGCCAATTGTTGACTTTTTGGGTTATGGGTCAAATGGACTTTGACCAGTGACCGTGACATAGTTCGGGACGTCACGAGTTCACAGACAGGTGGCACGTCCAATTCGGACGATCAGGGAAAAAGTTATGACTATCGGAAGTTCAGGGGCATTACCGTAATTTGGACGAGTTAGGGGAAAAAGTTGACTTTTTGATGTACCGGAAATTTTCACACGACCCAAAGACCGTTAGATTCGTCTCGATGCCCTGAGTACAACGACAGGCGGCACGCGTGAAACGGACATCGGATGACCGAGTTGTGGGTCACGGAAGTTGGAGGGCATTTTGGTAATTTCTGCCCTGAGGGCATTTTGGTCTTTTGCACGGTTACTGTAGCAGCAACCGTGAAAAGCAGAGTACACGGCCATGCCGTGGTGGTTGTGGGCGTACAATTGTTTAAACCTTAGTGGACTGAGAACTGTAATTAAATGACTTTAGAACATGTTAGAATCAAGAAGGAAAGAAATTAAGTAGAAATGGACGGCTAATTAATCGGGTCACCCCGCGGGTTGCAGACCCAAATTACAGTAAATCGGGCAAGGACGGTGACACTGTAGCAGTGACACTGTAGCAGCGCGTGACTTTCACGCGCAGCCACTTTGGGCGGCGCGTGAGGGCGCGTTGAGCATTATCTCGGATCACGGTCAACATGACTTTTAATCCTTTCATCATTTTGGACATTTTCTGTTAAATAACTATGTTGATCTGAGATAGTGAGGAAGGTCAGTTTAGGGCCGGATGTCTAGGGAAGCGTGTTGGCCGACTTTCCCGAACCGGTTTCTGTTTCGGACTTTTTGAGGGTATTTTAAGGACCTATAATGACACTTGTGTGTGATTGGAAATGACAGGGAACTTACGTTAATTCCGGAGGCAAGTTCGTACGCGCGTTATTCGCAGCGGGAGCGTACTGTGAGTGGGCCCGTTTTTATTAACTCTTGCATGCATAACCGTTTTCATTTCCGTATATCTAAATGTGTGCGTGATTCATCAATGGATTTTGATTATCTCGATTTACGGCTGTGACACATTTTACGGTGTTGGGCTGAGGCCCGTTTTACGGAAAATGAATACTATTTTATATTGTATATATATCTAGTTACATATACTTGGGGATACAATGACTATCTTGGGTACTGCACTGTACAATCCACCGTATGATACTGTCTCCTCCGGATGTGGTACCCCGGAGCGGTCACGGTGCATTACCTGCGAGGGGTCATGCTACGGAGGTGCCGGACCGTAGGATGACTCAGGAGCAGGATTGCTATTATTGGACGTCTGGGACGTCGAGCGTCTGGGACGCTAGGCATCTGGGATGCCATAACCGAACTGGGTTCGGAGATTGGACTCGGGATTTGAGACCCCGGGTGGCACGCGTAGCCTTGGGACTGTGACCACTATTGGACGTCAGGGACGTCGGACATCTGGGATGTCAATATCGGTTGTGTATGGTGCAGTAGCTGGGTTTATATTACATTTCTGGCTTAATATGATGCTGTGATATATTACACGTATTTATGGTTTTTAAATACTGACGCATGCATGTTTTGGAAAACGGAGGGGTAAAGTATGTATTTTCCTTATTATACTGTTTTTACAAACCTGAGTTTCGGCCCACTCACCTTTCATGTTTTGGTAACCCCTCCAGGTCGTATTGCTGAGGTTGGTGAGGACCCCGAGGCTGAGGCATAGATTTTGCACTGCGCACCTGAACCCCTGTCGGGTCGGATCACCCGCAGGATTTTCCTTTCTAGTGTCGTGCTCGGATTTGTATTTTAAATTGTATCCCTTGTCTGACATCTGTTAAATTTGGAATATGTATGACTTTTTAATTCGGACATTTATGCATTTAAGTTTTAAGGCTAAAATCGGGATTTTCGGTTCGGGTGTCAGACGGGAGCAGGGCACGTCCCCTTGTGGTCCCCGGGGGATCGGGCGGGTCCCTGTCATGCCGGTTCTGGTTATCTTCTCCAGCGAGTCGTTGAGTTTCCAGCCACGTTCCTTGGTTCAAACTGGTCGTCAAGGTCCCCTAAATGTGTCCTAACAACAACCAAACAATTCCAACGTCAAAAATGGACGTTTCGAAGTAGGGAAGGAAATCGGGTACTCACGGGTTTTTCGTCATACCACCGCCGTGCCGCCGCCGTACGCCACCCAGATTGGTTCCTGGCCGTCCTGTCGTCACAGTGAACCTAACCGTACGTTGGTTCGAACCCTGGTGCAAAGGTTTGGATGGTTTGGGTGGTTTGGGTTGTTCGGGTTCCTTCTCGGGTCTGAGGGAAAACCGGCCGTGCAGGGTGGCCGTGGAGTGGTGGCCGGCGTCTGGGGGTGGCAGTTGGCCGCCTGGTGTTGCCGTGAGTGTGAGGTTGAGAGGTGAGGTGCTGGAGTGTTTGTTCGTAGGGGAAGCCGTGCTCACGGTTTGAGAGTAGTGAAATGTGAGAGTGAAAAATCTGAGAGTTTTAAAACAGATGGCTGGATGGAATGAAGGGCCGAGATTCAATCTCAGCATAGGATCAATGGTGAGGATTTAAGGAAAATAAAATAATAAACTAACCTATTGGCCAACACAGATCCTTGTTTTGGGGAAAGTAGGGGATGAGTGACACTTGTCACTCATCCAAGGGTCCAGATTGATTTGATTAAAGTAATCAGATCCCATTATTATAATATTATTTCAATCCGGTTCTCGGTTGGTTCGGTTAAATGCGAATTACTTCCGTGACCATAACTTCCTCGTACGAAGTCCGATTTCGGCGTGCCGCCTGTCTACGGACTCAGGACGCCGAGACCTACCCAACGGTCCTTGAGTCATATGAAAATTAGTTTCCAAGAGAAAAGTCAACATTTTCACCCTAACCGTCCAAATTACGGCAATGCCCCTGGACTTCCGATAGCCATAACTTTTTCCCTGATCGTCTGAAATGGACGTGCCACCTGGCTATGGACTCGTGACGTCCCGAACTACGTCACGGTCATTGGTCAAAGTCCATTGGACCCACCAATCAAAAAGTCAACAATTTGGCCATACAAATCACAAGGGTAAAAGCGTCAATTCATACATTAATTTACAATATTAAAATCCTCGAATTTCCGGGGTGTTACAACCTTCCCCCCTTAAGAAATTTCGTCCCGAAATTTCAAAGAAACAAGTATGGAAATTGTTCTCGCATCTGAGCCTCAGGCTCCCATGTGGCTTCTTCCTCATTCTGGTTTCTCCAGAGAATCTTCACGAGAGGAATCGTCTTCCGTCGTAGTACCTTGTCCTTCCGATCCAAGATCTGTACTGGTTGTTCTTCGAAGCTCAAATCCTCCCGTAGTTCGACAAGTTGTTCCCCAAGTACATGCGAAGCATCATGTACGTACTTTCGTAGCATCGATATGTGGAAAACATCATGAACTCTAGATAGTTCTGGAGGTAGTGCCAATCTGTAAGCAACTCTGCCAATTCTCTCCACGATCTCATATGGTCCGATAAAACGCGGACTCAGTTTCCCCCATCGGCCAAAACGGATAATCCCCTTCCACGGTGATAACTTCAGGAAGACAAAATCTCCCACTTCAAATTCCAAGTCTCGAATCCGTCGATCGGCATAACTCTTCTGGCGATCCTGTGCCGCCTTCAATCTCTCTCTGATAACACGAACAGTTTCCATGGTTAAGTCCATCAATTCCAGCCCTACAGCCGCTCGCTCTCCTACCTCCGTCCAGCATATAGGTGTCCTGCACTGTCGACCATACAGTGCCTCATAGGATGCCATCCCGATGCTTGCCTGATAGCTTTTGTTGTAAGCGAATTCCATCAATGGCAAATGAGTATCCCAAGAGTCCTGAAACTGTAGCACACAGGACCTCATCATGTCCTCCAGGGTCTGAATGGTCTGTTCAGACTGTCCATCGGTCTGTGGATGGAAAGCAGTACTGAAACGTAGGGTTGTTCCCAAGGTAGCTTGCAAACTCCGCCAGAACCTGGAAGTGAAACGCGGATCACGATCGGACACGATCGATTCCGGCGTACCATGCAATCGTATGATTTCCTTCACAAACAACTGAGCCAGTCGGTTAGGTTTATAAGTTTCCTGAACGGGCAGAAAATGGGCTGACTTGGTTAACCGGTCCACGATCACCCATACTCCGTCAACTCCACTCTGAGTCCTCGGTAACTTAAAGACGAAGTCCATGGTGATGTGATCCCACTTCCACTCGGGAATCGGAAGTGGCTGCATAGCCCCATACGGTCTCTGCCGTTCCGCCTTAACCTGCTGACAGGTTAAGCATTTGCTTACGAACTCAGCAATATCCTTCTTCATTCCTGGCCACCAATAATAGTTCCGGAGGGTACGGTACATCTTTGTACCTCCCGGATGCATAGCATAAGCCGAACTATGGGCCTCCTCAAGAATCTCGGCTCGTAACTCTGCCACTGCAGGTACACACAAACGGCCCAAATTCACAAGTGCTTCATCGTCCCGGATGGTAAAATCCTGTCTCCCATCCGCATCGACTTCAATTCTGTAAATACAGAGTATCGGATCCTGAAGTTGTGCTTCGATGATTCGATCAATCAGCACTGGTCGTACATGAAAGTTGGCCAACAAAGCTCCATGCTCATCCGTACCCAAAATAACTCCCGCCTTCCGGAGTTCCACCAGCAAAGGAAGGTACATCATCCCCAGGTGTGCAATAGATCCCGCTGACTTCCTGCTGAGTGCATCTGCCACCACATTGGCCTTACCCGGATGGTACTCGATCGTACAGTCATAATCCTTCAGCAGCTCCAACCATCTCCGTTGTCTCATGTTAAGCTCCTTCTGAGTGAATAGGTACTTAAGACTCTGGTGGTCCGTGTATATCCGACACGTGGCGCCGAATAGATAATGCCTCCAAATTTTGAGAGCATGAACCACCGCCGCCAACTCCAAATCATGGGTAGGATAGTTCAACTCATGAGTCTTCAACTGCCGGGATGCATAGGCGATAACCTTGTCAGTTTGCATCAACACGCAGCCCAGACCTTGTAGCGATGCATCACTGAAGACCACAAACTCTCCACTATCATCCGGCAATGCAAGGACAGGTGCAGTGGTCAATCGATCTTTCAACTCTTGAAAACTCCGATCGCACTGCTCGTCCCAGATAAACTTTACTCCCTTCCGAGTCAAACGAGTCAATGGTGCAGCAATTTTGGAGAATTCGGAACGTTAGTGGGGGTTTTGCCGATATGATTGAGGTGATTGATGTGATTGATGTGATGTGGAAGCACTTGTGAGTAGTGCATTTTGGACAATGCGATTACTGAGTATCGATCATCTGATTGATGTGGTACGATCATCAGTTTGAGTCTGAGATGGATATGATATAGTAACCGGACGGGGTTCCATGTTGATGGTACATTGAGTACGAGCATGGAGCTCAGGGCCATGATGGGCCAGAGGAACCCAAGTAATTATGTATGTGATTATCTCTGCTAGAGCAAGTATTCTATGGGGTCTGGATGCATCTCGAGTGTATCAAGATGATGAGTGAGACGACAGTTAGGACTCTAGAGTGAGTCATGATCAGAGTTCCGCAACGGAAGTGTGGTGGAGCCATGAGTTACCAGCTGGGAATAACGGTGTGTCGTCGATGTATTGAGTATCGGGAAAATGTTGGATGCTATGAATGTGTTGGGTACCATGAGTGTTTTGGACGTTGGGAAACCGTCTTGTGAAACAGGACGTGTGATGACAGTTTGGTACAGTAGGATCGAAAGCGTGATTTCCAGATCCGATGTTGAGTAGAATCGACAAATTGAATGTTGGACGAGATGTCAGCTGAGAAGGATCGTCAGGTTGAAAAAAATGTATAAGATGTCAGCTTGGTATAGCAGAATTTTCGGCCTGGATTGTCAGCCAAGTAGGACGGTAAGAAAGATTTGTCGGAATGAATGTTGAGTACACCCGCACGGGTGACAGGTGAGATAGACGAGTGTCCATGTCTCGTCGAGACTTGAGATTGAGCATTGGAAGTTTCTAGTGATGGTTGGTCACTCTTGGATACGGTCACAGAGGATAAGTTGAGTTTCAGCATTGACCGTCAGATTGTAGTTAACATCGAGTGACGTAGATGTTGGTGCATACTGTGGATAGAGGCTTTCACGTATACCTCGAGATGGAGGTAGGATTGGATTTCCGCAGTTTGGGCATGGATTGGAGACGATTTGAATTTCGAGGACAAAATTATTTTGAGGGTAGATGGTAAGGACTCATCCCGAATTTATGAATTCATTAAGGATTAATGATGAATTATCGAGAAGTAATTAAGGAAAAATCAAGGATTAGCGGATGATTTGGGTAAATTAACGATTTTGCCCCTAAAATGGCAAAAATTTAACTTTAACCTAGGAGGTCCAATGCGCGTGGATCAGGGATCATTACGTAGATCGAGACGACACGAGTCCGTAGACAGGCGGCACGTCGAAATTAGACATTGTACGGGAAATTTAAAGGTCAAGGAAGGTTCCGAGAACTATTCACGATTGTACGGGTTTCAAAATGGTTTTTCTTTAGTGGGACCCAAATATCTGAATTGGAACCATAGGATGAGTGACACTTGTCACCCACCCTATGGCCCATTTTCATACATACGTGCAACATCATCATCTTCATTCATTCACCTTTTTCATCTCTCAAATCCATACCCACCCCAAACTATTATCTTCATGATCCTATTTTCTTCCTCAAGACCAAAAAGAGATAGAGAGGATATGAGGGAGGATGGGAGATGGCGGCAAGACGGCTGGACCGCCATGGACAAGGGAGGAACTATGAAACAAAGGTAACTCGTGGGTCCATTGAATTTTGGTTTCAGATTTTGATGGTTTTGATCGATTCTAAACCCATGGTTATGTTCTTGGAGCTCATTCGAGCTTGTAGGTGCAAGAATGGAAGGTTTTGGACGACAAGAGTGGCCCGAACAACGATTGAAAGTTTGGCCGAAACTTTGGGATGCCATATCTTCGAAACCAGGTATTTTCTTGAATTTCTGGGTTCATATTTGGATTCCTTGCCTTGAATCCTATCAAATCCAAAACTAGGTCTCATTCCCGAAATATCCTTCATAAATCATAACTAGGTCACAGCCTGATATCCTTTTCTCGTGTTTGACTATACTCTAAGTCAAAAAAATAAATCAACTGGGACTCAAGCCCGAAATACATTTCCAAGCCCGAAATACATTTCCAAATCCAAAAACCATTTCATTATTCAAATCATTTTCCAAATCCCCTTGGACTATCATCCAAGCCAAAGTCAACATTCAACTAGGACTCATGCCCGAATACTGATTTCATGCATCTCTGTGAAATCATTAAACTGATAATCAATCCTCAGTTTCATGCCTCTCCATGAAAACATCAAAATTACATAAAACACAAGCATATAGAATACTCGGCCTAAGCCCAAATATCATATAAAAACAGAAATCTCAAACTACGTGCAATATACCAATTTCTACGAAAATGCCCAACAAATCATATTTAAATCTTATACAATCAATTCATCTCAAATCATGATAATAAAACATATATAAAACAATTATGCATGCATCATTTCTTAAAACAAAGTCCACTCACAGACCATCCAAGTTGCGCGCTCCGAAACCCGCGCTAAAAACCCTCAAAACTCCTGGAACGGTCAACGTGTCCAAAACAAGCTTTCCGAGGCTAAAAACTTCTAAATGACCTATCAAACTATCTCTGATCGACTTGAAACCACCACCATTGGGTACAGAACGTCAAAAATTTTCAACAAATTTAATTTCACCTCAAAATTTGTGCCCACACGCCCTCATGCTCTAGCCAACGTTGACGTCAACTTGACAACTCTGACACCTGTCAGTCTGACACCTGCCACATGGCACTCCCTGATTAGTGCCTCGTGTCCTACCACATGTATCTGAAACCTCTCAGACATTGCCATGTGGGACGACCCCACTAGTCCACGTGGTCTTACACGGTCTGACTGGACTTGACAACCTTTGACAGATTGCCACGTGGCACCACTTAATTAGCCAGGTGGCCTAACAAGATGATATGGACTGCCACATCATCATCGTCTTCCTTCAAAAGGGTTGACCCATTTTACTGTAATGGGTCGATTTGACCCGTGACCTCGACCCAGCCAAAACTCAAAGGTAGTATTTCAGGGGGATCAGGGGGTGTTACCTGCGTAAGTGATATCGATCCTAATAGTGGGCAAGTTGTTGAGGATAGGTTTCTAGGGCTACTTGGCTCATGTTGTCGATACTTAGAAGTCCTCAATGAGTATTAAGGAGATACTGGTGGTACGAGAGTTTCCAGATGTGTTCTTAGTGGATTTAATGGGGTTACCACCTCACAAAGAGGTTGAATTTACTAATGATTTACTTCTAGGTGCTCGACCGATATCTCAAGCACCGTATAAGATGGCTCCAGCTAAGTTGAGGGAGTTAAATGTACAACTGCAGGACTTAGTTGATATGGGATTAATCTGACCAAGTGTATCACCTTGGGGATACCCAATGTTGTTTGTAAGGACGAAAGACGACGGTTTGAGAATGTATATTAATTACAGGCAGCTCAACAAGGTGACAGTGTAGAATAAATACATGCTGCCATCTGAGAGATGATTTGTTTGATCAGTTGAGAGGGGCTAGACACTTTTCAAAGGAGGATGATATTCTGAAAACAGCTTTCTAGACGAGATATGGTCATTATGAGTTTGTAGTGATGTCGTTCGATTTGACTAATTCCCCAACAATGTTCATGGATTTGATGAACATGGTATTTTCAATTTACTTGGACCGATTTGTGATAGTGTTTACTAATGAAATTCTGGTGTTTTCCAAGAGTGACAAGTCACATGAAAAGCACTTGACGATCATGTTGAATACACTAAGGAGTATAAGTTATATACAAAGCTCTGCAAATGGCAGTTTTGGTTAATCACTGTTGGGTTTTTGGAGCATGTGATATCACGTGACAAGATTAGCGTGGATACCCAAAAAACAAAGCTAGTTGCCAATTAGGCTCAACTAAAGATGATGTTCAAGGTTAGGAGTTTTTTGGGATTAGCAGGATACTATAGACAGTTTGTATAGGGGTTGTTAGGACCCGTCCCAAATCCCCCGGGATTAACGTGGGACGTGCCTGATCCCGTCTGACACGAACTGTCAGACCAGTGAAAATTCCATCTCTAGCCCTCACCGGGACATCCAGAGAACGCCAGGATCGTAAGAGGAGGAGTGTGATGTCTCGTCTCTGCTACAGCCCGCATCCGCGATCAACTTGAAGGGCATTAAAACATCAAAAGTCTTGAGTGGACAAAATAATATTTTCATAAAAACATTTTCACATTAAAGACATTTATGGCCTTCACTAAAAGCATATGCATGCATTCAAAAACCGTTTATTAAAATGTTCATAAAACCATTTCATTTATCAAACATATTCTCCAAATCATTCAAGGGTTCATGCCCAGTTCCCATAAACCGACATGACCCATAAAAACCTTTCAAGGGTTCATGTCGGTTCCCATAAACCGTCATGAACCATAAATCCATTTATAGGTCCCCGACCCGAAATCATAAACTTGAAAACCATAAATCAATACATGGGAACTCGGCCCAAATCACGTCACGTGGGTCTCAGCCCAAAACCATTCTCAGTGAAATACCAAAACACAGAATACGGGGTCTCCGCCCCAAACCATTTCCAAAGTATCAAATACGGGGTCTCCGCCCCAAATCACTTTCTAAAACATGGAACACGGGGTCTCCGACCCCAAATCACTTTCCATAAAACCTCAGGCGTATTGACATATGTATAACCCATCCGTGGTGTGACGACCCATCCCGAATTAGAGGGATTAATTAAGAATTAATGCCGGATTAGCGAGACTAATTAGGGATTAGACGAGGATTATCGGACGAGCAGGGCGAAATGACGATTTTGCCCATGGAATGGGCGAATCGTTGAATTTTTGTCAGGAGGTCAAATGGACTTTGGCCGATGACTGTAATGTAGTTCAGGACGTCACGAGTTCATAGACAGGTGGCACACTCGATTCCGATATTCGGGGAAGAAGTTATGATGACCGGAAGTCCAAGGGCATTTTGATAATTTAGTCAAAAAGGAGCAAATAGTTGACTTTTGACCTGAGAGGTCCGATGGCCGAGAGCCAAGGACAGTTACATAGATTGAGATGATAAGAATCTGTATACAGGCGGCACGTCAATTTCGGAGGTTCGCCGGAGAAGTTACAGTTCATGGAAGTTTGAGTGCACTATTGCGCATTTTACGAGACGATAGACTTTTGGACTCAAGTGGGCCCATATATTTTTCCCAGTAACCAATGGATGAGTGACAAGTGTCACTCATCCACTGGACACCATTCCACATACATGCATATCATCCCTTTTTTCCTATTTCATCCATCAAACCCGATCTCACCAAACTGATCACCCTCATCACACACCACCCCAACCCTCATCTGTCTTCATTGATTCTTGAGTGAGGAACTGAGTGAGAGAGTGACTGGGAGGCAGCGGCAGGACGCACAACTTCCGTGGACGGCGGAGGACACCTATGCATGGTAAGCTCGATTTTTCCCATTTTCTCCTATTTTCGATTTCAAACGTTAGGGACAGTTTTGGTTGATTAGGATGGGTTTATTATGATGTTAGGAAGGCTTTAAGATTAATTTGGGTGGTGGCTAGTGGCTGAGAAGCTCTGGGGGAAAAATGGATAAGTTGAACCGTTTTGAGGGAATTGAACCGTGGGTTTTTAGGGGTTTTAGGTGGATTTGATCATCCAAACAAGCTCCTAGGATCAAAATAGGAATTTAGGGAATGATTAGGAAGGGAATCGGACCAAAATGAGTGGCGAAAACCATTGGACCGGTTACGCCGGTCCAAGTTACAGAGGAAAACCAAACCAGCTGGTCTGGATCGGGTCAGCCGCTGGAGAAGACAAACAATGCAGGGCACGTGAGCCCCACGCGCAGCCCCTTTGGGCGGCGCATGGAGGCGCGTGGGACATAATTTGGGGAAACTTCCAACATGTAGTTTCATCTATTCGATGTAACGAACATTTTGGGACTGGTTTCGTGTCAATCAGACATCGTTTCAAAATAGTTCAGGACGTCCGAAGGTTTAGGTTCGCGTTTAAAAATAGTTAGAAATTCCAAAAAATTACGAGGCTTTAGTGAGGGGTTATATAAGTAGTTAGAAACCCTCCAAATTAATTTGGATAGGTTCGGGAATCCCGGAGGTGACCTTTGGCTCGAGAGATGCTTATGGCATGCTTATCGAGGCGCAGCTTCGGACGGTCTATGAGTGGACTTGTTTTATCAATTCGATGCATGCATAAATGTTTAATACTTTTTTTAGAATATGTTTTGTGATGCCATGGGTGCATTTGATTGTGGTAGCTTAGGATCGACATAATTGCACATTTTACGAGGTTTCCAGCTTTATGTCGCACCTTTGCGTACTATGTTTTCAACGAGAGTTTAATAAATGGCTTTTGGATTTGGAAACATGAAATCGGGCACGAAACCCATTTGATTTGGAATCACTCGGACTTGGAGTCCATTTGATTTGACGAGATATCGGACCGAGGGTCCATTTGAGATGTACGGTCGGACCAAGGGTCCCGTTGATTTATGATCCGGGTTTGAGGCCCATTTGGTTGTAATATCGGCCTGGAGGCCCATTTGACTGTAGTATCGGACTTGAGGTCCCGTTGAGTTATGGTTTCGGGCTTAGGGCCCAGTTAGTCGTGATATCGGGTGGCAGGCCCAGTTGATTATAACATCGGGCTTGAGTCCCAGTTCGGTTTACGAAATGAGAATTCGGGCATGAGACCCTGTTGAACTGAGGATTTAGGCCGAGGCCTTTGAAATTGATTTGAATCGGATTCGAGGAATCCTATTGAGATGAATCGGGTATGAGACCCAGTTGAGAAATGTTTTAAGAAAGAAAGAAAGAGTTTTGAGAATGATTATGAACCGTCCATATGTTAATATGGTCTCCTCCATACGTCGACCTGGAGAGTCACTATCCACATACCAGAATGGGTATCCACATAGGGATCCCTTTCCAAGAGTGGGGGTTACGATTTATGATGTGATCGGACTAGATCCAGATAGAGAGCTCGGACTAGATCCAGAGATTGAGCCTCCCAGATGGAGAATCCTGGGAGAAGACTCAGAGTGAGACCACGGGTAGTGTGCACGCTAGTATAGAGATTGATATCGTGACATTATCGGGGATGTGTTCACTAGGGGTTGTGTGCCCCGAGTTGGCATCTTCTCGGAAGTGACTCGGATGGGTTATACGTATGCGTACGTATGTGATTCTTTTGGAAAGTGGTTTGGGGCAAGGACCCCGTATTATGTGTTTTGGTATTTCACTAAGAATGGTTTTGAGCTGAGACCCACATGACGTGATTTGGGCTGAGTCCCTATTGATTTGATTTTCGTATTCCATGTTTTAAGATGGTGAATTCGGGTCAGGGACCCAAATGCATTTATGGTTCATGACGATTTATGGGAACCGAAATGAACCTTTGAAAGGTTTTTATGGGTCATGTCGGTTTATAGGGATTGGGCATGAACCCTTGAAAGGTTTTGAATATGTTTGACAAATGGTTTTATGAACGTTTTGGTAAACGATTTTTGAATGCATGCATATGCTTTTAGTGAAGGGCATAAATGTCTTCTTGTGAAAATGTTTTTATTAAAATATTTATCTTGCCCACTCACGACTTTTGATGCTTTAATGCCCTTTAGGTTGATCGTGGATGCGGGCTGTAGCAAAGACGAGACATCACACTCCTCCTCCTACGATCCTAGCGTGCTCTGGACGCCCCGGTGAGGGCTAGAGACGAAATTTTCTTTGGTCTGACACTTCGTGTCAGATAGGATCAGGCGTGTCCCACGTTAATCCCAGTGAATTTGGGACGGGTCCTAACAAGTTGGTATCCGAGCGTAGAGTATGCGCAGGTCGAGGATGTGATGTCCCTAAAGTTGTAACAGCCCGTCATCAACCTGGTAGTTAGGGCACTAGTACGAGGATTCGGTAGAATCGAACCTTAGTTAGATGGTGTTTGGCACGTGATACGATAGTTTGAGGTTCGATTGGCATGGAATGCCACGTGTTTGGAGGTTGGATCCCGAGTAGGATCGATGTGCATGGGAATCTAACGGCTTAGAGACGTAGTGTTACTGGTGAGTAGGATTCAGGGGATCAGTAGAGACCGCATGACTACTTGAGAATCGTGATCGTTCGATCATAGGGTCGTGTCGGATAGGGGTTGTACGGATTGTTATCAGTGGTAATCCGAGGTCAGGGTCGTCCACTATACGATGACCCTGTATGACTACAGTCATGACTGTTGGGAATAGGAACGTTTGATTCTATTTGGCGTGAGGAACCATGTTTGATGTTTCGAATCCCGGTGGGATGTCGACTGGCAGGAGATGCCAGAGTGGTTGTTGTGTGTCGCGATAGGTGACAATTGCGACTTGTAGTCGTTGTGCAGTGTTAGGCACGGAGTATGGCCGAGTTCTTGTGGAGGCCAACAGCTGAAAGTCATAGAGTTACAAGAGGACGAGGTCCTCAAGTTGTGGTTACTGGTTGGTTGGGCACCAGTATCGGAGTACGACGTTCCTTTGGAGTCGAGACGAGGGATTGGTCAGGCTAGTTGTGCTGCAGGGAGCAGTTGGATTGTGGTGACCCTAGTAGCGATTGACTGGACGAGTGCTCAGGAGAGCGGTGCTTGTCGATCGGGTCCTGAGGTGGATTGATTAGTGGATGTTGTGTGTTGAGCAGTTGGTACCTACTGTGAGTTGACCGCATGGATCAGAGTCTCGATAGCAGAGCATTTCTGAGTTTGTCTGCACGAGGTTGTGGCAGACGTTGCTATCGATTGACGTAGTCGAGTCTTATCGAGTTGGATAGGCTCAAGTTACCATGACATTTGTGACAATGGGATTCATCGATCGTGACGATGAGACGAGGTACATGAGTGAGGCACAATACGAGGATAGATTCTTGATTCGACTCGGTTACGACTGAGTGCGATCGTAGAATGAGAAGCTGACGTTGGGCTGTTGGCACACTTGACATGTTACCTCTGTGAGGTGATTGTGACGAGTAAGATATACCTGGATGAGTGGGACAGAGAGGATCCTGAGTGGCTCAGTGCGAGGTACGGGGAGTACTTGGTATGGAGATCAGTTTCCCCAATGATGGAGATTAGTTTCCTCAGTGATGGAGACCAGTTTCCCTAGTAATGGAGATCAGTTTCCTCAATGATGGAGACCAGTTTCCCCAGTGATGGAGACCAGTTTCCCCAGTAATGGAACCTAGTTTCCCCAGTGCTACGAGATTGAGTCGCAAGGGTGTGCTCGGAAGTTGTAAATATTGAGGTGAAACGTGAGATTCATGTACGAATGGATGACGTAAGTGACATCTTATGACAGGAAGGTTGATTGGTCAGAGATAGTGGTATGCAGAGATTTGGCTGCAAATCACAGCAGGAGTCTGTTGTGACTCTTCAGCTGAGCGGTACATTGGATTAGGATGACTTGACATCCTTTTGGATGTGCATATACGGTAGTAAACGGATAGGCGAGTTGGAGGTTACGGACGCGTGGATGATGTCCGGTTGAGCTGAGGACTTGAGAGTCCATTACGGATTGGTTTTGGTTGACTACGGTTGACCATACCTCCTGAGTTGGGGACTTGGAAATCAATTATCTATAGGACGTGGGAATGCTCGTGTAATGAGTGAGCTCAGTAATTGGAAAAGAAAAATGTTCCAACGTGATTGGAACTTCAGAATCAGGAGAAGTTGTATGGGGACGATGAGAAGAGTGTTTGTTTTCGTATTGGTGATGAGTATTCCGAGGTCACTGAGTGTGACGCTGCAGCAGATAGTGTTGAGTGTCGGAGGATGGCATTGGATGAACTTTGATGTCATCATCTTGAATTCTTCTCAATTCTTCCCTAGGTGGGACGACGAGGAGCGATATGACCGCTAGAGTTCAAAGAAGGTGTAAGAACTGAACACCTAGGCTGTGAGTCAATTTGGTGGACTTGACGAGTAGATGGTATTTGGCGTCACAGGATGTGACGAGTGAGTGTCCGAGGTGGTGGATTTGATGTGCGCCTGGTGACGAACGGTTGGGGTCCGTACCATGATTGATGTGCGGACAGTTGAATGTGGTTGGACATTGCCAGAGTGCAGTCCTTGAGTAGGTCGGGGGGTGTCCCGATGTGATGTGATGTGGGTGCACTATGTGTTGTGCACATTGAACAATGGGATTGACCATGGTCAATCAATATATTGGGTTGAGAACATGGGAATATGTTGTAGATTGGATCGAGTCCTAGATGGAGATGAGTGGCGATCGGATTAAATCCGATAGTGACAGTTTGGGGACTCGATATGAGTCTAGATGTCAGCGGAGATAGCTGAGTGATGCGAGATACGATACGAGGACTCGAGAACGAGTCGAGATCAGAGTAGAGCAGCGAAGCGCAGTGGAGCCGGGAGTTTTCGGCGGGTCACAAAATTTTGACATATCGTGATAATGGATTGATCGGTATCCGAAGAGTTCGAATAGGTATGGATTGATGGGACTCTAAGGGGAGTCAGTATAGACATTAGAGTCAGTATGGACCTTAGAGTCAGTTTCGAGTATAGGAATTGGAGAGAGTTTATTTGTACGAGTATCGTGGGTCAGTATGGACGTAGATTAGGATGACCTATGAGATGGGATTCATGCCATTGTGATGGCACGGTCTATAGAATGTTGTTTGATCGGATGCTGAGTAGGATGCCAGCTTGAATGTGTTAGCATTAGTGGGAATACGTTTTTCAGCCTGACGACTGTCGGATGGAACGTGTCAGAATGTTAGACTAAAAAGCCGTTTAGATGTCAGTTTGGTATTGCTTACCTGTCAAAGTGAGTGAGAGGTGAGATCGACGAGTGTCGATGTTCTATCTCGAGTGAGACGTAAGAACTAACTTGTAGTTCTCGGAAATAAATTGGAGCTTTGGGGGCTCCAGTGACGATACGTACCGTCGCATACGAGGTATGTGTCGGACGTGTACTGTTACACGGGTACCCTTCAGTGTAGGTGCAGCGATCCGAGTCGAGGGACAAGGTTGGATTCCACAGTTTAGTTGTGGAATCGGTTCGCTTTAAATTTCGAGGACGAAATTCATTAAGGGGGGAAGATTGTGACGACCCATCCCGAATTAGCGGGATTAATTCAGAATTAATGACGAATTAGCGAAACTAATCAGGGATTAGACGAGGATTATCGGACGAGCAGGGCGAAATGACGATTTTGCCCTTGGAATGGGCGAATCGTTGACTTTTTGATCAGGCGGTCAAATGGACTTTGGCCGATGACTCTGACGTAGTTCAGGATGTCACGAGTTCATAGACAGGTGGCACGCTCGATTCTGATATTCGTGGGAGAAGTTATGACGACCAGAAGTCCAAGGGCATTATGGTAATTTAGTCGAAAAGGAGCAAATAGTTAACTTTTGACCCGGGAGGTCCGATGGCCACGGTAAGCTCAGTTTTTCCCATTTTCTCCTATTTTCGATTTCAAACGTTAGGGACAGTTAGGTTGATTAGGATGTTTTTATTATGATGTTAGGAAGGCTTTAAGATGAATTTGGGTGGTCGCTAGTGGCTGAGAAGACCTAGGAAAAAACTGGAAAAGTTGAACCGTTTTGAGGGAATTGAACCGTGGGTTTTTAGGGGTTTTAGGTGTAACGACCCGGACGTTCAAAAAGAGGAAGTTTGGAAAATTTGAAGAAAATGACGATTTTGCCCCTAGATAATGGGCAAACGGTTAACTTTTTACTCGGGCTGTCAAATGGACTTTGACCGATGACTGTGACGTAGTTCGGGACGTCACGAGTTCATAGACAGGTATCATGCCCGATTCCGACATTCGAGGAGGAAGTTATGATGTTTGGAAGTTCAAGGGCATTTTCGTAATTTGGACGCAAAGGTGGAAAATGTTGACTTTTCAAACGACATGGACTGTGCACGTAAGTCGAGGACCGTTGGGTAGGTCTCGAGACACTGAATCCGTAGAAAGGCGGCACACGTCAATCGGAGTTCGGATGACCGAGTTACAGGTCTAGAAGCGTGAAGGGCATTATGGTAATTTGTCCAAGCAGGGGCAAAATGGTAATTGGACATTTGATCAAAGAATGGGGCGGCAATTGGGCTGATTCAGCCATAGTGATGCCACCAACTAACATCTGTCATACCCTAGGATCAGATTAGTGGCACAAGGAAAGGTGTGTAACTTAAACTAAGAGAGCAAGTGGGCTTGGGAACAGAATGCACAGTACTGTGCTGGTGGTGCATTTGAAACTTGAAAAAAAAAACAGAGCACTGGGAATTGTTTAGTCATTCGAGAATTTTGAGCAAAGCACCGGTCGCTTTTGATCGATTAATTGAAGTGTTTTGAATCGGTTCCTGGGACGGTTGGAGAGAGAATAGAGATTTGAGTTTGAGAGGAGAAGGAAAGTGATGAGAAGGAGCGGAAGGAAAACTCAAAATCTGAAACCTGCCTTTGTGTAATTTCAAATTTGAATTTGAATTGTAGACCAGTCCAAGCCAAATTAAGGTTCGAATAAGACTTCTGGGACTTGGAGTAGTCGAACGCGATCGAAAACGGAAGCAATAAAGGAGGTGATGTCCTGGGACTGGACCCGCGACGGTTTGGGATTTTCACGATTGAGTTCGATCATATAGAGGTATGTTCAAATCAAATTGAACTCGAATTCGTGGTTAGAATGAGCCTATGATGCTTCTTAATTGATCAATTTAACGAAATCAACGAAAATTGAAGGGATCGAATGAAGAACTGTCTTCGAAAATTTGAATTCAGTTGGATAGTTAGAAGTCATTATAATTGGAATTGAGATGACAGACCTTTAATTCGTACATTTACGATGCTTTTCGATATTTGAATTACAGGAAAAGAGCTGAAATTGAACAGGATGGAAACAAGTCAAAATGCGGGTCGCAGGACCCGTTTGCAGTGGAAACGGGTAGAGGTGACGATGAATAGTAACGGGGTTACTGTAGCAGGCGCGTGAGAGGGAATCCCGAGGTGAGGTCAACATGACTCTTGTTCTATACATTGTAACGAACATTTTAGCGTTGGTTTCAAGTTAATCGGACACCGTTTCGATATTATTTCGAGGGTCCCAATGTTTATGTTACATTTTTAATTAATATTTAATTCCCGAAAAATTATGGGAAATTATTATGCTGTTATTTGAGACCTTAGTGACCCTGAAAGTGATTTCGGACAGGATTCGGGATTTCTGAAAAATGCCAAAAATTACAGAAACGCGTGCGGCGCGAAACGGGTGTTATGGACGGTGTGTGAGTAGGCTTTGCTTTCAAAATTTAATGCATGCATAAATGTTTCTATGATTTCTATGATTATGGTTATGTCTTGTGATAATTATGATTTTTGTATTTATACATATTTTGGTATGGAATACGTAACTGAACGTATTTCGAGACTATGGTTTCTCTTATGCATTGATGATGGTTTGATGAACGATTTCACATGAATTGTGCGTATGATGTTTTAAGGATGTTTTTATTGTGATTGTGAGTATGACTTACGGTTTTGACACGTATTTCGATACTATTACGAATTTGCACGTTTTACGAGATTTCGAGTATTTTGTGATTTGATCATGGTTTTGATGCTTTTACCTTGGGATTTGAAATATGACGGATATCTTGTGATTCAGAAACGTGAAAATGGATTTCCGGGTTTGGGTTCGGGATGATGTTTCTGGATGCTAGCTTACGGAATCATTATTGCGAATTCGAATTCGGCAATGGATGACGGATATGATTGGGGATTTGAATGTAAAATTCGGACATAAGTCCTATTATGACAAAATGTGATTTCGGTTTGGTTTTTGGAATTTGGATCACGATGGATCCTGGATTGTTGTGATTTACAAATGGTTTTGGGTTCAAAGACCCGGTATTATTGCTGGATTATGTTTTGGGTTTAAAGACCCGGTGCTATTGCTCGATCTTGTTTTGAGTTTAAAAACTCGGTTAATTGATGACGGGGGAGGGCCCTTGATGAGTTTTAAGACTCGGTTACTATTTTGAGTTTAAAAACTCGGTATGATACCCCCCCTGAGGCCTATTGATTATGTCCTGAGTTTAAAGACTCGTTGATATCCTGGGAAGGCCTTATTATGCGCATGGTTTTGAGTTTAAAGACTCGGGCGCACTTGAGATCCAGCAGATTGATTTGACTTGTGAATTACGGTTGATTTCTGATGTTTTCGGATGTGTTGGGAAATGTCCTGGTTTATGTGGTTTGATGGATTTTTGGATTATCTTACGTACTTGGTTTGATTCATGGTTTTGGGCTGAGGCCCTGTGTTTATGTCTACGGGCTAAGACCCGAAGGTTAAGAAAAGGAAAATGATTTTGATTTTCATACACGGTTTTTCTTATGTTGGAAATGAAATGGATTGCGAAATGATTATCGAATGCATGCATTGGTTTTACGTGGAGGGTAGAAATGTATTTCTATAACCTGTTTTATAAACTGATTCATTTTTGTCCACTCACACCTTTTGTGTTTTTATTGACCCTCCAGGTCATGGCGCGTTGATCGAGGCTGATCGAGAGGCGGAGGCATGAGTGAGTACGTGTGTGGTTATCCCTAGTTTAGCAAGTACTGAGGGTAAATTGGGAACTTCAGTTGACTTGCCAAACGGGAGCAGGATCGGGCACGGTTATCAATGTCCCTTCGGGGGCGGTCCTGTCAATTTGGTATCAGAACACCAGATTGCTGATTCTGTTGCCACATCATGCCTTCGAAACGTAAGCCTCGTGCGCGACCTGGTAGTGAGACGGGTAGACGAGGGTGTACGAGACCTAGTGATACATCTCGGACAAGATTGACCCTGGGTTGAGGGTCAGAGGTCAGGCAGAGTACACTGTGAACCACTGTTGGTTAAACATAGCATTGTGAGGGTCCCGGGGACGAATGAGCCCAGCGGCTAGAAAGGCTGCATAATTGGGCAAGTTGCACTCGTGATGGGATTATTTTTGGTGAAATCCTTAAGTGGAATGCCTATTTAAAGAGTCTGAAATGTGACGGGATACTTCTTAGGCCTTATCGGTCGTATAAGATATGGTTGACCATTGGTACTTGCTCGGTGACTGGGTATGCCAATGATGGCATGATTGATTGGTATGAGATGGGACTCAAGAGGAGTCGAGATGTGGATGTGGGACTCAAAATGAGTCAGGGTTTTGGTTAGAGACTTGAGATGAGCCATGGTAAGGTATCAAGGCTCGAGAGAAGCCAGAAAAGCTGAGTGAGGAACATTTGGCACTTGGGATGCCAAGGACAGGTATATGGTCAGATACTGTTGAGTAAGGAAATTGTGGCTTGGTCTTGTTTAACCTTGTTTATTGGACTTATGGGTCAGTGTCCTTACTGACTGAGGTTCGGGCGGAGACCCGAGGTATACAAGGATTTGGACCTAGGAGATAGTCCAATTCAGTGGGACGCACAATTCAGTGGGACGCAAGTCGGGTCTACTGGGAGGTAGAGTAACAAGGGTAAGTATATACTAATAGTATGATTGTGAGTCGCCTTGTCACATCATAAAGAAATGGTTATATAGATTGATTTCTATAAGTGAGATGGCACTGTTTGGAAGTGATAGAGTGAGGATTGGCTCCTATATTGACTGTTGAAATGACAGGCGAGGGAAGAGTTGGTGGGGCCCGTAATGGACTATAGGGGCGTGGTCAGCTAGGACCACATGCCCGGGGATTTGCTATTCCTTCGTAGGAAGCCTGAGTAGCCCTGGAGTGATGGTCTGGATACCTATTACTTGTGGTCATGATGTAAGTTTAACCCGGACGTATGTATTGGGTAGGTCCCGGATTATCCACTCTTCCACGTCATGAGATTGGCTATTGGTCGGGTATGGTGTTATTTGTGATTGGTTATGGTATGGAAGTTGTTGAACCGACTCAAGTTACCGATGTGGTACTTTGATAATAGTTATGTGGTAACCTTGGTAATTATATATGGTAAAATTGGTGAGATATAAGGGGGGTACACCTGTCGATGTGAGGTTACCCCGGGATGACTGGTGTCGTTCGCCTAGTGGCTAACTTAGATTTGGATGAATTGGATGTCATCCTTGTAAGGGATTGGTTGATGACCCATGAGATCACTATCGAGTATGTTGATTAGTGAGTGATATCTGGAATCTAGGATTTCAGAGGTTATGTTTCAGGGAGACTCGAGGGTGTTACCCTCTAGGATGATTTTGATCCTCACAACCAATAGATGGTCGGTATGAGGTATTCAAGTTTGTTAGTCACACGTGGCGTGTACGAGACGCCTAGTGAGGGCTGAGGTTGCCCAGAGTTCCCAACATATTCCTGAGGTTCTGCCAGGATGGCGTTTTGCTAGGATGAGGAATTGAGTTTACAATGATTTGTGGTTACATGTTGGTTATGGACGACTTAATAAGGTAATGGTATGGAATAAGGATTCCGTATCACGAGTTAAGGAATTGTTGTTTCGCGGGAAAGTTGTGGTTAGTGACCTTATTAAGAGAGGCCAACAGGGTGGTGACTGTTGATTTTGAGTAAAAGAGAGAAAAGGATAATGGCCGGATTTGGTATGTGACAGGACGCATCCCAATCCCCCCAGGATTAACGAGGGATGACCCTGCTCCCGTTTGACACGAAGTGTCAGACAAGGGATATTTCCGACCTTTGCCCTCCCGGGCTATCAGAGTACGCCAGGATCCGGAGGAGGCATTTGATATCTCGGTCTCTGCTACAGTCCACATCGTATCCAACCTGAAGGGTATTAAAAACAGAAAGACTGTGAGTGGGCAAAAATAAAGAGTTTATAAAAACATTTCATCAAAGACCTTTATACCCTTCACTAAAAAGCATGCATGCATAGTAAAACCATTTATCCAATCATATATGTTAAAACAATCATCATTAGGGTCTCAGTCCCAAATTCCGTAAATACAAGTCATACGGGCTACTACCCAAAACCATTTATCAACATAAAACATAATTTCCCAAACCAATTGAAATCATGTTTATTATCCATTATATTCATATCCAGAACCTGTCACGGTAAAATAAAGCTACATGTGTGCTAACCGGGGTCTCAAACCCAAGTCTCTCCAGGGTCCACCCAGGTCAATGTCCGTAGATCAATGACCCTCCCTGGAGGTAACGAACCATGCCCATCCTGAGAGTAAGGAACCCAACTAGGGGGCGACTCCACTCAGTCAGTGCTACGTGACTACTCCGGGGTCCACCCAGGCCAACGACCCTCCCCAGAGGAGACAATCATATATAAAGGATGGCATATGAAAAACCTTTTGAAATCATTCTTGAAACCTTTCAAGGATTCATGTCCGGCCCTCATAAGCCGTCATGAACCATAAAATCCTTTCATGGGTTCATGCCGGTTCCCACAAACCGTCAAGACCAGTAAATCCATTTCAAAGGTTCATGCCGGTTCCCATAAACCGTCAGGACCCATAAAAACCATTTGTAACACATAACTGGGCCCTAGGCCCGAATCCACATAGAAACTGGACCTCAAGTCCGAATCGTAAAACACCTGGGCCTCCGGCCCGATTCCGTAAATCAAATGGACCTCAAGTCCGAGAGTTACCTTTCCAAATCCAAAATCATTTCATTAAACTATTTCCAAAACAATAAGAATGGAAAATCAGAGTAAAACCGAAACCTCGATTTACGTGCAAGCACGTAAATTGCCTCGAAATACGTGAAACCATATAATTCACAAATATCCAAATCAACATCATAAAATCATATTCCTAATAAATTTGGAAATCCAAAACCATTTCATTTAGACCAATAAAGATATACAGCCCCGTATAGGCACCGTATAGGGCCGAAACCTCAAAATACGTGCCTATACGTAACCACACATCCAAATGCACTCATGTCATCACAAACAAGTATTTAAAAAATATAATAAACATTTATGCATGCACCAATTTAGAAAACAAGGTCCACTCACAGACCGTCCGAGCTGCCGCCTCGATTTGCGTGCCATAGGCTCTCCCGAGCCGATCACTATCACCGGGACTCCCAAACCTGCCCAAATTTTAATAAAAGGTTAATAACTACTTAATTAACCTCCTATAAAAGCCCCGTAATTTTCCCGAACTTTTAACTATTTTTAAACCGACCCTAAACCTTCCGACACCCCGAAAACTATCGAAACGATGTCCGATTGACACGAGACCAATCCTACAATCTTCGTTACATCGAATAGAAGATTTCCCGTGTTGAATACTTTCCCAAATTATGGCCCATGGGCCCTCACGTGCCCCTAGAAGGTCGAAAATACTGTTCATCGTCATCCTCCTCAGAACTGAACCAGTTACTATTCATGGGCACTGTTCACCGCACGGTTTTCTCGGGTTTTCGGACTGATTCAGGGTCCGTTTGGTCCCATTTTAATCCCTAAATTCCTATTTCTTCATTTCCTATCTAACCCAATCCCTAAAACTAAGAAAAGCCACCTGAAACGGAGCTTCCATCCGCCATCAATGGTGGCCGGATTTTCTCCGACCGTTCTCGGCCATTTCCGGCCTTCCCAAGCCCCAAAACTAATCCCATTAACTTCCTATAGTCCCCAGAAATGTTTCCCAATCCTTAGAATCGAACAAAAACTAACGAAACCGAAATTTGAATTTTTGGGCATTTTCTTACCTCACGGGTTCACCCGCCGTGAGCCGCCGCCGTGAGCCACCATGGCCGGCCGTCGTGTCCTCCTCATCATCACCGTCATTCCTCCAAGTCACTCACAAGATTAATGGTGAGGTGTGGTGGTATGTGTGTGGTGTGGTTTGTGTGTTTTTGGAGGAAAATGGAGAAAATGCATACAAGGGGGGTGGGGGGGGGTGGGTTTCGGGTTTGAGGGAAAGGAAATGGAGAGGATGAAGTGATGATCAGATGAGAGAATGAGAGATGGAGGGTGAGGATTTAAAGATGGAATTGAAATGGATGGATAGGATTAGTTGTAGGATAGATTAATTATAAAATAATACAAATATTACTATTTAATTAGCATATATCCACCTTTTTAGGACTAGCCAATGGGATGAGTGACACTTGTCACTCATCCATGGGACCCACTAAAAATATCTGCCCAATCAGATATTGCCAACTCATACCCATCTCGAAGTACGTGCATAGTGAAATCGAACTTCCGTGACCTATAACTCTCCCGTTCGAAGTCCGATTTCAGCGTGCCGCCTGCCTATGGATTCGTACCGTCCTTATCTACGTAATAGTCCTCGGCCCTCTGTCATTGGACATCCCGGTCAAAAAGTCAACTTTTGACCCCATTTAACCAAAATTACCAAAATGCTCCTAAACTTCCGAACGTCATAACTTCCTCCTCGAACGTCAGAATTGAACGTGCCACTTGTCTATGAACTCGTGACGTCACGAACTACGTCACGGTCATCGGTCAAAGTCCATTTGACCGCTCGAATGAAAAGTCAACGTTTTGCCACGACTAGGGGCAAAACGGTCATTTCGCATTGTTCGTCCGATTTCGCCTAACTAATCACCGATTAACCTCACTAAGCGTGATTAGTCACTAATCTAATCTAGGAATTTGGGACCGGTCGTTACAACCTTCCCTCCTTAATTAATTTCGTCCTCGAAATTCCAACCGATCTAATTCTAGCTGTTCTTCCCTCCTTAATTAGTACCGTTCTTGAAACACTAACTATCCTGATTCCACAACCACCTCGTGGAAAGTAAAATCGACCTCGAAACACGTGTACACTCGTACACCAACTAATCAGAACAAACTCACTCGTCTGCAACCAGATGTACCACTAACGTTTACGTCGCATCGACTACATTCGACCACGTCGAATGACAGTAATCATATGTCCCGAATTGACACCACTTGTCAAATCTACCATTTCGCTGACATAAAAAACTAAACGGTTCCCTTCTCAATCACTAATTTATCCTGACGCCTGCTCCCACTGGGACTCATCAGACCTCACTCAACGATCCACGTTGACACCTCCTACAAACTGTCACCACTTGACAGTCGCCAGTCAAAAACTGACACTATACACTCGTGGTTACACTAACCTCCAACTTACTCAACCTGAGTATACACTAACCAACAATTCACCCGACCTGTGTGTAACTAGACCCATCAGAAATACCATGACCCACTGCACAGTATCCAATGTCTAGTTCACGACCTCGACTAATCCAATGGTATCAGAACCAATCCGTGTACCAACACGCTTACCAACATACTACCGGTATAACCTATATACCGTCACCTGACACGACAAGTACACCCAGTATCGTACGTCGAATAACGCACAAGGTACGTACATCTACCCATTAATTAGCTTACAACCACCTAGGTCATAGCCAATCACGTTTCTATTCTGGAGTCCATCTATCCAATCCAGCACTAGACAAATCAAAAACTCCGACCTATTATCCATTTCCAAATCCGAATTCGCAATTTCGTAAAAAATCCCGAATTCAAACCCAGAAATCATATCCATAATCTTGTCCAAATTCGAATCCGAAATCATTATTCTTGTAAGCTAGCATTTGGAATAACCATTCCGAACCCAAATCCATAAAAAGAAAATCCACAGTCAAGCTCTAGAATCAAATCCTGAATCGTCACCCAGAATCCGATTCCAAAACCCAAATCTAGAAATCCTCTTTCAAGTTCCAAACTCAAATCCTGAATCGTCATCCAGAAATCTGATTCCAAAACCCGAAATATCGTTCACGTCTACCAAGACGCACCATATCTGAACCTATCGGATACCTGTTCAAACGATTACACATTACATTTGATTGACTTCATAGGGAAGCCAATCCCAACATCAACACATCTAGGTTGACCATATCCGACCACGTCGGAAAACTACTCACCCGAGTAATATACCATACGGGATTCACTTCGAAAAGAAGTTCAGTCCCAACATGCTCCACTCAAACATCCAAGTCAGAGCGATAAACTCTCCACCTATCTGGATCCTCAAGATCACAGTCCAGATTCAACACTACGTCACCCAACCATAAACGGCACGATCAAGAATCGTCACGACACCTAAAGTCCTCAACCCAGTCCCACATCTAAACCGATCAGTCAACGACGAGACACGCCGAGACTGTGGGTTCTCACTGATTACCTCGTATCGATCCTTGTCATTCCACCTAGGAAAAACCAAAGATGATACCAAATAATGACATCAATACTCATCCTACGTGAATGCAAACAAAACACGCTGCACTCACCACGCTACGTAATTCAACATCGTCTGCCATCATGCAGAAGATAAGAATCTCAGTCACCCGACTTCGATATACTCAATACCAATGTGGAAAACCCACATTCCTCTCGTCACCTCAATCGCAACCTCTCGCGATTCTGAAGTTCCAACAAGATTGGAAACAACATACCCGGACATCAACCACGTGTCCCCTAACCAATTTAACTCTATCTGAGATCCACTCTGAGACCACAGATACCAAACATAAACCCATCACGACGGATGTGACTCAACGTCATCACAATCACCGGCACCAGCACGAGTACTAGCACCAACGCATTATCACCTGCACTAGTATCAGCACACATGCATCCATACTTGTAGCAGCACACTAACACCAGTATCAGTATCAGCATCGGCACACCGGGTGCAAATCTGACAACCCTGGATCTCCGCTCATACCGAGCGACGACCCCGTACCTCTACTCGAATGGGAGAAACTCTGCCTCCCTCGTACCCAAAAACTCTGGGTACAGTGACCCTGATAACTCATACGAGAAAAGGAAAACGTCCCCCGAACGTCCCCGATTCCCAACAACCATAACTACAACCACTCTCGGTAGTAGTGTCTGCCACAAATCGTGCAGACCTAACCACCAGATATAGCGATCTAGACTCCGCATCCAACGGAATCCATAGACCGTACCAACTACTCCGTATCCCCGCTCCGGGATTCCATTGACAAGTACCAACCCTGGTAACTTGTCCAACCAACTCTAACCAGTCGCATCACGACTACGCCAATGCCATCTACCAGGTCGCCCACGACCTTAGTTGCACCAACAGCCCATCACAACTAAGTAGTACGACAACCAACTAAGTCAAACCGATAAGTAAAACCTCGACTGTAGAGTGCAGTCCCAACACAAGCTGACATGACTAGACCGACTAACGAATCCAAATCCGAATAGTCGTCCAAGTCAAACCACTCGTCAACTCACATTTCCGAACCATACACATCCTACCTTAGGATTCCACATTTACACCTAGAGTTCCTCGGAACCCAACTGTGAAAAGCAGTAAAATCAACAATCTGACCGACTCCGCGGTCTTGACATCATAATGACGTCAATCCAATCCTACCGTAAGTCCAATCAGGATCCTCGAATCCGGCTGCTAACTGCCAACTGCAGTAAATCCATCTAACTCAACCATATCCGAACATCGAATGGTCATAATTCTCAACCAATCGTCGGAACCGATCCTACGACATCGTGAAAGACGATCCCAACTAACCATCTCACGATCAAAATCTATAAGAATACGTTTATCCCTTTGTAGGGTCCCACACTGTCATCCAAGACAGAATTGTGGCAACCCCGGCATCGAATGCTGAACCAAGACGTTCCACGATCCAATCCTACTAACTATCGTATCGGCACCCCAACTATCAGGTTGATATCAAACTGTAGCCCATTGAGATATCACATCCTCGACCTGTGTACGTACTCCAAGAGCTACACGGTTGCTCGAATAGAGACAACCCACGCTCTGATAAGCAATCCTATGCTCTGATACCACGTTGACAGTATCAGAGCATCCTGGGTATCCGATGAGCCATCCGAGCTATGATACCACGCAGACAGGACCCATCCCAATCCCCCCGGGATTAACGAGGGATGACCCTGCTCCCGTCTGACACGAAGTGTCAGACAAGGGATATTTCCGACCTTTGCCCTCCCGGGCTATCAGAGTACGCCAGGATCCGGAGGAGGCATGTGATATCTCGGTCTCTGCTACAGTCCACATCGTATCCAACCTGAAGGGTATTAAAAACAGAAAGACTGTGAGTGGACAAAAATAAAGAGTTCATAAAAACATTTCATCAAAGACCTTTATACCCTTCACTAAAAAGCATGCATGCATAGTAAAACCATTTATCCAATCATATATGTTAAAACAATCATCATTAGGGTCTCAGTCCCAAATTCCGTAAATACAAGTCATACGGGCTCCTGCCCAAAACCATTTATCAACATAAAACACAATTTCCCAAACCAATTGAAATCATGTTTATTATCCATTATATTCATATCCAGAACCTGTCACGGTAAAATAAAGCTACATGTGTGCTAACCGGGGTCTCAAACCCAAGTCTCTCCAGGGTCCACCCAGGTCAATGTTCGTTGATCAATGACCCTCCCTGGAGGTAACGAACCATGCCAATCCTGAGAGTAAGGAACCCAACTAGGGGGCGACTCCACTCAGTCAGTGCTACGTGACTACTCCGGGATCCACCCAGGCCAACGACCCTCCCCAGAGGAGACAATCATATATAAAGGATGGAATATGAAAAACCTTTTGAAATCATTCTTGAAACCTTTCAAGGATTCATGTCCGGCCCTCATAAGCCGTCATGAACCATAAAATCCTTTCATGGGTTCATGCCGGTTCCCATAAACCGTCATGACCCGTAAATCAATTTCAAAGGTTCATGCCGGTTCCCATAAACCGTCAGGACCCATAAAAACCATTTGTAACACATAACTGGGCCCTAGGCCCGAATCCACATAGAAACTGGACCTCGAGTCCGAATCGTAAAACAACTGGGTCTCCGGCCCGATTCCGTAAATCAAATGGACCTCAAGTCCGAGAGTTACCTTTCCAAATCCAAAATCATTTCATTAAACTATTTCCAAAACCATAAGAATGGAAAATCAGAGTAAAATCGGAAACCTCGATTTACGTGCAAGCACGTAAATTACCTCGAAATACGTGAAACCATATAATTCACAAATATCCAAATCAACATCATAAAATCATATTCCTAATCCATTTGGAAATCCAAAACCATTTCATTTAGACCAATAAAGACATACAGCCCCGTATAGGCACCGTATAGGGCCGAAACCTCAAAATACGTGCCTATACGTAACCACACATCCAAATGCACTCATGGAATCACAAACAAGTATTTAAAACATATAATAAACATTTATGCATGCACCAATTTAGAAAACAAGGTCCACTCACAGACCGTCCGAGCTGCCGCCTCGATTTGCGTGCCATAGGCTCTCCCGAGCCGATCAATGTCACCGGGACTCCCAAACCTGTCCAAATTTTAATAGAAGGTTAATAACTACTTAATTAACCTCCCATAAAATCCCCGTAATTTTCCCGAACTTTTAACTATTTTTAAACCGACCCTCAACCTTCCGACACCACGAAAACTATCGAAACGATGTCTGATTGACACGAGACCAGTCCTAAAATCTTCGTTACATCGAATAGAAGATTTCCCGTGTTGAAAACTTTCCCAAATTATGGTACATGGGCCCTCACGAGCCCCTAGAAGGTCGAAAACACTGTTCATCGTCATCCTCCTCAGAACTGAACCAGTTACTATTCATGGGCACTGTTCACCGCACGGTTTTCTCTGGTTTTCGTACCGATTCGGGGTCCGTTTGGTCCCATTTTAATCCCTAAATTCCTATTTCTTCATTTCCTATCTAACACAATCCCTAAAACTAAGAAAAACCACCCGAAACGGAGCTTCCATCCGCCATCAATGGTGGCCGGATTTTCTCCGGCCGTTCACGGCCATTTCCGGCCATCCCAAGCCCCAAAACTAATCCCATTAACTTCCTATAGTCCCCAGAAATGTTTCCCAATCCTTAGAATCGAACAATAACTAACGAAACCGAAATTTGAATTTTTGGGCATTTTCTTACCTCACGGGTTCACCCGCCGTGAGCCGCCGCCGTGAGCCACCATGGCCGGCCGTCGTGTCCTCCTCATCATCACCGTAATTCCTCCAAGTCACTCACAAGATTAATGGTGAGGTGTGGTGGTATGTGTGTGGTTTGGTTTGTGTGTTTTTGGAGGAAAATGGAGAAAATGCATACATGGGGGGGTGGGGGGGAGTTTCGGGTTTGAGGGAAAGGAAATGGAGAGGATGAAGTGATGATCAGATGAGAGAATGAGAGATGGAGGGTGAGGATTTAAAGATGGAATTGAAATGGATGGATAGGATTAGTTGTAGGATAGATTAATTATAAAATAATACAAATATTACTATTTAATTAGCATAGATCCACCTTTTTAGGACTAGCCAATGGGATGAGTGACACTTGTCACTCATCCATGGGACCCACTAAAAATATCTGCCCAATCAGTTATTGCCAACTCATACCCGTCTCGAAGTACGTGCATAGTGAAATCGAACTTCCGTGACCTATAACTCTCCCGTTCGAAGTCCGATTTCAGCGTGTCGCCTGCCTATGGATTCGTATTGTCCTTATTTACGTAATAGTCCTCGGCCCTCGGCCATCGGACAACCCGGTCAAAAAGTCAACTTTTGACCCATTTAACCAAAATGCCCCTAAACTTCCGAACGTCATAACTTCCTCCTCGAACGTCGGAATTGTACGTGCCACCTGTCTATGAACTCGTGACGTCACGAACTACGTCACGGTCATAGGTCAAAAGTCCATTTGACCGCCCGAATGAAAAGTCAACATTTTGCCACGACTAGGGGCAAAACGGTCATTTCGCATTGTTCGTCCGATTTCGCCTAACTAATCACCGATTAACCTCACTAATCGTGATTAGTCACTAATCTAATCTAGGAATTTGGGACGGGTCGTTACAGTATGGCTAAGGTTGGTTAATGGTGATACCCTTGGACACCCATTTTGTCAGGACCGGCCCCGAATCCCCCGGGTTTAACGTGGGACCCGCCTGATCCCGTCTGACACAAAGTGTCAGACCAGGGAAAATTCCATCTCAAGCCCTCGTTGGGGCTATCAAAGTGCTTCAAGATCGTAGGAGGAGGGGAGTGATGCCTCGTCTCTACTACAGCACGCATCCGCGATCAACTTGAAGGGCATTAAAACACGAAAACTGTGAGTGGAAAATTTAAGCATTTCATTAAAAACATTTTCACACAAAGACATTTATGCCCTTCATAAAAACATACACATGCATTCCGAAAACCGTTTATCAAACGTTCATAAAACCATTTGAAAACATTCTCAAAATCATTCAAGGGTTCATGCCCGATTCCCATAAACCGTCAGGACCCATAAAAACCTTTCAAGGGTTCATGCCCGGCCCAATAAACCGTCATGACCCATAAATCCATTTGGTTCCTCGACCCGAAATCACAACTCAAAAACCATAAACAATTACATGTGGGAACTCAGCCCAAATCAACGTACGTGGGTCTCAGCCCAAAACCATTCTCAAAATATCACAAACGGGGTCTCTGCCCCAAACCACTTCCATAATTTCAAATACGGGGGTCTCCACCCCAAATCACTTTCTAAAACATGGTACGCAGGGTCTTCGCCCTCAAATCACTTTCCAAAACATAAAACACAGGGTCTCCGCCCTCAAATCACTTTTCCATAAAACCTCATACGTATCACCATACGTATAACCCATCCGCGTCACTTCTGAGAAGATGCCAACTCGGGGCACACAGCCCTAGGGAACACATCCCCAAAATAGTCACGATGTCAAATCTATACTAGTGTGCACACTATTCGGGGTCTCACTCCGAGTCTTCTCCCAGGAATCTCCATCTGGGAGGTCAATCACTGGATCTAGTCCGAGCTCTCTCTCTGGATCTAGTCCACACATCTCTCCGGAATCTGGTTCGGGACCACATCATAATAAATAATCACCACTCCTGGAACGGGATCCCTATGGGGATACCCATTCTAGTCTGTGGATCATGACTCTCCAGGTCGACGTCTGGAGGAGACCATATAATCTATATGGAGGGTTCATTCACATTTTCGAATCTCTTTCTTTCTTTCTCAAATAGTTTCTTTCTCAAATCACTTTTCAACTGGGTCTCATACCCGATTCATCTCATTTCACAAATCGAACTGGGACTCAAGCCCAATGTTACAATCAACTGGGCATCATGCCCAATACCACGACTAACTCGGCCCTAAGCCCAAAACCATAAACCAACGGGACCTCACTTACGATTTCACAACCAACGGGGCCTTAAGCCCGATATGTCAACTAAATGGGTCTCAGGCTCGATATCGTAAATCAACGGGGCATCAAGCACGATAGTAACACTAACTGGGCCTCAAACCCGAATCGTAAACCAACTGGACCCTCAGTCCGATCGTATAGCTCAAATGGACCCTCAGTCCGATCGTATAGCTCAAATGGACCCTAGGTCCGATTCCTCGTCAAATCAAATGGACTCCTAGTCCGAGAGTTGTAAATCAAATGGGTCTCACGTCCGATTTCATATTTCTAAATTCGAAATCCATTTATTAAACCCTCGTTGAAAACCTAGAACGTATATGCATTGTATAAAATCGTAAATCTCGAAATACGTGCAAATACGTAAATCCTAGGCTACGGATTCGTATCGTCCCGATCTACATAACGGTCTTCAGCCCTCGACCATTGGACCTCTTGGTCAAAAAGTCAACTTTTTGCCAAAATTACTAAAATGCCCTTGGACTTCCGAACATCATAACTTCCTCCTCGAATGTCGGAATCGAGCGTGCCACTTGTCTATGAACTCGTGACGTCACGAACTATGTCATAGTCATTGGCCAAAGTCCGTTTGACTATCCAAATGAAAAGTCAACGATTTGCCCATTCCATGGGCAAAATCGTCATTTCGCCCGAACGTCCGCTAATCCTCGTCCAATCTCCGATTAGTCTCGCTAATCCGTAATTAATCTTTAATTAATCCCGTTAATTTGAGACGGGTCGTCACAATCTTACCCCCTTAAAGAATTTCGTCCTCGAAATTCAAATTGACCCGATTCCACAACCAAACTGTGGAATCCAACGATGTCCCCTTTACTCGAATCGCTGCACCCACACACAAGGGTACCGGTGTAACAGTACACGTCCGACACACACATACTTAACTCATCGGTACGTACCGCCACCGGAGCCTCCAAAGCTCCAATTCACTCTCGAGAACTACACATCTGCTCGTACGTCTCACTCGAGACCAAACATCGACACTCGTCAATCTCTCCTGTCACTCACTTTGACAGGTAAGCAATACCAAGCTGCGAACTAAACGGCTATTCAATATAACACTCTGACACATTCCATCTGACAGTCGTCAGGTTGAAAACGCATTCCCACTAAGGGCTATCACAACTAAGCTGGCGTCCTGCTCAGCATTCGATCTGACAACACCCTACAAATTCTGCCATCACAATGACACGAATCACATCTCGTAGGTCATCCTCAGACCTACGTCCAAACTGACTCTAACTACTCGTACGAGTCAACTCTCTCAAATTCCTATACCCAAAGCTGACTCTTCTGAGAGTCCCGTCAACCACATCGATCTGAACGTATCGGATAACTATCCATCCATTACCTTCATAGGTCACGTCCGTCGTGACCAGCCGGTAACTCCCGGCTCCACTGCGCTTTGTTGCGCTACTCTGACCTCGACTCTCCCTCGAGTTCTCGCATCGTATCTCGCATCACTCAGCGATGCCACTTGTCATCTAAACTCAGGTGAGTCTCCAAACTGTAACTCATCGGATCTGACCCGATCACTACACACGTCCATCTAGGACTCTATTCAACCTACAACTAACTCAAACTCTCGGGCCATCTCAACCAGACATATCGATCGACCTTAGTCAATCCCATCATCTAACGTGCACAATACTCTGATGCACCCACATCACATCAACATCGGGGCGTCACCCGACCTACTCAAGGACTGCACTATGGCAACGTCCAACCACACACTACTGTCCGCACGCTAACTATGGTCCGGACCCCAACCGTCTGTCACCAACCGCACATCAGTCCATCACCTCGGACATTCACTCGTCACATCAATCGAATTGACCCATAGCCTAGGTGTTCGGTTCTTACACCCTCTTGAACTCCTAGTTTTTATACCGTTCCTCGTCGTCCCACCTAGCGACAAATCCAAGATGGTGACATCCATGTTCATCCCATGTCATCCTCTGACACTCAGCAGCACCTACTAAAGAATCACACTCAGTGACCTCGATCGGTAGGCTAAACAGATCGCAACGTCTGTCATGATCTGAAGCCAAATCTCTACGTACTACCAAATCTGACAAACCGACCCCTATGTCACAAGACGTCACTTACGTCATCCGTTCGTACCTATAACTCACGTTTCACCTCAATACTTCTGAATACACCCTCGCGACTCAATCTCGCAGCACTGGGGGAACTAGTCTCCAATACTGGGGAAACTGATCTCCAACACAGGGGAAACTAATCTCCATCACTGAGGAAACTGGTCTCCATCACTGGGAAACTGGTCTCCATCACTGAGGAAACTGATCTCCATACCAAGTACTCCCGTGCCTCGCACTGAGCCACTCGGGATCCTCTCTGTCCCGCTTATTACCATCACCTTCACAAGAGCATGGCAAGTATGCCAACACCCAACGTCAACATTTCATTTTGCGATCGGACTCAGCTGTCACCGAGTCGAATCCAGAATCACTACTCGTACTGTACGCCACTCACGCACCTCGTATCATCGTCATGTCTGACGAATCCTATCGTCACAATCGTCACGGAAACCTGAGTCTATCCAACTCGATAAGACTCGATCACGTCCATAGATAGTAGCGTCTGTCACAACCTCGTGCAGACCAAACTCACAAACACTCTGCTATCGAGACTCCCAATCCATGCGATAGTCCCACCGCCAGTACCAACCGTTCCACACGCAACCTCCACCGATCGGTCCACCTCTGGATCCGATCACAAGTACCACACTCCTGGTACTTGTCCAATCAATCACCCACTAGGGTTATCACAAACCCGGCTGCCCTCTGCAGCCCAACCATCCTGACTGATCCATCGTTCTCCACCCCGAAGAGTCGTCATACTTCCATACTAGTACCAAACCAGCCAATAACTACACTCTGAGGATCTCGTCCTCTCGCAACTCTACGGCTCTCAGCCACTGGCCCCCACAATAACTTGGCCATAATTCTTGTCTAACACTGCATAAGCGCTACGTGCGCAATCACATCCTATCACGTCACACCACAACAACTCCGGGTATCTCCTACCAGTCGACATCCCACTGGGATTCGACACACGGAAACATGGCCTCTTATGCCAATTAGGGTCAAACGTTCCTATGCCCAACAGTCGTAACTGTAGTCGTACAGGGTCATCGTAAACTGCGCGACCCTGACCTCTGACCACCACTGGTATTAATCCAGACATCCTCTATCCAACACGACACTACCCTCGAGCGGTCACGACTCTCAAGTCGTCATACGGTCTCTATCGATCCACAGGATCCTACTCACCAGTAAAGCTACGGCTCTAAGCCGTCGAATTCACATGAACACTGATCCTACTCGGGATCCACTTCCTCGAAACACGTGGCATGCACGGCATGGAATGCCAATCAAAACTCAAACTAACTTATCACGTGACAAACCTCAACTAACTGAGGTTCGTTTCTACCAAATCCTCGTACTAATGCCCTAACTACGAGGTTGATGACGGGCTGTTACGACTTCAGAGACATCACATCCTCGACCTGCGCGTACTCCAAGAGCAAAAAATGCTATGATACCAACTGGTATCAGAGCACCATGAGTATCAAATGAGCCTGCCTTGCTCTGATACCAACTTGTCAGGACCGGCCCCGAATCTCCCGGGATTAACGTGGGACCCGCCTGATCCCGTCAGACACGAAGTGTCAGACCAGGGAAAATTCCATCTCTTGCCCTCGTCAGGGCTATCAGAGTGCGTCAGGATCATAGGAGGAGGGGAGTGATGTCTCGTCTCTACTACAGCCCGCATCCGCGATCAACCTAAAGGGCATTAAAACACGAAAACTGTGAGTGGAAAATTTAATCATTTCATTAAAAACATTTTCACACAAAGACATTTATGCCCTTCATAAAAACATACGCATGCACTCCGAAAACCGTTTATCAAACGTTCATAAAACCATTTGAAAACATTCTCAAAATCATTCAAGGGTTCATGCCCGGTTCCCATAAACCGTCAGGACCCATAAAAACCTTTCAAGGGTTCATGCCCGGCCCCATAAACCGTCATGACCCATAAATCCATTTGGTTCCTCGAAACGAAATCACAACTCAAAAACCATAAATAATTACATGTGGGAACTCAGCCCAAATCAACGTACGTGGGTCTCAGCCCAAAACCATTCTCAAAATATCACAAACGGGGTCTCCGCCCCAAACCACTTCCACAATTTCAAATACGGGGGTCTCCGCCCCAAATCACTTTCTAAAACATGGTACACAGGGTCTTCGCCCTTAAATCACTTTCCAAAACATAAAACACAGGGTCTCCGCCCTCAAATCACTTTTCCATAAAACCTCATACGTATCAACATACGTATAACCCATCTGCGGCACTTCCGAGAAGATGCCAACTCGGGGCACACAGCCCCTAGGGAACACACCCCCGAAATAGTCACGATGTCAAATCTATACTAGTGTGCACACTACTCGGGGTCTCACTCCGAGTCTTCTCCCAGGAATATCCATCTGGGAGGTCAATCCTTGGATCTAGTCCGAGCTCTCTCTTTGGATCTAGTCCACATATCTCTCCGGAATCTGATCCGGGACCACATCATAATAAGTAATCACCACTCCTGGAACGGGATCCCTATGGGGATACCCACTCTGGTCTGTGGATCGTGACTCTCCAGGTCGACGTCTGGAGGAGACCATATAATCTATATGGAGGGTTCATTCACATTTTTGAATCTCTTTCTTTCTTTCTCAACTACTTTCTTTCTCAAATCACTTTTCAACTAGGTCTCATACCCGATTCATCTCATTTCACAAATCGAACTGGGACTCAAGCTCGATGTTACAATCAACTGGGCATCATGCCTGATACCACGACTAACTGGGCCCTAAGCCCGAAACCATAAACCAACGGGACCTCACGTCCGATTTCACAACCAACGAGGCCTTAAGCCCGGTATCTCAACTAAATGGGTATCAGGCTCGATATCATAAATCAACGGGGCATCAAGCCCGATAGTAACACTAACTGGGCCTCAAACCCGAATCGTAAACCAACTAGGCCCTCGGTCCGATCGTATAGCTCAAATGGACCCTAGGTCCGATTCCTCGTCAAATCAAATGGACTCCCAGTCCGAGAGATGTTAATCAAATGGGTCTCGTGCCCGATTTCATATTTCTAAACTTGAAATCCATTTATTAAACCCTCGTTGAAAACCTAGAACATATATGCATCGTATAAAATCGAAAATCTCGAAATACGTGCAAATACGTAAATCCTAGGCTACCACAAACAAATGCACTCATCGCATCACAAAACATATATTAAAACAATTATAAAACATTTATGCATGCATCAATTTCGAGAGAAGGGTCCACTCAAAGATCATCCGAAGCCGCGCCTCGATACGCGTGCCATAACCGTCTCCCGTGTCAAACGTCACCTCCGGGATTCCTGAACCTGTCCAAAATTCATTTAGAGGGTTACTAACTACTTAAATAATCCCTCACTAAAGTCTCGTAATTTTCCCGATTTTTTAACTATTTTTAAAACCAAACCTAAACCTTAGGACAGCCCGAAACCAATCGAAACGATGTCTGATTGACACGAAACCAGTCCCAAAATGTTCGTTACATCGAATAGATGATTTCGTATTTTGGAACCACCCGCAAAAGACGGCTCATGTACCCGTACGCGCCCCTAGAATTGACGGCGCGTGGGCTTCACGCGCCGGTGAACAGTCCATCTTCTTCAGCGATCGAACCGGGTCTGGCCGGTTCACTGGTTCTCCTGGACCGGCATGACCGGTCCGGCCTGGTTTCTAACCCTATTTTCGTCCAATCTTTTCCTTTTCGATTCCAATCTTCCTAATTTGATGTTTTCTATCATTTTCAATTAATAAACCTAGAGGAAAGTAACTAAAACTCACGGTTTGATTTTGGTTCAAATGATCCAAAATCCCAAAACTCACCCACGGCTTCCTTGACGTCCAACCACTCTCAAAACCTTCCTATTAACCTCCTAACAACCTATTTAATTCTTTAAAACCATCCAAATCGACCCATAATAGCAGAAAATGAAAATGGATTGAAAATGGTTTTAACCGATACCTCGATCGATTTTTCTCCCCCGCTGTGCACGGTGGCCGGCGATCTTGCCACCACCATCATCAGGTCAATATTCTCTTTCTGTTTCATTCATGGTTCAAGCTCTTCGGAGAAGGTTGGGGGATGTTTGTGAGGGTTGGTTGCACCAAAATGGGTTTCGGGTGGGTTGGTTTTGTGGATGAAGGATGAAGGTGATCGATGCATGAATGAGGGAAATGAGGGAATGGATGAGTGACAAGTGTCACTCATCCCCTGAGGTCTGGGAAAGATCTGGGCCCACTAAAGACAATTTTGCCCCTAGATAATGGGCGAACGGTTGACTTTTTGCTCGGGAGGTCAAACGAACTTTGACCAATGACTGTGATGTAGTTCGGGACGTCACGACTTCATATACAGGTAGCACGCCCGATTCCGACAATCGAGGAGGAAGTTATGATGTTCGGAAGTTCAAGGGCATTTTCGTAATTTGGACACAAAGGTGCAAATTGTTGACTTTTCAAACGGCATGGACTGTGCACGTAAGTCGAGGACCGTTGGGTAGGTCTCGAGAAGCTGAATCCGTAGACAAGCGGCACGCGTCAATCGGAGTTCGGATAACCGAGTTACGGGTCTAGAAGCGTGAAGGGCATTTTGGTAATTTGTCCAAGAGGGGGCAAAATGGTAATTGGACATTTAATCAAGGAATGGGACGGCAATTGGGCTGATTCAACCATAGTGATGCCACCAAATGACATCTGTCATACCCTAGGATCATATTAGTGGCACAAGGAAGGGTGTGTAACTTAAACTAAGAGAGCTAGTGTGCTTGGGAACATAATGCACAGTACTGTGCTGGTGGTGCGTTTGAAACTTGAAAAAAAACAGAGCACTGGGAATTGTTTAGTCATTTGAGAATTTTGAGCAGATCACCGGTCGCTTTTGATCGATTAATTGAAGTGTTTTGAATCAGTTCCTGGGACGGTTGGAGAGAAAGCAGAGATTTGAGTTTGAGAGGAGAAGGAAAGTGATGAGAAGGAGCGGAAGGAAAACTCAAAACCCGAAACCTGCCTTTGTGTAGTCTGACCACATTTAGGTGATGTAAGATACCACGATTGATGATTGGTTGGAGTACTTACATGTACCGGTGGGCGTGTGATGTACTGAATAGGTGAATTGAATATTCCCTCAGATATAGTTGAATAAGTGTAGGTCTGATGGACCAGAGTAGGTTTGGGAAACATGAACTGGTTTGAGATTTGTTGGAGACCCCCAAAGGATTGTAAGGATCTTTCCCATGTGTTTCCAGTTATGGTGATTGACCCGGAAGGAGGTCAGAGTTTTGGAACTGAGAACTGAGAGTTGATTGGTTGGTGTCCTCCTACGTACCGAGGAGTGTGTGAGATACTGGACAGATGTAGCGAGTGCCTTAGGGTGAAACTTATGGTTAAATAAGTGTTAGTTCTGGTCGAACGAATAACGGTCGAGATTAGTGTGAATCCTAGGAAAAACAGACGTTTTGGTCAATGGAAATAAGAACTGAGATGGAATGGTTACAAGTGGAGAGACGGTGACTTATGTTCGATCACTCACAATGAGTTGGGATTCGGTGAGTCGGGCGTTGATGCTAATTAAACCCTCAGAAGTTGACCTTCCTTGTATGGGTTAAGATCGACCCACGGAGTTGAGAATGCAGAGGTCCTATACCTTTGGGAAAGAATGTACGAGTACTGTATCAACCATCAGGATTAGTATTGATGGATAAAAAGAAAGGCCTAATATGCGATAAGGTGATGGTGGTGATGGTCGGGATAGTGAGATTACGATCACATTAGCAGATCAGGTACTGTTGGGGAGAGGATTGTCATGTTGATAACCTAAGGATAGGTGGAACCCTGTTAGTTATGAAACTCCATAGGAGTGGAGTAGTACATGAATCCTGATCATTTGGATCGTTGGCATCCAACTGCAGGACCATACTTGGTGTATGGTGGAGTCGAAGTTAAGAAAGGGATGTGCCTTGCAATATAGTATGTGATGATTGTACTGAGTGCTTGTTGGCAATAGGAAGGAATCAGGAGAAAAGGTTAAAAATCATTATACATAGTGACCCTAGGGAAGGGATATGGTATGATTGACCTAGTGAGTGGGATGAGTTCCTGAGTTATCGAACCTTAGGAGTGTAATGGCCTAGTGGCCTGATGACATGTGTGCGGATTTAGCCATTGAATCATGTCACGAGTGAATGACATGTAATCGAGGGAATCTGATTGATTCTGGTGTATCTTGGATCGTGTGGACTCGAACGTGAGCTAGGCTATGAATTCCGAGCCTGTACGTGGCATGACTACCCAGGGGGCAGGGTTTCATACAGAGGTTGAGACTGGATGTATGATTGCTATAAGTTGGGTATGACGTATACCCGGTTGAGAGTGATTATGTTTCGAGTTCATCTCAGACATGTTTCCATGGGAAAATATTATGGCTCCTACTAATTGGAATTTTGAGGATGAAATTCTTTAAGGGGGTAGATTGTAACGACCCAGACGTTCAAAAGGGGGAAATTTGGAAAATTTGAAGAAAATGACGATTTTGCCCCTAGATAATGGGCGAACGGTTGACTTTTTGCTCGAGCGGTCAAACAAACTTTGACCAATGACTGTGACGTAGTTCGAGACGTCACGAGTTCATAGACAGGTAGCACGCCCGATTCCGACAATCGAGGAGGAAGTTATGATGTTCGGAAGTTCAAGGGCATTTTCGTAATTTGGACACAAAGGTGCAAATTGTTGACTTTTCAAACGGCATGGACTGTGCACGTAAGTCAAGGAACGTTGGGTAGGTCTCAAGACGCTGAATCCGTAGACAGGCGGCACGCGTCAATCGGAGTTCGGATGACCGAGTTACGGGTCTAGAAGCGTGAAGGGCATTTTGGTAATTTGTCCAAGCATGGGCAAAATGGTAATTGGACATTTAATCAAGGAATGGGACGGCAATTGGGCAGATTCAGCCATAGTGATGCCACCAAATGACATCTGTCATACCCTAGGATCAGATTAGTGGCACAAGGAAGGGTGTGTAACTTAAACTAAGAGAGCTAGTGTGCTTGGGAACATAATGCACAGTACTGTGCTGGTGGTGCGTTTGAAACTTGAAAAAAAACAGAGCACTGGGAATTGTTTAGTCATTTGAGAATTTTGAGCAGATCACCGGTCGCTTTTGATCGATTAATTTAAGTGTTTTGAATCAGTTCCTGGGACGGTTGGAGAGAAAGCAGAGATTTGAGTTTGAGAGGAGAAGGAAAGTGATGAGAAGGAGCGGAAGGAAAACTCAAAACCCGAAACTTACCTTTGTGTAATTTCAAATTTGAATTTGAATTGTAGACCAGCCCAAGCCAAATTAAGGTTCGAATAAGACTTCTGGGACTTGGAGAAGTCGAACGCGATTGAAAATGGAAGCAATCAAGGAGGTGATGTCTTGGGATTGGACCCGCGACGGTTTGGGATTTTCACGAATGAGTTTGATCATACAGAGGTATGTTCAAATCAAATTGAACTCGAATTCGTGGTTAGAATGAGCCTATGATGCTTCCTAATTGATCAATTTAACGAAATCAACGAAAATTGAAGGGATCAAATGAAGAATAGTCTTCGAAAATTTGAATTCAGTTGGATAGTTAGAAGTCATTATAATTGGAATTGAGATGACAGACCTTTAATTCGTACATTTACGATGCTTTTCGATATTTGAATTACAGGAAAAGAGTTGAAATCGAACAGGATTGAAACGGGTAAAAACGCGGGCCGCAGGACCCGTTTGCAGTGGACACGGGTAGAGGTGACGATGAACAGTAACATGGTTACTGTAGCAGGCGCGTGAGAGGGAATCCCGAGGTGAAGTCAACATGACTCTTGTTTTATGCAATGTAACGAACATTTTAGCGTTGGTTTCGAGTTAATCAGACACCGTTTCGATATTATTTCGAGGGTCCCAAGGTTTATGTTACGTTTTTAATTAATATTAAATTCCCGTAAAATTATGGGAAATTAGTATGCTGTTATTTGAGACCTTAGTGACCCTGAAAAGTGATTTCGGACAGGATTCAGGATTTCTAGAAAATGCCAAAAATTACGGAAACGTGTGCGACGCGAAACAGGCTTTATGGACGGTGTGTGAGTGGACTTTGCTTTCAAAATTTAATGCATGCATAAATGTTTCTATGATTTCTGTGATTATGGTTATGTCTTGTGATAATTCTGATTTTTGTATTTATACATATTTTGGTATGCAATACGTAATTGCACGTATTTCGAGACTATGGTTTCTCTTATGCATTGATGATGGTTTGATGAACGATTTCACATGATTTGTGCGTATGATGTTTTAAGGATGTTTTGATTGTGATTGTGAGTATTACTTACGGTTTTGACACGTATTTCGAGACTACTATGGATTTACTCGTTTTACGAGATTTCGAGTATTTTGTGATTTGATCATGGTTTTGATGCTTTTACCTTGGGATTTGAAATATGATGTGATTTCAAAGATTTAAAACGGATTTTGGAAAAGGTGATTTCGGGCTTGATGCCCAGGGCATAAAAGTAATTTTGATGAATGAGATTCGGATTTCGGAAACGTGAAAATGGATTTCCGGGTTTGGATTCGGGATGATGTTTCTGGATGCTAGCTTACGGAATCATTATTACGAATTCGAATTCGGGAATGGATGACGGATATGATTGGGGATTTGAATGTGAAATTCGGACATAAGTCCTATTATGACAAAATGTGATTTCGGTTTGGTTTTGGAATTTGGATCACGATGGATCCTGGAGTGTTGTGATTTACAAATGGTTTTGGATTCAAAGACCCGGTATTATTGCTGGATTATGTTTTGGGTTTAAAGACCCGGTGCTATTGTTGGATCAAGTTTTGAGTTTAAAGACTCGATTAATTGATGACAGGGGAGGGCCCTTGATGAGTTTAAAGACTCAGTTACTGTTTTGAGTTTAAAGACTCGGTTACTGTTTTGAGTTTAAAGACTCGGTTACTGTTTTGAGTTTAAAGACTCGGTTACTGTTTTGAATTTAAAGACTCGGTATGATACCCCCCGAGGCCTATTGATTATGTCATGAGTTTAAAGACTCGTTGATATCCCGGGAAGGCCTGATTATGCACATGGTTTTGAGTTTAAAGACTCGGGCGCACTTGAGATCCAGCAGATTGATTTGACTTGTGAATTACGGTTGATTTCTGATGTTTTCGGATGTGTTGGGCAATGGCCCGGTTTATGTGGTTTGATGAATTTTTGGATTATGTTACGTACTTGGTTTGATTCATGGTTTTGGGCTGAGGCTCTGTGTTTATGTCTACGGGCTAAGACCCGAAGGTTAAGAAAAGGAAAATGATTTTGATTTTCATACACGGTTTTTCTTATGTTGGAAATGAAATGGATTGCGAAATGATTATCGAATACATGCATTGGTTTTATGTGGAGGGTAGAAATGTATTTCTATAACCTGTTTTATAAACTGATTCATTTTCATCCACTTACACCTTTTGTGTTTTTATTGACCCTCCAAGTCGTGGCGCATTGATCGAGGCTAATTGAGAGGCGGAGGCATGAGTGAGTACGTGTGTGGCTATCCCTAGTTTGGCAAGTACTGAGGGTAAATTAGGAACTTCAGTTGACTTTCCAGACGGGAGCAGGACCAGGCATGGTTATGAATGTCCCTTCGAGGGCGGTCCTGTCATTAGGTGGATTTGATCATCGAAACAAGCTCCTAGGATCAAAATAAGAATTTAGGGATTGATTAGGAAGGGAATCGGACCAAAATGAGTGGGGAAAACCATTGGACCGGTCATGCCGGTCCAAGTTTTAGAGGAAAAACGAACTGGCCGGTCTGGACCGGTTCATTCGCTGGAGAAGACAAACAGTGCAGGGCGCGTGAGCCCCAAGCGCAGCCCCTTTGGGCGGCACGTGAAGGCGTGTGGGTCATAATTTGGGGAAACTTCCAACATGTAATTTCATCTATTCGATGTATCGAACATTTTGGGACTGTTTTCGTGTCAATCGGACATCATTTCGATATAGTTCTGGACGTCCGAAGGTTTAGGTTTGCGTTTAAAAATAGTTAGAAATTCCAGAAAATTATGAGCCTTTAGTGAGGGGTTATATAACTTGTTAGTAACCCTCTAAATTAATTTGGACAGATTCGAGAATCCCGGAGGCGACGTTTGGCCCGGGAGACGCTTATGGCATGCGTATCGAGGCGCGACTTCGGACGGTCTGTGAGTGGACTTGTTTTATCAATTCGATGCATGCATAAATGTTTTATACTTGTTTTAGAATATGTTTTATACTTGTTTTAGAATATGTTTTGTGATGCCATGAGTGCATTTGATTGTGGTAGCTTAGGATAGAAATAATTGCACGTTTTATAATTGCCCGTTGAGTTATGGTTTCGGGATTAGGACCCAGTTAGTCGTGATATCGGGTGGGAGGCCCAGTTGATTATAACATCGGGCTTGAGTCCTAGTTCGGTTTACGAAATGAGAATTCGGGCATGAGACCCTGTTGAACTGAGGATTTAGGCTGAGGCCTGTGAAACTGATTTGAATCGGATTCAAGGAATCCTATTGAGATGAATCGGGTATGAGACCCAGTTGAGAAATGTTTTAAGAAAGAAAGAAAGATTTTTGAGAATGATTATGAACCCTCCATATGTTTATATGGTCTCCTCCAGACGTCGACCTGGATTGTCACGATCCGCATACCAGAATGGGTATCCACATAGGGATCCCGTTCCAGGAGTAGGGGTTACAATTTATGATGTGATCGGACTAGATCCAGAGAGAGAGCTCTGACTAGATCTAGAGATTGAGCCTCCCAGATGGAGATTCCTGGGAGAAGACTCGAAGTGAGACCCCGGGTAGTGTGTACACTAGTATAGAGATTGATATCGTGACATTATTGGGGATGTGTTCCCTAGGGGATGTGTGCCCCGAGTTGGCATCTTCTCGGAAGTGCCTCAGATGGGTTATACGTATGCGTACTTATGTGATTCTTTTGGAAAGTGGTTTGGGACAGGGACCCCATATTATGTGTTTTGGTATTTCACTGAGAATGGTTTTGTGCTGAGACCCACGTGACGTGATTTAGGCTGAGTCCTTATTGATTTGATTTCCGTATTCCATGTTTTAAGATGGTGAATTCGGGTCGGGGACCCAAATGCATTTATGGTTCATGACGGTTTATGGGAACCGGCATGAACCCTTAAAAGGTTTTTATGGGTCATGACGGTTTATGGGGATCAGGCATGAACCCTTGAAAGGTTTTGAATATGTTTGACAAATGGTTTTATGAACGTTTTGGTAAACTGTTTTTGAATGCATGCATATGCTTTTAGTGAAGGGCATAAATGTCTTCTTGTGTAAATGTTTTTATTAAAATATTTATTTTGTCCATTCACGACTTTTGATGTTTTAATGCCTCTCAGGTTGATCGTGGATGCAGGCTATAGCAGAGACGAGACATCACACTCCTCCTCATACGATCCTGGCGTGCTCTGGAGGCCTCGGTGATGGCTAGAGAAAAAATTTTCCCTGGTCTGACACTTCGTGTCAGACGGGATCAGGCGTGTCCCACGTTAATCCCAGGGGATTTGGGACGGGTCCTGACACGCAACACTTCCGAGAAGATGCCAACTCGGGGCACAAAACCCCTAGGGAACACATCCCCGATAAATGTCACGATATCATCTCTATACTAGTGTGCACACTACCCGGGGTCTCACTCCGAGTCTTCTTCCAGGAATTCTCCATCTGGGAGGCTCAATCTCTGGATCTAGTTCGAGCTCTATCTCCAGATCTAGTTCACACATCTCTCCGGAATCTGGTCCGGGACCACATCATAAATCGTAACCCCCACTCCTGGAATAGGATCCCTATGGGGATACCCATTCTGGTCTGTGGATCGTGACTCTCCAGGTCGACGTCTAGAGGAGACCATATAAATCATGTGGAGGGTTTCATATACATTTCAAAACTCTTTCTTTCTTTCTCAAAACATTTCTCAACTGGGTCTCATACCCGATTCATGTCAACAGGATTTCTCGAATCCGATTCAAATCCATTTCACAGGCATCGTCCTAAATCCTCAGTCCAATAGGGTCTCACGCCCGAATTCTCATTTCACCCTTAAGCCCGATACCACAACTAACTGAGACCTAAGCCCCAAACCATAAACCAACGGGACCTCAAGTCCGATTTCACAACCAACAGGGCTTCCAGCCCGATACTACTGTCAAATGGGCCTCAAGCCCGAGATTATAACCAACTGGGCCTTAAGCCCGGACTCGTAAATCAAATGGGTCTCGTGCTTGATTTCATATTTCCAAATCCCAAAATCCATTTATGAAACCCTCGTTGAAAACCTAGCACGTATAAGCATCGTATAAAATCGTAAATCTCGAAATACGTGACAATACATAATTCTTAGGCTACCACAAACAAATGCACTCATGGCATCACAAAACATGTATTAAAACACTTATAAAACATTTATGCATGCATCAATTTCGAAAGAAGGGTCCACTCATAGAACGTCTGAAGTCGCGCCTCGATACGCGTGCCAAAATGTCTTCCCGGACCAAACGTCGCCTCCAGGATTCTCGAACCTGTCCAAACGTCTTCCCAGGCCAAACGATGCATGACCCATTATCGGGCAGCCGATGGAGGCTCGACTTCGGAGTGCCGACGGTTCAGGATATCGATCGGTGATGAGTGCACCATGATCTTGTGGTGGTCGAGTCGGTTGATACGTTCACGGAGACATACCAAGATTGAGGGCGGTCCTGGATGGATGGTTGCACATATCACTACGATCGGAGTCGTGACTGACCCTGAGATATCAGGCACGATGCCTAGTTGAGTCATGTGTTATGGCACGTGACCCATTTACTTTAGGTTTATATTTTCGGGTCGGTACCATAAATGGATTTCCTGGTTCATGACGGTTTATGGGGACTGGGCATGAATGCTTTCGATATATATATATATATATATTCATATACCTTCCTTATTTGGATTATCTCTTCCGGAGAGGGTCGTTGGCCTGGGTGGACCCCAGAGTAGTCATGGAGCACTAACTGAGTGGAGTCGCCCCCGTTGGGTACCTTACTCTCAGGAGGGCTTGCATTATAACCTCAGGGAGGGTCATTGATCTACGGACATTGACCTGGGTGGACCCTGAAAGACTTGGGCTTGAGACCTCGGGTAGCACGCGCGCAGCTTTAGATACCGTGACATGATGGGTTATGTGTTTTATATTTATATGTTATATGATGTGATGTGTACAGCTTTTGGGCTGCGTCCCACATGGATTTAGGCAGTGGCCCGTATGATCAGTTTCATTTATGATTTTGGGCTAAGGCCCTAATGGTTTGGTAAACGACTTTCGAATGCATGCATGCTTTTTAATGAAGGGTACAAATGTCTTCCTTACGAAATGTTTTTATAACTCTTTGTTTTGTCCACTCATAGCTTTTAAATGTTTTGACTGCCCTTCAGGTTGATCGTGGATGTGGACTGTAGCAGAGACCGAGATATCACATACATCCTCCGGATGCTAGAGTACTCTGAAGCCCGAGCGGGCTAATGTCGGAATTTTCCCTTGTCTAACACTGATCAAGGTCGTCCCGCGTTAATCCCGGGGGGGGGGGGGGGGGGGGGGGGGGGGGGGGGGAAGGGGGTGGTTGGGACGGATCCTGACACATAATCTTATCTTCTATTTTTACCAACACTTTTTTGGTGCCGTTGTTGAGGATTTGTCCCTCAACGATGTCCATTTAATTTAGATTGTATACTAACTTAGTTTGTAATCTTTTTTTGACAGGACCCACCCCTAATCCCCCGGTATTAAAGGCTAAATCCTGCCCCCGTCTAACTTACGCATGAAATGAAGGCTAAACCGACGCCCAACCTCCGTGTGACACGTAAGTCGGACAAGGGATTCTCGATTCGACCGTCCAACAGCATCCGGACTTCCCAGAGTGCACAGAATCTACTGTGGATAGTACGTGTGATGTCTCCGTCTCTCTCGACCAACAGCCCGGACCGCAATAACCTGGAGGGTATCAAAAACGTGAAAAGACTATGAGTGGACAAAATTAAAGTATAAGTTTAGAAAACAGTTATCAAAAAATATAATTACATTTTTACCCTCCACGCAAAACCAATGCATGCATATTAATACATGTTATGAAACCCTTTCACATCAAAACCATCAATGAAAACCATTATTGAAAACCCGAATCAAATCCGTTATTCAAATCTAGGCCTTAGCATCAAATCACAAATCAATCTCAAATACGGGAACTCAGTCCCAAAACTCATCAAACCAATTCATTCGGGCCACTGCCCAAAACCAGTGAAAAAAATCAATCATACGAGTTTGCTGGATCTCAAGTGTGCCCGAGTCTTTAAACTCAAAACCATGCACAATAACCAGGCCTTCCTGGGATATCAACGAGTCTTTAAACTCAAAACACAATCACAGGCCTCGAGGGGTATCATAACCGAGTCTTTAAACTCAAAAAATATACCGAGTCTTTAAAACTCAAACATATCAATCCAGGGCCCTCCCCCCCGTCAATCAACCGAGTCTTTAAACTCAAAACCAGATCTAGCGATTTTTCTTTTCTTTTTCCAGGTCTTTAAATCCAAAACCATTTTTCAAGCAACAGTGAAAACCATCGAAAATCGTTTATCCGAATTCGCAACAATGATTTCGTAAGCTGACATCCGGAACCACTGTCCCGAATCCAAATCCAGACTTTCCTTTCCAAGTCTCAGAACCAAAACTGAAATCTCGTAAAACGTGCAATTACGTCATAATCTCAAAATCCGTGTAAAACCGTAAACCATCAAGATCATAAATCAAATCATAGAAGCACGTATAGAAAACATATAAAAACATATATGCATGCATCAAGAGTTAGAAAGCAAAGTCCACTCACAGACCATAGCGTCGTCGACTTGATACGCGTGCACCTATGCCGTTCCCGGCCAATCCACTATCACCGGCTTTCCCGAACATGTCCAAATCCAAATATAAAGTCACTAACTACTTCACAATGGTCATACTTAAGCCCCGTAATTTTTCCGAATTTTTAACTATTTTTAACCGAGCCCTAAAATCTTCGGACAGCTCGAAACATATCGAGACGATGTCGGATCAACTCGAAACCAACGTCAAAATGTTTGTTACATTGAATACTTTAAAAGTCGTGTTGGAACCTTCCTCGAAATGTGTGCCACGCGCCCACATGTGCCGCCCAAAGGGGCTACGTGTGGGCCTCACGAGCCAAGCACTGTTCATCTCCTACCTCTGTCCGATCAGGGTTTGAACCGGTTTGGTCCAATCCAGTTTAATCAAACCGAGCGGTCATGGTTCTTCCTCATTTTTCCATCTTTTCTAATCCTATTGGTTCCTACAGTTTCTTCCTACCTTAACTAATCGATCTAGCTGTCTAACAAGAAAGATTGGGGTCTGAAACGTACCGTCTCGATGCAAAATATAACGAAGGCTCTGCAACCCTGTTCTACGACCATTCCCGACCTCCTATTATCCCGGTTTTGATCTCAATCAAACTCTGGAATCATTAAAAACAAAGTCCAAGCATCATAATCGATCTACAAGCCCTATAACTAACAGCACCGATTTCGAATTTAAATAAGACTTCCAGGAAACTCACCGTACCTCCACCGTCATTCACTCCTGTGGCCTCCACTTACTTCCTCTCATCTCACTGGTCCTTTTTGAAGAATAGCTACTAGCCATGAACCACGACCATAGGAGTTGTCTTTTCACCCCCGTCCTCTGTTCTGTTTCCATGGGGTCGTGGCCACCGTCCACGGTGGTTTGCCACGGTGGCACCACCAGAGTCCTCAACTCAACCTCCTCTTCCTTTCTTGATCACACTTCAAAGGCAAAAGCTGAGGGTTATGAAGTGAATCGGGGTGGGGTTCAGGGTTTACTCTGTTTTTTTTTTCTTTTCTTGTGTTCCAAACCGTGCAACCCGTTTAAATTGTTTGCAAGGCGGTGGACAGATTTCTACAATCCTCCAGAAGTGTACAAGTGTCCCAAAACCATTGGGTCCAATTCCCAAAACAGCCACATGTCCTATAATTATTGGGCACAACTTTCAAGAAGCAAAATGACCAAACTGCCCTTGCCTTCACAAATTACCTTTTTACCCCTTGTACCTTTAGTCCCATAACTAATTCATCTGAAGTCCAATCGATGCATGCCGCCTGTCGTTGTATTCAAGACATCGAGACCTACCTAACGGTCCTTGAATTTCGTGATAAGTCCAAGTCGTTTGAAAAGTCAACAAATTGTCCCTCATTAACCAAATTACCAAATTACCCTTGAACTTCCAATCGTCATAACTTTTTCCTCAAACTTCAGAATCAGATGTGCCACCTGTCTATGGACTCGCGACGTTCCGAACTACGCCACGGTCATCGATCAAAGTCTATTTGACCGTCCGAACGAAAAGTCAACATTTTGGCCCACTCTAGGGGCAAAATCGTCATTTTGCATCGTCTATCTGAAAACATCCCACTAATCACTGATTAACTTCGCTAATCCGTCACTAATCACTAAACTAATCCCGATTTCTGGAATGGGTCGCTACATTTTTATTATACATTTGAGAATGGACAGAAAATGCTCGCATTGTAATCACTTATCACTCTCTTTTTAGTTAACTTACGTTCTCGACGGTGGATTCCTTTTTGTGTTTAACTTTTTTTCCGATGATGCAGCGAAGATTCTGCCGTTAGAAGCTCACAATAGGTTCCATGTTGGCACTGAAGTCCTTGCCAAACCAACATCAAGCACTTGGCCTGTTACCAAACCAACATCAAGCACTTGGCCTGTTACCAAACCAACATCAAGCACTTGGCCGGTTGCTAAACCAAGTCTTTATGGGATTAATAACTTACAAATAAAACCAGTTCAAGTCATACATTATCAAACCAGGGATAAATATTTTACACGAAAGTGAGCACATATGTCAGTCTACAAAATGATGCTCAACCTACCCAAAAAGGGTGTATAGGTGCGCTTATCTATGCATCGGCCTCCCGGTCAGTCCCTGTCTTAGTGTCACGGCGTGGAGGGTCAAGAAAAACGTTTAAAGGGTGAGTGGACCAAAAACAATTAATTAAGTTATAAAACTCCTTTGTAAACAATAATAATATTTAGACCCTCAGTTTTCCGAACGTGCATGCATTTAAGTCAAATCATAAAGCGGAATAAATCAAGATAATACTAATAATAATAATAATAATAACAATAATACTAGTGCACTGTCTAACCAATTCCCGACATTCCAGATGTTCAATAATGTCACGGTCCTTAGGCTACACGTGCCACCCGGGGTCTCAATCCCAAGTACTCCCCTGGGTCCACCAGTGTCTGGGTACTCCCAGGATCACTACCCGGGGCATGTCCAACTATAACAATCCCGATCTTGAGTCGTTCTATGGTTTTTCACGTAGAGCGACCCCTCTCAGATAATGTGCTGTGACTGCTTCAGGCTACTAGGTCGTCTGGAGGAGACAATAATTCATAAAGGTGGTATGTACAGTGTAATAGTAAAAGCTAGTGAAATCCTGTTAAAGCCATTTCCCAAAATCATTGTTTAATTCCCAAAACAAGTCAACATAATATCCAAACAGGTCTCAAGCCCAAAACATAGAATCACGTAAAATAGCCCATAACCAACATTAAAATCCACCAATGTAATCCAGTTCATATCATATAAATAAGTAGATAAATAGTTATTCATGCATATCATTTATAAACCAAAGGTCCACTCACACACGGTACTTGCTATGCTAGCGAACTGTGCTATAACTGCCTTGAAGCTTAAATCACAGACTTCAGGCCTGTTCTAAACACATCTAAAGGTCACTAACAGACTTTACAAGTTTATACGCAAAACACCCAAAAGTCTGATACCAGGAACGTGTCCCGAATGCGTATTCCGAGGCTTTAAACCCTTAAAAAACCTATCAAACGGTCTCTGATCGACCCGAAACCACCACCATTGGATCCGGATCGTCAAAACCTTTCAATTGGGATTGGTCTCACCTCGAAATACTTACCCATGCGCCCCCACGCGTGGGTCAAAGTCCTGATCAACGCTGACGCCATGTTCAACGGTCAACACTGACGTCAGCATGACGTCATCCTGACAGGTCTGACACCTGTCATATCTAACACGTGTCATGCACTGACTGGTCCACGTGTCTAACATGTTAGTACTGACTGCACGCTGATAACTGGCACATGGCAGCCTCCCATTGGCCATGTGGCCTGACACCTGACAGATGATGATGTCACCCTGCTGACGTCATCGTCTTCAACCTCTCAACGGATCCCTGTAACGGGTCGCCTAGACCCGCAACCCAACCTGGTCCTATCTTCCCTATTTCTAACCCGTTTTCGATCCCGTTTGATCCTACATGATCGTCTAGGTCCCTAGATAAGATCTATGGGTTCAAAATCATAAGAATCGATCTAGAATTTACCTTCCAAAGATGAATAGTAACCATCGAACTTCCAGCTCTGTTTCCCATTGTCTCCAGCCACCACTGTCCTCAAAACTCACACCTATGGGTTCGCACTGAACCCAGGAATATGTTAGGGCCTTCCAAATCGATCAACAACCCCTAGAAATGAAACTCGAATTTCAAACCAACATGGCTTATCTACGGGTTTCCAGCCACCGTGCTCCGCCGTCCAAGCCGTTGGTGCCGTCGTGCTCGTCTCGACTTCCTCTCTCACTCTCCCGTTCACACAAGTCACAGAAGATGAAGGTATGGGGTGGTGTAGGTGTTTGTGTTTTCGGGTGCAAGGAAATAATGAACAAAGAAAATGAATGCACCCAACTATAACATATCCAAATGCATGGGAAAATGGGCTAATAGGATGGGTGACACTTGTGCGGATTAGCGTCGAGGCAAAATCCTTCTAGAGCCCTTGGATAAAATTGTTTTAAAACATGATTACTTGAGATATTGGCATCTATACATCACACATGATACTTGTTGCTATGGTATTCCTTTTAGTTCTACAAAGCATGTCTACTTTCTTTGATTCTTATTAACTTGTTTAAAAACTTTCTCTAGCAATTTATTGCCTAAGTAAATTGTTTGTAGGTATCTTAGCTGCCATAACCTTCGGGAGACAAAACCTCTTCTACTAAGAACACCTAGGGTTTAAATGATTTATCCGTGATTAAGATTGTATCTTTGCATTTTTTTTCTTTTGTTTTGTTTTACTAAGGGACTAGCAAAATCTAAGTTGAGGGGAATTTGTTAAGTGCATAAAGCTATAATTTTACAACCACTTTTACTTTAGTTTTTGACTGAAATCGCGATGCAACGCAAGGTATTTTGTTTTTTATGATGTTTCTAGGATAAAAGTAAGGGTTTAAAGAAATTATTTTGTTTTTGATGAATCATAAAGACTTGATGAGCTAGTAATGGAATACTTGAAGCCCAAGAAACTCAAGATGAGTCCCTAGCTCACAAGTGGCCCAAGTCATCCCAAAGAGTTTTCTGCAGTGTGAGCTTCGCCCCAAAGTGCTAAAAAAAGAATTAGAAAATAATCCATGTATGGCTAGAAATGACTAGAATATAGTTTTAGATGGCTTTCACATCTATTGATTTGGACGTTTCTACAAGGAGTTATCACACCATAAAGGAACACTACTTCGTTTCAAAATTTACAGTTTCCAGTTTCAAAACCTACACTAAATAGTTTTTTTAATGAGTTATAAACAAGGAATCATTTCAAGGATGTAAATGGCATCAAACCTTTTGGAATGTCGTTTCTTCAACTGACTGCTACACCTATAAATAGAGTCCTCATTCCACAACAAACAAACATAAAAGTAAAAACACATCAGTAGGGAAGGTTGGAGTTATTCCAAGCTTAGAGAGCAAAAGCTTTGGCTTTGTGCATTTTTCTAATTTTAGCCTTCCAAAACCTTCAATATATTTCTTTAAGTTTGTGAATACATTTATGGAGTAGTCTTGTAGTAATTAGGGCTGCTTTGAAAGCCTAGACATGATTAAATTTGTCATGATTCAATTTTGATTTATCAATTTCTTTTTGCAATTAGAATCAGTTTTTTGTTCTTAATATTTTACTAGTTTAGCTACCTTGTTTATGTTTGCTTACCGTTGGGAATGTTAGGATGACTGCCATATCTTCTTTAATTAGAAAAATGTGGTTAAGATAAGAACCAAACATATAAACTGATGTCCTTAAGATCTAGGATAGATATCATGTTCTAGGGTTCATGTGATGTTCAAAGTTCTCTTTATTCTCAAAGAGTTTGTAGGTACTAAATCTGAGCATATGACATGCTATGTTGCACCTAGAGATATAAGTTTGATGTATATGTTATGCATCTAACATACTAAGTAAGAGAAAATTCATACAGTTTACTTATATGCCATGCTAAAACTGTCAACATTCTAGTTGTGCATTGAAATTGATAAGTCAGAAATTCATAACATTGATTCATGATTGTTTAGAGTTGATTCCAGTCCCAACTCATTCTAGTTCAAAGTATAATTCAATAATGGTATTGCATTTCCCTGCTCTATTTAGCTCTTTTAATTCTGTTCTTATTTTCTATTTTAATTTTCCTCTTCCAATGCCCCCCACCCCCCCTCCCCCCAAAAAAAAAATATTATGCCTTAGGTTTGCTCCTTGTATCTTACATATCTAATTTAGTGTCAAGTGTATCTTAAGATTTTCTTTGTTGTCTTATTTTCTATTTTGATTCTTAATCTGAGTTTAGATAAAGTGGATAAAACGTTGATACAAGTTCTTAAGGAATCAATCCTTGCTTTCCTACTATACTATCTTAATCGATCCTTGCATAATCTTGTCTTCTATTTTTACCAACAATAGACCGCTTCCTTTTGGGGGGCACAAGTCCTATGTATTAACTTGAGTATATCCCCCCTACCTCAACTTGCCTGCCAAGAAGGCCTGCAGAAGTACAAAAGGATGTCGATGATCAACTATAAAACTTCTAATCTGTAACTTTCAATAGTGGCACACAAAATAAATAAATTTATTAATTTTCAATCAGAAGATTAACAAGAAGCAACAACATAATTTGACGAAACATTTCTTGCACTTTTGGTTCAGTAGAGTGCTGTCTGCTGTATCCTAACCCCCAAACAAATAAACAAGCAAAGCAAATTGTCCAATTAGAATCTAATGCTCGTTAAACTCCAAGGAAATAAATAATCCTACTTTTACAATATAAAAGCATCAAATTTCACCATGAGGATCATAAAGGAACCATTTCGACATAGCCCACTGTTACAATATTAATTTTGAGACTCAGATTTTATGAGCTTTACAAATGCCTGAGCTAGTTAACCTATAAGTACTAGAAATAGCAGCCCCATTACAACAGGAAGACCCGTACGATGTTACAAACCTAAGAAGGTGGAAATCAACAGATTTTGTGCAAGCTTCACCAAAATTTTCCTTTTCCCCATGATGGTGCCTATACTGCCTACATGCAAAGGTGGGATCAATTAGCCATACTCAATGAATTATTAGGAGCAATGATAAAGTATTCTCCAAACATAGGCTTGCTTCAGTGAAAGAACCCTAAGTTTGAAAAATAGGGTTTAAACATTGTAATCATCTAGTCGAATTAAAAGGCCAAAACATAACCACAACCGTCAAATATTGAAACTTACTCTGTAGTTATTTGGTCGGAAGGTAGACCCTGATAGTATCCTTCATTCTAAGCCTTTTACGACAAGTTGGGCATTTGTGCTGTACTTTTATTGAGGCTTCAATGCACATCTTGCAGAAGATGTGACCACACTTCGTTGATGTCTCTTCACTCAAAGGACCCAAGCATATTGGGCAACTGAAGGAAGCTGTCTCTGGAGGTGGCGTGCTCTGAGGAAGTTCGGGAATAGCCACTTCCGCTGCCTGCATTAGAAACGACATGAGTATAGGCTTAAAACTTTGACAATTTATTCCCCATTGATTAAAAGAGAGGAGCTTATAAAAGCCAGAATTTGCGACTAAAAAATATAAACACCTCACCAAGCTGGGTGTGTGGGTTGGGAATTCACACAACCAGTTAATAAGAGATTAAATTTCTACATAACTTGCATCTTTTCTGTAAGGTCAAATTCTTGAAAACCTATCCCCATAGTGAAAAAGTGAAGATAAAATTCAACATTATTAAAACTTATCACTAGTTTTCTATAATCGCTTAACTAGAAATTTGTAACAGAGCAAGAAAACATTGAAATTTGATATTATAAACCTTCCAACTGTCATGTGTGATTTTCTGGTCTCCTTTCTGAGTTTCAACTTGATATACGATTCTCTTATAGTTTCTTTATACCCGTGTGTCAGTTGGTTATAGGCTAACAATCACAGGGAAATCTGGTCTCGGGAAAGGAGTCAATCATGAGGCATTCTAACAGTTCGTAGAGATTGTTTACTTGAAAGCTAAAACTAAAGACAAGGATTGCATTCAGAGCTGCAGTTCCAGAATTGAAGTACACAAAGCCATGGCCCAGACAGAAGAAAGGTCAAGTCTGTACAGAATTATCTTCTCCAAAGACATGTCAATATCATGCTCATATTGATTAAAAAAGCTCCACAGTTTGAATAACTATCTCTAATGTTATAAATCTCTACAAGATTATTAACGACTAACATAGACAAAGTAAAGGATAGGGGAAGATGGAAGAGCCAATCAAGACAAGTTAACATATATATCGCATAAGGAATTTCTTGAAAAGAAATTGTCTTATCACCTTGTTTTTGTCACTGTCTTCAGAGCTAAAGTGAGATTCCCAATTTAAAACTGCTTGATTTCGTAAAGTTCTTCTGCGCTTGTGGCAATGAAGAGGAATTAAAGGTGGCCAAGCAACCACATCTGAAGATTAAAACCAGAAGTTTTAATAGGTGTCAAGTGATAGAGAATTAACCGCAACAATTTGACTAGATAGTGTAGAATCAAGCAAGGCCTAAGACTGATATTACAGCAGCTTTAGTGTAAAAAAAATGACTTTTGAAAATGTTGACACTAACAATAAACTGAAAGAGAGAATCGCAAGAATCACAATAGACACAAGTACTCGAGGTTTTTCATACACAATGGAAATGAAATTTGGCAGCACTTCAGTAAGAACTTAGTGGGCTAGAGGAAACTAATAGTGAAGAGAACTGCGGAACCAAGTTTGAATGCTTTCTATGTGGTGCTCCTACAAAATTTCGTCTGTGTTTACCAAATTCCAATGCTAAACTAGTTTACGAACCGTAATGCAATCATGAAGTTCTTTCAAATAAACAGATAGACTGAGAGGGAATATCTAGTTATTTATCCTTTGGCTAGAGGAAAAGTAATGCACAATGGCAGACTATGGATCTTGAAAAATTAGAACCTAAAGCATGACTGAAAAGGTAATAATGGCATACTAGTGGATCTAAAACTAAAGTTTTCAGTAAACATGAAAACTGCTACAAAAACCAGCAGAAATATCTACCTACGACTTTTCAAGTTGAAAAGTAATAAGTTTGAATAAATATTGTGTTATCCCCAAACAAATAAGAAAAAAAGAGGTCTGCCCCGCAAGGGGGGGAGGGGGGTGGGGAAGTTGTGTTGGGGGTGGGTAATATATATATATATATATCTAGATACGTAAGAGAATATATATAACATAGAGTTAGTATAGTATATATTTACTAACTTATATATACTAACTCTTATATATATGTTGAATATATATACTAACTCTATGTTATATATACTCTCATATATATAAGATAGTGTATATATATATATATACTACTATCGTGTATATATATATGGAATATAACTAGCTCGTATATATATATATATGAGCTAGTATATATAAGTATAAGTTAGTATATATATATACTATACTAACTCTCTCTCTCTATATTTACATAAAATATGTGATTATTTGCTTGATGAATAATATGTAAAGACAAAATGTAAAACTTAGCTTTGATTGATCTTATCATGCGATACTTGTTCTTTTTCAATAGCGAGATTATGCGAATGAACTACAACTGAGTTCACTTCAAAGTAAAAAATAAAAAAAAATAATAATAAAAAAAAAATCATTAAGTGCATTAGAAGGGCACTTGTCATTCGAAAAAAAGAAAAAAAAAATTGATTCGAGATTTCGATACAATAAAATGATCACTTTTTTTTCATATTTTATCACTATAGTGATTGGCGATTCAAAGAAAATGTCATTTTGTAAATGAAGTTATAGTTACTCCTGAACTGAATTCAATCGAATCTTAAGGTCCTACTCCACATGATTCTTTTGGTATACTGACGTTCAAACACACTAAAAGAAATTATTAGTGTTCGAATGAAAGCAAGCTGCCACAAAATCATATGGACCATTTTCTATTTTTGCAAACAGGAGATTTAAAATAATGGTTTCAAGCACAACCACTTCTGTTATGATCAATATGATAATCACACGCATAACAACGGATGTCATTAAACGTGACCAAATAGTAATCAAATCATATAACAAAAGCATAACTCTAAGAATAAATAGAACGATGCAAACAAACCTGAATTGGCATTATGCATTTCTGTATTTGTAGTGGGCACTTCTCTCACCTCAAGGTTTCGCCTGGAGGTATTCTTGGCCTACCAGCAGGAAAAAGAACAAATAAGTAAGCTAGTATAAGAATAGGGAAAGAATACAAAAAAAGGAATTATACAAGAACATCTAAAGATCTCATACTTGGGCATATATCCTTGGGGAAATTATGGTAACTTCATCATCAATAATCTCACAATCATGAGAAGCTTGTGGTTCTGACGGACCATGTACTTCAGCTTCACCTAGTTGGCTATTGTCCCAAGTATATCTGGAATTTAGAACCAGGTCAACACAAGGAGCTGGATAGTTGAGGTCCACAGTTAGTGGCATCTTTCCCCTCTGAGAATTCTTCATTTTTCCTTGCTCTAATGAATGTGAGGCCATGCTTCTGTGAAAAGTTAAAAATTCAATACATTCAATCCAGAAAGAAGAATACTATTTGTTAAAAATGAAACATACATGCTCAAATGTAGAGAGCTTAAAATCTTTAAAAACCAAAAACATTGGTCAAACAAATCAAAATGCATGCATGAAACATAACATAGGAAACCAATTTCGGCATTCCAATAACAAATACTATACATAACCTAAAGGGTCATCGAATACTGGGAAAATGAAAAGATAAACCCAAAGGAAAAATCTTTTCTTTTTGTTAAAAAAAAACATAGTAGTATGTATGACCCATAAGCAGTACAGTTCAGTATTTATGTATAAGCAATACTCAAAACTACACGAAGTCATAGAAACTCTATTTTTAATTAAATAACCCATCAGCAGTGCCATGGCATCAGGCTTCGCCTATGTGCTACACATACAAGGATGGGTATAAAATGTGCGCCGAGTCGAAATAAAACAATTCTAATAGGGCCAATTAGGGAGAGCTTCTGGAAAGGCTAAAAGTACTTACCAACAAAGGAAAGCGCTTACTCACCATGCTTGGCAGAAAACTTATAAGTGCTTATGGGTCATAAAAGTTCACCCATGTGCTTCTTCGGGAACCACTTCAAAGTGCAAGAACTTGAATTTTTAAATGAAAATTTCAACATGCTTATAAAAAAAACTGCTTTTATTAATAGCATTTATGAGTAGAAGTACCCAAACGAGGGGAAACATCAACCTATAAGTGATTTCCTGTCAGTAGGATATCAGTAGGAGTATCCTACTGACAGGAGGCAGAGGGTGATTTGAAATGTATTGAGGCCATTGATTTAAGGACTGAATTTACACAGAAACTGCACATCACATTAAGAACAACGAGATGCTGGCGTGTTCCTTTGATTCATCTCTTTTAGTAATTAACTCTTTGCCTAATATTGCTACTAGAGCTTGTGTTTGGGATTCTAGAACCCTAGATTGCCCTAGAGGCTTCTCCTTATAATTTTCTTCTATTATATTGAAGAAACAGCAACCTATAAGTGATTATTCGTCTATAGTTTCGAATGGAGCCAAAGTGATTTCCCTTTTCACCTATGGTTTCAAATCAAAACAAATTTCCTAAACAACAGAGCTAATTTCCTTAAACAATATCCCATCAATACAATCTAAGAACCAACCAAAGCCCCATTTACAATAGCATCATTCCATTAACCGTCTACCACCGAAGCAATACAACCCTTATTGTTTAATCAATCTAATCAATTATGATTTAAAGGAAATAAGAAAGCCCTCCTAAATCGATCAAGCAATAATCATACAATACCCATCCGGACAAATCAAAAGAACAAAAATTACAAAACCCAAAAATCATCCACCTAGAAGAACAAGATTCAACAGAAGAAAATACTTCAAAAAAAATAATGGTACCTTTAGCGGGAGACTTCAGCCGAGAGAAGCAGAACAATCCGCTGAAGCAAAAGGAGAGAAATGGGTTGAACAGAAACTTGTTATGAGAATCAATGAATATATAGACAGAGAGAGAAGCAGAAAAAGATAAGAAGGGTAAGGGGGACAATGATGCCTAGAAAGTTCGATGCATCTTTCTCTCTTTTGCGTTTTTGTCTTTGTTTTGTTTCCAAAATTTTGCTGCTGTGATTGCGAGAAAATCAGAAATCCCTTTTTGGGGTCTCGTAGGACGCGATTTCTTGGAAATTCAAGTCCAAATTGTTTTGTTATTGTATAAATTTTGAGCCCGAGTGGCTTTCTTTCTGTCGTTGGGGTCGTCTTCTCTCCGGCATTGCGTGGACTCGCAATTTAAGAAAAAGTCAAAATTCATGAGTCAAGCAATCAATCGGTTCGTGGTTGGTGAGTGTGAACCGGGCTAGTAAACCGATAGCTGTTTTATTTGTCCTTTTTAAAGTGAAATACGACTCTTGCAATGAAAGTTTTTTTTTAGTAGTTTTTTTTTTTGGAAATTTATTTTGTTCTTTAATTATTTTTTTATCTATTATTTAGGATTTTACTAACTAAGTAATTTATAAATTGAAAAATAAAATTAAAAATGAAATAACATAGTACAATAGTACATACCCTTTTTTTTTATCTAAATGTAATATAACGCATATCGAAAGTTAGGATTTTGAATTAGTGAAATCACTAAATTACCATTGTGAGTTTTCTGTTGGGCTTGATTATTTTCGAAGTTCTGTACAATCCCTAGTGTGTGGGAGTACTTAATCTAGGCCTAGATCAGTTGAGACCATTAAAAAACTTAAGCCCTATCGTCTTTTGGCCCAAACCCACAACCTAAGTTTGATTTAATTACCCACATACTAACTACAATCATCCTCAAACCACTTTACTCAAACATGATGAACACCCCTCATGACATGACCGATCACAATCCCCCCAAGATTAACGCGGAATGTGTCATGCTCATGTCTGACACTTCGTGCCAGACCAGGGATAAACCGAAACCCTCTCGGGGGCTACTAGAGTGTGTTAGGATCTGAGGCGGTATATGATGTCTCCGTCTCTGTTACATTTCACATCCACGATCAACTTGAAGGATATTAAAAACAGTAAAAATTGTGAGTGGACAAAAATAAACAGTTTATAAAATCATTTTCGAAAAGACATTTATACCCTTCACTAACAAGTATGCATGCATTAGAAAATAAGTTATAACCACCATTTTCTTTAAATCAAATCACATGGATTTTCAATCAAATCTTAGTGAAAACATATTTCAACCAAAGCCATTTTCACAGGTCTTAGTCCAAAATCAAAACATGTGGGGTCTCTACCCAAATCAATCCAAAAACAGTATACCAATCCTCAACATCCCAGATGTCTAATCAATGATATCACGGTCTCTAAGGCTACGCGTGCCACTAGGGGTCTCAAGTCCAAGTCCTCCCCAGGATCCACCAGTGTCCGGATGGTATCACCGGACACTGTCCTAGGTGATATCCATATCTAGCAATCCTGATCTTGAGCCTCTCCGTAGAGCGGCCCCTCTCAAGCAATGCTCGCACTCCTGGTCCTGAGTTTCTCCGTAGAGCAACCCCTCCCAAGATGTGCACCGTGACTACTCTAGGATACTATGAGACGTCTGGAGGAGACAATCCACTCATAAGGATGGTATATATAAAACTGAAATCAATTTAGTGGAAAATCATCGTAAAACCATTGATACCTCAAACCCAGTTTCAAAGCATTCTAACAGGGTCTCAACCCGAGATATAACTTTCACAAACCGTTTCCACAAAATCATGATTCCTCGAATCAAATCCAATCCAAATCTCATAGGGACTCAGCCCAAAATCATCTCAACATGGTTTCAAACCCGAAATCTCATTTCATAAACCAGAACTGGGACTCTAGCCTGATATCATAAACTAATTGGGCCTCAATCCCGATATCATATTTCCAAATCCGAAATCATTTCATTATTCAAATCATTTGAAACCACAAGCACGTATAAAAACCTGGCCTAAACCCAAGGTACAACATAAAGCATAAATCTCGAAATACGTGCATTACCACATTTCCACAAGAATGCCAAAACATCGCAATCAAATATATAAACCATATGAACTCAAGGCTTGCTGCGCACCTGCAAGCTACGCTGTAAGCCATTTCGGGCTATACTGAACTCTCCAGGTTGTCCGGACCTATCCAAAACACACTCAAAGGTCACTACCAACCTAGACAAGTCCTAATCAAAAACCCTCAAAACTCACAAAAAAGTCAACTTGTCCCGAACACGTTTCCCTAAACTAAAAACCTCAATTTGACCAAGATAACGATCTTCGATCGACCTGAAACTACCACCATTGGATTCAGATCGTCGAAACCTTTCCAATGGGACTGTCCTCACCTCAAAATTCATGCCCACGCCCCCTAGCCGCTGGTCAAACTTCTCGGTCAACTCTAGTCAAAAGTCAACGCTAACGTCAAGGTCAACGGTCAAAGGTTGACATCATGCTGACGTCAGCTTGACAGGTCTGACACATGTCAGGTCTAACATGTGCCACGTGTCAGCCCCTGATTGGTCCACGTGTCCATAGACACCTCTGACAGTCTGCCATGTGGCACCACCCGATTAGTGCACGTAGTCTAACATGTCAGTACTGACTGGACCTGACAACTGCCACGTGGCAACACCCCGTTGGCCACTTGGCCTGACAACCCAGATGGATGATGTCGTCACCTACTGACGTCATCATCTTCTACCTCCAGTCGAGTTGACTCGGTTCCCTGCAACGGGTCGATCGGACCCACGACCTGACTCGACCGTATCTCAGCCGTTAGACCACCAAATCGCACAATTTTTCGACCACTAGACTCGTCTTGATTGTAAGACCCGTGTCTTTGAGGGAATGGTGAACAATCCCACATTCCTGCGAGGGGGAATGGTCTAGGAGATGATGGTTGTCAGGACCGGTCCTAAATCCCCCGGGATTAACGTGGGACTCGCCTGATCCCGTCTGACACCACGTGTCAGACCAGGGAAGATTCCATCTCGGCCCTTGCCGGGGCTATTAGAGTGCATCAGGATCATATGAGAAGGGGAGTGATGTCTCGTCTCTGCTACAGCCCGCATCCGCGATCAACCTGAAGGGCATTAAAACACGAAAACTGTGAGTGAACAATTTAAACATTTCATTTAAAAACCTTTTCATACAAAGACATTTATGCCCTTCATAAAAACATATGCATGCATTCAAAACCGTTTATCAAACATTCATAAAATCATTTATCAAACATATCAAAACCTTTCAAGGGTTCATACCCGGTTCCTATAAACCGTCATGACCCATAAATTCATTTGGGTCCTCGACTCGAAATCATAACTCAAACCCGTAGGTCAAATCACTAGGGACTCAACCCAAATCACGTCACATGCGGGTCTCACCCCAAAACCATTCTCAAAATATCACAAACGGGGTCTCCGCCCCAAATCACTTTCACAAATTCAAATACGGGGGTCTCCGCCCCAAATCACTTTCTGAAACATAAAACACAGGGTCTCCGCCCTCAAATCTCGTATACGGGGTCGCATCCCCAAATCACTTTCTAATCATAAAACATAGGGTCTCCGCCCTCAAATCTTTTTTCCATAAACCTCATACGTACCGTCATACGTATAACCCATCTGCGGCACTTCCTAAAAGATGCCAACTCGGGGCACACAGCCCCTTGGGAACACATCCCCAATATAGTCACGATGTTAATCTCTATACTAGTGTGCACACTACTTGGGGTCTCACTCCGAGTCTTCTCCCAGGAATCTCCATCTGGGAGGCTCAATCACTGGATCTAGTCCGAGCTCTCTCTCTGGATCTAGTCCACACATCTCTCCGGAATCTGGTCCGAAACCACAACAATATAAGTAACCACCACTCCTGGAACGGGATCCCTATGGGGATACCCACTCTGGTCTGTGGATCGTGACTCTCCAAGTCGACGCTGGAGGAGACCATATAATCATATGGAGGGTTCAATATATTTTCAAAATACTTTCTTTCTTTCTCATAATACATTTCAACCGGGTCTCAAACCCGATTCATCTCAACGGGATTCCTCGAATCCGATTCAAATTCATTTCACAGGCCTCGGCCTAAATCCTCAGTTCAACTGGGTCTCATGCCCGAATTCTCATTTCACAAACTGAACTGAGACTCAAGCCCGATAGCACGAATAATTGGGCCCTAAGCCCGAACCACAACTCAATAGGACATCAAGTCCGATTTTACAACCAATAGGGCCCTAAGCCCGATATCTCAACTAAATGGGTCTCAGGCCCGATATCATAAATCAATGGGGCCTCAAGCCTGATAGTACACCTAACTGGGCCTCAAACCCGAATCGTAAACCAACTGGGCCCTCAGCCCGATCGTATAACACAAATGGACCCTCGGTCCAATTCCTCGTCAATTCAAAGGGACTCCAAGTCCGAGATTTGTAAATCAAATGGGGTCTCATGCCCGATTTCATATTTCCAAATCCAAATTTCGTTTATTAAACCCTCGTTGAAAACCTAGCACGTATAAGCATCGTATAAAACCGTAAATTTCGAAATACGTGCAAATACGAAAATCCTAGGCTACCACAAACAATTTGCACTCATGGCAACACAAAACATGTATTAAAAGCATTTATAAACATTTATGCATGCATCAATTTCGAAAGAAGGGTCCACTCCCAGACAGTCCGAAGCCCCGCCTCGATATGCGTGTCATAATCGTCTCCCGGGTCAAACGTCGCCTCCGGGATTCTCGAACCTGTCCAAATTCATTTAGAGGGTTACTAACTACTTATATAACCCCTCACTAAAGTCCCGTAATTTTCTGGATTTTCTAACTATTTTTAAACCCGAACTTAAACCTTTGGATAGCCCGAACTATATCGAAACGATGTCCGATTGACACGAGAAAAGTCCCAAAATGTTCGTTACATCGAATAGACAATTTCGTATGTTGAACACATACCCAAAAACCCTAGCACGCGTCGTCACGCGCCCCTGGAAGTTGCCTGCACGTGGGCCCACGCGTTGGCACTGTAGATCATCTCCAACCTCTCGACGCCGGTCCGGGCCGACCGGTTCGGTCCAACCCTTGCAACTGGACCGGCGTGACCGGTCCGAGCCCCTAAAACCCGTATTTTTCATCCGTTTTCCTCCAATCCAATCCCTAAATTCCTATTTTTGTGTTTCCTATCTATTCCAATTAACGAAACACATCATGTAACGCCCCGGACGTTCTGGAAATGTAATATTATAAAATATTGAATAAAATGACGTTTTTACCCTTGTGATTCGTATGGTCAATTTGCTGACTTTTTGATTGGGAGGTCGAACGGACGTTGAGCGATGACCGTGACGTAGTTCGGGACGTCACGAGTTCATAGACAAGTGGCACGTTCGATTCGGACGAACAGGGTGAAAGTTATGATGTTCGGAAGTTCAGGGGCATTATCGTAATTGGACGTTATAAAGGGAAAAAGTTGACTTATTGTTTGACAATTGATATTCATTTGACTCGAAGACCCTTATGTTCGTCTCGACGCCCTGAGTACAACGACAGGCGGCACGCTTGAAACGGACATCGGGTGACCGAGTTACGGGTCACAGAAGTTGGAGGGCATTTTGGTAATTATTGCACAGAGGGGCAATTTGGTCTTTTCACCACGAGTTACTGTAGCAGCCGTGGGGAGACAGTAGCCGCACCGCCGTGTGTGGTGGTTTTGCACGATCCAATTGTTTATGCTGTAGTGGACTGGACGGTGGGATTGTTTATGGAAATTGAGGCATTGGAAGCACCCCATCGTGGCTGTGCAGAGCTTCAGTGCACGGGGAGTTTTAACAATGGTCGTGGGCTCTGTGTGCGGGAAACAGTCTCCAAAGAGGTTCAGTTGATTCCCACGGGCTGTCTTCCATTCTGAGGGGTTTAGCTGAGTGTCACTGAGTCGGGGAACTCATTTCGATCATTTGGGTAGTCTGAGAGAGAGTTGAGCGAGTGTTCTGAGACGGGGAAGAGAAAAACACAGAAATGGAGGGAAATTCAAAGGTTGGGTTTTGAGGTGAGTTGAACCAAACTGAGGGTGGAATTAGTCTTCTGGGATCCTTGCTAACGCAACCGTGCAAGAATTGAGGAGGAATGATCAAGGTTTGCTCAGGGACTCAAGTTCCAGTTTCTGGAAAAACGCAGTGTTGAGGACGACGACTTCCAGGTTAGTTTGGGGTTAATTGGTTGGATGTTTTGGTTCGTCTAGGTTCCCTTAAGCTGCTGGTGAAACTAATTTGATAGTGGCACTGGTTTGGGTGAGTTCTGAGTGACGACCCGTTCGTCTGTTCGAGTCTGGGTTGCATCGATTTAGGGACAGTCGAGGTTAATCATCAATACAGACCTAAAATTAATGGATTAGAGAAGATAATAGGATCAAAAACGAGAGGAATTGATTGAAAATTTGGCTTGAACTGGTCGGGTTGAGTCGCGGGTAATAGACCCGTTTATCAGTCTATCCGGGTAAGAACGATGACACTGTAGCTTGGCGCGTGGCCTTCACGCGCAGCCACTTTGGGCGGCGCGTGATGGCGCGTGCGATGCCATCTCCGATCACGGTCAACATGGAAATTGTTCCTTTCAGTCTAATTAACATTTTCCCTTTAGGATTCGAGTTGTTCCGGAGTCGTTCGGGATAATTTCGGGAGCTCGGAAGTTTAGGTCCTTAAGGTTTATTTCGCTGAAAAATCCGGAAAATTAGGGAAAAATCTTACGAGCTATTTGAGGATGTTTGTAACCCTTCTTGTACGTTTTTACAGGCCCGGACACTTCCAAAGCTACGGAGGAGCGCGCGGGACGCGATTGACGCGTCCTAAAACCGTGAGTGGACTTTTTGATTTCTAAATTGGGCATGCATGACTACTTTTCTTATTTATCTCATGGTTTTACATATGATTTTATGATGGTGATATGATATATCGGTTTTACTTGTTTCCACGCTTTTCGAGATATTTATCGTATTTCACGCATTTCGAGGTTATGGTTTTTGCTTATGCATGCGTGATGATTTTGATGAAGTACATGGATATGAATATGCATGTTTTCGGATTTATGATGTTTGATCATATTGTGAAGTAATTTTCGGAAATTGCATGTGTTGGAATTTGCATGTGAATTCGGACATAAGTCCTATTATGATGTGATATGATTTCGGAATGATGTTGGAAAACGGGTTGTGATGAATCCTGGTTTATTGTGTTTTAAAAACGGTTTTGGGTTTAAAGACCCGGTTGATTGTTGGATCTGGTTTTGGGTTTAAAGACCCGGTTTGTTGATGACGGGGGCGGGCCCGAAAAATTGGGTTTTAAGACCCGGATTGAGTTTAAAGACTCGTGAGTTTAAAGACTCGACTATTGTGATACCCCCGAGGCCTACTAATCATGTTTTGAGTTTAAAGACTCGTTGATATCCCGGGAAGGCCTAATATTGAGTTTAAAGACTCGGATGGATCCAACAGCATAATTGTGGTTATTGATCTTGATTTGTGCAATTAACGTTCAAAATGACGGTTTCTGGAATCTGGCATTATTAAATAGTTTTTACATGAGTTATGACGATCTTTTGTAATGTTTTTCATGTGTTTCGGAAAAAGAGTTTTCAAAACTTTAATATGCAAATTTTGAATATTTGGTTATGCATGCGTGTTACAAAACTGGAGGGCGAACCCGATTTCGGAAAAACTGTTTTTCCTGTAAAACTTATGTTTCGGTCCACTCACACTTTGTTGTTTTAAATTCCCTCCAGGTCGTGGTACAAGTGTGGGGGCAAGCGCCGAGGCAGAGGCGGAGGCATAAAGTTTTCCGTTGCGAAGTAGTTAGTTCACAGAGTAGGATTTGTTGCTTAAACTTGTTTTGTAATATTATGCTCAGTGAAACTGTGGACTTGACGTCCAATCGGTTGTATTTGTTTAATCTCCCTGGTCTGACAATGGGTGTGTTGTAATATTAATTAGTTTTCCGGTCTTTTGGATTCGATTGTCAGGCGGGAGCAGGATGCTTCCCGATTATCGAGGCGATAATCGGGGTGGGTCCTGTCACATCAAAACTCACCAAATCACACGGTTCAAGTTTGAACCTCACGGTTCAAACTTCTCCTTTTCTTCCCACGGCTTCCCAGCCGTCCACCACCACCAAAACCTCACTAACCACCCCCTAGCAACCTAAATAACCCATCCTAATCAACTAATAGGAACCATAAAGTCCAAATCGAAAAATAGAAGAAAATGGGTTTATCGGGCTTACCGTGCATTGCCCCTCCGCCGTCCACGGCGGCGCCGTTCCTGGCCGGCCACCAAGCTCCACAGGTCCTCCTCTCACTCCCTGGTCTCTCACCAATGGTTTACAGGGTCAAGGGTTTGGATTGGATTTGAAAATGGGATCGAGTTTGGTTGGGAGAAATGGGAGAATAATCGATGTAAATGGGAAGGGGAATGCATGGGTTTGGTTTGGATGGGCAATGGATGGGTGACACTTGTCACTCATCCATTGGCCTGTCCAATAATATCTGGGCCCCACTAAAAGTCAAATAATCCTCGTCTCGTAAAATGTGTAATAGTACGTTCAAACTTCCATGAACCGTAACTCCGCCGTCGAACGTCCGAATTCCACATGCCGCTTGTCTACGGATTCGTATTGTTCTTATCTACGTAACGGTCTTCGGCCCTCGGACTTCGGACCACCCGGTCAAAAAGTCAACTTTTGACCTCCTATTCAACCAAATTACCAAAATGCCCTTGGGCTTCCGAACGTCATAACTTCCTCCTCGGACGTCGGAATCGAGCGTGCCACCTGTCTATGAACTCGTAACGTCACGAACTACGTCACGGTCATCGGACAAAGTCCATTTGACCGTCCGAATGAAAAGTCAATGATTTGCCCATTTTAGGGGCAAAATCGTCATTTCGCCCGAACGTCCGCTAATTCTCGTCTAATCTCCGATTAGTCTTCCATTAGCGAGGCTAATCCGTCATTAATTCTTAATTAATCCTGTTAATTCGGGACGGGTCGTCACAATGGTGGTGTGCCTTAAAGCTGTAGGCACACACATATCTAGCACTAGGCCTTTTGGGAGCTCAAGTGGCTTTGGGGGGGATTGGAACCCCAAAGTTAATCGAGTTGAGGCTGGTGCAATTCCATGATGGGTGACCCCCTTGGAAGTTGTACCATGAGCTACCAAAAACAAAACCGTGAGGGCGAGGCCCAAAGCGGACAATATGGTGCTAGATGAGTCGGGTCCTGACCGAGGAGGGTCGGGTCCTGAAAATTTGGTATCAGAGCCAGACCCCGACCTGGAATTGTGCCAGCGAGAAAGCTGGGCCCTAAGGGGGTGGATTATAAGACCCGTGTCCTTGATGGAACGGTGAACAATCCCACATCCCTGCGATGGGGAATGGTCTGGGAGAGGATGGTGGTGTGCCTTAAAGCTGTAGGCACACACGTATCTAGCACTAGGCTTTTTGGGAGCTCAAGTGGCTTGGGGGGGATTGTAATCCCAAAGTTAAGCGAGTTGTGGCTGGTGAAATTCCGTGATGGGTGACCCCCTAGGAAGTTGCACCATGAGCTCCCGAAAACAAAACCGTGAGGACGAGGCCCAAAGTGGACAATATGGTGCTAGATGAGTCGGGTCCTGACCGAGGAGGGTCGGGTGAACTTCCAACCCTGTTTCCAGCCACTCCCAACAACCAAAATCCTTCCAAATCATTCTTCTGAGTTCGTCTGGGTCCTAGGAACAAGATTTGATCAACCAAACCGTCCAACAAACACCCTAACTTGATTTCGAAATTTTGAACTCAAACTTAGCTTCTCGGGTTTTCCAGCCACCGTCCACGGTTGTCCAAGCCGTTGCCACTGCCGTGATTGTCCCAGTCTACTCTCTCACTTTCCTTCTCACACCAGAAGTAATGGATGAAGATTGATGAAGGAGGACGTGTGTTTTCGGGTGGGTTTCTTTGGGGTTTCGGGGTAGAGAGAACAAAGAGGATGAAGATATACGATCTCAAAATATTTGGGGTAATGGGCCAATCAGATGAGTGACACTTGTCACTCATCAATTGATCCACCCAGATTTTCACCCAATCCAAAATGGCCAATTGTACACTTTCCTCGTAAAATATGAATAGTTCCTGATTTCTTTCGTGAACCATAACTTTCCCGTATGATCTCCAATTTCGATGTGCTGCTTGTCTACGGACTCTTATCGTCTCAATCTACGTAAGTCCTCGGTCCTCGTGCATTTGACCGTCCAGGTCAAAAGTCAACATTTTGCCCATTCAAAGGGCAAACCCATCATTTTACACTGACTGTCCGTATAATCCTTGACTAATTCCCGATTAGTCTTGATAATCCTCAATTAGTTATTAATTAATCTCGAAAACTCAGGATGGGTTGTAACAATCTCCCCCCTTAAAGAATTTATTTCTCGAAATTTAAACTGAATCAAATTCACATCTAAACTACGGAAATTCAATCATGCCTCCAACTCGAGGCACTCTCGTGTAAACACACACGTCCAATCAACTAGCCACAGTACTCGTCTGTACCCCAAACGTCACTCGACGTTAACCACAATCCAAAGGTTAATTCTGAAACTCAGCTCAATCCTCTGTGACCGTAACCAACAAACACTTGACCGACTGTCACCGTAACCAACAAACAGCTCAATCCTCTGTGATCGGGTCAAAATTTAACTTTTTACCCTCGTTTAGGAGCAAAATCGTAATTTCACCCTAAACGTCCGATAATCCTCGATTAATTCCCGGTTAGCCTTGCTAATCGATAATTAAGTCTTAAAAAATCCTTAAAATTAGGGACGGGTCATTACAAACTTCCCTCCTTAAAGAATTTCGACCTCGAAATTCCAACTAACCCAATTCCATAACTAAACTGTGGAAATCCAATCATGTCCCCCTACTCGGGCACTCTCATGTAATCATACACGTCAGACACAATCACCATACTTGTCGGTACGCACAGTCACTAGAGCTTCCAAAGCTCCAACTCACTCTCGAGAAACCACACGTTGGCCCATAGGTCTCGCTTGAGACGTCGATACTCATAGATCTCGTCTGTCACTCTACTCTAACATTTTCTAAGTCCACGACAACAATCATGACTAGCTGGTAACTCTCGGCTCCACTGTACTCTCGTTGAGCTACTCTGATCTCGACTCGCTCTCGAGTCCCCCATATCCTGTCTCATGTCACTCAGCAATCTACGCTGAAATCTCGACTCATCTTGAGTCCCAAATTGTCACATCACGTACTCTGTAGAAACACATTCGACCTCTCACCCATCCTGGGTGTATCTGGAACCCATCGAATACTTACCTCAATAGAGATAGTCACAAAAATCTCACTAGGGTTCCTCTGGCCCACAAAGCCCTGAGCTCTCGACTCACCTAATCACTGAACCCTCACTATCTACTCTGCTCGAGCACACAGTATTCGACATCCAGTCGGCACATCATGTCGGAACACATTCGATTATAATCCTTGTTGAACCATCACCATCAGATCTAATCTGATTGCCATCTCATGTCCATCTAGGACTATCCATTCAACAAAAAATTCATACTCTTTTTGGTAACTCTCAACCCAACGTAACGATCAACTGTGCTCAATCCCATCGTCCAACGTGCACTACTCACAAGTGCACCCACATCATGTCAATCATCAAGGCACTACATGACCTGCTCAAGAACTGCCCTCTGGCAACGTCCAACCACACTACTGTGCGCGCCCCAAACATGGCTCGGACCTCAACCGTCCATCACAAGGCGAACATCAATCTGTCAGAATCTCTACTCTCATATCTAAGACAGATCATACACTCCCATATCCAACTTCTGTCTTGCCTTCTCACTAACTATGCTAAAGGGATTCTTCAACAGTCTTATAATATGATTCTCTTCTGCTCCTACCTTAGCATAATCTGCAAGGCAATTCACCCCATCTGGTGCCACCAAGCACCCTCTACTAACGAGCAGAAAATGACAATTCTTCTTCATCAACTTCTGAGTACCCACTTCCAATGCGGAATCAAGCACACTTCTCATTGTCTCAATCGCAACCTCTCTGGATTCCAAAGTTTCAACCATGTTGGGACCAACTCGAATATGCTTCCAAGTCCTCAACTCACTCGGATATCATCCACGTGTCTGTAAACAATCTAACTCGCCTGTCCGTTTTCGACCGTTTATGCACATCCAAAATGATGTCAATTCATCCTAATCTGAGGTACTGCTCGACTAAAGAGTAACAACATACTCCTGCTTTGATATGCAGCCAAATCTCTGCATATCACCATATCTGACCAATCGACCACGAATTCCCATGATAGTACTCACGGCATCCCTTCATACCGTTTCATCCAATCACCACTTAGTCATATAAATCACTATTGGGACAGAGTCCCAACAAATCGCAACCACTGCTGGATTCCATCTAGTCCATCTCTATCATACCGGTCATCTTGACATAATTCCTAAGAATCAACACTTGCCGACGAATTCTCATCGTCTTGTGGTGGTAGATACCAACCATAAGCATATCACGACTGAGATACCCACAACTCGTAGCTCATCGTCTCCCCTCGTTATCGCAATTGCTGAGAATGTGACTCAGTCGTCTCCTATCATCATTGCATCATCGCCACGCGGGGTGCGAATCAAACCCATCCTGAATCTCTGCTCATATCGAAGGAACTCTACCTCCCTCATACCCCATAACTCTAGGTACCACCATTTCGACAATCCATACCTAGGTAGAACGTTCCTGAATGTCATCCACTTCTCAACCACCGCTACTACAACCTCTCTCGATATTAGTGCCTGCCACAATCTCGTGCAGACACAACCAACCTACATCGCCACCGAGACTTCGCATCTGAACGCACTTATGGATCGAATCCCGTCACTTCACTTAGTGTCAGACCCATCAATCTCCGTAGTCTCGACTGGACTCAACCAGAGTCCTCCACTAGGTCATCCATGACTTCAGCTGTTCTCCGCAGCATACTCTCCAATCTGACATGACACAACTGACCAACGGCCTCAACTTTGGAAGTCGGCATTCCAAAACGTCTACTAACTTGCATGTCTAGTCCATCAATCCCAAACTAGGGTTCAAGGAACCCGGCTGCTCTCAGCAGCACCTCTAGCCTGACATGACCGTCTAGCGGCCCCACACTGCAGTCTCGTCATAACCGACACAATCATCATATACGACCCTAACGATAATGTCACATCCAACAAAAACCCTACGATTCTAAGCCATTGGATTCCTATGCACATCGATCCTACTCGGGATCAAACCTTTCGAAAACACAGCATCATTTTCCAATCGAACCCCAAACAATCACACCACGTGCAAACCACAATCTAACCGGGGTTAGATTCCACTAAATCCTCATACTCTTACCCTAACTATCAGGTTGATGACGGGTTATGAGTGGACGAAAAATAAATAATTTAATAAAACATGTTTCATAAAAAGACATTTATGCCTTTCACTAAAAAGCATGCATGTATTCGAAAATCAGTTATTCAAACCATTAGAGCCTTAGACCAAAATCGTAAACCAAAGTATATGGGAACTCAGCCCACAACAGTAAATCAAACCATATGGGAACTCAGCCCAAAACCAAATCGGTAGGGACTCCGCCCAAATCAAATCAGTGAGTCTAAGCCCAAATCTAATACACGTGGGTCTTAACCCAAAACCAATCCTCAGCATCCCAGATGCCTGACATCCTAGATGTCATAATCACACCACTGTCACGGTTCCAAGCTACGTGTGCTACCCTAGGTCTCAAATCCCAAGTCTCCCCAGGGTCCACCCAAGTCAATAACCCGCAGATCAATGACCCTCCTTGGGGGGGGGGAGGTTTTAACCTCTAGCAATCCTGCTCCTGAGTCACTATACGGACCAGTCGCTCTATACAATGACCCATCACATGCAATGCCCTGTGACTACTCCAGGATACTACGAGAATTCTGGAGGAGACAACCTGCCACTCCAGGATACTACGGGACGTCTGGAGGGCAACCGTTCGTGAGGATGGTATACGAAAAACCGTTTCACAATTCATCTCAAAACCGTTCAAAGGGCTATGTCCGGGGTTTTCCATAAAACCATCGTAAATCCAAATCCATTTGGGGTCACCGGCCCGAAATCACATTTATAAATCATAACTGGGCCTCATGCCCGAATTCGTGAACCAACGGGCCCCCAGCTCGATCATATAAACCAAATGGGCCTCCCACCTGATTTCTCATTAAATCAAATGGACTCCAAGTCTGATGGTTTCAAACCAAATGGGTTTCATGCTCAATTCCAGGTTTCTAAATCCAAAACCTTTCCATAAAACCATCATAGCAATACTAGCACGTATAAGCACAGTATAAAATACGTGCAAATACATACATATCAAAACACCACAACCATATGTACTCAAGGCATCTCAAATTATGTATTTAAAACATATAAAATAGTTATGCATACATCACAGTTTAGAAAACAAAGTCCACTCACAGACCGTCCATGCTGCACCTCGATACGTGCGCCATAAGCCCTACGGGCGAATCACCATCTTCGGGGTTCCCAAACCTGTCCAAATCATACTAGAGGGTTACTAACTACTTTAATAACCTCTCATTAAAGTCCCCTAATTTTTCGGGAGTTTTAACACATTTTAAACTCGATCCTAAACCTTCGGACATCCCCGAACTATATCGAAACAATATCCGATCGACTCGAAAATTGTCTCAAAATGTTCGTTACATCAAATAGATGAAAGCACATGTTGGAAACTTTCCCAAAAACATCCCTAAACACCGCCTGAAGGCGTTGCGCGTGGGCTTCATGGGCTAGTGCACAGGGTAGTTTTCAACCTCTGTCGAACCGGCCTGAACCCGGTTCACTGGTCAGCCGGTCCAACTGAACCGGCATGACCGATTCATCCCCATATATTCCTATTTTTCAACCCGTTTTCATCCTTTCCAATTCCAATCCCTTTGTCCTATCATTAGTAACCTAACTATGTGATTAAAACTAAGAAAAACCACCTAGAACCTATTGGTTTGATTTTCCCTCTCACGGTCCAAACTTCCAGCCCATCGCCTGGGCTGCTCAGCCACCTTCCACCGTCCAAAACCATTCCCACACCCTCCTATGAACCCAATAAATATCCCACAATAACCAGAAAACATTCCTTACGTCCAAATCACAAATTTCGAATTAGAATTTAAAACCGTACCTGTGTGAGTTTGTCGTTCCTCCGCCGTCCCCGACGGTCCTGCCACTCTCTCGTCGTCACTAGCTCACCCTCGACCTCGACCTCACCCTCAGGCTCTCTCGGTCCTCGTGCATTAGACCTCTCGGGTCAAAAGTTAACTTTTTGCCCTCGTTTAGGGGTAAAATCGTAATTTTACCCTGAACATCCGATAATCCTCGATTAATCTTCGATTAGCCTTGCTAATCCATAATTAAGTCTTAAAAAATCCTTAAAATCAGGCATGGGTCATTACACTGTCACTAGACGGTATACAATTGGGGACCGTCATGTTAAGCCTGTACTCACAGTCCCACTACTAGTGCTCGAGTCACTGAACAAAACCTCGACTCACTCTAGAGTCCTACTATGGTACCTTGTACTAAACCTCGTCTCACTCAGTGCCCAACGCTATGATCCTGACTCCTCTCGAGTCCCAAACTATCGTCTAATACCAAACTAACATCTCACTCATCCCCTCGATACACCAGTCGACATCTCACTCATCATGAGTGTATCTGGACCCCATCGAATACTTGCCCTAGCAGGAATAACACAAATCAAACCCTAGGGTTCCTCTAGCCAACCATGGCTCTGATCTCTAACTCACACACACATTGAACCCTATCCGAACCACTCTGCTCTCAAGCACAATATTTGATGTCCAATCCACGTTCTCAACGAACCAACAACATTGAAACCAATCTGATTACCAACACGTCCACAACTACTATATTGTGAGTAGAGCATATGTGCACACAGCACCCAACCACAAGGCACTACTCAGGCCTACTTAAGAACTGTACTCACGCACAACGTAGTATGAACACACAACCACAACTAGTCCACACACCACAACATCGTCAGATCTAGTTCGTCCACTACATGGTTACCAGCCAATCATAGTTCAACTCTGGAGCATGTCTATCCGATCTCTGTTCTAAACAGATCGTACACTTTAACTCAGCGTCTTTTCTGAGTTTCCCTAGTCACCAAACCAACATCTTACTCGAGGCATCGGCTATTCATCTTTTCCTGAATGATACTCAATATATCATCTCGATTACCACAGAATAATCTCTACCCAATCATCACTGACTCTCATCCTATCTAGGTGATTCCAATCTCAACTGATTCCTTCCATAGCCAACACGATGTAGAGGATCGTGTCACCACTGACCATAAGAATTGCAGATTTCCTTCACTTAGCCCATAACCATATCCCACTTTAGGATAATCAAAGATGATGACATCAAAATTTATCCTACGTGAGTGTAAATGCCAATCAACTACAATCACCAATTTTAGGTAACACCAAACAGCATATGCTCCTCTACTCACTCAAATTTGATCCACTACATGTCCTGACATCCAGGCTGTAACGACCCACCCCGAATTCCAAGATTAGATTAGTGACTAATGAAGGATTAGTGAGGTCAATCGGTGATTAATTGAGCGAAATCGGCCAGACGGTGTAAAATGACCGTTTTGCCCCTAGTCGTGGGTAAAATGTTGACTTTTGACTTGGGGAGTCAAACGTACGAGGACCAATGACCGTGACGTAGAGCGGGACGTCACGAGTCCGTAGACAGGCGGCACGTCAAAATCGGACGTCGAACGGAGAAGTAATGGTCACGAGAAGTTCAATTGGACTATGCATGTATTACGAGGCAAAAATTATGTGGCAAATCTGATTGGGCAGATATTTATGTGGGACCCATGGATGAGTGACAAGTGTCACTCATCCCATTGGTGGCTTCCCTAAAAAGTGGATCTATTTTAATTAAATATTATTATCCTAATTACTTTATACTTAATCCCACCCACTTTCCATCTCCATCATTCATCTCTACCTTTCCCTCTCATCTCCACCATTCATCCCTCCCTCATCTGATCATCAGCTATCATCTTCTTTCATTTTTCACTTCTAAACCCAATCACCATTTTTGTAACGACCCGTCCCGGGAATCGGGATTAGCTTGGTGATTAATGACGGATTAGTGAGGTTAATCAATAATTAGTTGGACGATTTTGGACGGACGGTGCAAAATGATGATTTTACCCCTAGAATGGGCAAAAATGTTGACTTTTTGTTCGGGCTGTCAAATGGACTTTAACCGATGACCGTGATGTATTTCGGGACGTCACGAGTTCGTAGACAGGTGGCACGTCCAATTCCGACATCCGAGGAGGAAGTTATGACGTTCGGAATTCGAGGTTAATTTGGTAATTTGGTTGAAAAGGGGCACTTTGTTGACTTTTCCAATGACATGGACTTTTCATGCATTCCAAGGACCGTTAGGTAGGTCTTGATGCCCTGAGTACAACGACAGGCGGCACGCCGTCATCGGACTTCAGACGACAAAGTTACGGGTCAGGGAATACGAAGGGCAAAATGGTAATTTATGGAATAAGGGTAAAATGGTCATTTAACTTGTATGGGGATTTGTGCCCAATAGTCAGAGGACACTTGGCTGCATCAGGGTGTGTGGCCACAGGATTTAGGACACCTGGCCCCTTCTGGATGGTGGTAGAAGTCCTCACCATCTCACAGAGACATGGATGATTGTTGAACCTTAACCCTCTCAAAACTTGATTGGATAAGGATGGGGTATGAAGGAAAGTTGGAGGATAAGTTGTGCTGCGATGACTGGTGGCCACGGTGAGGTACGACGGCGAAGTACGGCGGTGGAAACTGAGAAAAAACCCGCGAAGTTCTCTGTTTTCATTTGGGAAGTGGATTGAGGCCTGAGAATCGATTGTCGTGGATGAGAGAGGTTACTGGAGGAATGGGGAAGTGAATAAGTTCATGTTCGAGGCCTGAGGTGCCTGGTAAGTAACCTTTCGATTAACTAGTTCTGTTAAGATTGAAAATGGCAACTTGGTTTCTGATGCTTACTAATTGAATTGGTTATTTTGATGAGGTTTTGGACGCCTAAAGGAAACTTATGGATGAGAAATTAAGGACAATAATGGCCGGAACCAAGGAAACGGAGAGGAGGAATTTTGAAGGAAGGAAACTCGATCGGGAAGGTACTTTACAGACTTTATTTGTGAGTTTTGAAAACGAGATTAAATAGGAAAAGCTTGGACGACATTAATGTTGAAATCAGGATCGAAAATCAGGCTAAAATGAACGAAACCCGTGAACGTCGGTTCGGGTCTGGACCGGGTCGGCCTGGACCGGTTCGAACCGAGTTCACCTGAGGACAAGGATGAATAGTGCAGGCGCGTGTGGGCGTGTGGTACACCTTTTGAGGAAGGTTTCAACATGCCTTTTAAAGTATTCGATGTAACAAACATTTTGGCACTAGTTTCGAGTCAATTGGACATCGTCTCGATATGTTTTGAGATGTCCAAAAGTTTTAGGGCTCGGTTAAAAATAGTTAAAAATTCGGGAAAATTACGGGGCTTTAGTAGTAGCTAAATGAAGTAGTTAGTAACCTTCTTATGGGATTTGGACAGGTTTGGGAAAGCCGATGATAGTGGATTGGCCGGGAACGGCGTAAGTGCGCGCGTATCGAGGCAACGGCGAAATGGTCTGTGAGTGGACTTTAGTTTCAAATTTATGATGCATGCATATATGTGTTTATATGTTTTCTATACATGATTCTATGATTTGATTTATGATCTTGATGGTTTACGGTTTTGCACGGTTTTCGAGATATTTACGGAATTGCAGGTTTTACGAAGTTTCGGTCTATCTTGTGATTTGATCATGGTTTTGATGATTTGATTTTGGGATTTGAAATATGATTTGATTTCAAAAATTTAAAATGGATTTTGGAAAAGTGATTTCGGGCATGGAGCCCTGTTTCTGAGATTATGATAAACGAGCTTTCGGTTTTGAAACTGGATTTCGGAAATAATATTTCGGATTTGGTTTTGAGACTTGGAAAGGAAATCTGGATTTGGGTTCGGGACAGTGGTTCCGGATGCCGGCTTATGGAATCATTGTTGCGAATTCGGATAAGGATTTTTTGTGGTTTTCGAATGAAAAATGGTTTTGGGTTTAAAGACCTGGAAAAGAAAAGAAAAACCGCTGGATCTGGTTTTGAGTTTAAAGACTCGGTTGATTAACCGGGGGGGGGGGGGGGGGCGCCCTGGATTGATATGTTTTGAGTTTAAAGACTTGGTATATGCTTTGAGTTTAAAGACTCGGTTATGATACCCCTCGAGGCATGTGATTGTGTTTTGAGTTTAAAGACTCGTTGATATCCCGGGAAGGCCTGATTATGCGCATGATTTTGAGTTTAAAAACTCGGGCGCACTTGAGATCCAGCAAACTCGCATGATTGATGTTTTTCACTGGTTTTCGGATGTTTTGGGTAGTGGCCCAGATGCATTGGCTTTGATGTGTTTTAGGGCTGAGTTCCCGTACTTGAGATTGATTTGTGATTTTGGGCTGAGGCCCTGGATTTGAATTGTGGATTTGAGGAAAGAAATTATTCTAGTTTTTCATTAATGGTTTTGGATATGAAATGGTTTTACGAAATGAGTTTACTATGCATGCATTGATTTTTTTTAATGGAGGGTATAAATGTAACTGTTTTAATGAACTTTTTTTGAACTTATACTTTATTTTTGTTCACTCACAGTCTTTTCATGTTTTCGATACCCTCCAGGTTGTTGCGGTGCGGGCTGTTGGTCGAGAGTGACGGAGACATCACACCTGCAATCCACAGTAGTTTCGGCGCACTCTCGGAAGTCCAGATGTTTTTGGACGGTCGGATTGAGAATCCCTTGTCCGACTTACATGTCACAAGGAGGTTAGACGTCGGTTTAGCCTTCGAGTCATGCGTAAGTTAGACGGGATCAGGACTTAGCCCTTAATCCCGTGGGATTGGGGGTGGGTCCTGTCAATTTTCCCTCTCAAAACAAACACACGACACGGGTCGACTGGTGGCCACGGGTCGAGCCATTGTGGACGGCGGTGGACGGTGGCAGGGTTCGGAGGTAAGGGACCGAAGTGGTTCCAAAAGTCATAGTTCGAGTTTGGGAGGCTCTTGATCGTTTTGGTTGGACCGAACGAGTTCTGGGGGCTAAGACGAGTCTAGGGGAGGCCATGGTTATGCACGACGGCGATGGTAAGTGGTCTTCTCGAAAATATTTTGGTTTTGGTCTAAAAATGGTAAATCTTATTTTAAGGATTGATAACTATTTTGGTTCATTGGATAACGCTTCTGATGTTTCAAGGAGTCGAGTAGGATTGAAAGCAAGGCTTGGGATGGCCTGTGGTGGCCGAAGACAGCGGAGGAGATGGCCGTCGCCATTCTTCGATCATGGAGGTATGGTTTCGACTAGTTTTTGTGAGTTTGAAAGCATAGATGGATAGGAATTGGTTAGAAGAACCTATAGGGATTAAAATGGAGGAAAACAGGTGAGAAAATCGTGTGAATCGGCCTCACTGGTTTGGGTTGGACTGGGTTGCAGAACCGGTCTGAACCGGCCGGTCTCCAGAGGTTGAAGACAAATAGTGCAGCGCGTGGGCTTCACGCACAGCCCCTTTGCGCGGTGCGTGGGGGCACGTGAAGCATGGTTTGGGAATGACTTCAACATGACTTTTAATCTATTCGATATAATGAACATTTTGGGACCGGTTTCTTGTCGATCGGACATCGTCTTGATATAGTTCGGGTTGTCCGAAGGTTTAAGATCGAGTTTAAAAATAGTTATAAATTCGGGAAAATTATGAGGCTTCAATGAGAGGTTAATATGGTAGTTAGTAATCCTCTAGTGTGATTTGGACAGGTTTGGGAGTCCCGGTGACGGTGTTTAGCCCGGGGAGGCTTACGACAGGCAAATGGAGGCGGCATCGTAGGATGGTCTGTGAGTGGACCTTGATTTCTAAACTGTGATGCATGCATAAATGTTTGATATTTTTTATATATGTGATTCTATGATGATAATTTGGATATCAGTGATTTTCATGATTTCACGTACTTCGAGGCAATTTACATATTTGCACGTAAATCGAGGTTTACGGTTTGCACTGATTATACGTGATTATGGTTTCAAAAATGGTTTAATGAAATGGTTTTGGATTTGAAAAGGTAAACTCGGGCATGAGACCCATTTGTTTTGGAAACCATCGGATTCGAAGTCCATTTTAGTCACGTTATCGGGCCAGGGGCCCAATTCGTTCGTGAATTGATTTCACATTTGAAAATATGGAATCGGGCAAGAGACCCATTTGATTTACGAACTCTCGGACTTGAAGTCCATTTGATTTAACACGGCATCAGGTCGGAGGCCCAGTTGGTTTACGTACCGGGCTTGAGGCCCAGTTGATTTGCGTGTCAGGCTCGAGGCCTAGTTGATTTACAAATCAGGCTCAGAGCCCAGTTAGGTTACGAATTGGGCACGAGCCCCAATTGGTTTACGAATCGGGATTGAGGCCCAGTTGATTTACGAATCGGGCTCGGGGCCCAGTTAGGTTACGAATCGGGCACAAGGCCCAATTGGTTTACGAATCGGGCTTGAGGCCTAGTTGATTTACAAAATCGGGCTTGCGGCCCAGTTGTTTTATGAAATCGGGGACGAGGCCCAGTTGCTTTACGAATTCGGGCTTGAGGCCCAATTATGGTTTACGGTTGTGATTTCGAGTCAGGGACCCATAAATGGATTTCTGGTTCATGACAGTTTATGGGGACCGGGCATGGATCCTTTGAAAGGTTTTGAGAATGATTTTGAAATGGTTTTTTGTTTACCATCCTTATTAATGGATTGTCTCTTCCGGGGAGGGTCGTTGGTCTGGGTAGACCCCGGAGTAGTCACGGAGCACTAACTGAGTGGAGTCGCCCTCGTTGGGTACCTTACTCTCAAGAAGGCTATTACGGATTATAACCCCCAAGGAGGGTCATTGATCTGCGGACATTAACCTAGGTGGACCCTGGGGAGACTTGGGATTTGAGAACCCGGGTAGCACGTGTAACAACCCGTACCTTCAGGAAGGGTATAATTGTAATTTTGTAAAATATTTGTATAAAAAAGGACGATTTTGCCCTTGTGAATAGTGTGCCAAAAGTTGACTTTTTGTTGGACTTTTGATTTTCACGTAAACCGAGGACCGTTAGATAGGTCTTGGCGTCCTGAGTACAACGACAGGCGGCACGCTATAATCGGACGTCAGACGGATTAGTTATGGGTCTATGAAGTTGGAGGGCAAAATGGTAATATTGGACTTAGGGGCATTTTGGTCTTTTCACAATTGGGCCAATTAGATAAGACCATCTGGGATTGTGTGATTGGATATTTTCTTTCTGTCCATGGAGAGTTGGACACGTGGGGTGAACCTAGAGGATTCTAGGAAGTTTATGGTGTGCACGGGTGCAACTTGTACACATTCAAAACCGTGCAATTGTTCATCCTTCGCAGAACAAAGAGTGAGACGGTGATGATTTTCTGGTTCGATTCTCTGTGTGTGTGTGACCTTGTGACTTGGTGAGAGTGACAGAGAGAAGGGAGAAACTGGTGAGTGGCTTGTGAGTGAGAACTGTGTGAGAAATCACGGTGGAAGAGTGGTGTGAGTTCTCAGGAAAACAGAGAGGGTCGAAGTGGTGGTGCAGCCACAAACGATTGATTCGATCCAATCAAGTTCGAAGAGAGGCTAGGACGGCTGAGGACAACTCTGTGGACGCAGAGTAGCACGGCGGCGCGTACGGCAGAGGTTGGAAAGACGGTAAGCCCCTATTTCCCCTGTTTTGCCGTTTCGATTCAAACGAAAAGTCGTGGCTTTTGGGGCTGAGTCGAGGGATTTTTTGAGTTCTATGAGGCTTAGTAGGGTCCTAGGAATCATTTAAACTTGAAGCCGTGATGGGGGATTGCTTGGTTGGTCGGGAACCGAAACAGAGGTTTCGGACAGTTTTGGTTTCTGCTTGAGGACGAGGGGTTAGAGGCTATAATGTTTAGTTTTTAGAATTGTAATCAATTACATAGACCAGAACGAAGCTATAGGAATTGAAAGGACTGAAATTGAGTAGGAATTGAGGGAGAACCGGTCACGCCGGTTCGATTTACTTGAACCGGCTAGACAGAGGTTGAAGACAACCCTGTAGCAGGCGCGTGAAGCCCACGCGTCGCCCCTTTGGGAGGCGCGTGAGGGCGCGTGCGGCAGAGTCTGGGGAAACTTCCAATAGGAATTTTACTCTAATCGATGTAACAAATCTTTTAGGACAAGTCTCGTGTCAATCGGACATCGGGTCGGGTTTGTTCGAGGATTCGAAGGTTTAGGGTTTTCGTTTAAATTGCGTGTAAAATTCCGAAAAATGGGGGAAATTAGGATAAGCGTATTTGAAGTAATTGTGACCCGATTTTGTGGTATTTGACAGGACAGGACACGCTTGAGATGGTTGAGGAGCGCACGGAGCGTGATTGATGCGTACGGACTTGTGAGTGGAATCTTTCTCTTTTAACGAGCATGCCTAACTGTTTTATCTACATGTTTTATGATTTTACGTATTTTTTCATGATCATTGCTTATACTATATCTGTTTTACCTGGTTGCACATTTTTCGAGACATTTACGGGCTTTAGCACGTTTTCCGAGAAATGTTCTATTTATGATTTTCATGCCATGCTTTTTGTTACTGATTTTATATGATGATAAATGGGTTTTGAAACATGATTTGACAAACAAGGTTTTCGGTTTTAGAATCGGCTTCTGGGAAACGAAATTTGGTTTTAACGTTGAAAATTGGATTTCCGGATTTGGGTTCAGAATGACGGTTCTGGATGCCGGAATGGCGTCAGACTAGTGGTTTCGGATTCGGGTTTGGATATGGACTTAGAAATGGTTTTTCAAATGGTTTAGATTGGATTTGCCGGATCTGGTTATAGGGTTTAAAGACCCGGATTATATATGATGGGGGCGGGCCCGGATTGAGTTTAAAGACTCGGGAGTTTAAAGACTCGGATATTACGATATTACCCCTGTAGGCCTGTGAGTTTAAAGACTCGGGAGTTTAAAGACTCGGATTACATTTGAGGCCTGGATTGAGTTTAAAGACTTGGATAAACCCAGCAAGTTTGATCGGACATTGACGTTGGTATATCTTGTTTTATGATACACTTTTAGCATGATCATTTTATTGTTTTATATTGCTGTTTTCCGATACTTAGTTAGGCATGCATGTTTTCTTTAAAACAGAGGGAAAATCTTGTTTTGTTTTATAAATTGTTTTTGGAAACTCTTATTTCTTTTTAGTCCACTCACGATTTTCTGGTTTTAAATTACCATCTAGGTCGTGGTGATATCATCGGGGTGAACGTTGAGGTAGGGACAGAAGCATAGAGCTTTGCGGTGTTTTCCGTTGCGTGAATAGCCTAGTAGGACTTTTGTGCCTATTTTGTATAACACTATGCTCTGTGTTACTGTTGTATTACATTTTCTCCTTGGTCTGATAGCTATACTTATGGTTTCTTGAGGTTGTTTTGGTACTTTTAAGTGTGATTGTCAGACGGGAGCTGGGTTCGTCCTGGTTATCGAGGTGATAATCGAGGTGGGTCCTGTCAGCACGCGCGTAACTTTAGAAACCGTGACAAGATTGGTTCTATGATATTGATAAACATGATTTCTTGGATTTGCGAAATTGTGTTTTGTGAATAATAAACGGATTTGGGATGAGTTCCTACATATGGTTACTATGTATTGGATTTTTATAAATGGTTTTGGGCAGGGGCCCGTGTGACTTGAATTTCCGGAACTTGGGGCTGAGACCCTAAATATGGTTGTTTGAACAAATGATTCGATAAATGATTTTCGTATGCATGCATGCTTTTAGTGAAGGGCATAAAAGTCTTTTATGAAATGTGTTTTATTAAACTATTGCTTTTCGTCCACTCACATTCTTTTCTGGTTTTTAATGCCCTTCAGGTTGAGCTAGGATGCGGACTGTAGCAGAGACCGAGACATCACACTCCTCCACCAGATCTTGGCGTGCTCTAGAAGCTGGTCGGGTTGATGGTTTTAATTTATTCCCTTGTTTGACACTTCGTGTCAAACGGGATCATGACGCATCTCGTGTTAATCACGAGGGGATTGGGATGGGTCGTGTCAAGGTATCAGTGCAGGTTTGCTCTTATGGTGCGCGTAGGTCGAGGATGTGATGTCTCAATGGGCTGCAGTTCGTTGTCAACCTGATAGTTAGGATGCCGGTATGTTAGTTAGTAGGATTGAATCAGGAATAGTTCTGGTTTAGCATTTGATATCGGGGTTTCCATAGTTCTGTCAGGGTTTCCATAGTTCTGTCGTGGTTGGCAGTGTGGGACCCTACTAAAGGATGAACGAAACAATACTTTAGAGTTTTAACCATCCCCACAGTTATGTCGGGATCGTCTATCGCGATATTACGGGATCGGATATGACAATAATATGGAGTTGTGACCATTATATGGTTAGGTTATGTTATGTTGATGGATTCAAGGAACCCCAATTGAGTTGATGGTAGGATTGGATTGACATCCATACGATGTCAGGACCGCGGGTCGGTCAGATTGTGGATTTTACTGCCTTCTTCAGTTGGGTTTAGAGGAACCCTAGGGTGTGATATTGGAACCTTTAGGTATGAAGTATGGTTCGGAAATGTAAGTCGACGAGTGGTTTGGTTCTAGCGACTTTTCAGAGCTGAGACCGTCGGTCGGTCATGTTATGTCAGCTTAGATGATGGGACTGTACTCTACAGTCGAGGTTGTATTAATCGGTTAGACTTAGTTGGTTGAGTCGAGTTAAGATTGGTTAGAGTTTGGTTGGACAGGTCACCAGGTTTTGGTACTTGTTGATTGAATCCCAGAGTGGGGATACAGAGTAGCTAATAAGGGCGATTGATTCCGTTGGATGCGGAGTCTCGATAGTGATGTCTGGTGGTTGGGTCAACACGAGATTGTGGCAGGCACTATTATCGAGAGCGGGTGTAGTTGTGATTGTTGAGAATCAGGGAACGTTTCCTTTTCTTGGTTCAGCTGTCAAGGTGACTGTACCCAGAGTTGTTGGGTACGAAGGAGGCAGGATTGCTCCAACTGGAGTAAAGGTATGGGGTCGTTGCTCGGGATGAGCAAAGATCCAGGGTTGGTTGTTTTGCACACGGTGTGCTAGTGCTGGTGCTGGTACCGGTGATTGTGATGTCAATGAGTCACGAGTAGGGATGTGACTCCGTCGAGATGGGTAAGTGTCCGGTATTTGTGATCCGACAATGGATCACGGATAGAGTTGGACTGGATGGGATCTAGCAGGGGTTGAGACGTGTGAATCAAGTAGTAATGGACCACATCTTTTTGGATGTACATACACGGTATAAACTGATAGGCTAACTTAGTAGTGGGTTAGACTGGTTACAGACACGTGGTTGATGTCCAAGTGTGTTGGTTCCGACATGGGTGGAACTTCAGAATCGAGAGAGGTTATGATTGAGGTGACGAGGGGAGTGCTTGATTCCGTTTTGGTAATGAGTATTTCGAAGTCTTTTAGGGTGACTTCTTATGTACTACTTGGTGGCAGACAATTTTGGGTTGCCTGGCATGGTGAGTGCAGTGAGTTTTGTTGGCATCCACGTAGGATGAATTTTGATGTCATCATCTTGCATCATCCTTGACTTTCCTAGGTGGAATGACAAGGATTGATATGAGGTAATCGAAGAGGACCCACAGTCTCGACGTGTCTCGTCGTTGACTGATCTGTTTAGATGTGGGAAATGGTCGAGGAGTGAGGTGACTGACGAAGGATTCGAGAAGGTGTAAGACCCTATGATCAGATTTTTGGTGGTCATTAGTGGAGTGATCATGTGTGGATCCTAGGTGGATCTGGATCGCGATGTGGAGTCGGATAGTGATGTTGAGGACATAAAGCGTAGTGACGATCGAGGATCGTGATGTTAATGGTCGGGTGATGTGGTGATGGATCTAGATCGTGATCTTGATGATCAGGTTAGGTGGAGAGTTTATTACCCTGTCTTGGATACTTAGATATGGGAATGTTGGAACTAAATTTCTTTTCGAGGTTAATCACGTATGGTGTATTAATCGAACGAGTAGGTGTCCGACAGGGTTAGATTTGGTCAGCCTTGGATGTGTGAATGATGGGATTGGCTTCCCTATGAAGTCAATCGAATGTAATGTGTTAATCGTTCGAGAAGGTAACCGATAGGTTCGGAGTTGATGTTTCTCGATAGACGTGAATAAGGTTGGAGGCCTTTTTTGCATGAATGGGTACGCCTTGGTAGGCGTGAGTCGGATTGGTACGTGTTAGATTAAGTGATTGGGAGTAGACGTATTGATGCTAGTCGAGTGACCGTGGGACTTAAAATGTATGATGGGTTGGAGGTTTGTTCTGGCTAGTACTAGATTGGACATATGGACTTTAGAATTGAAACGTGTTTGGCTACGATCTAGGTTGTAGGCTGGTTGATGAATGGATGTACGTACCCTGTACGTTCTTCGAGGTACAATACTGGGCAGGCTTGTGATGCCTGGTCATGGTATATAGGATATACTAGGGGTACGTATGTTGGTGAGTGTGTTGGTAGTCGGCTTAGTCCTGATACCATTGGATTAGTTGAGGACATGAGCTAGACATTTTATACTGTGCACTAGGTCAGGGTGATTCTGATGGGTCCAGTTACAAGTAGGTCGAGTGAGATGTTGAAAGGGTATACTCAGGTTGAGTAAGTTGGTGGTTAGTGTAACCACAAGTAAGTATAGTGTCAGTTTTCGAATAGCGACTGTCAAGTTGTGACAGTTTGGCGGGATGTGTGAACGTGGATCTATGAGAGAGATTTGGTGACTCCCAGTGGGAGCAGACGTCAGGATAGATTGGTGATTGAGAAAGGAACCGTCAAGTTGAATGTGTCAGCGTAATGGTAAAACTGTCGGGTGATATAAACTCGGAACGTGTGATCAACTTCGCTCAACATGGTCGGGTGTAGTCGATACGACGTGAGTTCGTGATGGAACGTCTGGGTATATACAAGTATTGTGTTGACTAGTGGGTGTACTAGTGTACACGTGATGTGAGGTTGAACTTGTTTCCCCAAGATGGAGGTGGAATCGATATAGTTAGAATTTAGAGGAAAAAATTATTTAAGGAGGGAAGGTTGTAACGACCCATCACGAATTCCGCGATTAGATTATAGACTAATGAAGGATTAGTGAGGCCAATCGGTGATTAGTTGAGCGAAATCGGTCGGACTGTGTAAAATGATCGTTTTGCTCCTAGTCGTGGGCAAAATGTTGACTTTTGACTCCGAGTCCGAGGACCGATGACCGTGACGTAGAGTGGGACGGCACAAGTCCGTAGACAGGCAGCACGTCGAAATCGGACATCGAATGGAGAAGTTATGGTCACGGGAAGTTTAATTAGACTATGCACGCATTACGAGGCAGAAATTATTTTGCAAATCTGATTGGGCAGATATTTATGTGGGACCCATGGATGAGTGACAAGTGTCACTCATCCCATTAGTGGCTTCCCTAAAAAGTGGATCTATTTTAATTAAATATTATTATCCTAATTACTTTGTACTTAATCCCACCCACTTTCCATCTATACCTTTACCTCTCATCTCCACCGTCCATCTCTCCCTCATCTGATCATCTGCTATCATCTTCTTTCATTTTTCACTTCCAAACCTGATCACCATTTTACCTCTCAAAACAAACACACGACACAACCATACTCATAGTCCTCAAACTTCATCTTTTGCTTGTGAAACTTGAATTAAACTTAGAGGGGAGATTGAGGTGAGTCAACTGGTGGCCACGGGTCGAGCCGTCGTGGGCGGTGGCCGGGTTCGGAGGTAAGGGACCGAAGTGGTTCCAAAAGTCATAGTTCGAGTTTGGGAGACTGTTGATCGTTTTGGTTGGACCCATCGAGTTCTAGGGGCTGAGACGAGTCTAGGGGTGGCCATGGTCGTGCACGGCGGCGATGGTAAGTGGTCTTCTCGAAAATATTTTGGTTTTGGTCTAAAAATGGCAGATCTTGTTTTAAGGATTGATAACTGTTTGGTTCATTAGATAACGCTTTTGAGGTTGCAAAGAGTCGAGTAGGATTGAAAGCAAGGACTGGGGTGGCGGAAGGGAGCGGAGGAGATGACCGTCGCCATTCTTCGATCATGGACGTATGGTTTCGATTTGTTTTTGTGAGTTTGAAAGCATAGATGGATAGGAATTGGTTAGAAAAGCCTATAGGGATTAAAATGGAGGAAAATGGGTGAGGAAATCGTGTGAATCGGCCTCGCCGATTCGGGTTGGACTGGGTTGCAGAACCGGTATGAACCTGCCAGTCTGCAAAGGTTGAAGACAAACAGTGCAAGGCGCTTGGGCTTCACATGCAGGACGGTCTGTGAGTGGACCTTGATTTCTAACCTGTGATGCATGCATAAATGTTTTATGTGTTTTACATATGTAATTCTATGATGATAATTTGGATATTAGTGATTTGCATGATTTCACGTACTTCGAGGATTTATGTATTTACACGTAAATTGAGGTTTACGATTTGCACTGATTATACGTGCTTATTGTTTCGAAAATCGTTTAATGAAATGGTTTTGGATTTGAAAAGGTAAACTCAGGCATGAGACCCGTTTGTTTTGGAAACCCTCGAACTTGAAGTCCATTTTAGTCACGTTATCGGGCCAGAGGCCCAATTGGTTCGTGAATTGATTTCGCATTTGAAAATAGGGAATCGGGCACGAGACCCATTTGATTTATGAACTCTCGGACTTGAAGTCCATTTGATTTAACAAGCCATCAGGCCGGAGGCCCTGTTGGTTTACGTACCGGGCTCGAGGCCCAATTGATTTGTGTATCGGCCTCGAGGCCCAGTTGATTTACGAATCGAGCACGGGGCCCAGTTAGGTTAAGAATCAGGCACGAGGCCCAGTTGGTTTATGAATCGAGCATGAGGCCCAGTTGATTTACGAATTGGACTCGGGGACCAGTTAGGTTACGAATCGGGCACAACGCCCAGTTGGTTTAAGAATCGGGCACAAGGCCTAGTTGGTTTATGAAATCGGGCTTGAGGCCCAGTTGGTTTATGAAATCGGGCACGAGGCCCAGTTGGTTTATGAATTCGGGCTTGGGGCCCAATTATGGTTTACGGTTGTGATTTCGGGTCGGGGACCCATAAATGGATTTCTGGTTCATGACAGTTTATGGGGACCGGGCATGGATCCTTTGAAAGGTTTTGGGAATGATTTCGAAATGGCTTTTTGTATACCATCCTTATTTATGGATTGTCTCCTCCGGGGAGGGTCGTTGGCCTGGGTGGACCCCGGAGTAGTCACGGAGAACTAACTGAGTGGAGTCGCCTTCGTTGGGTACCTTACTCTCAGGAAGGCTATTACGGATTATAACCCCCATGGAGGGTCAATGATCTGCGGACATTGACCTAGGTGGACCCTGGGGAGACTTGGGATTTGAGAACCCGGGTAGTACGCGCGTAACTTTAGAAACCGTGACAAGATTGGTTATATGATATTGATAAACATGATTTCTTGGATTTGCGAAATTGTGTTTTGTGAATAATAAACGGATTTGGGATGAGTTCCTACATATGGTTACTATGTATTGGATTTTTATAAATGGTTTTGGGCAGGGGCCCGTGTGACTTGAATTTGCTGAATTTGGGGTTGAGACCCTAAATATGGTTGTTTGTACATATGATTCGATAAATCGTTTTCGTATGCATGCATTCTTTTTATTGAAGGGCATAAAGGTCTTTTATGAAATGTGTTTTATTAAATTATTGTTTTTCGTCCACTCACAGTGTTTTCTGGTTTTTAATGCCCTTTAGGTTGAGCTAGGATGCGGACTGTAGCAGAGACCGAAACATCACACTCCTCCACCGTATCCTAGCGCGCTCTAGAAGCCAGTCAGGCTGATGGTTTTAATTTATTCCCTTGTTTGACACTTCGAGTCAGACGGGATTATGACGCATCCCGTGTTAATCCTGAGGCGATTGGGATGGGTCGTGTCACATGCACTAAGAGAAATTGCAACCATGGAAGCAAAAAATGATGAGTCTCCTTCACCAACCAATAATATATGTTGGTAACTACTGTAGTGATCCTTCCACGATCGGATTACCCCTCACTTCAATTTAACTTTTACAAACGTATACCTCCTTGAGTGATGAGAAGTTCACTAGGAACTTTCAGGAAAAAGGAAGTATATTTACTAGCAGTCTAGCCGGAATCAACTCCCGAAGTTCCGTCGAAAAGGGCATTGGGTCCTCTATCAGTGACACTCCCAGTCAACTAGTTCTCAATGGAATTGGGAATCAAGTCCTACCACTGGCCTCTCAAGTCCTCAACTCACTCGGACATCAGTCCATGTGTCCTGGAACTAATCCAACTCAAGGTTAAACCTAGCATGTCTTTATTCTACCGTTTTTGCACATCCAATTGGTATTGATGGGACCATTTGATTCTCATGTTCCAACCCTTATGGGATCGACTCTAACACCCCATACTCGTGCAAACTTACCAAGGAAAGACAAAACACCTGTTTCCAATTCAGGTATAGGGCTACGAAGATGTAATCCAATTTAACAAGGAGGATACTGTGATCCCAATCACATCCTCTCGACGCACTTGGCGTCCCTTGGAATCACTTGATCGCTGCTGACATTCCGTCCACTCATCTCAGTCATCTCCGTTGGGTTCTCCCCAATCACAACTCAGTTCAGCCACCGCTGGATTCCATCCAGCTCATCTTACTCATCTCCACTGAGGTAATGTGACATCTCGACACAATTCGTACCGCCCAAAGCTCGACTAGACGATGAGCTCATCCACTCATACACTATGACCAAATAACAAACCTCTGTTCATCATCTCAGTATGAGCTAACAACCAAACCCTTGCTTACGTCGGAGGAACTCTACCTCCCTCGTCACTCACAACACTAGGCAAATCCACGTAAGATATGCTCCTCGAACACCACCCAACTCTCAATAGACTCAACCACATCCCTCGATAGTAGTGTCTGCCACAACCTCGCGCAGCTCCGACCCAGAATACACTCCGCTATCGAGACCCACATTCCTATGGAAACTCACCGCCTGCACCAATCGCTCAGGATTAACCTAACCACCCCGGGATCCGATCCCCGAGTACAACTCTCCTGGTAACTTGTCCAACCAGTCTCAACACGGGTGATCCACGACCTCAGTTGCTCCCTGAAGCACAACCAATTGGACCGTCCAATGATCCCGACTCTGAAAACTCACCGCTTTGGAATCTAATCCTCCAGTAATGCTACGACCTCCAGTCTCTAGGCCCATACGAAAATCGATCCTCTCGGGGTCCAACCCCACTAAGACAAGGCATCCAATGCCTCACACAACAAATCCCAAGTCTTTCCCCTTAAGCTTTTCTCGCTTTTCCTAACCTTACTCTCGCTTCCAAACTGATGATGGGGTTGTCGTCGCAAAGGCATCACATTCGTCACCAAACTATCAACTACACCCAGTAAACAATCCCACGGAGAGCAACCTAGTACTCTGATACCAAGCTGACATGACCCCCAATCCCAATCACACCCCCCCCCCCCCCCCGGATTAATGTGAGATGTGCCATGTTCCCATCTGACACTGACTAGGGATAAACCAAAACCCTCTTGGGGCTATTAGAGTGCGCCAGGATCTATGGGGGCATATAATGTCTCCGTCTCTGCTACAGCCCACATCCGCAATCAACTTGAAGGTATTAAAAACAGTAAAAACTGTGAGTGGATGAAAATAAACAGTTTATGAAATCATTTTCGAAAAGACATTTATATCCTTCACTAAAAAACATGCATGCATTAGAAAACAAGTTATAACCACCATTTTCTTTAAATCAAATCACATGGCTTTTCAATCAAATATCAATGAAAACATATTTCAATCAAAGGCATTTCCACAGTAGGGTCTCAACCCAAAACCAAAACAAGTGGGGTCTTTATCCAAACCAGTCCAAAAATAGTATACCAATCCTTGACATCCCAGATGTCTAATCAATGATGTCACGGTCTCTAAGGCTATGTGTGCCACTCGGAGTCTCATGTAAGACCCGTGTCCTGGAGGGAACGGTGAACAATCCCACATTCCTGCAAGGGGGAATAGTCTGGGAGAGAATGGTGGTGTGTCCTAAAGATGTAGGCACACACCTATCTAGCACTAGGCCTCCCTTGGCTGCACTGGTTGAGGTGTTCTCCCAAGCGTGAGGTCAAGGGGTCAAAACCTTGTGGGCGCATTGGAGGGAGAATTTCTAATGGTCGCCCAAAGACGACAATATAGTGTTAGATAGAAGCTGCTGATGCGCAACTCTGATCTAAACAAGGCCTCCCTTGGCCGCGCTGGTTGAGGTGTTATCCCAGGCGTGAGGTCTTGGGAACAAAACCCTGCTGGTGCATGTTGTGGTGTTATCCCAGTGCGGCCCAGAGGGGACAATATAGTGCTAGATAAAGTTGGTCGCTGCACAATCTCTGATCTACACTAGGCCTTTTGGGAGCTCAAGTGGCTTTCGGGGGGATTGGAACCCCAAAGTTAAGGGAGTTGAGGCTGGTGCAATTCCATGATGGGTGACCCCCTAGGAAGTTGCACCATGAGCTCCCGAAAACAAAACCGTGAGGGCGAGGCCCAAAGCGGACAATATGGTGCTAGATGAGTCGGGTCCTGACAGAGGAGGGTCGGGTCCTGACAGAATGGTATCAGAGCCAGACCCCGACCGGGAAGTGTGCCAGCGAGGACATTGGGCCCTAACGGGGTGGATTGTAAGACCCGTGTCCTGGAGGGAACGGTGAAAAATCCCACATTCCTGCGAGGGGGGAATGGTCTGGGTGAGGATGGTGGTGTGTCTTAAAGGTGTAGGCACACACCTATCTAGCAATAGGCCTCCTTTGACCTCACGCCTGGGATAACACCTCAACCAGCGCGGCCAAGGGAGGCCTAGTGCTAGATAGGTGTGTGCCTACACCTATAAGGCACACCACCATCCTCTCTTAGACCATTCCCCCTCGCAGGAATGTGGGATTGTTCACCGTTCCCTCCAGGACACGGGTCTTACAATCCACCCCCCTTAGGGCCCAGCGTCCTCGCAAGCACACTTTCTGGTCGATGTCTGGCTCTGATACCATTCTGACAGGACCTAACGCTCCTCTGTCAGGACCCGACTCATCTAGCACCATATTGTCCGCTTTGGGCCTCGCCCTCACGGTTTTTTTTTCGGGAGCTCATAGTGCAACTTCCCAGGGGGTTACCCATCATGGAATTGCATCAGCCTCAACTCGCTTAACTTTGGGGTTCCAATCCCCCTCCCCCTCCCCCAAAGCCACTTGAGCTCCCAAAAGGCCTAGTTTAGATCAGAGTTGCGCAGCGACACCCTCTATCTAACACAATATTGTCCTCTTTGGGTGACCATTAGGAATTCTCCCTCCAATGCACCCGCAAGGTTTTGACCACTTGACCTCACGCTTGGGATAACACCTCAACCAGCGCGGCCAAGGGAGGCCTATTGCTAGATAGGTGTGTGCCTACACCTTTAAGGCACACACTCATCCTCTCCCAGACCATTCCTCATGGCAGGAACGTGGGATTGTTCATCGTTCCCTCCAGGACACGGGTCTTACAATCCACCCCCCTTAGGGCCCAGCGTCCTCACTAGCACACTTCTCGGTCGGGGTCTGGCTCTGATACCAAATTGTCAAGACTCGACCCTCCTCGGTCAGGACCCAACTCATCTAGCACCATATTGTCCGCTTTGGGCCTCGCCCTCATAGTTTTGTTTTCGAGAGCTCATGGTGCAACTTCCCAGAGGGGTCACCCATCATGGAATTACACCAGCCTCAACTCACTTAAGTTTGGGGTTCCAATCCCCCCCAAAGCCACTTGAGCTCCCAAAAGGCCTAGTGCTAGATAGGTGTGTGCCTACACCTTTAAGGAACACCACCATCCTCTCCCAGATCATTCCCCCTCGAAGGAATGTGGGATTGTTGACCGTTCCCTCCAGGATACGGATCTTACAATCCACCCCCCTTAGGGCCCAGCGTCCTCGCTAGCACACTTTCAGGTCGATGTCTGGCTCTGATACCATTCTGTCAGGACCTGACGCTCCTCTGTCAGGACCTGACTCATCTAGCACCATATTGTCTGCTTTGGGCCTCGCCCTCACTGTTTTGTTTTCGGGAGCTCATAGTGCAGCTTCCCAGGGGGTTACCCATCATGGAATTGCACCAGCCTCAACTCGCTTAACTTTGGGGTTCCAATCCCCCCCAAAGCCACTTGAGCTCCCAAAAGGCCTAGTTTAGATCAGAATTGCGCAGCAGCACCCTTTATCTAACACTATATTGTCCTCTTTGGGTGACCATTAGGAATTCTCCCTCCAATGCACCCGCAAGGTTTTGACCCCTTGACCTCACGCTTGGGATAACACCTCAACCAGCGTGGCCAAGGGAGGCCTATTGCTAGATAGGTGTCGGCCTACACCTTTAAGGCACACCATCATCCTTTCCTAGACCATTCCCCCTCGCAGGAATGTGGGATTGTACATCGTTCCCTCCAGGACACGGGTCTTACAATCCACCCCCCTTAGGGCCCAGAGTCCTCGCTAGCACACTTCCTAGTCGGGGTCTGGCTCTGATACCAAATTGTCAAGACTCGACCCTCCTCGGTCGGGACCCGACTCATTTAGCACCATATTGTCCGCTTTGGGCCTCGCCATCACAGTTTTGTTTTCGGGAGCTCATGGTGCAACTTCCCAGGGGGGTCACCCATCATGGAATTGCACCAGCCTCAACTCGCTTAACTTTGGGGTTCCAATCCCTCCCAAAGCCACTTGAGCTCCCAAAAGGCCTAGTGCTAGATAGTTGTGTGCCTACACCTTTAAGGCACACCACCATCCTCTCCCAGATCATTCTCCCTCGCAGGAATGTGGGATTGTTCACCGTTCCCTCCAGGACATGGGTCTTACAATCCACCCGCCTTGGGGCCCAGCATCCTCGTTGGCACACTTCCTAGTTGGGGTCTGGCTCTGATACCAAATTGTCAAAACCTGACCCTCCTCGGTCAGGACTCTACTCATCTAGCACCATATTGTCCTCTTTGGGCCTCGCCCTCACGGTTTTGTTTTCGGGAGCTCATGGTACAACTTCCCAGGGGGTCACCCATCATGGAATTGCACCAGCCTGAACTCGCTTAATTTTAGGGTTCCAATCCCCCCCAAAGCCACTTGAGCTCCCAAAAGGCCTAGTGCTAGATAGGTGTGTGCCTACACCTTTAAGGCACACCACCATCCCAGGCGTGAGGTCTTGGGAACAAAACCCTGCGGGCGCATGGTGTGGTGTTATCCCAGTGCGGCCCAGAGGGGACAATATAGTGCTAGATAGAGTTGGCCGCTGCGCATTCTCTGATCTACACTAGGCCTTTTGGGAGCTCAAGTGGCTTTGGATGGGATTGGAACCCCAAAGTTAAGCGAGTTGAGGATGGTGCAATTCCATGATGGGTGACCCCCTGGGAAGTTGCACCATGAGCTCCCGAAAACAAAACCGTGAGGGCGAGGCCCAAAGCGGACAATATGGTGCTAGATGAGTCGGGTCCTAACCGAGGAGGGTCGAGTCTTGACATCTCAAGTCCGATTCCTCCCCAAGATCTACCTAATCCCCCGGGATTAGCAGGGAAGGTCGTGCTCCCGTATGACACGTCCTCCTAAAAGGACCAAACTACCCTCGCAGACAATAAAAAGGCATATCCATATGTCAGACCAGGAATCCTACGAAAACCTAGTTAGACTAATCAGAGTACGCACTTACCGTGATGCCTCAACCTACATATAGCCCTCGTCCGCAACTAACCTGGAGGGTGCCAAAACCAAAACAAGGTGTGAGTGGACAGAAGTAAAGTAATGGAAAACCATTTTCTAAAAAACCTCTTTCAACCCTCCGTTTTAGAAAACATGCATGCATAACCAATGAAACTTTTCTTTCAAATAAAACCACGGTTTCAATATAAAAGCCTCGGGTTCTAACCCCAAAACCATATAAACATAAAAAGCCCATAGGCTCACATTCTACAGAAAGTCGTCGGCTCTAAGCCACTTGAAAACCTATACACAAAATCATTATAAAAATCATAATTCCAAAATACATACCAAAATTGCTATTACTAGCCCAGCTAGCACAAAGTCAAATCTCATCATGCTGGTCCAACCAGCGGCTAGTCCAACTAGCATCCTCTGTGTACTAAAGGTAGAAAAGTACGGGAACTCCATGGTCCAACCCCGTCGGTACGTGTGGAGTCCAACTCCGACTACGTTCGAGCCCGTCTCTAGGAATACACGAAGTCCAACTTCGGATAGGGCTATCCAATTACTTGAGGTCAACCAATCCAGCATATAGAAATCCAATCCAGAACATAAAGTAGTATCTGACAATAACCCAAAACAGTTATCCCACAGACACCAGCCCAAAATAGTTATCCCACGGGCACCAATCCAAAACAGTTATCCCACAGACACTAGCCCAAAACAGTTATCCCTGGGGCACCCTGCCCAAATCCCGATTTTCCAAAACCATGATAAGATCAAGAATCAGAAACCATAGATAATTCCTACTGAAACCAATCATTAATCAAATCCAAACATACAATTATAACACATTTAAGTCCAACATATATCCAGCAACTGAAAACATAATCGTAATCATGCTAAATCATATCACAAAGCTAGTGGAAACATATAAATATGCATGCATCAGAGTTATGAAAGAAAACTGCCCACTCATAGTACTGTTGCGCGCTCGAACCATGAGCCGTATGCTAATCCCAATTCTTCAGGACGTCCAGACCTATCCAAATCACACCCAAAGGTCACTATCAACCTATATGAGTCCATATATAAAACCCGCATTTGAACTATTAACCGATCTCTGATCAACCTGAAACTACCACTATTGGATTTAGATCATTAAAACCTTTCAAATGGGACCGGTCTCACCTCGAAATTCATGCACAGATGCCCTTACGCACCGGTCAAACTGCCTGATCAACTCTGGTCAAAAGTCAACATTGATGTCAAGGGCAACGGTCAACGGCTAACGTCAGCCTAACAGGTCTGACACCTGTCAGGTCTGACACGTGTCAGGTCTGACATGTGCCACGTGTTACCCTCTGATTGGTCCACGTGTCCACTGATAACTCTGACAGCCTGCCACGTGGCACCACCCAATTGGTCCATGTGGTCTGACATGTCAGTGCTAACTGGACCTAACAACTGCCACGTTGCAGCACCCAGTTGGCCCGTGTCCTGACAACCCTAACAGATGATGGCGTCACTCGCTGATGTCAATGTCTTCTACCTCTAGCCGAGTTAACCTGGTTCCCTGCAACTGGTTGACCGGACCCGCGACCTGACTCGGTCGTATCTCAGCTGTCTAACCACCAAATCGCACCATTTTTCGACCACTAAATTCGTCTTAATCCCTAGAAGTGATCTATGGAGTCAAAAACATGAGAAAAAACCCAGAAATTACCGTTCTAGCCACTCCCAACAACCAAAATCCTTTCGAATCATTCCTCTAAGTTCGTTTGGGTCCTAGGAACAAGATTTGATCAACCAAACCGTCCAACAAACACCCTAACTTGATTTCAAAATTTTGAACTCAAACTTACCTTCTCGAGTTTTCGGGCCACCGTCCACGGTTGTCCAAGCCGTTGCCACTACCGTGATCATCTCAATCCACTCTCTCACTTCCCTTCTAACACCAGAAGAAATGGATGAAGATTGATTAAGGTGGGTGTGTGTTTTGGGGTGGGTTTCTTTGGGGTTTCGGGTTAGAGAGAACAAAAAGGACGAAGATATGATCTCAAAATATTTTGGGTAATGGGCCAATCAGATGAGTGGCACTTGTCACTCATCAATTGGTCCACCTAGATTTTTACCCAATCCAAAATGGCCAATTTTACACTTTCCTCGTAAAATGGGAATAGTTCCCAATTCCTTTCGTGAACCTTAACTTTCCTGTACGATGTCTAATTTTGACGTGCCGCTTGTCTATAGACTCATATCATCTCGATCTAGGTAATCATCCTCGGTCCTCGTGCGTTGGATTGTCCAGGTCAAAAGTCAACATTTTTCCCATTCCAAGGGTAAAATTCTCATTTGACGCCAACCATCCAGAAAATCCTCGACTAATTCCTGATTAGTCTCGATAATCTTTAAGTAGTATTTATTTAATCTCGTAAACTCAGGATGGGTTGTTACACCTCAAGCATTTCGCCCGAGAGCAATTGCACCACTATTACCCTTCTTCACATCAATCAGACACATCTCACACCCCACTTGACCAGACCTCACTGAGGTGAGTCCAACTGTGACCATCATGATCGACGATGAACGACATAACAACAAAACCGACTATGAGACCATCAACGACTACCAAAATAGGCAACTTGAACCATGAACCTGACATCACCAACGACATCACCCTGACAATTTGAAGCCATTAAAATCCTCAAGGAGGCTTGAGGGCCATTGCGACCTAAACATTAAAGCCTGACCCACTTTGGGATAAAGAACGACCCGAAGTGATTTCACCATGACAAGGTAACCCATTGGACTTGAAACCACAACCATTAATTTGCTATGTTGAGAGCCATGTTCTGATGGTTTTGCATGTCATTTTCGTCGCAAGGATCAATGAAGAAATTTCGCTGGAAATGCAGAGCCAATACTTTCCACGACAACCTATCCAAAGAATCAGGTAACCCCTCGATCCTTAAAATCTACCAGGGGTTTTGTCACGTTGAGAGAAGTGTGATCGTGAGCTTGCACATGATTTTCGACCAAGGGCTGATGACGAAAGACGTTGCTAGAGTTACAGAACTGAGACTTTCCAAGCTTCGTAGCGGCTAAAGAAGGTAGTCACTAAACATAAAACCAAGATTTTTATTCCCTTGCGACGAGTAGATGAAAATCGACCTATTGCATGTATAATTTGGATAAGATTTGTGGGATCTAGGCCTCATTGGAAAACAAATTTCTAGATTCCGCCCACCATCGACAGTAGCGGTTCGGTTACCATCTCCGTTGAGACTTGGTCAACATTGTCAACTTTAGTCAACAGTTAGTCACTGTTGGAGCCATTTAAGTACATTCTAAGTTTTTTTGAACCGTTTTAATCTCATTTTAAGATAATTTAAGTGAATTTCTTATAATTTTACTTAAAATTTATAAGGTAACCTTTTGGTCGGATTCATTTAGGATTGTGCCGAGTTTGGGCTTATGCGGCTTGACACATCGGGTGACTTCGACTCCCCAACTAGTTTGTGAGTTAACCCCTTTCCCTAAACTTGATTTACAATGTTATTTATTTACACGCGTTACGATGTTATTTCTATGGTATTTATCGAGCATGCTTAATTGACTATCTTGAATTACTTGTTGAGAATGATTGAGATGTTTTGTAACAACTCCCCCGAATTTACAGATTAATTGAGGAATAATTGAGGATTATCGAGACTAATCGGGAATTAGTCGAGAATTTTTCGGACAATTGGCGTAAAATGACGTTTTTGCACCTGGAATGGGCAAAATGTTGACTTTTAACCCGAGAGGTCAAACGCTTGAGGATCGAGGATCATTACATAGATCGAGACAATACGAGTCCATAGACTAGCAGCATGTCGAAATCGGAATTCAGACAAAAAATTTATTCACTAAGGGAATTAGGAAGTATTCACATTTTCTGAGGAAAGTGTACAAATGGCAGATTTTTATTGGGTAAAAATCTGGATGGACCAATTGATGAGTGACAAGTGTCACTCATCTGATTGGCCCATATACCTATAATTTGGGATCCAATATTTGTTTATTTCATCCTCTTTGTTTTGTTTACTCGAAACCCCAAAGAAACCCATCTAAAACCTCCACACACAACTTCACCATTCTTCATCCTTTGTTGTTGGTGTGAACGAGAAAGTGAGAGAGTGGACTGAGACGAGTTGAACAGTGGCAACGGCGAGGACAGTCGTGGACGGTGGCGGAAAACCCGAGAAGGTGAGTTTTAAGGTTTAAATTTTTGAAGTTGAGTTTTAGTAATTGTTGAACTGTTTGGTTGATCAGAACGTGTTCTCAGGAACTAGACGAACACGAAAAGACAAACGGGAAGGACTGAGGTGGCCGAAATCGAACTGGGGAAGGCCTGGAATTTCAACTGAAATCCAAAAGCTTGGGAGGTAATTTCTAGACATTTTATGGTGTTTTTGAGGTCATAGGCTTGTTTCTAGGTTCAATATGAGTCTAGGGGTTCAAAAATGGCACAATTTAGTGGTCGGAGGAGGAAGATCGAGTCAAGTCAAGTCGCGGGTCTGGTTGACCAGTTAAAAGGAACCTGGCCGACCCGATTGGAGGTAGACGATGATGACGTCATCAGGTGATGTCATCATCTATCAGAGCTGTCATGCCACTTGGCTAGTAGAGAGCTAACACGTGGCATACTGTCAAGTACAGTTAGCACTAACATGTCAGACACGTGGACCAATCAGGGGCTGACACATGGCACATGTCATGTCAGGACCCACCCCGGTTTCACCCCGAATACCGAGGTAAATCCTGCTCCCGACTGACACCCCGACACAAACCAAAGTAAACTACTAAACTACACCGTCAGACGTAGGAGAAACTATAAAAAACATCCCGAAGTTAAAGTTTACAGGGCATAGTACTAAATACAAAAGAAAGAAAACCGATAAACTAGATACCCGCACACGGACAAGTTTAAAAAACTCCGGGATCCCTCTCGTGACTTCTGTGCCTCAGACGCTGCCTCGACGCCTAAACCCCGCTCTAGCTCCACGACCTGGAGGGCAATTTAAAACAGAAGGTGTGAGTGGACCATAAATAATAAAAGAATTTCCGAAAAACAGTTTGTAATAAAACCGGGTTTAGCCCTCTGTTTTGAAATCACATGCATAACCCAGTTCTTAAAACAGTTATAAACCAATCGCTATAAAACAGCATAAGAAACAGAACACTATAAAAACGGTTATAGAAATCATATCATAAGAATCATACAACCGTAACGTAAAACATAAAGTTCAACCAATCATTTGCCGATCAAACCTGCTGGACCTATCCGAGTCTTTAAACTCCCGAGTCTTTAAACTCAATCCAGGCCTCAATAATATCCGAATCTTTAAACTCCCGAGTCTTTAAACTCAATAGGCCTACGGGGGAAATATCAATATATCCGAGTCTTTAAACTCCCGAGTATTTAAACTCAATTCGGGTCTTTAAACCCAATCTGGGCCCGTCCCCCGTCAAATCAATATCCGGGTCTTTAAACCCAATAACCAGATCCAGCAAATCCAATCAAAACCGTTTGAAACCATTTCGAAATCCATATCCAAACCCGAGTCCGAAATCACTGCTCTGATGCCCTTCCGGCATCCCAAACAGCCATTTCGAACCCAAATCCGGAATTCCACTTCCCAACTTTAAAACCAAATTCCGCTTTCCAAAATCCGATTCTAAAACTGAAAGCCCTGATCATCAAAATCAGGTATCAAAATCCACTTACAATCATGGAAAACCATTTATCATTTGAAATCCCAAAACCATAGCTTCAATATTCAGAAACCACACTTTCCTCGTAAAACGTGCCAAATACGTTATTTCTCGAAAACCGTGCAATTTATGCAAAACCACATTGATTAAAATCATAAAGGAAGTAATTAAAAGCAGTTATGCATGCTCGAGTTTTGAGAAGGGGTCCACTCACAGTACCGAGCCCTCAATCGCGTCCCGAACGTCTCGTACGTTCCTCAGCTTCCTCAGGAACTCCTGATCCTGTCAACAACCAGCGAAGTACGTTACTAACACGTCTGCTAAGACTCTCCTAATTTTCCCCGAAAATCCTCAAGTTCTAACCGTAACGAACCGAAACCCTAAACCTTCACCCTCGCGGAACTAACCTCAAACGACGTCCGATCAACTCGAAACCAATTCCAACGGACTCTTCACCACACCTAGACCAAAAACTATGTTGACCGATTTCCCAGCCGCCGCCGCACGCGTCCCCACGCGCCACCCAAAGTGGCTGCGCGTGGCCCTCACGCGCCTACTGCAGTGCATCGTCTTCCTCGCGTCGACCCGGTTCAACACAGTCCCTGCAACTCGAACCGGCGTGAGCGGTTCTCCGCCGTTCCGCCACCAAAACTGCTCCTTTCTTCACCCACTGTTTCGTCCAGACCTAGACTACCATTTCCCCTTGCTCAGACACCTCAACTCGAACTACAACTCGTCGACTCAAGCTCAAACAGAAACCCGTACTGTCCCCTGTTTCCTTCTCCAGCCACCCAGGTCTCCCCCCTTCACAGTGGCTAGCTTAAACCAATCCTAGGGCCATCCGAAACCTCACCCAACTCACCAAAACCGTCGACGCACACTCAAACCCCACGACTTAACGTTTGAAGCAAAACGGAAAAACAGAGGACACAAAGTACTCTCCGTCGTTCCAGCCTCCACCGTGCACTCCCCGTCACGGCTGCACAACCAACAGTTACCTAGGACTCCACTGAATCCCCTAGACCTCATGGGACTCCTCGATTCAACCCCTAAGGCTTCGACTTAGCGTCTGAATCTAGAATGCAAAACAGAGCACAGAAAGGAAAATCAGAAATTACCTGTCGTCATGTCGCCGTCGTGAGCTCAGCCGTGAGGACACGGCTCCTCCCGTCCACCTCCAGCCTCTGGACACCTCCTCTGGCCTCGATTGGTTGAACACGGCACAACCACCACCACGATCTCTCTGTTCACTCTATTTTCCTCCCTGGTTTTCCCGTGGCTCACAACTCACCCACACACTGCCACCGTACCTCCAAACCTCCTCTTTGTCTCCCTCTGGATCTCTGATCACTCACCCCCTCACCAATTACACAAACTCACAAAATCACCGTCCCAATCTCCCAATTCCTCAGCCTCTGTTTTCTGTTCTTCGAACACAACACACACACGGTTACACGATCACAAAGCCCCAAATAATTGGACCGTGCTTCCTAGAAGCCTTTAGCCCTCCAACACGTGTCACAATCCTCCCTCTTCCTCTCACAAGGGGCTCAATCACAGCCCTCCATCTTCCCTCTCTGTTGCACAAATCCCAAGGTGCAAAAAGACCAAAATGCCCTTCCTTTTAAGTCAAATTTACGATTTTGCCACTACCTTTCTAGACCCGTAACTCACACCTCGTAAGTCCGATGAATATGTGCCGTCTGTCATCGAACTCAGGACGACAAGATCTATCTAACAACCCTAGGTCAACGTGTCAAAACCCGATCGTACGAAAAGTCAACATTTTGCCCGAACTAGGGACAAAATCATCATTCTACCCTATCGGTCCAAAAGTAGCCAACTAAGTACTACTTAAGCTCACTAATCCTTCACTAATCGCTGTCTTAATCCTAATTTCCGGGACGGGTCTTTACATGTCAGACCTAAAAGGTGTCAGACCTGTCAGGCTGACGTTAGCATGACGTCAGCCGTTGACTTTGACCGTTGACCGTGACGTCAGCGTTGACTTTTGACCAGAGTTAACCGGGAAGTTTAACTGGTGCTTAAGGGAGCGTTGGCATGATTTTCAATGTGAAACTAATCTTGTTTAAAAGGTTGGTAGTGACCTTTGAGTGTGTTTTGGACAAGTCCGGACAACCCGGAGAGTTTGGTTTAGCCCCGGAGTGGCTTACGGCGCAGCTTGGACGGTCTGTGAATGGACGCTTGATTTCTAAATATGATGCATACATAACTGTTTTATATGATTTATGAACATGATTTGAGATGCATTCATTGCATAATGATTTCAGTTTGACTATTATCATTTTGTGGAAATGTTATATTGCACGTATATCGAGATTTATGCCAAGTTTTAAACGTGCTTGTGTTTTCAAATGATTTTATTGATGAGATGATTTCAGATTTGGAAATATTATCTCGGTCTTAAGGCCCAATTGGTTTATGATAGCGGGTTGAGCATGAGTGTTTTAGTGGAAACGAATCTCGGTTAGGGTTTATTTGGCATCTTATGTCGTGGTTGAGCAGTATTAGACCCGAGTAGGACCAAGTTTCTTGTGTGCCCTCAGCCATAGAGTACGATGATGGGACCTAGTCAACTAGTTATCCCAGTGTGACGACTTTTCAAAGTCGAGACCGTGAGACGGTTAGGTTGGTTGTGCTGTAGGGAGTAGTCAAGGTTGTGGATGACCCTAGTTGAGACTAGTTGGACAAGTTACCAAGAGAGTGGTACTTGTGGATCGGAATGGGTTCGGTTAGTACAATGCAGTAGTACAGGCGGTGAGTTGGCTATTTGAGTACAGTGTCTCGATAGTAGAGTGTTTCTTGGTTGAGTCTGCATGAGGTTGTGGCAGACATGGCTATCGAGGGTTGTGGTTGAGACTGTTGAGTGTTGGGCGACTTTTGAGGAACGTTTCTTACGAAGTTTTCACTCTAGAGTTGTCGAGTTATGAGGAAGGTAGAATTCCTCTGACGTGAACAAGGGTATGGTTGTTAGCTCGGTACGAGCAGAGGTTTGTGACGTGGTCGTACTGTGCTCATGTTCGGTGTTGACTAGACGATGAGCTTTGGGCGATGCGAATTGTATCGAGATGCCACATCATCTTCACTGAGTTGTGATTGGGAAAGACCCAACGGACATGACTGAGAAGAGTTGACGGAATCTCAGCAATGATATGATGATTTCGAGGGATGCCGAGTGCATCGAGAGGATGTGATTGTGATCACAGTATCCTTCTTGTTGAATTGGATCACAGAGGCATTCCCCTATTCCTGAATTGGAAACGGGTGTTTTGTCTTGCCTTGTTAAGTGTACACAAATGTCGGGTTTGAGAGTTGATCCCATAAGAGTTGGGACATGATAATCAAATGGTTCCATCACTACCAATTGGATGTGCATAAACGGTATAATAAAAGATAGGCGAGGTTTGACGTTGAGTTGGATTGGTTCCAGGACACATGGCTTGATATCCGAGTGAATTGCAGCTTGGAGGCCGGGAAGATACTATAGGGTATCTGTTCGAGTGATGGGACACGTGTTATGATGTCCTTGAGCTGGAGTATTAGGTGGTGAACTTAATGGAATTGGGAATCAGTTGACTGGGAGTGTCACCAATAGAATACCCAATATCCTTTTCATTGAACTTCGGGAGTTGGTTCTGACTAGACTGCTAGTAAATATACTTACTTCTCCTAAAGTTGACACATGCTGCCTGTCGTTGTGAGCAATTGGATGGGAAAATGGTAATTTGGGCATTAAGGGAAAAACGGTCTTTTGGTTACTTTTGCAATTGTGTGAGCAATTGGATGGGGACATCTATCCCTAAGGGATTGGATATTTTTCACGAGGTAAAGGGAGATGTGGACACTTGGCCCCTTTCTGGTTGGTTCCGGCCAATTCTCACATGTTTGATCAATTAAAAAATAAGGTTGTTTAAAACAGGGGAAGGTTCTTTGCCGTCTGTACTTTGTGTCCAGGTGAGTGCATAGATTAGAGTGTGATTGAGTGAGAGATCAGGGTTCGTGTTTGTACCTCTCTGTGTGTGTGTGTGTGTGTGTGTGTGTGTGTGTGTGTGTGTGTGTGTGTGTGTGTGTGTGTGTGTGTGTGTGTGTGTGTGTGTGTGTGTGTGTGTGTGTGTGTGTGTGTGTGTGTGTGTGTGTGTGTGTGTGTGTGTGTGTGTGTGTGTGTGTGTGTGTGTGTGTGTGTGTGTGTGTGTGTGTGTGTGTGTGTGTGTGTGTGTGTGTTTGAGAGTAAAATTGAGTAGAAGTGTGTGTGTAAGAAGTGAGGAAAAACAGAGACAGAGAGGGAAAACCCGTGAACCCAAACCCTCTCAACTTCAACTGTTGTTTCTGATTTGTAAAGGAGAAAGGGAGAAGACGTTAGGGCGTGGCTGTGGACGGTGGCTAACGGTGGCCCTGAAACCTGTGAGGCACATGTGAGAAACAGAGGACGGGAGAACGAGTGAGAAACCAAGTGACAGGACCCACCCCAATCCCCATGGATTAACGGTCCTCGAATTTCGTGAAAAGTCCATGTCGTTTGGAAAGTCAACATTTGCCCCTATTTAACTAAATTACTGAATTGCCCTTGAACTTCCGAACATCATAACTTCCTCCTCGGATGTCAGAATCGGACGTGTCACCTGTCTATGAACTCGTGACATCCCGAATTACGTCACGATCATTAGTCAAAGTCCATTTGACCGCCCCGAACAAAAAGTCAACATTTTTGCCCATTATAGGGGCAAAAGTGTCATTTTGCACTGTCCGTCCGAAATCAGCCAACTAATTACCGATCAACTTCACTAATCCGTCATTAACTAATCCCGATTTCTGGGACGGGTCGTTACACCAAGCCCCTTTAAACGTGATCCTTTGGTGATCGGTTGTTCATCAAAGTTGACCAGGGAGCTAAGGGAAGGCCAGTGATGGCCACGATGACACACGAAGATGATAGAGGGGTAAGATGTTGTGAAATATCCCTTTCAATTCAAAAATGGTATATTTAGTTATAGGGAGTGTTGATCGCTTATAATGATTGGACGTTGCTTATCGAGATTCCAGGGGTCGAATGGGCTGGAAACCATGGCCAACGGTGGCCTCAGACGCAAGAACACAGAGAGGGAAAAAACAAGATTCATTTCTTCGAAATGGGAGGTAAGTTTGAGCTTTTAAATTCGTGTTTTGATTATAGGGATCAATTAGAAATGAAAGGGAAAACCTAATGGGATTAAATTGGATAGAAAATGGGTCGGAATGGACAGAAATCGTGAAAGTCGATTCAGGGCTGGACCGAATTTGCAGAACCGATTTAGACCGGGTCGACATAAGGAAGACGATGAACAGTAGCTGGCGTGAGGCCCACGCGCTGCCCCTTTGGATGGCGCGTGTGGCACATTGTTTGAGGAAGGTTTCAACATGACTTTTAAAGTATTCGATGTAACGAACATTTTGGGATTGGTTTCGAGTCGATCAGACATCGTTTCGATATGTTTCAGGATGTTCGAAGTTTTTAGGGCTCGTTTAAAAATAGTTAAAAATTCGGAAAAATTATGGGGCTTTAGTATAAACATTGTGAAGTAGTTAGTGACTTTATTATGGGATTTTGACAGGTTCGGGAAAGACGGTGATAGTGAGTTAGCCGGGAAAGCGTAATTGAACGCGTATCGAGGCAGCGATGCGAATGGTCTGTGAGTGGATTTTGCTTTCTAACTTATGATGCATGCATAAATATTTTTATATGTTTTCTATACGTGATTCCTATGTTTATGATTATGATCTTTATGATTACGATTTTTCACGTATTTCGAGATGTTTTACCTAATTGCACGTTTTACGAGATATATTTTTATGTTATGATTGGACAATGATTTCGATACTATGATTTGGGAATTAAATTATGATTTGATTTCAATGATTTATAAAGGATTTTGGAAATGTGAAAAGTGGATTTCTGGATTTGGGTTCGGAATGATGATTTCGGATGTCGGCTACGGAATGATGATTTCGGATTCGGATTTGGAAATGGGTTTATGGATTTGGATTTGTTGGATCTGGTATTAGGTTTAAAGACCCCGATATGATATGTGACGGGGGGCGGGCCCGGATTGGGTTTAAAGACCCGGATTGAGTTTAAAGACCCGGATTGAGTTTAAAGACTCGGGAGTTTAAGGACTCAAATTATATTGAGGCCTGGATTGAGTTTAAAGACTCGGATTGATATTGAGTTTAAAGACTCGGATAGATCCAGCAGGTTCGATTGATTGAAATGGGTTTCGAAAGTGTTTTCAAATATGTTTGGATTTTTGTGATAACTCGATTGTTTCAATAATGATGGTTTTCAATGATGGATTTTGATGGTTTTAGGCTGAGGCCCGAGATTTGAGGAAAGGAAATGATTTCTGGTTTTTGGTTTCATAAATGTTTATATTAACTTGAATATGAAATGGTTTTATGAAATGGGTTTTATATGCATGCATTGGTTTTTACAGAGAGGGTATAAATGTCTTTCTTATAAACTGTTTTCTAAACTTATTATTTATTTTTGTCCACTCACAGTCTTTTTATGTTTTTGATACCCTCCAGATTTGATGCGGTGCGGGTTGTTGTTAGAGAGAGACGGAGACATCACACACGCAATCCACATTCGGTTCTGCGCATTCTGGGAAGTCCGAAAATTTTTGGACGGTTCGCTTAGGAATCCCTTGTCCAGCTTACGTGTTACATGGAGGTTGGACGTCGATTTAGCCTTCATGTCGCACGTAAGTTAGACGGGAGCATGACTTATCCCTTAATCCTAGGGGATTTAGGGCGGGTCGTGTCAATTTTGATGTCATCATCTTTGATTATCCTGAAGTGGGATTTGATCATGGACTAAGTGAAGCGAATCTGCAATCCATATAGTAAGTGGTGACAAGTTCTATGGCTTACGAGCTTGGGTTGCAACGATCGAGGTAATCAAGACTTTGTGAGTAAGTTGGTTGGAGGTCGAGTGGTTTGAGGATCAAGAGAGAGTTCGGGATTGGCGATGGCCAGTCAGAACGATAGAATTTGGACTCACTCAGACATGATGAGTGTATTGACTATTGGGTGGAGGTTTATCCCTGTGGTTGTGGCCTGTTGACATGATTGACTCAAGGAGGAGTCAAGTCGTTTGAGTTGAGAGTGTTACTGGATTAGAGGTTGATAGCACAACTTTAGAATTTGACCCCTCTTAGTGTCAAGGTTTGGATTGGTACGTCTTGGTGGACGTAAATGGGTTTGGACACACTTCAGGTGTTGGTAAATTGACTAGGAAACTCAGAAAGGACGCTGAATTGAGAGTACGATCTGTCTAGGATGGAGATCAGACAGACCTGCTCTAGAGTTGAACCGTGATTCGCAGGTAACCATGTAGTGGACGGACTAGATCCGAGGTTGTTGTGGTGCGTACACTAGGTGTGGTTGTTTGTTCGTACTACGTTATGCTTGAGTACAGTTCTTGAGCAGGCCTGAGTAGTGCCATGTGGTTTTGTGTTGTGTGCATCTGTGAGTATAACACGTTGAATAGTAGTTGTGGACATGTTGGTAATCGGATTAGTTTCGATGTTGTCGGTTCGTTGAGAACGTGGACTGGACATCGAATACTGTGCTTGAGAGCAGAATGGTTTCAAATTGGTATCAACAGAATGAATGAGGTGACTGATTGAGACTTTTCTCTAGTCAAGATCACATCATGGGATGCTGAGTGAGATGAGGTTTGGTACGAGGTACCTTGGTAGGACTCTAGAGTGAGTCGAGGTTTTTTTTAGTGACTCGAGTAGTGACATTGGAGCCGTGAGTACCGGCTGAGCGCGACAGTGTGTCGCGATCGTGGCCTTCGGTTAGGAGACTGTCTAGTAACAGACGATTTGAGATTTGAGATCTCTCAGAGAGACCAAGATGTCAGCTTGGGTTGTCGGCTGAGAAGAGTCATCAGGTTGAAAGCGGAAAGGTATTTGATTGGAATGTCAGCTTGGTTTAGCTAGATTATCGGCATGACACGTCAACTAAGCAGGAAGGTAAGTTGACTTGTCAATTTGGATTTTGAACACACTTGACTAGGTGACAGGTGAGATGGACGTGAGTTGATGTCTCGCGCGAGATTTGAAAATCGAGACTTGGTTTTTGAGACATGCGAGTCGACATTTGGATTCTTGAGACTTGGTTTGTGTGGTTGAGTTTTGGACCTTTGGAAGCTTCTAGTGACGGTTGGTCACATGTTTGTGGTTACGGTCATAGAGGACTGAGCTGAGTTTCAGCATTGACCGTTGGATTGTGGTTAACGTCGAGTGACGTTTGGGTACAGACGAGTACTGTGGCTAGTTGTTGGACGTGTATGTTTACACGAGAGTGCCTCGAGTTGGAGGCAGGATTGAATTTCCGCAGTTTGGATGTCGATTTGGGTCAGTTTGAATTTTGAGGATGAAATTCTTTAAGGGGGAAGATTGTAACAACCCATCCCGAATCTACAGATTAATTGAGGACTAGTTGAGGATTATTGAGACTAATCGGGAATTAGTCAAGGATTTTTCGGACGGTCAGCGTAAAATGAAGATTCTGCCCTTGGAAAGGACAAAATGTTGCCGGATGGAAAAGTTATGGTTCACTAAAGGAATTGGGAACTATTCATATTTTCCGAGGAAAGTGTACAAATGGCAGATTTGGATTGGGTAAAAATCTGGGTGGACCAATTGATGAGTGACAAGTGTCACTCATCTAATTGGCCCATATACCCATAATTTGGGATCCAATATTTGTTCATTTCATCCTCTCTGTTTTGTTTACCTGAAACCCCAAAGAAACCCACCCAAGACTTCCACACACAACTTCACCATTCTTCATCCTTTGTTGTTAGTGTGAATAGGAAAGTGAGAGAGTGGATTGAGACGAGTCGAACGGTGGCAACGGCGTGGACAGCAGTGAACAGTGGCTAGAAACCCGAGAAGGTGAGTTTTAAGGTTCAAATTTTTGAAATTGAGTTTTAGTAATTGTTGGACTGTTTGGTTGATCAGAATGTGTTCCCAGGAACTAGGCGAACACGAAGGGACAAACAAGAAGGACTGAGGTGGCCGGAATCGACCTAGGGAAGGCCTAGAATTTCAACTGAAATTCAAAAGCTTGGGAGGTAATTTTTGGACCTTTTCTGCTGTTTTTGAGGTCATAGTCTTGTTTCTAGGTTCATTACAAGTCTAGGGGTTCAAAAATGGCACGATTTGGTGGTCGGAGGAGAAAGATCGAGTCAGGTCAGGTCGTGAGTCTGATTGACTCGTTATAGGGAACCGAGTCGACTCGGCTCGAGGTAGACGATGATGACATCATCGGGTGACGTCATATGTTAGAGGTGTCAGGCCACGGGGCCAATAAGGAGTTGACACATGGCATACTGTCAGGTATAGTCAACACTGACATGTCAAACACGTGGACCAATTAGGGACTAACACGTGGCACATGTCAGACCTAACATGTGTCAGACCTGTCAGGCTGATGTCAGCCGCTGACTTTGGTCGTTGACCGCGACGTTAGCATTGACTTTTGACTTGAGTGGACTGGGAAGTTTAACTAGCACGTGTGTCAGGACCCGTCCCAAATCCCTCGGGATTAACAAGGGACATGCCTAATCCAGTCTGACACGAAGTGTCAGACCAGGGAAATTCCGTCTCTAGCCCTCATCGGGGCGTCGAGAGCACGCCGGGATCGTAGGAGGAGGAGTGTGATGTCTCGTCTCTGCTACAGCCCGCATCCGCGATCAACTTGAAGGGCATTAAAACATTAAAAGTCGTGAGTGGACAAAATAAACATTTATTTAAAAAAAATTTCACATAAAGACATTTATGCCCTTCATAAAAACATACGCATGCATTCCAAAACCCATTTATCAAACACGTTCATAAAACCATTTGAAAACATTTTCAAAATCTTTCAAAGGTTCATGTCCGGCCCCATAAACCGTCATGACCCATAAATCCATTTGGGTCCCTGACCCGAAATCACATTCTTACAACCATAAATCAAAACATGGGAACTCAGCCCAAATCATGTCACATGGGTCTCAGCCCAAAACGTTCTCGGTGAAATACCAAAACACAGAATACGGGGTCTCTGCCCCAAATCATCTCTAAAACATGGAACACAGGGTCTCCGCCCTCAAATCACTTTCCATAAAACCACATACGTATCAACATACATATAACCCATCTGCGGCACTTCCGAGAAGATGCCAACTCGGGGCACACAACCCCTAGGGAACGTATCCCCGATAAATGTCACGATATCATATCTATCTAGTGTGCACACTACCCGGGGTCTCATTCCGAGTCTTCTCCCAAGAATCTCCATCTGGGAGGCTCAATCTCTGGATCTAGTCCGAGCTCTCTCTCTAGATCTAGTCTGATCACAATATAAATCGTAACCCCCACTCCTGGAACGGGATCCCTATGGGGATACCCATTCTTGTCTGTGGATCGTGACTCTCCAGGTCGACGTCTGGAGGAGACCATATGATCATATGGAGGGTTCATATTCATTTTCAAAATGCTTTCTTTCTTTCTTAAAACATTTCTCAACTGGGTCTCATACCCAATTCATTTCAACAGGATTCCTCGAATCCGATTCAAATTAGTTTCACAGGCATCGGCCTAAATCCTCAGTTCAATAGGGTCTCATGCCCGAATTCTCATTTCATAAACCGAACTGAGACTCAAGCCCGGTGTTACAATCAACTGGGCCTCAAGCCCGAAACACTAAGGCAACGGGGCCTTAAGCCCGATTTCATAACCAATAGGGCCTCAAGACCGATACTACAGTCAATGGGGCCTACGGTCTGATATTACAACCAATTGGGCCTCAAGCCCGGATTCGTAAACCAACGGGGACCCTCGGTCCAATCGTATAACTCAAATGGACCCTCGGTCCGATTCCTCGTCAAATCAAATGGACTCCAAGTCCGAGAGTTTCCAAATCAAATGGATCTCGTGCCTGATTTCATATTTCCAAATCCAAAACTCATTCATTAAATCCTCGTTGAAAACTTAGCACGTATAAGCAACGTATAAAACTGGAAATCTCAAAATACGTGCAAATACGTAGATCCTAGGCTACCACAAACAAATGCACTCATGGAATCACAAAACATGTATTAAAACACTTATAAAACATTTATGCATGCATCAATTTCGAAAGAAGGGTCCATTCAAAGACCGTCCGAAGTCGCACCTCGATAAGCGTGCCATAAGCGTCTCCCGGGTCAATCGTTGCCTCCAGGATTCCCGAACATGTCCAAATTAATTTAGAGGGTTATTAACTACTTAAATAACCCCTCAATAAAGTCCCATAATTTTCCGGAATTTCTAACTATTTTTAAACTCGAACCTAAACCTTCGGACATCCCAAACTATATCGAAACGATGTCCGATTGACACAAAACCAGTCCCAAAATGTTCGTTACATCGAATAGATGAAATTACATGTTGGAACTTTCCACAAAGCACGCCTCAAGCTCCCTAGATGGGCACTGCGCGTGGGCTCACGCGCTTGTGAACAGTGTGTCGTCTTCAACCTTTGGGCCAGTTCGGTCCATTCTCTGCAACTGAACAGGCGTGACTGGTCCAGGGTTCTCCCATCCTCATTTTTTGTCTGTTTGCTTCCAATCCAATCCCTAAATTCCTATTTTCTCATTTCCTATCGATTCTAATCAAGAAATCTAAGAGAAAGCGTATAAATCCTAACAGTTTGATTCCTTCCTCACGGTCCACATTTTCAAACACCTCTCCACGGATTCTCAGCCACTAACTACCACCCAAATTCATCTTAAAACCTTCCTAACATCCTACTAAACATCTCCTAATCATCCAATACAGCCTATAATGCATAAATCGAAAAATAGAAGAAATTGGGTCTAACCGGGTACGGTGCTCGGGTTTGTGGCCGCCGTCCAAGGCGGCGTTGCTTCCTGCCTGCCACTGTCATCATCCTTCACTCCTCTCACTCTCAGGGTTTCACAACCATAATCAAATGGGGTTGGGTTGGATTGGTTTGGGATGGGTGAGATCGGGTGGGTTTGGAAATGGAAAGAAATGAATGATCGATGAAGGAATGGGGTATGCATGAAGGAAAGGAATGGCCAGTGGATGAGTGACAGAGTGACACTTGTCACTCATCCATTGTTCCACTGAAAAGTATTTGGGCCCCACTTAATTCCAAAAGTCCCTCATCTCGTAAAACGTGCAATAGTACTTTCGTACTTCCGTGAACCGTAACTTCTCCGTCGAACATCTGAATTCAACGTGTCGCCTGTCTACGGATTTGTATCGTTCTGACCTACGTAACGACCCTTGGCCATCGGACCTCCCGGGTAAAAAGTCAACTTTTGCTTCCTTTTTAACTAAATTACCAAAATGCCCTCGAACTTCCGAACATCATAACTTCTTCCTCGAATGTCAGAATCGAGCGTGCCACCTGTCTATGAACTCGTGACGTCAAGAACTACGTCACAGTCATCGGCCAAAGTCCATTTGACCACCTGAACGAAAATTCAACGATTTACCCATTCTAGGGGAAAAATTGTCATTTTGCCCGAACGTCCACTAATCCTCGTCTAATCCCTGATTAGCCTCGCTAATTCATCATTAATCCTTAATTAATCCCATTAATTCGAGACAGGTCGTCACAATGTGAGGCCACGTGGACATATTGTTCGAGGTGAACCCGAGCTTGTTCGAAAGGTTTTAGCAATCTGAATTCAATGGTGGTGGTTTCAAGTCGATCGGAGATCGTTTGGTAGGTCAAATTGAGGTTTTTAGCCTAGGGAAATGTGTTTGGGACACCTTGACTTCTCCGGGAGTTTTGAGGGTTTTTTATTAGGACTTTTCTAGGTTGGTAGTGACCTTTGAGTGCGTTTTGGATAGGTCCGGGCCCCCCCAGAGAGTTTGGTTTAGCCCCGGAGTGGCTTATGGCGCAGCTTGCAGGCACGCAGTTTGGACGGTCTTTGAGTAGACACATGATTTCTAAATATGATGCATACATAACTGTTTTATATGTTCTATGAACATGATTTGAGATGCATTGATTGCATGATGATTTGAGTTTGACTATTATCATTTTGTGGAAATGTTATATTGCATGTATATCGAGATTTATGTTTTATGTGATACCTTAGACTTATGCTGGGTTTTATACGTGCTTGTGTGTTCAAATGATTTGATTGATGAATGATTTCGGATTTGGAAATCTTATCTCAGGCTTGAGGCCCAATTGGTTTATGATATCGGGCTTGAGGTCTAATTGGTTTATGATATCAGGCTTAGGGCCACTTGGTTTATGATATCGAGCTTGAGGCCCAATTGGTTTATGATATCAGGCTTAAGGCCCAGTTGGTTTATGATATCGGGCTTGAGGCCCAGTTGATTTATGATATCGGGCTTGAGGCCCAGTTGGTTTATGATATCGGGCTTGAGTCCTAGTTATGGTTTATGAAATTTCGGGTTTGAGACCCTATTGAGATAATTTGGGTTGAGTCCCTATGAGATTTGGATTGGATCAGATTCGGGGAATCCTGAATTGTGGAACGGTTTGTGAAAACTATACCTCAGGCGGAGACCCTGTTGAAATTTTTAAACTTGATTTGAGGTATAAATGGTTTTACAATGATTTTCCACTTGATTGATTTCTGTTTTACATATACCATCCTTATGAGTGGATTGTCTCCTCTAGACGTCAAGTAATATCCTAGAGTAGTGATGGTGCACTGCCTGGGAGGGTCCACTTCGAGGGGAGGCTCAAGACTAGGAGTGCGAGCGTTTCCTGAGAGGGGCCGCTCTGAGGAAAGGCTCAGGCCTAGGATTACTAGATATGGATATCACCCCGGATAGGGTCCGAGGGGAAGACTCAGACTTGAGACCCCGAGTGGCATGCGTAGCCTTAGAAATCGTGACATTATTGATTAGACATCAAGGATGTCAGACATCTGGGATGTCAAGGATTTGGTATATTGTTTTTGGTTGATTTGGGCAGATACCCCACTTGTTTTGGTTTTGGGTTGAGACCCTACTGAGGAAATGGCTTTGATTGATAAACGTTCTCACTAAGTTTAATTTGAAAAGCCATATGTTTTGATATAAAGGAAGTGGTTGTTATAACTTGTTTTCTGATTCATGCATGCTTGCTTTTTAGTGAAGGGTATAAATGTCATTTTTCGGAAATGGTTTTATAAATTGTTTATTTTCGTCCACTCACAGCTTTTACTATTTTTAATACCCTTCAGGTTGATCGCGGATGTGGGCTATAGCAGAGACGGAGACATCACATGCCACCATAAATCTTGGCGTACTCTAGTAGCGCCGAGAGGGTTTAGGTGTATCACTGGTTTGGCACGGAGTGTCAGATGGGAGCATGGCACATCCCGCATTAATCCAGGGAGGATTGAGATGGGGTGTTGATGTTATCTGAGATCGATTGGTGACGTGTTTACGATGATCTAGAGATGGTCGCAGCGGGTGATGTGTTCACGGCGATATGCTAGGATTGTGAGCGGTCCTGAGCTATTTTCACATATGCTAGGATTGAAATTGTGACTGACATTGAGGATGATGATAGTGGGCAGAGATCCCATATGGTTTTTTACTTGGGCTAAGTCCCCGTACTTGTTTTCTATGATTTGGTTTTGGACTGAGACCCTGTATGATTTGGTTTTGGGCTGAGACTCTACTGAGGTAATGGCTTCAATTGAGAAGCATTTTTCACTGGGATTTGACTTGGAAAGGAATACGTCTTGCTTCTGAAAAAGTATTTGAAATGATGTTTTATGATGCATGCATGCTTTTATGTGAAAGGTATAAATGTATTTTCGATTAAATGATTTTATAAACTGTTGTTTTTGTCCACTCACAGCTTTTATGATTTTTAATACCCTTCAGGTTGATCGTGGATGTGGGCTGTAGGAGATCGAGACATCACATGCCACCACCGATCTTGGCGTACTCTGGCTATCCCCAAGCGGGTGAAGTGTTTATCCCTGGTCAGACACGCGGTGTCAGACGGGAGCAAGCACATCCCACGATAATCTAGGGGATTAGTGGATGTGATGTCTCTGCAGTGGTAACAGCTCGTCATCAACCTGATAGTTGGGGTGGGTCCTGTCATTAGATGTATCCCTGGTCTGGCACGGGGTGTTAGTTGTGAGCATGACATATCCCGCGTTAATACATGGAGGATTGAGATGGGTCGTGTCATGCTTACTTTATGGTGCTTACTTGAATATAGTAGTTTATGCTATGATTTGATAGTTATGCATAGTGTGTACCTAGTTGAGTCATTGGTTGCATTTGCATATTTGTCCCTGAGGCATTAATGAGATTGAAATGTTAGAACTTACTTAGTAGTCGATGGTATCTAATACCTATCTGTATGGCCACATACTAGTCCTCCACGTGATCATTGACCCGCGCTGCTCGCAATACTAGTTAAATAGCGCCAATTCTGTCCCCGAGCTCTAGGGGAGTCGAGGTGACGGTGCTTAGCACCCAGTGTCAGGACCCGTCCCAAATAACACCTCGATACCCGGGACGAACCCTGCTCCCGTCTGACAATCACACTTAAAGTACCACGAGAACCTCAAAATAACCATAAGCATAACTATCAGACAAGGGAGTAAATATAATACAACTGTAGAACAGAGCATAACGCTATACAAAACAGGCACAAAAGTCCTACTAGGCTAATCTTGCAACGGAAGAACGTCGTAAGCTCTATGCCTCGATCCCTGCCTCAACGTTCACCCCAGCGCTATCACCACGACCTGGAGGGTAAATTAAAACCAAAAGTGTGAGTGGACTAAAAGAAATAAGAGTTTCAAACATGATTTAGAAATCAAACAAGGATGAAGAAAAACAATAAGATTTTACCCTCCGTTTTAAAATATGCATGCCTAACTAAGTATCAGAAAACCACAACATCAAACAGTATAACAAGATCATATCAGAAACCCAAATCCACCAATATCCAAGTCTGATCAAACCTGCTGGGTCTATCCGAGTCTTTAAACTCCCGAGTCTTTAAACTCCCGAGTCTTTAAACTCAATAGGCCTACGGGGGTAATATCGTAAATATCCGAGTCTTTAAACTCCCGAGTCTTTAAACTCAATCTGGGCCCGTCCCCCGTCAATCACAATATCCGGGTCTTTAAACCCAATATCCAGATCCAGCAAATCCAATCCAAAATCAATTCTAAATCCATATCCAAACCTGAATCCAAAATCACTGGTCTGATGCCCTTCCGGCATCCAGAACCGTCATTCCGAACCCAAATCCAGAATTCCACTTTTCTGACTTTAAAACCAAACCTGGATTACCAAAATCATAGTTCATAATCCACTTATAACCATCAGAAAACAATTATAGATTGAAAACATGGGAACGTAACGTCAAAATCAGAAATCCATCTTTTCCTCGAAAAATGTACAAAAACCCCGAAAATGTCTCGAAAAACGTGCAAACATATCAACCACATATAATCACCATTAAAAGCATAAAAACATACTTTAAATCATAAAACATGAATAAAAATAGTTAGGCATGCTCGTAAGAAAAGAAAGAGTCCACTCACGAATCCGAAAGTGTCAATCGCGCTCCGTGCGCTCTTCAACCGTCTCAGGCATCTCCTGTCCTATCAATAGGCACCAAATAGGGTCACAAATACGTCAAATATACTAACCCTAATTTCCCCAAATTTCCGGGAATTTATACATAATTTAAACTTAAACCCTAAACCGTCCGAATCCTCGAACTATCCTGTAACATCGTCTGATTAACCTGAAAGTTACACCAATGGATTCCTTATGACATTTAGAACAAAAAACATGTTGAAAGTTTGTTCAGAATCCTCCCCACGAGCCCCCATGCGCCCCCACGCGCCGCCCAAAGTGGCTGCGCGTGGGCCTCACGCGCCTACTACAGTGCATCGTCTACCTCGAGTCACCCGGTTCAACTGTGTTGAACCGGCATGACCGATTCTCCTCCATTCTTCCACTATTTCCTTCCAATCCAATCCCAGAAGCTTCGTCCAGTTCCCTGCAACCAAACCCAGTTCTAAAACTTGGAAATCGAAGCCTAAAACCCAGCGTCTTCATCCCTGAAACAAACTACCCGTTTGCCCTGTTTTGGCCTCCGGCCACCCAGGTCATCCCCCGTCACGGTACCAGCCTCAGACGACTCCTGGGACCTTCAGGAGTCTCACCCTAACCTCCAAAACCCTCGACTCTAGCCCAAAGTCCACGACTTTTGAAAACAATCAAACGGGAAAAACAGGGGAATGGGGTCTCACCTACGATTCTTCCTCCGCCGTCTGCACCGCCGTGTACCACGGTGTCCAATGAGTCCTCTGCGGTCGTCCTAACTCCTCCTCAGCTTGGTTTGAACCACAACACGGCACAACCACCACCTCTGTTCCACGATCTCTCTGTTTTCTCTGAAAACTCAGCCTCACCACCACCGTGTTTCTAGCACGATCTCACCCCCAAATTCTGATCACCAGCTTCCTCTCTTCTCTCTGTAACTCTCACAATTCACCAAACTCTCACCCTCACACTGAATCGATCAAAAACTCTCACTTCTTCACTCTCTGTTTCCTGTATAAAATGCCCAAAATACACGGTTTAAACTTGAACGTTTTGTAGCCGTGCACACACAAATTTTCCTAGAAACCTCTAGGTCTCTCCCACGTGTCCATCATCCTATGGACAGCAACATAAATATCCAAGCCCACTCAGCCACTTGCCCTTATCTGATTGGTCTTAAGAGAAAAAGACCAAATTGCCCCTAGGTTTAGAAATTACCATTTTGCCCTCAAACTTTCCAGACCAGTAACTATTTCGTCCGACGTCCGATGACAGCGTGCCGCCTGTCATTGTACTCGGGAAGTCGAGACCTATCTAACGGTCCTCGGTACGTGAAAATCACAAGTCCACTAAAAAGTCAACATTTTTTCCTAATTAAACAAAATTACGGTAACGCCCTTAATCTTCCGGACGTCATAACTTTTTCTCCGATTGTCCAAATCGGACATGCCACCTGTCTACGGACTCGTGACGTCCTAAACTACGTCACGGTCAATGATCAACACTCATCAAACCTGTAAATCAAAAAGTCAACTTTAGCGCACTATTCACAAGGGCAAAATCGTCCTTTTATACAAATCTTTTACAAAATTACATTTATACCCTTCCTGAAGGTACGGGTTGTTACACCCAGTCTTTCACGTGGTTGAGGTACGCGAGCAAGATACCCAAATATGTCATATGTGTATGATTCGAGCGACTCATGCGCAATTGTTTAATGAGTTGACATGTGATGTATTTATGATGCAGCATGACTCATTTGGATATGTGTATTATGTTATTATTATTACTTCTCGTACTATGTGCACATTTAAAATTATTTTTTGAGTTTTCTAAAATTGAGGGATAAAATATATTTTATTAATTTATGGTTTTACACTGAAATAGATTAATAGGTTCATTCACCATTTGTTTTTGAACACCTCAGGTTCAGGTGGTGTTTCACGTACATGAAGAAGGCTGGCCAGCTACTTTGACACACACTCTCAGGGTTGGAGTGACGATGTGGAAGTTAGGTATCACAAGTAGTCATGCAATTATATGATCATCATTATTTATCTATACTATATACTTCCGTTTTCGCGGTGAAACGTAATTGGTTTTTCACTAGTTAGGTTTCGTTCGACTTCTTAAAACATGTCATTTTAATTAAATGGATTTCATCATCTAAATGTCACTGTCTAGATGTCAGACATCATACCTTGATCTTCGTGTCTTAGTAGATTTTTTGGATCAGAGTGTGTCAATTTGATATTAGAGCAAAGTTTTAGGTTGTGACGTTAATTTCGAACATATGATGATCATACATCCTGATTTCCTGTGTTAGAGCCTCTTCTCGAGCCGTTAGAATTGCTAGTTTTATGTGCACGTAGCCTGACCACGAGTTGTCATGAGCATGGATTGAAATATCGACTGATATGGCCGATATATCGACGATATATCGTCAAAATTGGCCAGCGGCAGGTAAGAGGGGGGGGGAAGAAATTGAGCGAAATATCGACATTTTTCTTTGATTTAAGCCCATCGATCTCTCTATTTCATTAAAACGATCGAAATAGGAATAAATTTCATGAAAATCGGACGTAAAACAATGGAATTACAGTCGGGTCATGTCGCGCGGGTCAAAAAACCCGAATTGCAGACCCGCGCGAGGAGGAAGAAGACTGTTTTTCAGTTCGTACGTTTTCTTTTTATATTATTTGCTTACTTAAATTTACATCTGGGCTTCCTAGTTGAGTTGGTTTGGTTCATTAAACAGCTGCACAGCCACCAGGGTTCGACCCCCCTTGTGTGCATGCTGCTTCTTTTTTTTTCATTCATTCTCAATTTCTCCCCTTGCGTGCTGCTTCTTTTATATATTTTTTTCATTCATTCTCAATTGTACCATCATTTTATATGTGGTACATATTTGTACATATTTGTTTTTCATTCATCATGAGTTTCTCCCTATTTTGATTTTTTTTTTCATTTATTCCTTATTTTGAACTATATTTTTCATTTATTCCTTATTTTGAACTATATTTTTCATTTTTTCCAATTTTAAATATATCAATGCTTTCCAATTTTTAAACAAAGATTGACTCTGTTTTTTTATTCTTTTTTCCAATTTTAAATATATTTACTCATTTTATAATTTTTCTTCAATTCAATTTTTTTTTATGCTTATTGTTATGTTTTTAATTATATTAACATTCAATTATAGTAATTCATTTCTATTTTATGTTTATGTTTATATTTTTATATTACTAATCATCGGCAGAACCCTATTGTATCATATTATTCACCATATATTTATTATATTAAAATCATTTTATAGTTTTTATTAGTCCTATATAACTATCATTGGGTACTTAAGTTTTTTCTAAAGTTGCATTCCAAATTTCCAACTTTTAGATCGAATTTCCGTCATTTTTGTTAACCGTAAACGATATCGATATTTGGAGAGAGATATCCGTAAATTTGACTTGCGATATATCCGTCGATATCGATATTTCAATCCTTGGTCATGAGTAATAACGAAATTTTGAGTTAGCTTAACTAGCTTCGACTATGAGTTAGATAAACTTTTGTTTCCTTCGAATTGTGTGTTCGAGTGGTGCTTATGAGTTTAGGACTCGTATGGTGGTGTGAACGAGTCATTAGACGATGCATGTGGTGAATCCATTTTTAAATGATAGACACGTTTGTTAATTTCCCCTGCGAGACGTGATTTTTTTCGGAACCATTCTGGAAGTTCGAGGAGAATCTGTTTAGATCAAAGGTTTAGGGAATCGTCCCATTAGTATTAACTAACGAGCTCATCCTCCTAGGGACTTTGTGGTTTTTAGGAGTTTAGAGAGGTCTTTACTATTAATTACGTACCCGATAAAGTAGAAATTTTAAGGGTTACTTCGAAGGATGTCTCTAGTTACGTGGGTTAGCTAGACTGATACCTCGGAATTGAGAACATGCAATTTGTTGTACTTTTTCATACCGTTTAATAGTTGGGAACCTTCGAACAAGTTGGGACGTAAACTACTTGACCTTTTCCTTATTCGTGTTACATCTGGTCTTGCAAATAAAAATTCGAAAGTCATGAAATTATCAAACTACCCTCTCGAGTGTTGTTGGGCCATGATTTAATTACTAGTGGGCCACTTGGTGGGTGTGTGTGTGTGTAGAGTTTGAGTAAGTGTTTTGCTAAGTCCAAAACAAACTATTGAGCCCATTAGCTTTTCATCTTCACTAACCCATCAACCTAAGCCCATAACCCTCCTAATGTCTTAGCTCATACTCCACCTCTCACTCTCAACTTGTATGCACACATTCGACCCACATGCTCACCATCTCCCTCCCTTTTACCTCTTGCTACGTTGGAGAAATGAAGAATAACACACCGTGCACACGACATCTATGATGCCCACTCCGAAGTGGCAAAGCTAGAACCAACACCTAGAACCGTCGTTGACCACCGTGGCATGGGTATGGAGAAGAAAAGCCTCGGTGGAGCTGAAAGCCCTCGATGGGTTCTCGAGCCCACAGGGTGAGGATTCAAACTCGTTTTGAGCTATCTTATTGCTAAGAGTTTATCTTGGGGTTTAACTAGGATTTTTTTTTTGTTTAGAACACGAGTAATTGCCTTGTATTGGTGGAAGAAGCTCGGCATGCCAATAGACCCGAGTCGTACCCGACCGTGACTCGATTACAGTTTAAGGAGATTTGAGGAATTTCAAAGTGACTTTGACCTATCGAACCTTACCATCGTCTTATTCACATTATTACTCCTTAACCTGGTTGTATGCAATTTTGTGTGAGAAACAACTGTGGCCCGACTTAGACCCGTAATGATCTGATCTCTGCCTACCACGACTTATCCCATTTCAAGTAGTCTTGGACCGTGTGACCTAGACCATTGTAATCACCACGTTGAGAGTTTTCATTTGATCTATGTGCATGTCATTTTTTAGCATATCACGGTGGCACGACAACTAGAATTTCAGACTTGAGACCTTCACGGTGTCGTAACGGCCAAAGTAGGTAATTTCTTGACCTGAGAGTTGAATTTTTGGATTCCTGGCATCAAGTATGATTAGATCAACTAATTACATGTCAAAATCGAGTTAGATTGGAGGAAGTTAGACCTCACTAGAAAATTGAGATTTCCGACGAGATTTTTCGGATTCTAGCCATCGTCGATGGCGGTCTAATCATCGTCTCTAGCTAAGATCCAGCGATGGCGATGCTCGCTAGTTAACAGTTGGTCAATGACACGACCCATCCCAATCCCCCCAGGATTACCATGGAATGTGACGTGCTCCCGTTTGACAAGAGGCGTCAGACAAGGGATAACCGATTGATATTGCCCAAACGGGCTTCCAGAGTGCGTAAGGATCGACGGAGGAGGTGTGCGATGCTCAAGTCTCTGCTGCAGTCGTATCCGGAAACAACCTGAAGGGCATCAAAAACAAAAGCTGTGAGTGGACGAAAATAAACAAGTCTGTTAAAAACATTTATAAGACATTTATGCCCCTCAGTAAAATCATATGCATGCACCAAAAACCAATAATCCCATATTTATTTTGAAATAACCATTAGGGCCTTAGCCCGGAAACCAAAGCATAGTTTCAAATTCCAAAAGTCAATCCAAGAGTTATTTCGTCAATCCAGTAATATTCATTTATTATTTTTCCATCTCCGGCATCCCCGATGCCTAGCGTCCTAGACGCTTGACGTTCCAGACGTCATATCTCACGGTATTAAGCAACGCGTGCTGCCCGGGGTCTCACCGGGTCCATATCTCTGACATCCCCGATGTCTGACGTCCATGACGTCTAGCAATCCTGCTCCTGGATCACTATACGGTCCGGTAGCTCCGTACAATGAGCCCTCGCAGGCAATGCACCGTGACTTCTCCAGTGTCCCCGACACTTGGAGGAGACCAGGATATAAATATCCTCATATCGAGATGGTTTTATGGAACACATTCTATTATTCATTTCCAAAATATCACAAGGGCCCTGCCCCGAATTTCCATAAAACCGTCATAAGTCCAAATAGTTGAATCAAATCCGAAATAGTTTGTTCAATTCCATTTTAGGGTCTCCGACCCGAAATCACATATATAAGTTAACTGGGCCCCTGGCCCGATTTCATAAGTCAACTAGGCCCCTGGCCCGATTCATAAGTTAACTGGGCCCCTGGCCCGATTTTACTTTATCAAATCCGTAACCGTTTCATGAAATCATATCCATCCATATTTATGGAAATCAATGCAAATCCAGAAAACCTCGATTCACGTGCAAACACGTAAATCGCCTCGAAATGCGTGAAAACATATAAATTCACTGATATCCAAAATAAATCATATAATCACAATTATAACAATCATGAAACAGTTATGCATGCATCGAATTTATAAAACCAATGTCCACTCATAGACCGTTTAACCGAGCGTCTCGATACGCGTGCCATAGGCCTTCCCGGGACACACCACTAACACCGGGACTCCCAATCCTGTCCAAATCACATTAGAGGGTCACTAACCTCCACATTAACATCCCATTAAAGTCCCGTAATTTTCCCGAATTTTTAAGTATTTTTAAACTAGATTTAAAACCTTCGGACATCCCGAACAATGTCGAGACGGTGTCCGATCGACAAGAAACCAATCCCAAAATGTTTGTTACATTGTATAGGATAAAAGTCATGTTGACCTCACCTCGAGATTCGTGCCCACACGCCGTCATGCGGCGCCGTGAGTGGCTGCGCGTGAAAGCCACGCGCCTGCTACAGTGACTGCTACAGTGTTCCTTCTTCACCCGAATGACTGGTAAACGGGTCTGATTACCCGCGATAGGATCCGGTTCAATCACACCCAATTCGACATCAATTCAATCCGTTCTTGATCCTATAACAATCATCAACCAACCAATTTCAGTTCTGTGACATCGATCAACATCAACCATTCCTTAAACAAGCCATCAACCCGTGATCACCCAAAACGGGTCAATCACCAAAACTCCTCCAATCCTCAACCATTGCCAAATTAACTTCACAGGAAGCTTATAAGGATTAATACGAACCAATTCACATGATTAATTGAACACGACGTTACCTCAATCACCACGACTCAAGCTTGAGTTTTCCGGCTGTCCACCTCGTCCGTTCACGGCCCTAGGAGCCCCAAAGCTTGCCCCATTTGATCTGGTTCGACACGTTGAAGTTCCAGGAAGCTCAATCCATCATCAATTAGGCTTGGGCTGGCCTAAAACTTGAAATTTGCATTTGAATTTCCCAGAAACCAGTTTCGGGTTTTCAGAGAAATCCAACCCCAAACTCACTCAATCCTTCCATTCTCAATCACAGAGGAACCCACACGACATACACACCATTCCTTTAATCCAATTCAGCCATTAAAGGCATCCAAAAGTGTCCAAAATCCACTATGTAATGTTCCCCTGCACTGACCCGAAAACAATAGAAAACTCAGTGCCCATGTCGTGCAATCGATGCCAACTCAACCCCATGTGCAATTCCACCTCAAACTGGCCCAAATCAATCATTTAATTGGTAAACAATCCATGGGATCGATCGCACCAACATTCCACCTCACGGCCAGTTCAATGAAACAGTGCCCCCGTGTGAAATTACAATTCTGCCCTTGTGCAGAAAATTACCAAAATGCCCCTCACGCATCCTGACCCGTAACTCGGTCATACGGACTCCGATTGATGCGTGCCGCCGGTCTACGAACTCAGGGCATCGAGACCTTCCTAACGGTCCTCGGTCCTCGGCCATCAGACCCCCGATCAAAAAGTCAACATTTCCCCTATAGCGTCCAAATTACGAAAATGCCCTTGCACTTCCGTACATCATAACTTTCACCACGAGCGTCGGAATCGAACGTGTCACCTGTCTATGAACTCGTGACGTCCCGAACTACGTCACGGTCATCGGTCAAAGTCCATTTGACCATCCGATTTAAAAGTCAACGTTTTGCCCACGCCTAGGGGCAAAACGGTCATTTTGCACAATTCGTCCGAAATCGCCCAACTAATCCCAGATTAGTAAATCATAATTAAATATTATTAAATCCCGATATTCGGGATGGGTCGTTACAACCTTCCCTCCTTAAAGAATTTCGTCCTCGAAATTACCAACATCCTTATTCCACAACCACCTCGTGGAAAACAATTCGACCTCACATCTGTGTACACTTGTACACCCACATACTGGGACAACACCTGCCTCGTCTGTACCCAGACATCCCATCACAGTCATACGTCATAATAGCAACAACACTCGACCACCGCGAGTGGAAATGATCACCTGATCCGCGATAAAATCGCCTAACCATTTAGCTGACTCCTTCAGCTAAACGGTTCCCTTCCATTGCCAATATATCCTTACATTTGCTCCCATTGGGAGTCACCAAATCTCATTTGTCAGTCCATGCTGACACCATCAGTCAAACTGTCACCGCAAAGCTCTACCACCCTAGTAAAGCCCCAACCATCTGTTCGTCAGTAACAACACCACGTACTACATCACCCTCGATGTAGCGTAAGATCAACCACATGATCTCAATTCGCAGGGCAAGCCCAATCCTGCGACACAAAATAATCTCAATGTCCATAATCGCCGACTCCCTCAGCGAACCAAAACGATGGGAAATCACGGTGTGATCAAGTCACACAAGGCTACTCGTGGTCACTTAGACCACCAATTCACTCATCCTGAGTGTACGTATACCGTCAATTCCCTCAGTCAAGTGGTGTAACTGGAACGCATTGAATACCAGCCCAGCAGTGGTCACACATCACAATACTAGGGTTCCACTAGCCAACCATGGCTAAGAGCACCTGCTCATACAACCACTAGTCCCGACAAGATCAAACTGCACAGCGCACGGTATCCAATGTCCAGTCCACGATCACAACCAAACAAATGATATCGGAACCAAGCCGATCACCATCACGTTTGATCACACACCACAGGTACATCCCATGTACCGCCATTAGGCACCACCCGGCCAAACCAGTATCAATCATCGTACAACGTACCATGTACGTACATCAATCCATCAATCCGCCTACAACCACCTAAGTCGTAGCCAAACACGTTCCAATAATGGAGTACATTTTCCCAAAACATCATGAGACAAAACGAGCTCCACCCGTCATCTAGTTCCAATTCCGAATCTGAATTCGCAATTTCGTAAGAAATCCCGAACCCGAACCCAGACATCATAATTTTATTCCATCTCCAAATTCGAATCTGAAATCATTACTCCGTAAGCTAGCATTGGAATAATCATTCCGCACCCAAATCCAGTAATCCATTTTCGAGCTTCGCAATCGAATTCTGAATCGTCACCCAGAAATTCGGTTCCAAAACTCAAAATCTCGTTTACGTCCACCCAGACGTAACATAACCGATCCTATCGGTTACCTGTCCACAACACTCGATTGACTTCATAGGGAAGTCAATCCCAATACTATCACGTCAAAGGTTGACAAAATCCGACCACATCGGAAACCTACTCACCAACCATATGGACTCACTCCGAAAAGAAGTTCAGTCCCGTCAACTTACACAATCAAGGTAAAAGTGATAAACTCTCCACCCATCTGGATCATCAAGATCACAATCCAGATCCATCGCTACGTCCCCCGACAAGTAACATCATGATCCTAGATCGTCACATCGACCAAAGTCGACAACATCACAAATCAGATCCACCTAGGATCCACACATGCTCACATAGCTAACAATCCATCTGAAAGCTGATCGTAGGGTCTTACACCCTCAATTGAATCATTCGTCAAATTTCCCTTGGCGGAAAGATGTCCTCGTATTTCACCACCAAATCCAAAATCATACACAACTCCTTGTGTCCAAAGGCTTCAAGCCAAGCATGGGTCCACCAACCAATACACACTCAACGTACTGGTAGCAACAATCATCATCTGCCACGGCAGGAAATAAGAAGTCAACCCCCAAAGACTTCGGAATACCAAACACCGATGTGGAAACGAGCACTCCTCTCGTCTCCCAATCACAACTCTCCCCGAATCGGGAGTTCCAACCATGTTGGAAACAGACATGCTCCCAATGAGATGTCAAGTCCAACCACTGGACTGCCCATGTCCATACCTCACTTGGACCACCACGTGTCCAAAATCAATTCATTACTCGGACCTCACGTCCGCCAATAATCATGTACGCACACACCCCGATTCCGAACGGGATATCTACAATTTTGCCTGAATGTGCATACCATACTGCCTCCGTCTCACATCTCAACCTTTACATGTTCAATCCTCAGGTTCCAAGTGATTCACAATCACAAAATCACACCTCAATACCACGAATGGTTTCCCCGACTTCCCAATTTCAATAATTTCCTTGCACCCTCTGAGGATATTAGGGGTAAACAATCTTACCAATCTCGTAGTTGACAACAACTCCCCAAATCCACTGATTCTCATGACGTAGGGAACATCGTCCCTAGATTCCCCAAATTCCAATCATACCATTTTATCCGTTCCTCACATGTCATCATATACCTGTTGGGACTCATCCCAATACGACCCAACCTCCACTGGATCCCATCCAGTCCATGACTCAACCACCACTGAGTCGCAGATGTCCATCATGACGGAGTCACACCCCAACTGGTGGCTCATCGTCATCACAATCACTGACACCAGCACCAGTGCTAGTACCAGTACCAACGCACCATCATCAACACTAGTATCAGCTCACATGCATCCATACTAGTATTGGCATAACAGTACCAACATACCAACATCCATACATAGCACACGAACATCCACACTAGCACACGAACATCCATGCTAGCACACTGTGTGCAAAGTTGTTACCCTGGATCTCCGTTCATTCCGAACGACGATCCCGTAACACCACTCGTACCCGACGACTATGGGTACCTCCAATTTGACCACTGGCACATCAGGATAATGGACGTTCCCTGAACATCCCCTAATCCCCAAGTGTCAAAACCACACCAAATACCATCGATAGCCAGTTATCTCGACACAACTGTCGACCAACAGTCATCGTTGTCAAGATCCGTATCCACACATCACACTACTATCCGATCCAACACGGGATTTCACATTTTATCTCATAACCGCATCCGTGGATCGAAACCCATAATCCTGACTAGACTCACTAGAGTCATCCACATGGTCATCCACGACCTCAGCCGCTCGCCGCAGCACAAGTTCTCATTTAAAGTTCACCTTCCAGTCCATCAATTATAAATTAGGGTTCCAAAATCACACCCTAGGGTTCCACCGAACCCAACTGCCTTCTGCAGTAAAATCCAAAACCTGACCGACCCCACGGTCCTGACATCGTATAGACGTCAAATCCAATCCAATCATCAACTCAACGTGGGTTCCATCGTGGGTTCCACCACGAAGGTCATCGGCTAACTCTGATGCACCAACACCCCGTACACTAGCCAACACTACCAGGGTCCAAAACATAGACCAATACTCAACTGAGTTTCGTATTTCCATAACATTATTCAAATGGGGTTCCCTGAACCCGGCTGTGCCCAGTAGCACAACCGTCCATCATCACGTGACCGAACCGACGGTCCCACATTACCAGTTAATCGAATACAACCCACTTGGGTTGAATCGCATCAATGCACGGCGTATCGGGCCACACACACCCAATCCACCAAAACTATCTATCAGGTTGACAACGGAACTGCAGCCCAAAGAGACATCACACCATCGTCCTTCGCGCACAAAAGAGAAAAACCTGCTCTGATACCACTTGACACGACCCATCCCAATCCCCCCGGGATTACCATGGAATGTGACGTGCTCCCGTCTGACAAGAGGCGTCAGACAAGGGATAACCGATTGATATTGCCCAAACGGGCTTCCAGAGTGCGTAAGGATCGATGGAGGAGGTGTGCGATGCTCAAGACTCTGCTGCAGTCGTATCCGGAATCAACCTAAAGGGCATTAAAAACAAAAGCTGTGAGTGGACGAAAATAAACAAGTCTGTTAAAAACATTTATAAGACATTTATGCCCCTCAGTAAAATCATATGCATGCACCAAAAACCAATAATCCCATATTTATTTTGAAATAACCATTAGGGCCTTAGCCCGGAAACCAAAGCATAGTTTCAAATTCCAAAAGTCAATCCAAGAGTTATTTCATCAATCCAGTAATATTCATTTATTATTTTTCCATCTCCGGCATCCCCGATGCCTAGCGTCCTAGACGCTTGACGTTCCAGACGTCATATCTCACGGTATTAAGCAACGCGTGCTGCCCGGGGTCTCACCGGGTCCATATCTCTGACATCCCCGATGGCTGACGTCCATGACGTCTAGCAATCCTGCTCCTGGATCACTATACGGTCTGGTAGCTCCGTACAATGAGCCCTCGCAGGCAATGCACCGTGACTTCTCCAGTGTCCCCGACACTTGGAGGAGACCAGGATATAAATATCCTCATATCGAGATGGTTTTATGGAACACATTCTATTATTCATTTCCAAAATTTCACAAGGGCCCTGCCCCGAATTTCCATAAAACCGTCATAAGTCCAAATAGTTGAATCAAATCCGAAATAGTTTGTTCAATTCCATTTTAGGGTCCCCGACCCGAAATCACATATATAAGTTAACTGGGCCCCTGGCCCGATTTCATAAGTCAACTGGGCCCCTGGCCCGATTCATAAGTTAACTGGGCCTACTTGGCACGACCCATCCCAATCCCCCTGGGATTACCATGGAATGTGACATGCTCCCGTCTGACAAGAGGCGTCAGAAAAGGGATACCCGATTGATATTGCCCAAACGGGCTTCCAGAGTGCGTAAGGATCGATGGAGGAGGTGTGCGATGCTCAAGTATCTGCTGCAGTCGTATCCGGAATCAACCTGAAGGGCATTAAAAACAAAAGCTGTGAGTGGACGAAAATAAACAAGTCCGTTAAAAACATTTATAAGACATTTATGCCCCTCAGTAAAATCATATGCATGCACCAAAAACCAATAATCCCATATTTATTTTGAAATAACCATTAGGGCCTTAGCCCAGAAACCAAAGCATAGTTTCAAATTCCAAAAGTCAATCCAAGAGTTATTTCGTCAATCCAGTAATATTCATTTATTATTTTTCCATCTCCGGCATCCCTAATGCCTAGCGTCCTAGACGCTTGACGTTCCAGACGTCATATCTCACGGTATTAAGCAACGCGTGCTGCCCGGGGTCTCACCGGGTCCATATCTCTGACATCCCCGATGTCTGACGTCCATGACGTCTAGCAATCCTGCTCCTGGATCACTATACGGTCCGGTAGCTCCGTACAATGAGCCCTCGCAGGCAATGCACCGTGACTTCTCCAATGTCCCCGACACTTGGTGGAGACCAGGATATAAATATCCTCATATCGAGATGGTTTTATGGAACACATTCTATTATTCATTTCCAAAATATCACAAGGGCCCTGCCCCGAATTTCCATAAAACCGTCATAAGTCCAAATAGTTGAATCAAATCCGAAATAGTTTGTTCAATTCCATTTTAGGGTCCCCGACCCGAAATCACATATATAAGTTAACTGGGCCCCTGGCCCGATTTCATAAGTCAACTGGGCCCCTGGCCCGATTCATAAGTTAACTGGGCCCCTGGCCCGATTCATAAGTTAACTGGGCCCCTGGCCCGATTCATAAGTTAACTGGGCCCCTGGCCCGATTTTACTTTATCAAATCCGTAACCGTTTCATGAAATCATATCCATCCATATTTATGGAAATCAGTCCAAATCCAGAAAACCTCGATTCACGTGCAAACATGTAAATCGCCTCGAAATGCGTGAAAACATATAAATTCACTGATATCCAAAATAAATCATATAATCACAATTATAACAATCATGAAACAGTTATGCATGCATCGAATTTATAAAATCAATGTCTCACAGACCGTTTAACCGAGCGCCTCGATACGCGTGCCATAGGCCTTCCCGGGCCACACCACTAACACCGGGACTCCCAATCCTGTCCAAATCACATTAGAGGGTCACTAACCTCCACATTAACATCCCATTAAAGTCCCGTAATTTTCCCGAATTTTTAAGTATTTTTAAACTGGATTTAAAACCTTCGGACATCCCGAACAATGTCGAGACGGTGTCCGATCGACAAGAAACCAATCCCAAAATGTTTGTTACATTGTATAGGATAAAAGTCATGTTGACCTCACCTCGAGATTCGTGCCCACGCGCCGTCACGCGCCGCCGTGAGTGGCTGCGCGTGAAAGCCACGCGCCTGCTACAGTGACTGCTACAGTGTTCCTTCTTCACCCGAATGACTGGTAAACGGGTCTGATTACCCGCGATAGGATCCGGTTCAATCACACGCAATTCGACATCAATTCAATACGTTCTTGATCCTATAACAATCATCAACCAACCAATTTCAGTTCTGTGACATCGATCAACATCAACCATTCCTTAAACAAGCCATTAACCCGTGATCACCCAAAACGGGTCAATCACCAAAACTCCTCCAATCCTCAACCATTGCCAAATTAACTTCACAAGAAGCTTATAAGGATTAATACGAACCAATTCACATGATTAATTGAACACGACGTTACCTCAATCACCACGACTCAAGCTTGAGTTTTCCGGCCGTCCACCTCGTCCGTTCACGGCCCTAGGAGCCCCAAAGCTTGCCCCATTTGATCTGGTTCGACACGTTGAAGTTCCAGGAAGCTCAATCCATCATCAATTAGGCTTGGGCTGGCCTAAAACTAGAAATTTGCTTTTGAATTTCCCAGAAACCAGTTTCGGGTTTTCAGAGAAATCCAACCCCAAACTCACTCAATCCTTCCATTCTCAATCACAGAGGAACCCACACGACTTACACACCATTCCTTTAATCCAATTCAGCCGTTAAAGGCATCCAAAAGTGTCCAAAATCCACTGTGTAATGTTCCCCTGCACTGACCCGAAAACAATAGAAAACTCAGTGCCCATGTCGTGCAATCGATGCCAACTCAACCCCATGTGCAATTCCACCTCAAACTGGCCCAAATCAATCATTTAATTGGTAAACAATCCATGGGATCGATCGCACCAACATTCCACCTCACGGCCAGTTCAATGAAACAGTGCCCCCGTGTGAAATTACAATTCTGCCCTTGTGTTGAAAATTACCAAAATGCCCCTCACGCATCCTAACCAGTAACTCGGTCATACGGACTCCGATTGATGCGTGCCACCTGTCTACGAACTCAGGGCATGGAAACCTTCCTAACGGTCCTCGGTCCTCGGCCATCAGACCCCCCGATCAAAAAGTCAACATTTCCCCTATTGCGTCCAAATTACGAAAATGCCCTTGCACTTCCTTACATCATAACTTTCACCACGAGCGTCGGAATCGAACGTGCCACCTGTCTATGAACTCGTGACATCCCGAACTACGTCACGGTCATCGGTCAAAGTCCATTTGACCATCCGATTTAAAAGTCAACGTTTTGCCCACGCCCAAGGGCAAAACGGTCATTTTGCACAATTCGTCCGAAATCGCCCAACTAATCCCAGATTAGTAAATCATAATTAAATATTGTTAAATCCTGATATTCGGGACGGGTCGTTACAGTCAATGTTAGTCTTAACGATCAAATTGATAGAATATTCTATGAAATATTCTAGGAATATTCCCCCACGTGTGGGTTACTGGTAGCTAACACCCGTAGGCACGTGGCTAGCGCGTAAGGGCTTCTGGCGGCACGTTAGTCACTTCCTCGAGCCCATGCTGGCGCGTGGCGGTACGTAGGGTTGTTTTGCAACCCACGGAGGCGCATGGGGTGATTTTTTTGCTCCTCAATGGCTCGTGGAGATATTTTGTAGTTCCCGGTAGCACATAGAAGTTATTTATAGGGATCTCAAAAATTTCTTGACCTATTTTGGTTGGTTTGTAATGTTTATTAGCCTTACTTTAGGTCACCCTAGGGAGTTTTGACTTAGGGAGTTAACTTGTTAGTCATTTTTAACCTTCTTGGATGGTTTTTCTAGGGTTGGACCTGTTTGGAGCTTGTGCTAGCTTTGCATGTCGAGTGATTCTGACTCCCCGACTAGTATGAGTGGACCCCTTTCCTCTACTTGTTTTATAATAATATTTACTTGCATGTTTTACAATGAGTATGTGGTTATCCTTTTAAGTATGCTTGATTGGTTAAGTTTCATGATATCATGTATTATAGTTTGATTGATTGTCTTGTGATGCTACCCTTCCATGTTGCATGCTAGTATGGGATATTACTTGACTATGAGTTGTATGTATGTGATTTATGAGTTAATTGTTGCATGTGCATGTCTATATAGTTTGATGGATGACATTATACGTATGAGTGTCTAGGCCATTATTGAAATAGAGTCGTTAGAACCCACTTAGGAGTCGCTGGTATCTAGTACATGTCTATAGTGCACAAACCAGTCTTCAATGTGATCATTCATCTGTGTTGCTCACAATACTAGTTAATAGCACCAGTCTTGTCTCTAAGCTCTAGGGGACTCATGGTGATGGTGCCAAGCACCTAGTCCTTCACGTGGTCGTGGTTTGCAAACAAAGATACCCTATGTTGTCATGAGAGTGTGACTAGACCAACTCATGTAAGATTTTAGTGGGTTGACATGTGATAACCATTTTTTAGCATGATACAATTGATTATTATTATTGGTGATTCGGCATTACTCACTTGACGGTTAATATTTTATTATTTTATTATTTTTTCTCGTACCTCGTGCAATTCTAAAATAACTTTTTTAGTTTTCTAAAATCAAGGGGTAAAACATGTTTTAAATTTGGGGCTTTGCATTGATTAAACTAATAGGTCCACTCACCCTTCATTTTTAACCCCTCATGTCTAGTTGGTGTTTCACGTACATCAAGGAGGCTGGCTAGCTGTTCTGACACTCATTTCCAGGGTTGGAGTAAATTGGGTAATTAAGATAGTCACAAATTTGTGTGATCATCATTGCCCCCATGCTTGTTACTTCTGTTTTCATTGTGGAATATAATCGGTTTTTACCGGTTATGTTTCGTTCGACCCCTCAAAATGAAGTGTTTTAACTTTATGTCTTTCGCCATATGGATGTCACCGTCTCGATGTCGGCTAGCATACCTTGATCTTCGTGTCCTAGTGGACTTTCCAGATTGGGGTGCGTCAATTTGGTATCAGAGCATGGTTTTAGTTTGTGTCATTAGTTTTCGGACACATGATGATCATATATCCCGATTTCCCTTGTCAGAGTCTCTCCTCGAATCGCTATATTGTTAACCTGACCACGAGTTGTCACGAGTAGTAACAAAATTTGGAGTTAGCTTAGTAGCTTCGACTACGAGTTAGATAGAATTCCTTCCATCCAATTTCACATTCATGTGGTGCTTACGAGTTTAGGACTCGTATAGGTGGTGTGAACAAGTTATTTGATGATGCTTGTGGTGAATCCACTTTTAAGTGACATGCTCGTTTGTTAAATTACCTCGAGATGGTAATTTTTGAAACTGTTTTAGAAGTTCGAGTAGAATCCGTTTTTATCGAAGGTTTTGGGGAATCAGTCTGTTAGAAATAACCAACAAACTCGCCATGTTGGGGGCTTTGGGGTTTTAGGAGTTCAGTTAGGTATTGTAGCTGATTACGTTCTCGGTCGTTGTGGAATCTTGAGGGTTACTCCAAGGGATCTTTCTAGTAGTTAAGTTTGGAAGCTTAACAACTTGGAATCAAGATCGTGTATTTTGCCGTAATTTTTGTATTGCTTAATCGTTGAGAATCTCCCGGCAAGTTGGGACATAAATTACTTGATCGCCCCCTCATTCGCCTCTCTGGACACGTAATTGTTTAATTCTTCTGTGTTAGATCCCCATCACCATTAGTTTTATTTGTACACGCATTACTTAAATTTCTCTTTACTGCACCCAAACAGCCATTCTGTTGCATGGTCCGTTCGTTTCGAGTTGCATGGTTGTTACATTTTCACTTTAAGTGTTGTTGAGTTTGGTAATTATTTGCGCAGGAGTTTTAAATGAACTAATAGCATTTTGTGAACAAGTTTGATTTCTACTGAGTTTCTTATCACTATTTCGTACAAATCTTGTTACTTATGTTCGTAAAAGCCAATGTGAGTGGTACTAGCGTCAAAATTGTAGCACGTATTATGACGTGATACATTTTTATACCATGTCCACCATATTAACTAATCCATTAAGTTTTAATCCCACTTGGTTTTTCACCGTGTTGAAATTTTGCCTTTGTTCAACCTGGAATTCTTGTTATCCCTATTTGTTACTTTTATTCAACTCGTATTAATCCAACTATTAAACTTTTAAATCATTTTTGGATGCCGCCATGGACCATTATGGTAATCTTTTTTATTGAGTTGTTTTATTTTCTTCCGACTTCAAGTAATGAATTCGAAATTTCTCGCTTTGAGTTCACGTTTTAGTGTGTGTGTGTGTGTGTGTGTGTGTGTGTGTGTGTGTGTGTGTGTGTGTGTGTGTGTGTGTGTGTGTGTGTGTGTGTGTGTGTGTGTGTGTGTGTGTGTGTGTGTGTGTGTGTGTGTGTGTGTGTGTGCCTTGTTTAGTGTGCTTGACATAATTTAGTATTTACATCTTGTGGTTGACGACTTCTTATTGTTTGCACGAATTTGAAGCATACCAGTTTCTTTGCTACTTAAATGTAAAAAAAAAAAAACTTATTTGCTGTTCCAACCTATTATTTACTACTAGGTTTCAACCTTTTTCAAACAAACTTATTTGCAGTTGACGACTTATTGGTTGGGGACCATTTTGAACATCGTGTTTTGAAATTTTTTAGTTCGATTGAATCTAGACCTAAAATCCATGCTCGTGCAATTCTCGTGGATCCCTAAGCTTTGTCTCTAGTTAGGCACTAATCCAATGTATTTCTCACCTCTATCGTTTCGAAACTATTATCTTGGTCAATTGATTCCTATACCTAGGAATGCCAACTAGGGGTACTAAACGTACGTATTTTAGCAACAAATTAGACCTATCGTGCTTTGACTAGAGTTAACTTATCGACTACTATCATGGTTTGACGAATTCTCTTTTTAATTCGTTGATGCTAGCTTTGTGCTCACCGTTGTAATATGGAGATTGTCTCGTTATAGATTAGTTGGACCGCTAACCCCGAGCTTGGTAGTGAAGCTCTTCTTAATTGGATTTGAGCACTATGTTTCATCCTACCCCGATTAGCGTACCATTCCTTAGCCCCAAGTTATTTTCGAGTATCGCACTCCGGACCGTGACATGCGATTGATAGTGGATGATTGGACCTTGCAACTGAGTGACGTCTCTGAACTTTTGGTAGTGATGACAAGATTTGTTGAGAATCATCGGTACGTCTACGATTGTATTTTCTCCCCTAACCCCACCTTTGGATTTTGGTACTCTAACTTATTGGGGGCTCGTACTTGAATTAATTTACTTTGAAGAAGTTTACGCCTGATGTTTGAGTTGTCCTACATAACTTAGCGAGAATTAGGAAGTGCGAAAGGAAGCCTCTTGGTAGAACCAGTGCGGGGAGTTATTCCTTTATAGGACATATCACCTATGGACTTCAATATCCACCAGGTGGGATGTTTTACATTCTAGGAATTGCACGAGGATGTGAGCTTACAATTGTTTTTCCTACACTCTAGCTTGAAATAGTCACGATGACCTATTATGTAGCCTCATGATTCTGATTACAAGGACGAAAGTTCCTTTTCTTGCGGTTGCGAGAAACGATTACGTCTTAGCCTTGGGCATAGCATTAGATAAATCGAGCTTAAACCAAGTTTTATTCAACCACCTTCGAACTACTGCGTAGGAATCTCCTTTGATTTTGTGTTACCCTTAGAATTTAGGCATGGCTTTTTGCGAATGAGTAATCGTTAGATGAGTTTTACGGTGAGTTTCCTTTTTCTCGATTTTGTTGGTAATTGCTACTCTGGTGTCTCAGACATGTGCTTAGGTCCTGAGTCGTCGGATTTCACTTTGTCACGCAAAATTCACCTCAACAGTTGGCTAAGCCTTCTTTCAAGTAATACCCTTCCTGTCTTTTTCTCACATCACTAGATTGGTGGAGTGACATTTTTATTCCCTACTGATCTTTTCACCTTTCAATGTCTTAAGGATCAAATTGTGGACATTTCTTGAGTAGTATCGAATCTGGATGTGAGATTTTGAGTGCATAGTGTTTAGCTAGAGAGTTAATTGAATTTTGAGACTGCCACTCAGAACGTATTTTATTTTGAACGAGATTTGGATGAAGTTGTCGATACCTCGACCTTGAGAATCACTTTTAAACTCTGAGTTAGACACTGCAATGTTTTTATACAATGTTAATCTCTTGTGAGAGATTATCTGCTTTGAGATAAGGTTAGTGAAATCTCCACTGTTCATTACCTCCTCGTTGGGAGAATTACTTGGTTGTACTAGCCCTTAGAAGAAGCTGTTGACCGTTAAGTTACATGGTGTCGAACGGGGACGTTGTTTCTACATGCACTCATTTTCCACAAAGATTAGATTGGATTAGGTTTTCTTTACTCTAGGTAGTTGCCTATAATCGTGTTATACCCAAGCACTAGAAGGATAACTTAGTTGGATTAGCTACTTGTAGAATCCAAGAGACTAACGATTGGGTGACGTTTTCGTTATCATGACGACTGGAAATTGGTCAAATTTACTTATTCCTAGTACCAATCTTGACCATTGATTTAGCGCATAAGTTACAGACCAGTATTCGATCCTTGAGGCCCGATCGTAATAAGCTACCATATTACCAGTTGTGCACCTTAAGCTGTTGTTTGAGGGAACCAGTTCATGAATCAGCTTGATTGTTAAGTGGGTAAGAATCCTAGTTGACTTAGTGATGAAGTTGGTTATTGCAAGAAATTTTATCTGCACTAGGAGTGTAAGACCTGTGTCTTGGCAGGAATGGTGAGAAAAACTTGTGAGTTTGGGAAGTAAGGCCAGTAAGCAAGACTGGTGAGCTTGGGAAGAAAGACCGGTAAACAATCCCACATTGCTCAAGGAGGGAAAAATGAAGTGCCTTATATGTGTGGGCATGTATCTATCTAGTGTGAGGCCTCTTAAGAGCGGGGGAGTTGGACCCTAGGACTCCGAGAACAAAACCTTGGGGAGTTGGACCCTAGGACTCCGAGAACAAAACCTTGACGAGTGGGTCATTGCGTAACTCTAACCTATGTGAGGCCTTTTGGGAGCTTACTAACTTTGGATTCCTTTAGAACTCCAAAGTTAAGCGAGGTTGGGCTGGAGCAATCTAAGGATAGGTGACCCACTGGGAAGTTGCGTGTGAGTTCCCAGAAATAAAACTGTGAGGGCATAGCCCAGGAGCTCACTAGCTTTGGATTCCTTTAGAACTCCAAAGTTAAGCGAGGTTGGGCTGGAGCAATCTCATGATAGATGACCCACTGGGAAGTTACGTGTGAATTCCCAAAAATAAAACTATGAGGGCATAGCCTAAAGTGAAAAATATCGTGCTAGGGGGGGTCGGGTCGTGACAAAATGGTATCAGGGCTAGACCTTGACCGAAAGTGTGCTGACATCATCAGTTGACATCAGCATTGACTAGGCACGTGGGTTCGAATTTCAAGGTGGGACCGATGAATGCCCAAAGCGAACAATATTGGCTAGGGGTTGAGTAGTGACAGAATGGTATCAGAGTTAGACCCCAACCGGAAGTGTGCCAATGAGGACGTTGTGATAGGACCCGTCCTAGATTCCCGTGAGAACTGGACTGGCCCTGCTCCCGTCTGACAATTTCTTAATAGAAAAGGGATGTTTACAAACTTCATGGTATCGAAAAAACCAATTCCACCTGGTGGGACTACCGCCCTCATTTGACTCGCTTCCCGCAAGTGGTGTCAATTGGTAACTGCATTCCTCTCCTTTTCCATTGCTTATATACATTTCCTATTTTATTTTATAACCTTTTTCTTTAGTTTAGTAGTAACACAATCATGTCCTTAAGTATGTTCCAAACACTTCTACGTATTTATAACCCAACACGATCTCCAACTCCACACAATTTCAAGGAAAGTTTTCGTAAACACGCGTTATGTGATTTATAATCGTTCTTAATTAAATCCGACTATTATCAAACTTGATCCTTAATACTTATTCCAATATTCACATAGAATTCCCACATACATTACAACAAGCCTAAGTAGCTCAATAACCACCAAGTTTCCATATTTAAAGAACAATTAAGAAACTATTAATGAATACATAATTAATAAGGAAATTACACTACATATTTAGAACTATGCCCAAACAGTATCCAACAATTCCAGAAATTATATAACTAAATTTCGAAAATTAAAAGAAAAATATTTCATGTTTACCGGACCGCCTAGAGCCGCCGCACGCGCCAGCCAAAGCCCCTGCGCTTGGGCTTCACACACAAAAGCACTATTCATCATCGTCCAACTTCATTCGTTCGTTTTGCTGATTTTTGGGTCGCTCGACCCGGCGACCCAACCCGATTCAAAATTATGAATTTCACGTTTTTTTCACGTTCTTTTACTCTAAACTTACCTACTCAAGCTCAGTAATCGATTATAAGCTTATGAGAGAGATTCCTTACCTCAATCTCCCAGATTGAGCTTTGACCTCCGCGGCTATGGCGTCCAGAGACTGGTACAGTGGTTTCCCATGTCCAAAGCCCATGATTATTTCCTCTACGACGTCGTACAAGTTCCAAGAGGCCATTGAAGCATCTCAGTTTCAATTTTATGTCCTAGATTGATGGACCCGAAGAAGACCCTCTCGGGTCACAAGGTTTTACTCACATTTCCACCTATTTTCCTCACTGTTTTCCTCCTCTTTCCTAGCCTGGATTTACTCTATTAATCTATTTCCCTCTCTAATCCACTCGATCTTCATGGTTTTATGGTTGGAGGAGGTTGTTCATTTTTTGGCTCATGCTAGCCGAAATTCCTCCCTTTTTTCCTTTAAGGCAGTAAACACACAAACATAAATAGTTCCATAATTTCGGTGGAATGGAAGGTTGAAGAAAAATAAGGATTTTTCTAGAAAACTCTATATGTAACGACCCGTCCCAAATCTACGGGGTTATTTAAGGATTAATCAAGGATTATCCGACGATTGAGGTAAAATTATGATTTTACCCCTAAAAATGGTGAAAAAGTTGACTTTTGACTCGAGAAGTCAAATGCACGTGGACCGAGATTTATTACATAGATCGAGAAGATACGAGTCCGTAGACAGGCGACACATCGAAATCGGACATTGTACGAGAAATTTACAGGTCATTGACGATTTTAGGAACTATTCACGTTTGCATAATTTCCAAATTGGTTTATCTTTAGTGGGACCCAAATTATCTCCTATGGACCAATAGATGAGTGACAAGTGTCACTCATCCATTGATCCACACCCACACATACACACACCATCATCATCTTCATTTTCTTCTTCATTTATTCATCCTACCCATAGCCACCCCCAAACCATCATCTTCATCATTCCATCTCCTTGCTTGAGGCCACAGAGAGGATGAGAGAGAGAGAGAGAGACTAAGAGGACGACGAGGGATTGCGGAGCCGTCGTGGTGGTGGCCGAAATCGCGAGGAACAAAGGTAGGTCATGGGGGGTGTTGATTTTGGGTTTTGGTTTTGATGTTTTGGATTGACTCTAAGCCCATATTCATGTTTATGGAGCTCATACAAGCCTGTAGGATCAAAAATGGAAGGTTTTGGGGGACGGGAGTGGCCGGAACACGAGTTCAAAGTTTAGCTGAAACTTTGGGAGCCCATATCTTCTAAACATGTACTTTCTCTCAATTCTGGGTTCAGTTTTGGATTCCTTGACTCAAATAGATAGATTTCCATATATAGAACGTAGGATTTGGTTGAGAAATGAGAGAGTTATGGAAGTTTGAAAAATTGACCAACAATGGCGGATTTCCAGCCGCCAGCTAGCGAACCAGATGGTGGTGCACGGCGACACCGATTGTCTTCTCCTGCTAAGATGATGACATCATCGATGACTCTGATCGTTGACTGATGACATTAGCATTGACTTTGACCGTTGACTGATGACTTTAGCGTTGACTTTGACCGTTGACCAATGACGCCAGCGTTGACTTTAACTGTTGACGTTAGCGTTGACCGTTGACCAATGATGTTTTGACATATATTGCACGTATTTCGAGATTTTTATTTTTATGTGATACTTGGGCTTAAGCCGAGTATTCGACGTGCCTGTGTTTATGTGATTCTGATGGTTTCACGGAGAGGCGTGAAACTGAGGATTTGACTAACTATTTTGAATGACGTGAAATCGATATTCGGGATTGAGTCCCAGTTGGATGTTGACTTTGACTTGGATTACAATCAAAGGAGATTTGGAAAAGTGATTTGAATAATGAAATGGTTTTCGGATTTGGAAATGTGTTTCGGGCTTGTGTCCAAGTTAATTTGTGGGTTGACTTAGAGTATAGTCAAACGTGGAATATATCGGGCATGTGACCCAGTTATGATTTATGATATGAGATTTCGGGTTGTAACTTTGTTATGGATTTACGAGTTTGGATTTGATTGGATTCGAAGAATCTTGGATTGATGAAGTGTTTTTTAACACTGTTTTTATGATGGTTTGTGGAAACTAATTTGATAAACTATATTTTGGGCATGGTCCCTTTCGAGATGATTTGTGCAATGTTTTCCACACGACCATCCTCTATGATGTGATGATAGCCTCCGGATGTCGACCATCATGTGTGATGTGTGATCCTGGAGAGGTTACGGAGACACTGCCTTCAGGAGTGTCAGAGATGAACATTTTGCAGACATCGAGCCAAGGGTTCCGAGCCTGTAAATGCCTTCGCTCAGACGTCGACCATCCTGTATGAAGTGTGATCCTGAGTTAGAGCACCTAGACGTCGAGCCTGGTGTGTATTCGAATGTGTAATCCCGAGTCGCTTGTGTAACACTGATATCGTGACTAGTGAGATCTTGGATATTAGATAAAGTGGATTGGTGATTATGTTTTCATGAGACTCTGAATGTGAGTCTATCATTCGCGCAGAGGCCCGATTGAGATGCTTTTACGAGGTTTGATTTGGGTTGAGACCCAGGTGTATTGGATTTGAGCTGAGACCCACATGATTTGATTTGGGTTGAGACCCTATTAAGGAAATGGCTCTAATTGAGCCAGGTTTTCATTGTGGTTTTATTTGAAAAGTAATATGATTTTCTTTTAAGAAAGTATTAAAAATACTGTTTTCTGATGCATGCATGCTTCAGGTAGTGGATTATATGCGTTGAGCGCAAGGTACAGGCGAGGGGTTGTCGCCCGGGTGACTTCGATAGCAGTGAGTTGCCGCTATGAGCGTTTGGTACCGATAGCGGAGTTTTGATGGATTGGTCTGCACGAGGTTTGTGGCAGACATTGCTATCGATGGACATGGATAAGACTATCAAGAGTTGGGCGACATTCGAGGAACATTTTTGTGGTTATCCCTCGTTTCTCGAGAAAGGTGATCCTTCTCGGGAGGTGGAGTTTATCTTGGGAGGTGGAGTTTATCTTGGGAGGTGGAGTTTATTTCAAGAGGCGGAGTTCCTCCGACATGAACAGGAGATTTGATGGTAGCTCGGTATGAGCAGAGGTTTGGGATTTTGTCAGGGTATGCGCATGTTACAGTGACAAAGGAGACGATGAGGAGTCATTAGTTGTGTCAAGTCTTGGGAGTAAGACTCGAGTGTTAGAGTGACATCTCAGTGGAGATGAGTTGATGGAATCCTAGCAGTGATCAGATGATTCTGGATGACACTAGATGCGTCTAGAGGTTGCAGATGCCAAGGAGCTAGAAGCAATCCAAGATCGTCAAGTGGCAGACGTTCGATTGCGGTGATCGTTGGGTAGACATAAAGGATTTCGAGTGGCCTAATGAGATCACAGTATCCTCCTTGTTCGGTTGGATTACTGGAGGCACAGGGTATGCTTGAATTGGTGGCGGGTACCCTAGTTATTTTTGGACGGATTGCACGAGTGTTGTGTGTAGTAGGAGTTGATCCCATAGAGTTGGGACATATGAACTAGTACTTAGACTAGTATGGTGATGGAACCACATATCCTGCTGATAGAAGACAAACTGTAACCCAGTTCGAAACCACCTTGTCGGAAGGTATCGACAGAGTTGAGAGCGTTGGGAGTCATGTAATTGGATAAAGTGGACATAGTGAACTTAGTGGAATTGGGATTTAGTTAGCTTGGAATGTCACTGATGGGAACCCCAGTGTTCTTTGTCGAAGTTCGATGGAACTTTGAGAGTTAGATTTAATGAGGTAGCAGGACAATGTGAACATTAGTCCGTATCCTGGAGGTTCCTAGTGAACTTCTCATCACTCATGGATGAATAAGGTTGTAAAAGTTGAGCTAAGTTGGGAGCGAAAGGTGTTTGGTGTCACCTAACGTGATGAGTGAGCATGAGATATGGTGGACCCGTGTTGGTTCTATGGGTCATTTTACGTCTGTTGAGAGGGCTAGTGTGTATTGATTTGGTTACGGATCGAGATGATAGAGAGAATAGAGATAGCGTTGGATTGGCGTCGGCCAACCATGACAATTGAAATCGAAATCACTCAAACAAGATGAGTGTCATTGATGGTCGGGTGGAGGTTTTCCCCATGATTGCAGCCCATGAATGTGATTGACTCTGGAAGCAGTCAAATGGATTTTGGTTTGAAAGGATTATTGGATGAGAGGTTGATAGCACAGTTTCAAGATTCGACTCTTCGCATCATCAGGATGGGGATCGAGGTTTGGATTGGTATGTCTTGGTAGACGTGAGGCGATTGGTCTTTGGAGTTCTCGATGGGTATGTGTTGGACACATCTTAGGTGTTGGTCGAGTGACTGGGAGAACTCAGAGAAGATTTGAGTTAGTATGCAATTTTTCCAGATATGGGATCGAACGGACATGATCTAGCGTTGGGCTGCCATGCCAAACCGATAGATGAGCTAGATGATGATTGGATTGAACTCGCGATCGACATGATCCGATAGAGGGATTAGACCCGAGCTATGTTCGGGATGTGGATATTGGTATGTGGTCAACATGCACTACTCACACATTTGACAACGATATTGTTGAGTATTGATTAGTCTGACTGATGTGGTACGATCATCAGATTGAGTCCGAGATGGACATGGTATGGTAATCAGACGAGATTCGATGTTGATTATACATGGAGTACGAGGACTGGACATTGAATACTGTGCGCTAGTGCAGAGAGGTTTTAGAGGGTTCAGTGTTGTGTGAGCATGAAGCTCAGGGCCATGATGGGCCAGAGGAACCCTAGTGATTGTGTTTGTGATCATCTCTACTAGAGAAAATATTCGATGAGGTCTAGATACACTCAGGATGAGTGAGGTGTTAGTCTGTGTATCAAGAGGATGAGTGAGATGACAGTTTGAGACTCGAGGGGAGTCAGGATCACAACGTTGGTCACTGAGTGAGATGTGGTATGGCACAAGGACTTTGGTGCGAGTTGAATGTGAATAAAGACCTTGAATGGAAAGTGTGGAGCCGATGAGAGACTAGCTAGACACGGCGACATGTCGTGAGTGTGTTAGACGTTGGGAACTCTCGAGTGAGACAGAGAATTTGGCATCATTCCTGCTGAGGGGGATTGTCAGTTTAGTATTAGAGATTAAGTATTAAGTAGGATTGTCATATGGGATGTTGAGCAAGGTTGTCAGCTTGGATTCTGTGTACACCTGCGTCGGTGACAGGTGGGATCAATGAGCATCGATGTCTCGTTCAAGGCTTGAGATTGAGCGTTGGAGTGTTGGGATTTCTAGTGACAGTTGGTCACGCCTTTGTGGATACGGTCATAGAGGATGAGCTGAGTTTCAGCATTGACCGTTGGATTGTGGTTGACGTCGAGTGACGTTGGTCTCTATTGAGTACTGTGGATAGTTGTTGGACGTGTTCGTATACACGTGGAAGCTTCAGACTGGCAGCAGGATTGGAATTTCGCAGTTTTGGTGCGAATTGGAGCCAATTTGAATTTCGAGGACGAAATTATTTTGAGGGTAGATTGTAACGACTCGTCCCGAATCTATAAGATTAATTAAGGATTATCGGACGATTGAGGTAAAATTACAATTTTCCCCTAGAAATGGTGAAAATTTTGACTTTTGACTCGAGAAGTCAAATGCATGTGGATCGAGGTTCATTACGTAGATCGTGTCAGGACCCGTCCCAAATATCGCCTCGATACCTGGAACGAACCCTGCTCCCGTCTGACAATCACACTCAAAGTACCAAAATAACCTCAACACCACTATAAGCATAATTATCAGACGAATGAGTAAATATAATACAACTGTAAGTCAGAGCATAGTTCTACAAAATGGGCACAAAATCCTACTAGGCTAGTCTCGCAACCGAAGAACGTCGTAAGCTCTATGCCTCGATTCTTGCCTCAACGTTCACCCCAACGCTGTCACCACGACCTGGAGGGAAAATTTAAAACCAAAAAGTGTGAGTGGACTAGAATAAATAAAAGTTTCAAAAGCAGTTGATCATCAAATCAGAGTTAAGGAAATAATAAGAATAATATTTGTTCCCTCCGTTTTGAAAACATGCATGCCCAACAAAGTATCAGAAAACCGCAACAAAAGACAGTATAGCAAGATCATATCATAAAACCAAATCCACAAATATCCGAGTCTGATCAAACCTGCTGGGTCTATCCGAGTCTTTAAACTCAATCAGGCCTCAAATGTAATCCGAGTCTTTAAACTCCCGAGTCTTTAAACTCAATAGGCCTATGTGGGTAATATCATAAATGTCCGAGTCTTTAAACTCCCGAGTCTTTAAACTCAATCCGGGCCCGTCCCCCATCCATCAGAATCCTGGTCTTTAAACCCATATCCAGATCCAGCAAATCCAATCCAAATTCAATGTAAAACCATTTCTAAATCCGTAGCCAAACTCGAATTCGAAATCCCCGGTTCGAAACCCTTCCGGCGTTCAGAACCGTCATTCCAAACCCAAATTCGGAAATCCACTTGTTAAACCAAAACCCGCGATTATCCAAAAATCATGTTTCATAATCCATTTAACATCATCAGAAAATAATTATAAATTGAAATCCCTAAATATGGCATCAAAATCCGAAATCCAGTTGTTTTTCCTCGAAAAATGTGCAAACATATCAACCACATATAACCACCATCAAAAAGCATAAAAACCATATTTAATATCATAAAACATAAATAAAACAGTTAGGCATGCTCGTAAGGAAAGAAAGAGTCCATTCACGAATCAGAAAGTGTCACTCGCGCTCCGTGCGCTCCTCGACCGTCTCAGGCGTCTCCCGTCCTGTCAATATGCACCAAATAGGGTCACAAATACATCAAGGATACTAACCCTAATTTCCCCAATTTTTCGGGAATTTATTCATATTTTAATCTTAGACCCGAAACCGTCCGGATTCCCGAACTATCTCATAACATCGTCCAATTAACCCGAAAATCACACCAATGGATTCCTTAGGACATTTAGAACCAAAACCATGTTGGAAGTTTGGCCGGAATCCTCCCCACGCGCCTCTACGCGCCGCCCAAAGTGGCTGCGCGTGGGCCTCACGCGCCTGCTATAGTGTTTCTTCAACCTCGAGTCACCAGTTGAACCGGCGTGACCGGTTCTCTGCAATTCCTCCACCATTTCAGTCCAATCCAATCCCAGAAGCTTCGTCCAATCCTTAGCAATCTAACCCCGTCCTAACATCGAAGAATCACGGCCTAAAACTTCATGATTTCACCCTCGAAAAACATAGCCCGTGGCCCCTGTTTTGGTCGCCGGCCACCCAGGTCCTCCCCCGGCACGGCACCACATTCAAACGACTCCTGGGACCTCTAGGAGTCTCACCCTGACCTCCAAATCACTCGACTCTAGCCCTAAGTCCACGACTATTGAAAACAAAATCACGGGAAAAACAGGGGATTCGATGCTTACCTTCGATTCTGTCTCCGCCGTGTGCACCGCCGCGTGCCACGGTGCTCGTTGAGTCCCCTGCAGTCTCCTGAGCCTCCTACTGCCTTGGTTTGAGCCACCACACGGCACAACCACCACCACAGGGTCACCGCCTCTCTGTTTCCTCAGAAATTCCAGCCGTCCACCGTCGTGCCTCCGTGCACGGTTCCAGTCCAAAACACGATTAACAACTCACCCTCGTCTCTCTTTCACTCTCTCAATTCACCAAACACTCACCCACACACTGAATCGATCACAACCTCTCCCTTTCTTCCTCTCTGTTTTCTGGTTCCCACAGCCAAATACACGGTTCAAAATCACACAAAATGTGGCCGTGTGTATTGGAGATCAACCTAGAACCATCCAACCATCCCCACGTGTCCACATTCCCCTGGTCCAGCACAAAATATCCCAATCCACTATTGCCACTTGTTCTGATCTGATTGGGCTGAGGAGAAAAAGACCAAATTGCCCCTAGTTATAAAAATTACCTTTTTACCCTCACACTTTTCAGACCCGTAACTAGGTCGTCCGACGTCCGATGACAGCGTGCCGCCTGTCGTTGTACTCAGGACGTCGAGACCTATCTAACGGTCCTCGGTCTACGTGAAAATCACAAGTCCACTAAAAAGTCAACATTTTCCTCGATTAGTCAAAATTACGGTAACGCCCTCAATCTTCCGAACGTCATAACTTTTTCTCCGATTGTCCGAATCGGACATGCCACCTGTCTACATACTCGTGACGTCCTAAACTACGTCACGGTCAATGGCCAACACTCATCCAACCGGTCAATCAAAAAGTCAACTTTTGTCGCACTATTCACAAGGGCAAAATCTTCCTTTTATACAAATATTTACAAAAATTACATTTATACCCTTCCCGAAGGTACGGGTTGTTACAGATCGAGACAATACGATTTCGTAGACAAGTGGCACGTCAAAATCGGACATCGTACCAGAAAGTTAAGGGTCAAGGAAGGTTTTGAAAACTATTCATAGTTACACGGTTTTCAAATTGGTTTGTCTTTAGTGGGGCCCAAAATATCTCATATGGACCAATAAATGAGTGACAAGTGTCACTCATCCATTGATACACACCCATGCATACATGCATCATCATCTTCTTCATCTTCTTCTTCCTACCCGTACCCACCCCCAAACCATCATCTTTATCATTCCATCTCCTTGCTTGAGGCCACAGAGAGACTGAGAGGATGAGAGAAAGACTGAGAGGATGACGAGGGACGGCAGAGCCGTCGTGGTGGTGGCCGGAATCGCGAAGAACAAAAGTAGGTCGTGGGGGTGTTGATTTTGGGTTTTGGTTTTGCTGTTTTGGCTCGATTGCAAGCCCATATTTATGTTTATGGAGCTCATACGAGCCTGTAGGATCAAAAATGGAAGGTTTTGGGCGACGGGAGTGGCTGGAACATGAGTTCAAAGTTTAGCTGAAACTTTGGGAGCCCATATCTTCTAAACATGTACTTTCTCTCAATTCTCGGTTTAGTTTTAGATTCTTTGGCTCGAGTAGATAGATTTCCATATATAGAACGTAGGATTTGGTTGAGAAATGAGAGAGTTATAGAGGTTTGAAAAACTGGCCAACAATGGCGATTTTCCAACTGCTCGTCGGCGAACCAGACAGTGGCGCATAACGGCACCGGTAGTCTTCTCCAGTGAGGACGATGACATCATCGATGACTCTGACCGTTGACTAATGATGTCAGTGTTGACTTTGATTGTTGACTGATGACTTCAGCGTCGACTTTGACCGTTGACCAATGATGTCAGCGTTGAATTTGATTGTTGACTGATGACTTCAACGTCGACTTTGATCGTTGACCAATGACGCCAGCGTTGACTTTGACCGTTGACCTATGACGTCAGCATTGACTTTAACCGATGACGTTAGCGCTGACCGTTGACTTTTTCTTGACCGAACTTTGACCTGACGTAAGGGCGAGTGGGCATAAATTTCTAGGTCAAACGGGTCTTATTCAAAAGGTTTCGACATTCTGAATCCAATGGTGGTGGTTTCAGGTTGATCAGAGATCGTTTAATAGGTCATTTGGAGGTTTTTAGCCTCGAGAAGCGTGTTCAGGACGCGTTCTCGATTCTGAGGTAGTTAGGGGTTTTTTATATGAACTTGTATAGGTTGTTAGTAACCTTTGGGTATAATTTGGACAGGCCTAGATGTCTCAAAGATTGTGGATTAGCCTCAGAGTGGCTTACGGTGTGGGATTTGAGCGCGCAACATGGACGGTCTGTGAGTGGACTTTGTTTTATGAAATAATGCATGCATAACTATTTTATATGATTTATGAAAATGATTTGAGATGCACTGAGTGCATATGCTTTAAATATGATTTGTGTTGATGTTTTGGCATATATTGTAACGCCCCAGACATTCTGGAAATGTAATATTGTAAATAATGAACAAAATGACGTTTTTACCCTTGTGATTCGTATGCGTAATTTGTTGAGTTTTTGATTGGAGGGTCGAACGGACGTTGAGTGATGACCGTGACGTAGTTCGGGACGTCACGAGTTCATAGACAGGTGGCACGTCCGATTCGGACGAACAAGGTGAAAGTTATGATGTTCGGAAGTCCAGGGGCATTATCGTAATTTGGACGTTATATGGGAAAAAGTTGACTTTTTGTTGGACAATTGGTTTTCACATGATTCGAAGACCGTTAGGTTCGTCTCGAGGTCCCGAGTACAACGTCAGGCGGCACGCGCGAAACGGACGTCGGATGACCGAGTTACGGGTCACGGAAGTTGGAGGGCAATTTGGTAATTATTGCACAGAGGGGCATTTTGGTCATTTCACGGCGATTACTGTTCACCACCGTGAAAAACAGAGTGCGGCCGTGGTGTTTGTGCGTGCAATTGTTTATAGCTTAGTGGACTGATCTGAGGGTTTGTTTAAGTTGATTGAGGTAGTGGATGCTGGACTGAGTGGCCTTGGTGCACGGTTTGGGCAGTGTTCAGTGCACGGGAGAGATTAGAAAATGGATGTGGTCTCTGTGCTTGCGGGAAACCGTTTTCAGAGACCTCAGTTGGTCTCCCACGGGCTGTTGGCCACACTGAACGATTAACTGAGTATGGGAATGGAGAAAGGATTCATTTGGGGGTCATTGTGCATCAGTTGAGAGGGCTGAGACTGGGAGAAACCGTGAAGAACCATTTTCGGGTTTTTGGGGGGAAATTTCAGGGTTCAATTCCTACGAGTTTTGGGACCAAACTAGACACACTGAGGGACTTCTGGGAGTGAAAGAATCACGACGGTGCAAGAATTGAGGGAAAATGATCGCTGTTGGCCCAAGAACCTGAGTTGCTGTTCAGGGAAGAACCAGTTGGAGGGAAAAATCACATTCAATTTCTGGGGCTTGTTGATCGAAACCGAGGGCCGTCCTAGTCTTCTGGAAGCAAAAGGAAACCAACCACATCGATTTCGAAGGACGTCACTCACGAATTGGCCAAGAACGGAGTTCCCTGGTTCTGAGTATTGTCGAGCTTGAGGACGACGACTTCCAGGTTAGTTTGGGGTTAATTGGTTGGATGTTTTGATTCGTCTAGGTTCCCTTAAGCTGCTGGTGAAGTTAATTTGATAGTGGCACTGGTTTGGGTGAGTTATGAGTGACGACCCGTTCGTCTGTTCAAGTCTGGGTTGAATCGATTTAGGGACAATCGAGGTTAATCATCAATACAGACCTAAAATTAATGGATTAGAGAAGGTGATAGGATTGAAAACGGGAAGAATTGATTGAGAATTGAGCTTGAACTGGTCGGGTTGAGTCGCGGGTAATAGACCCGTTTATCAGTCTATCCGGGTAAGGACGAAGGTACTGTAGCTTGGCGCGTGGCCTTCACGCGCAGCCACTTTGGGCGGCGCGTGACGGCGCGTGTGATGTCACCTCCGATCACGGTCAACATGAGATTTAATCCCTTCAATCTAATTAACATTTTATCTTTAGAGTTCGAGTGGATCGGGAGTCATTCGGGATAATTTCGGGAGTTCGAAAGCTTAGGTCCTTAAGGTTTATTTTGTCGAAAATTCCGGAAAATTAGGGAAAAATCATACAAGCTATTTGGGGATGTTTGTAACCCTTCTTGTACGTTTTTACAGGCCCGGACACTTTCGAAGCTACAGAGGAGCGCATGACGCGATTGACGCGTCCTAAAATTGTGAGTGGACTTTTTGATTTCTAAACTGGGCATGCATGACTATTTTACTGGTTTATCTTATGGTTTTGCATATGATTTTATGATGGTGATATGATAATTCGGTTTTACGTATTTTCACGCTTTTCGAGATATTCTTCGTATTTCACGCAATTCGAGGTTACGGTTTTTGCTTATGCGTGAATGATGTTTTGATGAAGTACCTGGATATGATTATGCATGTTACAGATTTATGATGTTTTGATTATAATTGTGAAGTGATTTCGGAAATTGCATGTTTTGGAAATTGCATGTGAATTCGGACGTAAGTCCTATTATGACGTGATATGATTTCGGAATGATGTTGGAAAACAGTTTATGATGAATCCTGGTTTATTGTGTTTAAAAACGGTTTTGGGTTTAAAGACCCGGTTGATTGTTGGATCTGGTTTTGGGTTTAAAGACCCGGTTTATTGATGACGGGGGCGGGCCCGAAAATTGGGTTTAAAGACCCAGATTGAGTTTAAAGACTCGTGAGTTTAAAGACTCGGTTATTGTGATACCCCCGAGGCCTATTGATCATGTTTTGAGTTTAAAAACTCGTTGATATCCCGGGAAGGCCTGATATTGAGTTTAAAGACTCGGATGGATCCAACGGCATAATTGTGATTATTGATTCACTTATTACTTGATTTGTGCAATTGATGTTTCAAAATGACGGTTTCTGGATTCTGGTAATATTAAGTTGTTTTACATGAGTTATGACAAATCTCTGTAACGTTTTTCATGTATTTCGGAAAAAGAGTTTTCAAAGGTTTAATACGCGATTTTTTGAATATTCGGTTATGCATGTGTGTTACAAAACTAGAGGGCGAAACCGATTTCGAAAAACTGTTTTTCCTGTAAAACTTATGTTTTGGTCCACTCACACTTTGTTGTTTTAAATTCCCTCCAGGTCGTGGTACAAGCGCGGGGGCAAGTGCCGAGGCAGAGGCGGAGGCATAAAGTTTTTCGTTGCGGAGTAGTTAGTTCACAGAGTAGGATTTGTTCCTTAACCTGTTTTGTAATATTATGCTCTGTGAAACTGTGGACTTGACGTCCAGTCGGATGTGTTTGTTTAATCTCCCTGGTCTGACAATGGGTGTGATGTAATATTATTTAGTTTTCCGGTCTTTTGGATTCGATTGTCAGATGGGAGCAGGATGCTTCCCGATTATCGAGGCGATAATCGGGGTGGGTCCTGTCATATATTGCACGTATTTCGAGATTTTTATTTTTATGTGATACTTGAGCTTAGGCTGAGTATTCTATGTGCATGTGTTTATATGATTTTGATGGTTTCACAGAGAGGCATGAAACTGAGGATTTGACTAACGGTTTTGAATGATTTCACGGAGATGCGTGAAATCGATATTTGGGTTTGAGTCCTAGTTGGATGTTGACTTTGACTTGGATTATATTCAAAGGAGATTTGAAAAAGTGATTTGAATAATGAAATGGTTTTCGGATTTGGAAATGTGTTTCGGGGTTGTGTCCCAGTTGATTTGTGGTTTGACTTAGAGTATAGTCAAGCATGGAAAATATCGGGCTTGTGACCCAGTTATGATTTATGATATGAGATTTCGGGCTGTCATCCTGTTATGGATCGATTTACGAGTTTGGATTTGATAGGATTTGAGGAATCTTGGATTTTATGAAGTGTTTCTGAACACTGTTTTTATGATGGTTTTGTCGAAACTGATTTGATAAAGTATATTTCGGGCGTGGGCCCCTTTGAGATGATTTGTGAAATATTTTTCACACGACCATCCTCTATGATGTGATGATAGCCTCTGGACGTCGACCATCTTGTATGATGTGTGATTTTGGAAAGGTCACGGGGACATTACTTGCAGGTGTGTCAAAGATGGACATTTTGTAGATGTCGAGCCAGGGGTTTCGAGCTTGTAGATGCCTTCGCTTAGACGTCGACCATCATGTGTGATGTGTGGTCCTGAGTTAGAGCACCTAGACGTCGAGCCACGAGCTCCGAGCCTGGTGTATATTCGGATGTGTAATCCCGAGTCGCACGCGTAGCCTGATATCGTGACTAGTGAGATCTTGGATATTGGATAAAGAGGATTGGTGATTATGTTTTCATGAGACTCCGGATGTGAGTCTATGATTCGGGCAGAAACCCCATTGAGATGCTTTTATGAGATTTGATTACTGATATTTGTATTCTGATGTTTTCACATGATTTGATAAATATGGATTTCAAGAAGATATGGGCCATGGGCTTTTGATATATTTTATGATTTGTGGATCTCGCGACTTATGATTTGATTTGAATAGAAATTCGGTCATTTCTATTTTACTTTATGTATGCATGTTTTAGAATTAGAGGGGAAAAGCTTATTTTCTCGAAAATGTATTTTCAAATGATTATTTTTGTCCATTTGTACTTTTAATTGTTTTGTTGAGTCTTCAGGCTGTTGAAGAAAGATCATGGCTGATCTAGAAATGAAGGCATGGACAGGATATTAGTACCGTTATCTCTTGTCTGACAGGTGTTGAGAGTAATTTTGATACTCCGATTTAATTATTTGACGAGAGCAGAGCTTGACACGGTTATCAAACCGGTTTTGGGAAGGATCATGTTAGATAATGTGTGTATCCATTTGTTTTTTTGTTGTTGGATATTTTTCTAAAAAAAAAGTAGAATAAAATTAACTTTTAATATTTTCATAAAAACTATAATGGGATGTGTAGTTACTCATTATTCATTTTTTTACTCTATTTATTCCATTAACCATTAACTTTATATAATTAAAGATTAAAAAAATTAAATTTACTATTGTATTCTTATTTATTAACTGCTTAATTTTTTTTAAAGATGATCTAGGTAAATCGAGTCGTGTGGATAGACAAGATGTTTGGGTGTTAAGCATGTGTTTCCTTGATGGAAACAAATTTAGAATTTATCCAAAAGTGAAACTTTTCATATTTACACACAAAAAATTGTTTATTGAAATTTTAAATGTGAAAATTCTAAAATTGTAAGTTAAAAAAATTTGAAACGTGAATGTCACAAATTCCAAGTTTCTAACTTAAATGGCCAAGAAAATTGTTGTCATTGTCCCTAAATTTTACACTAGTGTTATATTTAGTCCTTGAACATTATTATTAGTAGCAGGAGTTCCTGAATTATGCCCAAATGTGTAATAATCACCTCATATAAAATTATTAATTCAGGAACTCCTGCCTCTAATGTGTAGTATACATCAGTAAATTTTTCTAATGAACGACGTATATATTCAACTTTAGTGACAAAAAATGCATATGCATTCAAACTTTTTATAGATTTTTTCTTCTATAGAAATTGCAGTTTCTTTTCCATTTTCTTTTAACTTTAATCAATTATTAAATTCGTGGCCTCGAAAATTCTAAAATATCCATAAGTTGGTGTTTGTGATTTTTTTTTAATTTTTTTTTTCATTTACAGAGATTTAAAAAATATATATATTTGAAAAAACAATTTTATCCTTATTTTTTGTAAAGAAAATTAATTATTTTGGCAGAGGGATGATTACTGTATATTTTGGCATAATTAAGGAACATGTGCTACTAATAATGCAATTTATGAATTATAACTAAAGTCCAAATCAGAAATTTGAATTCTGTTAAGCGTGGTCTGGTAGCTTATCAAAAGCCCAAATTAAGCATGACAATAAAGCCCCAATTGTATTCTGGACCTAATATGGGCCTCTAGCTTTTACTATAAATATCCAATTTTAGGGTTCGACATACGTCGCCGCTCTGCATAGAAGCAGGGAAGAGAAACCGCATTTCCAAATTGTCTCAGGCATCCATGGGGCGTGTCATCAGAGCTCAGCGTAAGGGTGCGGGGTCTGTCTTCAAGTCCCACACCCACCACCGCAAGGGTCCGGCCCGATTCCGGAGCCTCGACTTTGGCGAACGAAATGGCTACCTTAAAGGGGTCGTCACCGATATCATCCACGACCCTGGTCGCGGTGCTCCACTCGCCAAAGTCAGCTTCCGCCACCCTTTCCGATACAAGAAGCAGAACGAGCTCTTCGTCGCTGCCGAAGGAATCTACACTGGGCAGTTCATCTACTGTGGGAAGAAGGCCAACCTGGTAGTCGGGAATGTGTTGCCTCTCAGATCGATCCCGGAAGGAGCTGTCGTCTGCAACGTCGAGCACCATGTTGGTGACCGTGGCGTCCTTGCTAGGGCTTCTGGTGATTACGCTGTTGTTATCTCTCACAATCCTGATAACGATACTTCCAGGTCTTTCTCCTCTTTATGTCTACTCGTTTTGTTATCGTTAACTACCTTACTTGATTAGCATTGGAAATATAATGTTATTATTTATGTTAATCTTCTTATTGGAAGAAGAAAGAGATTGCTTTGCCTATAAATTATTTATAGTGAGACCTTAAAGATGTCATTTTTGTTGAAAATTCCATTCGGGTATTTAGACTAACATTTTATCTACGAGATTCAAGGACCAGCTAATACTACATTGATTCCATTCGGGTATTCAGACTAATATTTTATCTATCAGATTCAACGTCTAGCTAATACTACATTGTTGTAGGCTCAGTTGTGTTGGTGGGCACTTTTGGGCTATTGTTTATGGTGGATAGTGGTATTCTAGTGTCGTAAGTTCACATTTAGGTAAGATTGGTAGTTGTTTTTTTCTGGTTTTGAGATCTGCTTTGATAATCTATTGTAGAAATTAGATATCGTTGCTATTTATAAGATTGTAGCATTCCTGTGTTACTGATCTCTATAAAAGTCTAATATGATCATTAGATTTGTGACAGATGGGATTCAATGCCTGTGATTAACTTCCGGTGTCTTAATTGAAATGTTGTACCTTGGTGATTGCAAGGTTTTATGTTAAATATGTTTGTCAGAATTACGAAGTTTGTTCCTCGTTCTATGATGATTGATTGACTAATGTTAGGCTATTTTCTATTTCTGGTTCTTAACAGAATCAAACTTCCTTCTGGATCAAAAAAGATTGTTCCAAGTGGCTGTAGAGCCATGATTGGGCAGGTAGCCGGTGGTGGTAGGACTGAAAAGCCTATGCTCAAGGCTGGAAATGCGTACCACAAATTCAGAGTGAAGAGGAACTGCTGGCCCAAGGTGCGTGGTGTGGCTATGAACCCAGTGGAGCATCCTCATGGAGGAGGCAACCACCAGCACATTGGTCATGCCAGCACAGTCAGGCGTGATGCTCCTCCTGGCCAGAAGGTTGGGCTCATTGCTGCAAGAAGAACAGGTCGTCTTAGGGGTCAGGCTGCTGCCGCTGCGTCCAAGGAAAAGGCTTAAGTTTGCTCGTATATTTAAATTTTATGTTTTGAGAGACAGCGAAGGATCTTAAGGGTGTTCATCATTAGCTTAATTCGGTATTTCATTGCTGTTTACTTTATTGACAAGTTTCATTAAGGGTATTCACCATGCTAAGCTAGAACAGGCATATGAATATTTAGGTTTGATGCCCATATTATATAGGCATAAAATGCACATAGAACAAGATGTGACGTTTGCGACGTTTTATTTTGCGCTCAAAATATTTTGCGTCACTTTGTGTTTAGAATAGGGACAGTGGTAGTTCCGTTGCACGAATTCAGTAAGAGCCTTTCTAACTCTGTCAAGTAGACTTATGTCGCAGTAAGTTGACAGTTTGTATGTGCAATTCAGACATTTTATCACCATTTAAATCAATTCAAGTTGAGTTGTATGTTAAGTAAGAATATTAAAACTAAAACTGAAAAAGAATCGCTTCTTATAAAATTATGTAAATCTAAATTAGGTCGAAGTTACTTTTGGTCCTCACTTTGTATGCAATTTTCTACTTGATTTTATATAGTTTTAATTCGAATGATTTTAATCTTGTAGTTTCATGTCCATAGTGATTCAATAATACATCCAAATTCCTATCAAGTTAATAACAAAATAAGGTATGTTTCTTACGTAAAGGGGTATTATGTTATTCTTTATTTCATGCTCGTGTTACAATATAAATGACAGAATGGTTTCAAGCATGGACTAGTAGAAAATTAAAGAATAAAAATATGTAATTGTCTTTAACAAACAAAAGATATTTGATTGTAATATGGTGAAAGTATATCATTTCATAAGTATATAAAATAAAAATATTTCGTAAATAATTGGATGAAAATTTAGATGCTTCCTTAAATTCCTATAAGTATAAAATTATAAAGTTAAGATAAAATAAATTAAAACTATATGGACTAAAATGGATAATTAAGAAAAACACATGGAGCTAAAGTGACATTTGGCCTATAAAATATACATAGAGAAAAAAAAATTGGAAGGATCCCCAGTGCTAGCCCTGTTAATTGGTTCAAAAAACTGACTGAAAAATCGAATCGAACCGAAACTGAATCTTAAAAAACAGAACCGAAAGAAAACCAAGTTGAAACTAAAAAATCGAACCGAATCGAACCATAATCAGCTCGGTTTTGATTGATGGATTTGAAGACCCAAACCGGACCGAAAAACAGAAGCCCAGCCCATAACTGAAGTCTGAAGGTTTGAACTCTGAAAGTCTGAACTGAAAACAGAAAAAGCCTAACCCTTTATGACAGGACCCATCCCAATCCCCCCGGGATTAATGCGGGATGACCCTGCTCCCGTCTGACACGGAGTGTCAGACAAGGGATATTTCTGACCTTTGCCCTCCCGGGCTATCAGAGTACGCTAGGATCCGGAGGAGGTATGTGATATCTCGGTCTCTGCTACAGTCCACATCCGCTGTCAACCTGAAGGGCAGTCAAAACATTAAAAGCTGTGAGTGGACAAAACAAGAGTTTATAAAAATATTTTATAAGACATTTGTACCCTCCACTAAAAAGCATGCATGCATTCGAAAACCATTTATCCGAAATAAACCATATGTGGGAACTAAGCCCAAAACCAAGATTGAAAGAACCATAATGAAAACGACCATACGGGCCACTGCCCAAATCCATAAGGGACTCGGCCCCAAACCATAAAGAAACCAAGTACACGAGACACTGCTCAAATCCTGTGCACACCTGTGTACACCACATATCATATATCATATTTATATCACATACATATATAAGCCACACAACCAATCCTGTCACGGTATCCAAAGCTACGCGCGTGCTATCCGGGTCTCAATCCGAGTCTTCTCAAAGTCAAGGTCAATGTCCCCAGACCACTGATCCTACTCGAGGTAATAGTAACCATAGCCTTCCTGAGAGTAAGGAACCCAACTGGGGGGTGACTCCACTCAGTCGGTGCTTCGTGACTACTCCGGGGTCCACCCAGGCCAACGACCCTCCCCGGAGGAGATAGTAGAACATGTAAAGGAAGGTAGATGAACATATATATACATAACATAAACATTCATGTCCGGTTCCCCCCTGAACCGTCATGATCCATAATATCCATAATCAGGTAACATGCCGGTTCCCATAAACCGTCATGTACCGTAATAACATAACCGAGGTAACATGCCGGTTCCCATAAACCGTCATGTACCGTAATAACATAACCAGGGTTCATGCCGGTCCCCATAAACCGTCAAGAACCAGAATGACCTGACAAAGGTTCATGCCGGTTCCCATAAACCGTCATGAACCACAATGACCTTTCCAGAGTTCATGCCGGTTCCCATAAACCGTCATGAACTTGGAAATCCACGTAGGGTCCCTGACCCGAAATCATAAACCATAAAGTAACTGGGTCTCGTGCCCGAACATATGACTCAACTGGGCACCGTGCCCGATATTTAAGGGTCAGTCACGACTCCGATCATAGTGATGTGTGCAACCATCCATCCAGGACCGCTCTCAATCCTGGTACGTCGCCGTGAACGAATCAACCGACGCGACCACCACAAGATCATGGTGCACTCATCACCGATCGCTATCCTTAACCGTCAGCACTCCGAAGTCAAGCCTCCCCAGGCTGCTCGACAACGAATCGTGCATCGTGACCTCTCCGGAAGGAACACATCCCAATCCGGAGGCGAGCGTCGTATCGTCGATCGTCGTGCACATAGCACCCGTCGCGACCACGATTTAGACCCGAAGGTCGTAAATAGCGTCATATGCCCGAGACAAAACCAAATGGGTCTCATACCCGAGTTTATCCTTTTAGAAATCCAAAACCAAATCATTTAAGTCAATAAAGAAATACAGACCCGTATAAGCACCGTATAAGGCCGAAAGCTCGAAATACGTGCTTATACGTAACCACATACAAATGAACCCATGGCATCATCAAACAAGTAATAAAACATATAATAAACATTTATGCATGCACCAATTTAGAAAACAAGGTCCACTCACAGACCGTCCGAGCTGCCGCCTCGATTTGCGTGCCATTCGGCTCCCCGAGCCGATCACCATCATCGGGACTCCCAAACTGTCCAAATTTTAATAGAAGGTTAATAACTACTTAATTAACCTCCCATCAAAGCCCCGTAATTTTCCCGAACTTTTAACTATTTTTAAGCCGACCCTAAACCTTCCGAAACCCCGAAAACTATCGAAACGATGTCCGATTGACGCGAGACCAGTCCTAAAATCTTCGTTACATCGAATAGAAGATTTCCCGTGTTGAACACTTTCCCAAATTATGGCCCACGCGTCCTCACGAGCCCCTAGAATGTCGAAAATACTGTTCATCGACACTAACCTCCAGCAGACCGGTTTTACTGTTCATGGCCGGTTCACCTGGTTTGGCCGGTCCAACTGGACCGGCGTGACCGGTTCACAGCCCTAGACACCCCATTTTTCATCCTAGTTCTTCCTTTTTGGTTCCTTTCATCCTATTTTGATGTTTTCTATCCATTCCAATCCTTAAACGCAACCGAAAACGTCTAAATCCTATGGTTCGATTTTGAACCAAACAGTTCAAGTTTTCCAAAACTCTCCCATGGCTGCCCAGCCATCCCAAGCTTCCTTAAACCTTCCTAACATGTCCCTAGCAACCTAATGGACTCATTAAAACCATTAAAAACGAACCATAACATCAAAAATGGAAAAATGGATCAAAATGGACTTACCGTGAACCTCACGGGTTCTTCCTCCCCTCGCCACCGTGGACGGTAGTTCTAGCCACCCAGCAACCTCCTAAGGCTCCCTGGTCCTCTGCCTGGTCATGGGCTGAAGGTAGGATGGGTTTGGGTTGCACAAAGATGGAGAGAAAAGGGTGAGATCGGGTGGGTTTGGGTGTGTGTGTTTGAAATGGAAAAAGGAAATGGCTTGCACGGTGCATGAAGGAATATGGTGTCCATTGGATGGGTGACACTTGTCACTCATCCATAGGGCAGGGATTAAATATCTGGGCCCCCACTAAGTCCAAAAGTTAACTCGTTTCATAATTCGTGCAATAGTGCACTTGAACTTCCGTGAACCGTAACTTCACTGTCGAACGTCCAAATTGGATGTGCCGCCTGTCTATGGATTCGTATCGTCCTTATCTACGTAATGGTCTTCGGCCCTCGGCCATCGGACCTCTTGGTCAAAAAGTCAACATTTGACTTTCCATTTAACCAAAATTACCAAAATGTCCCTAAACTTTCGAACGTCATAACTTCCACCTCGAATGTCAGAATTGAACGTGCCACCTGTCTATGAACTCGTGACGTCACGAACTACGTCACGGTCATCGGTCAAAGTCCATTTGACTGCCCGATTAAAAAGTCAACGTTTTGCCACCACTAGGGGCAAAACGGTCATTTCGCATCGTTCGTCCGATTTAGCCTAACTAATCACCGATTAACCTCACTAATCGTGATTAGTCACTAATCTAATCATGGAATTTGGGACGGGTCGTTACACTTTAGCCCAAAACAGAAAAGCCTAGCTAATCTCTGATTTATCGTCTCTCATCTCTCGTCTTCATCTCTCTTCCTCATCGCTCATCTTTCTTCCTCATCGCTCATTTCTCTTCCTTATCACTCATCTCTCTTCCCCATCTCTCTCTTTCAGACCTCTTAAATCTCAAACCTCACTCACCCAGCGGCCCCAGGCTCGCAAGTCATGGCTTCACGACCTCGCGGCTCGCATCGCATCCTCGCCACTCGCTAGTCGCCTCGCATCGCAGCCTCACGGTGTAACGCCCCGAAATTCAAGGAATGTAAAATTGTAAAATAATAAATGAAATGACGTTTTACCCCTGTGAATAGTATGATCAAATTGTTGACTTTTTTATTGGTAGGTCAAATGGACGTTGACCAATAACCGTGACGTAGTTTGGGACGTCACGAGTCCATAGACAGGTGGCACGTCCAATTCCGACCATCAGGGAAAAAGTTATGACGTTCGTAAGTCTAAGGGCATTTTCATAATTTGGACGAATAGGGGAAAATGTTGACTTGTTGATTTACAACTGATTTTCCCAGGATTCGAGGACCGTTAGGTAGGTCTCGATGCCCTGAGTCCGTAGACAGGCGGCATGCTGAAAACGGATGTCGGACGGTTGAGTTACGGGTCTAGAAAGAGAAGGGCATTTTGGTCATTTTGGGCAGAAGGGCAAAATGGTAATTTGGTCGGTGGGGGGGGGGGGGGGGAGTACTGTTTAAAATCGTGGAAACAGAACCTGCACCACCGTGCTTGGTTGTTCTAATCAAGGATTAGTTTAAACGTGTTAGTGGCTGGACATGAGATTAGATTAATGGTTTTGAGGCAGTGGAAAACACAAGATTGTGGGTTGAATCAGACCACAGTGCACGGGCTGCATTGTTTAACTGGTTTTGGGACCGTTGCGGGAAAAAATTTTCAGAGAGGCCAGAGGGATCCCCACGGGCTGCTGGCTGCACAGTTCAATTAACAGAGTGATGGGGAGTGAGAGAGGATCATTTCTGTTAAGGAGAGTCTGAAAACTTGAGAGAAAACAGAGACTGGAGAATTTGGAAATTGGAGGGAAAATTTGAGTTTTGATTTGTGAGGTGAGTTGGACGAAACCAAGGATCGAAATAGCTTTCTGGGACCATTTGGAGTTCGACCATATCAATCCTGAAGTGAATGGACCACGGTTTGGCCAGGAACCCAAGTTCCATTTTCGAAGGATTTTCATACCTGAGGACGACGACTTCCAGGTGAGGATTTGTGAAATTGTTTGTGCTTTATGGTTCGTATGGGTCCTAGTAAGCTTCAGGTTAAGTTAATTTAGAAATGGAGTTGAAACCAGTGAGATACGACGATCGACCCGTTTGGTTGATCACGGGTCGAAGGGTCGATTTAGGGCTCGTTGGGGTTAATTAATGGATGAGAACTTAAATTAAAAGGCTAAGGAAGGTCTTAGGTGAAAAACGAAGGAATTCGAGTGAGAATTGATGGGGATTTGGCCGGGTTAAGTCGTGGGTTTGGGGACCCGTTTAACAGGCTTCAGGGTAAGGACGATGACACTGTAGCTACAGTGCATGGCGCGTGGCTTTCACGAGCAGCCACTTTGGGCAGCGCGTGAGGGCGCGTGAAGCCTCATCTCCGATCACGGTCAACTTGAGTTTTCATCCTTTCAATTTACTGAACATTTTGAGTTAATTTTCGAGTCGATCGGAGATAGTTAAGTTGGTCAAAATAGGGTCTATTGCCTCGGGAAGCATGTTCAGGCGGCTTTCCCGGGTCTGTTTCAGTCTAGGACTTCTTGGTTGAATGTTAAGGACTTGTAGTGACCTTTACGTATGATTTGGACTGACAGGAATCGCACAATAGTACCCAGACGAGGTTATACGCGCAGTTTTGCAGCAGGATTGTACTGTGAGTAGGCCCAATTTCATTAAACCCTTGCATGCATAACTATTTTCACTTATATATATATGTGTGTGTGTGAATCAAGCAAAGGTTTCGTTTATCTTGAGTTGTGGCTATGGCACGATTTACGATGTTTGGGCTTGAGACCCGTCTGGTGAAATTTAAGTATTGTTTTGGATTATATATATGTATATATTTGTGTATGTGGATGTCGATCTTTGGTACTGCACTGTATAGATCTACTCGTGTGATACTGTCTCCTCCGGATGTGGGTACCCCAGAGTGGTCACGTCGCATTGCCTGCGAGGGGTCATTCTACAGAGGGACCGGACCGTAGGATGGCTTAGGAGCAGGATTGCTATGATTGGACGTCTGGGTCGTCAGGCATCTGGGATGCCGTACCCGGACTGGTTTCAGGGATTGGACTCGGGATTGAGACCCCGAATCGCACGCGTAGCCTTGGGACTGTGACCTTATTGGACGTCTAGGACGTCGGACATCTGGGATGTTAGGGGCGGGATGTATATTGCAGTGGCTGAGGTTATGTTTATGGTTTTATTATATGACTTGTGGTATCTTATATGATTTTATGGTTTTAAATACTAATGTATGCATGTTTGGAAAACGGAGGGGTAAAAGTACATGTTTGTAATTGTTGAATTGTTTTATACACTTTGAGTTTCGGCCCACTCACCCTTAAAGTTTTGTTGACCCCTCCAGGCCGTGCTACTGATGTAGAAGAGGATCCCGAGGCAGAGGCATAGATCTACACTGCGCACCTGAACCCCCTGCTGGGTAGGTTAGCAGCAGGATAGCTTAGAGTCGTGCACAGAACTTGTAATTTTTGACATTTTTCCCTTGTCTGACATCTTTTGAATTCGGATTTTATGTATGGCTTTTTTTTATATATATATTTATGCATTTGAACTTTAAAGGTTAAAATTGGAATGTTTGTTCGGGTGTCAGACGGGAGCAAGGCACGTCCCTTTGTGGTCCCAAAAGGATCGGGGCGGGTCGTGACAGCTTGGTACCAGAACACTAGGTTGTGGTCAGCATGCTAGACTAGCGGTCAGTACTTGGCACTTTTCAAGTTTATGGATAATGTTATCTAATCTATGCCTCTTAACAGTTGGTTATGCCTCCAAGGATAATTCCTCACGCACGGACTGTCGAGGAAGTAGAGAGAGAAATGGAATGTGCAAGTATCGAACGGGCTCAACGTTTGGGAGCCACTCCCTTCAGCGGGGGATCAAACCCCGAGGATGCCTACGAATGGATTGCTACGTGGGAAAGGATTTTTACGGTAATGCACTGCCCACCGGGCGAGCGGGTGACATTGGCGGCCTTCCTACTGGAAGACGGAGCTTATCAGTGGTGGCATGGCCTAGAGATGTCAGGATGGTCTGTCCACACCACTACCTGGGAGGTCTTCCGTGCCCGATTCTTGGATCAGTATTACCCGAGATCATTTCGCGCTGCTCGGGAGGTAGAATTCCTACGGCTGAAGTAGGGAGATATGTCAATTGTGGACTATGAGCAGACCTTTGGGAAACTTTCTCGGTTCGGGGCAGCTTTTGTGAGCACAGAGGAAGACAAGTGTCAGAGGTTTGAACTTGGACTCCGATGGGAGATTCGGGCAGGTGTGACAGCTGCCAGTCACGCTACTCTGAGAGACATGGTCGACGCAGCGGTTCGTGTCGAGGCCAGTCTGGCGGCAGACCAGGCACGACAGCCTTCAAGCAAGGGGCGATGTCGGGATCGTCCATACCTTGGACCAATGGGCCAGAGGAACACAAAGGGAGGAAGTTGCAGAGGAACACCTTCATCTTTACGGGGTAATGGCTAGTCAGATCGACATGGGAGCTCTCAGAGGACAGGATCGAGGTTCAGCTCAAGATAGCATTCATCTTGGAGTGGTGCATCCGGTGGGTATTCGGACAGGCCGAGGATAGTCAGCTGCTTTGCTTGTGGAGGAGCGGGCCACTATGTCCGAGATTGCCCACTGTTCTCTAGGAGCAACGATGTAGGGGGCTCCAGTGCTGTGTAGAGTTCGGCTTCCAACACTGTCGGAGGTCGAGGACAGGGAGGTGACCGTGGTGCTGAGCGTGGCGCTCGTGGATGCGGACAGACTGCAGGACCCAGGGCTCGTGTATTTGCAGTGACTCAGCAGCAGGCTAGGGCAGCCCCATGTGTGGTTACAGGTACTCTTCATATCTCAAACCTTCTTGTACGTGTATTGATGGATGCGGGGGCTACTCACTCTTTTATTTCGAGGAGTTGTGCGGGTATGCTAGATTGTGAGGTATCAAATTTAGATAGCGAGATGGGCGTCGGCACACCGATGGGAATCGTGTACTTGGTGAATCAGGTGATTCAGAGGTTCCCGGTGAGAGTAGAGGATGTGGATCTACCAGCAGATTTAATCATTATGGATATCCATGACTTCGATGTGATTTTAGGGATGGATTGGTTATCAGAGCATGGGTCGCTCATTGATTGTTGTAGTAGGCAAGTGATTTTGCGAAGTCTGGGTTTGCCGGAGGTTACCTTTCAGGGGGAGCGCGACGGTTTGCTTCCTGAAGTGATTTCTTCGCTTGCCGCTACCACACTCCTAAGGAAAGGATGCCAGGGTTATCTGGCATATGTTGTGATAGAGCAGGTTGATACTCCGAGTATCGATGAGATACCAGTGGTGCGAGAGTTTCCGGATGTGTTTCCAGAAGACCTACCTGGATTAGCACCACACCGGGAGATCGATTTTACGATTGAACTACTCCCCGGTACCCGACCTATATCCCAGGCACCATATCGGATGGAGTCGGGCCGAGTTACGGGAACTCAAGACTCAGTTGCAGAAGTTGGTGGATTTGGGATTCATCCGACCGAGAACATCATCGTGGGGAGCACTGGTGTTATTCGTAAAGAAGAAGGAGGGGAGCCTCCGATTGTGTGTAGATTACCTGCAACTCAACAAAGTGACACTGAGGAACCAGTACCCTTTACCAGGATTAATGATCTATTCAACCAGTTGTGAGGAGCGCAGTACTTCTCGAAGATTGATTTACGGTTGGGGTATCACCAGCTGAGAATTACGGAGGAGGATGTTCCGAAAATGGCATTTTGGACCCGATACGGACCTTACGAGTTCCTAGTGATTCCCTTCGGCTTGACAAATGCTCCAGCAGCATTCATGGATCTGATGAACAGGGTCTTCCGATCTTACTTGGATAAATTTGTGATTGTGTTCATTGACGGCATCCTGGTGTACTCAAGGAGTGCCAGAGCACATGAGAAACACATACGGTTGGTATTAGGGAAACTGAGACAGAAACAGTTGTACACCAAGCTGAGTAAGTGCCAGTTTTGGCTGAGCAGTATTGGTTTTCTGGGACATGTGATATCGGCAAATGGGATTAGTGTGGATCCCCAGAAGACAGAAGTGGTGACTAACTGGGCCAGATCGACAACAATAACAGAGATACGGAGTTTTGTCGGGTTAGCAGGTTACTATCGGAGATTCGTGGAGGGATTCTCCAAAATTGCTGCACCGTTGACTCGATTGACTCGAAAAGGGGTGAAGTTCATTTGGGACGAGCAGTGTGAACAGAGTTTTCAGGAATTGAAGTATCGATTGACCACTGCACCCGTCCTTGCATTGCCAGATGACAGTGGAGAGTTCGTGGTCTTTAGTGATGCATCGCTACAAGGTTTGGGCTGCGTGTTAATGCAGAATGGTAAGGTTATCGCTTACACATCACGGCAACTAAAGACTCATGAATTGAACAACCCTACCCATGATTTGGAGTTGGCAGCGGTGGTTCATGCTCTAAAAATCTGGACATTACCTATTCGGTGCGACGTGCAGGATATACATCGACCACCAGAGCCTAAAGTATCTATTCACCCAGAAGGTGCTTAACATGAGGCAACGGAGATGGTTGGAGCTAATAAAGGATTATGACTGTACGATTGAGTACCATCCAGGTAAGGCAAATGTGGTGGCAGATGCGCTCAGCAGGAAATCAACGGGATCAGTTGCACACTTGAGGATGGTGTATCTCCCTTTGTTAGTGGAACTCCGGAAGACTGGGGTTATATTGGGGATAGGCGAGCAGGGAGCTTTGTTATCCAGTTTTCACGTATGACCGGTGTTAATCGATCGGATCATTGAAGTACAATTTCAGGATCTGACACTTTGTATCTACAGGATTGAGGTCGAAGCAGGTGAAAGGCAGGATTTTACCATCCGAGGTGATGAAGCACTAGTGAATTTGGGCAGATTATGTGTACCTGTAGTGGCAGAATTACGGGCCGAGATTTTGGAGGAAGCCCATAGTTCGGCTTATGATATGCATCCTGGAGGTACAAAGTTGTACCGTACCTTCCGAAGCCATTATTGGTGGTTAGGGATGAAAAAGGACATTGCAGAGTACGTGAGCAGATGCTTGACTTGCCAGCAGGTTAAGGCGGAGCGGCAGAGACCTTATGGGGCTATGCAACCACTTCCGATCCCCGAGTGGAAGTGGGACCATATCACCATGGACTTCATCTTTAAGTTGCCAAGGACCCGGAGTGGATTCGACGGAGTGTGGGTGATTGTAGATCGGTTAACCAAGTCAGCCCATTTTCTACCGATACAGGAGACTTATAAACCCAACCAACTTGCTCAACTGTTCGTGAAGGAAATCATTCAACTTCATGGTACGCCAGAGTCGATCGTGTTTGATCGCGATCCGCTTTTCACTTCCAGGTTCTCACGGAGTTTACAAACCACATTGGGTACCAATCTACATTTCAGTACTGCTTTCCATCCACAGACCGATGGACAGTCGGAGAGGACCATTCAGACCCTAGAGGACATGATGAGGTCTTGTGTGTTACAATTTCAGGATTCGTGGGATACTCATTTGCCGTTCATGGAATTTGCATATAACAACAGTTATCAGGCAAGTATCGGGATGGCACCCTACGAGGCACTGTATGGTCGGCAGTGCAGAACACCTATCTATTGGATGGAGATAGGAGAACGAGCGGCAGTAGGGCTGGATTTGATGGACATAACCCAGGAAGCAGTCCGTATTATTAGAGAAAGATTGAAAACGGCACATGATCGCCAAAAGAGTTATGCTGATCGGCGGATTCGAGACTTGGAATTTGAGGTTGGAGATTTTGTTTTCCTGAAGCTATCTCCATGGAAAGGGATAATCCGTTTGGTCGACGGGGGAAACTGAGTCCACGATTTATCGGACCATACGAGATTGTCGAGAGGATTGGCCAGGTTGCTTACAGATTAGCACTACCTCCGAAACTTTCTAAAGTGCACGACGTATTCCACGTGTCGATGCTACGGAAGTATGTGTATGATACCTCTCATGTACTGGAGGAGCAACCCATCGAACTCTGAGAAGACTTAAGCTTTGAAGAACAGCTGGTGCAGATTTTGGATCGGAAAGATAAGGTGCTACGTCAGAAGACCATTCCCCTAGTAAAGGTTCTCTGGAGAAACCAGAATGTGGAGGAAGCCACATGGGAACCCGAGACACAGATGCGAGAGCAGTTTCTATACTTGTTTCCCTAAAATATCGGGATGAAATTTCTTAAGGGGGGGAGGTTGTAACGCCCCGGAAATTCGAGGAATGTAAAATTGTAAAATAATAAATGAAATGACGTTTTTACCCCTATGAATAGTATGGGCAAATTGTTGACTTTTTGATTGGTAGGTCAAACGGACGTTGACCAATAACCGTGACGTAGTTCGGGACGTCACGAGTGCATAGACAGGTGGCACGTCCAATTCCGACGATGAGGGAAAAAGTTATGACGTTCGAAAGTCTAAGGGCATTTTCGTAATTTGGATGAATAGGTGGAAAATGTTGACTTTTTGATTTACAACTGATTTTCACACGATTTGAGAACCGTTAGGTAGGTCTCGATGCCCTGAGTCCGTAGACAGGCGGCACGCTGAAAACGGACATCGGACGGCTGAGTTACGGGTCTAGAAAGAGAAGGGCATTTTGGTCATTTTGGGCAGAAAGGCAAAATAGTAATTTGGCCAGGGGGGGTGTCAGGACCCACCCCGGTTTCACCCCGAAACCCGAGGTAAATCCTGCTCCCGTCTGACATCCCGTCACAAAAACAGTCAGACGCAGGAGAAAGCACTCAATAAACCGAAGATAGAGTTTACAGAGCATAGTACGAATACAATGAAATAAAAACTGATGACTATTACACGCACGTGGAAGAAAAACTTAAACACTCGGAAATCCCGCTCGTCACTTCTATGCCTCAGACACTGCCTCGACGTCAAGACCCCGCGCTAGCTCCACAACCTAGAGGGCAATTTAAAACAGAAGATATGAGTGGACCATAATAAAAAAAAGTTCTAAAATCATTTATCAGAAAACCGAATTTAACCCTCCGTTTTGAAACCACATGCATAACCCAGTTATTAAAACAGTTAGAAATCGATCATTATAAAACATCATAAGAAACAGAAACACTATAGAAATCATAGCATATGAATCATAAAACCGTACCAGAAACCATGAACATCCAATCATTATTTTTCCGATCAAACCTGCTGGACCTATCCGAGTCTTTAAACTCCCGAGTCTTTAAACTCAAAGGCCTTAATCATATCCGAGTCTTTAAACTCCCGAGTCTTTAAACTCAACAGGCCTACGGGGGAAAATCAATAGATCCGAGTCTTTAAACTCCCGAGTCTTTAAACTCAATCCGGGCCCGTCCCCCGTCAATCAATATCCGGGTCTTTAAACCCAATAACCAGATCCAGCAAATCCAATCCCAATTCAGTGTAAAACCACTTTGAAATCCTTTGCCAAACTCGAATTCGAAATCCCCGGTTCGAAGCCCTTCCGGCGTTCAGAACCGTCATTCCGAACCCAAATCCGGAAATCCACTTTTCAACTTAAAACCAAATTTTGCTTTACGAGATCCGATTATAAAACTGAAAACCTTGATCATCGAAACCATGTTCCAAAATCCATTTATAATCATTAGAAATCCTTTATCATTTGAAATCCCGAAACTATAACATTATAATCAGAAATCAACCTTTTATCGTAAAACGTGCCAAATACCGTATTTTCTCGAAAATCGTGCAATTATGTAAAATCACACCATAAATCCAACAATCATAAAATCACATATATAAAACAAGTATAGAAAACAGTTATGCATGTTCGAGTTTAAAGAAAGGGTCCACTCACAGTACCGAGCCCTCAATCGCATCCCGAACGTCCTGCATGTTCCTCGGCTTCCTCGGGAAATCCCGATCCTGTCAACAACCACCAAATTACGTCACTAACACGTCCACGAGTATCCACCTAAATTCCCTCAAAAATCCCCGGGTCCTAAACGTAACGAACCGAAACCCTAAACTTTCACCCTCGCGGAACTACTTCGATTCGACGTCCGATTAACCCGAAACCAATTCCAATGGACTCGTCACAACTCCTAGACCAAAAACCATGTTGATACCTTCCCCAAGGACCGCCGCACGCGCCCCCACACGCCGCCCAAAGTGGCTGCGCGTGGCCCTCACGCGCCTGCTACAGTACATCGTCTACCTCGAGCCAACCCGGTTCGCAACAGTAGCCTGCAACTCGGACCGGCGAGACCTGTTCTCCGCCGTCCGGCCACCACTCTTCTTCCTTCCTTCACCAGTCTCATCATCCCGGCCTACCCTATCGATTCCTCACCTCCTCTAACCTCGACACAGTCCCATCATCGTCGATTCCAGCTCGAAAGAAAACTCATGCACGGCTCTGTTTTCCTTCCCGGCCACCCAGGTAACCTCCCTTCATGGTAGCCATCCTAAACCCTTCTTAAGACCTTACTGAACCTAACCCAACTCTCCTAGACCTTCGACTCTTGCCCAAACGTCACGACTCGCCGTTTGAAACTCGACGGCTAAACAGAGCAAATAGAAGAGGATGAGAAATTACCTGTCCTCCGATCGCCGTCGCGAGCTCAGCCGTGAGGCAGTTGCTCCTCCCGTCCACCTCCAGCCCCTGGACACCTCCTCTGGCCTTGCTTGATCGACCACAGCCACAACACCACCCACAAACACTCACGTCCTCCCTGTGCACTCTGGTTTTTCCCGTGGCCCTCACTTCTCTCACACACACGGCCAACACTTCCAAACCTCCTCCCTGTAACCTTCCCACTTCTCTGATCACCCTCACACACCCACAAACTCACCAGCACCCATAATAAATCCTCAATCCTCTCAATTCTCTCCCTCTGTTTCTCTCTGTGTCGAAGAACACTCACACGGGCACTGCACGGTTGCACCCCAATTATTGGAACCGTGCACACACGCGAGAACTCCCCAGAACCCACTACACAATTGCCACATGTCACCATCCCCTATTCTCTCTCACACACATGGCCCCATCTCAGCCCTTCATCTGCTACTCTCTGTACAATCCCCAGGTGCAAAAAGACCAAAATACCCTCCTGTTTAACTCAAAATTACAACTTTACCACTACCTTCCTAGACCATAATACGTGCCGCCTGTCATCGAACTCAGGACAACGAGATCTACGTAACCATCCTAGGTCAACATCTCAAACCCCAATCGTCCAAAAAGTCAACGTTTCCCCTTCTTTTAACCAAATTGCAGTTATGCCCTCAACCTTCCGAACATCATAACTTCCTCCTCGGATGTCGGAATCAGGCGTGCCACCTGCCTACGGATTTGCGACATCCTAAAATACATCCTGGTCACTGGTCAACACCCATTTGATCACCCAAACTAAAGTCAACATTTTTGCCCAAGTCAGGGGCAAAATCGTCATTCTAAACTTACGGACCTATCGGGACCACCTAACCACCTATTAACCTCACTAATCCCACCTTAATCACACTACTAATCCCGGCTCTCGGGACGGGTTGTTACAATCTACCCACCTAAAAAGAATTTCGTCCCCGAAATTCCACAGCTAGTTCCCGACACCTAGGGTCTCCTACCCGGTAATCAACACTAGGTCAATAACAACCTCTCCTGGGTTTCCTGTCTATCATCTCCACCTTGGGTAGTTCACACCATCTCCAACTACTGTTACCACGGCCAACCCTCTCTATGTAACAACTGTATGGTGTACGCAAGGAAAACTCTATGAACAGAGAACAAAGGTATTTTACAATACCTCATATGGAGTGCCCGAATAAATTCACAGAGCACATCCTCATGTACTACCACAGCTACTTCCCTACTGGCTGACTCCTCCCCCGGTTGTTACTTCGGCCACTATCGGAATAAATCTACAAAGTCCTAAAGGCAAACTCTAGCTTTTGGGTTCTCTCCTTCAATAACCTCATATCGATCAGTTATAGTCACTCCTTTCTTATTCCCTCCGTCATCCTTCCACTGTAACACTCCCCAGGTCACCTAGGGAAAATCCTAGACCCGCTCCCAGACTCCAACAACAAAACTGGGTACAACACAAGCAAGGCTAATAAAGTACCTGTCCCCGCATCTGGTGTCGACTGAACCTCCTGCTGGGTCATCGAGAACACTCGGGCCTGAGATCCCGACGCTCTACCACGTCCCCTCGAACTACTAGTGGCACCACCACCTCCTCTCGGGCCTGCTGTCCCTGACGCTGTACTCTGTCCGGGCTCCGCTGCTGTAACAACCCGTCCGAGAACCGGGATTAGTAGACTAATTAAGGTGTGATTAGTGAGGTTAAGCGGTGGTTAGGTGGTTCCGATAAGGTCATTAGCGTAGAATGACGATTTTGCCCCTAGCTAGGCAAAAAGTTGACTTTTAATTCGGATGGTTCAATGAACTTTGACCAGTGACCAGGACGTAGTTGAGGACGTCACGAACCCGTAGACATGAGGGACGTTCGATTCCGACATCCGAGGACGAAGTTGTGATGTTCGGACGGTTGAGGGCATAACCGTAATTTGAGTAAATTAGAGGGGGAATAGTTGACTTTTTGGATAATCGAGTTTTGGTAGGTTGACCTAGGATGGTTAGGTAGCTTTCGTCGTCCTAAGTTCGATGACAGGCGGCACGTATTCATCGGACGTACGAGGCGAGAGTTACGGGTCTAGGAAGTTTTGGTAAAACCGTAAAAATGTGTAAAACAGGAGGGTATTTTGGTCTTTTTGGTTTCTGGGGATTTGTGCAGAGAGAAAGGAGATGGACGGCTGGGGTTTAACCAAGTGGGATAAGGATTGAGTGGATGGTGACATGTGGCCAATGTGGAGTGGTTTCTGGGACGTTCTCGTGTGCGCGCACCACCCAAATAATTGGGGTGCACTCGTGCAACCCGTGCAGTTCTTGGATACACAGAGAAACAGAGTGAGCTTGTGAGGAGAAATTGAGGAGTGATCGTGGCTGGTGATGAGTTCTGGTGAGTGAGGGAGGAACAAGAGACGGAAGGGAGGCTGGTGGTCGTGAATTGGTGGTGCAATCGTGCACGGCGGCACGGCGGAGGTGCGGAGAAGTTTTGGGGGAAACAGGGAGCCTGAGAGTTCGAGGTGGTGGCTACGCCGTGAGGTGAGGCAAACCAAGGCGAGGGGAGGCTGAGGAGGTTGCAAGGAGTCCAACGAGCACCGTGGTAGGCGGCGGTGCGCACGGCGGAGCTGCAATCGAAAGGTAAGTTTCCTTGCTCTGTTTTCCCGTTAAAGTTCATTTGGAAAGTCGTGAGGTTTGGTTGAGAGTTGAGAGGTTAGAAGGTCAGGGTGATGTTCAGGAGGGTCCTAGGTGTCGACTAGGATGGTCGCCGTGACGGGGCCGTACACGGCGGGGCTCAGGCAAAGATGAGCACTCTGGTGCTCTGTTTGGCCGTGAAATTCAAACGGTGAGTCGACGAGTTTGGGGGTGAGTCGAAGGTAACGGAGATTGGTTCTAGGTTCAGTAAAGCCTTAGGGATCGTCTGGTGTCGCCACCGTGACGGGAGGTGACCGGAACAGGTGAATCGTGAAACAGGGAAAAAGGGGCCGTCTGGTTCAAGCTTCAGTTGTGAAGATGGGAGTCGAATCGAACCAAGAGAGTGTGGGGAATGGATTCGTGGTGTCTGGACGAAGCTGCAGGAGAAGAGAGGGAGTGAATTGGTGGCTGGACGGTGGAGAATGCTTCTCGCCGGTCCAAGCCACGGCGGCCGGTTCAGCACAGTCATCTCGAGGTAGGGGATGTACTGTAGCTGGCGCGTGAGGGCCACGCGCAGCCACTTTGGCGTTCAGCCACGCGCAGTCATCTCGAAATCCCCGGTTCGAAGCCCTTTCGGCGTTCAGAACCGTCATTCCGAACCCAAATCCGGAAATCCACTTTTCAACTTAAAACCAAATTTTGCTTTACGAGATCCGATTATAAAACCGAAAACCTTGATCATCGAAACCATGTTCCAAAATCCATTTATAATCATTAGAAATCCTTTATCATTTGAAATCCCGAAACTATAACATTATAATCAGAAATCAACCTTTTATCGTAAAACGTGCCAAATACCGTATTTTCTCGAAAATCGTGCAATTATGTAAACTCACACCATAAATCCAACAATCATAAAATCACATATATAAAACAAGTATAGAAAACAGTTATGCATGTTCGAGTTTAAAGAAAGGGTCCACTCACAGTACCGAGCCCTCAATCGCGTCCCGAACGTCCTGCATGTTCCTCGGCTTCCTCGGGAAATCCCGATCCTGTCAACAACCACCAAATTACGTCACTAACACGTCCACGAGTATCCACCTAAATTCCCTCAAAAATCCCCGGGTCCTAAACGTAACGAACCGAAACCCTAAACTTTCACCCTCGCGGAACTACTTCGATTCGACGTCCGATTAACCCGAAACCAATTCCAATGGACTCGTCACAACTCCTAGACCAAAAACCATGTTGATACCTTCCCCAAGGACCGCCGCACGCGCCCCCACGCGCTGCCCAAAGTGGCTGCGCGTGGCCCTCACGCGCCGCCCAAAGTGGCTGCGCGTGGCCCTCACGCGCCTGCTACAGTGCATCGGCTACCTCGAGCCAACCCGGTTCGCAACAGTAGCCTGAAACTCGGACCGGCGAGACCTGTTCTCCGCCGTCCGGCCACCACTCTTCTTCCTTCCTTCACCAGTCTCATCGTCCCGGCCTACCCTATCGATTCCTCACCTCCTCTAACCTCGACACAGTCCCATCATCGTCGATTCCAGCTAGAAAGAAAACTCATACACGGCTCTGTTTTCCTTCCCGGCCACCCAGGTAACCTCCCTTCACGGTAGCCATCCTAAACCCTTCTTAGGACCTTACTGAACCTAACCCAACTCTCCTAGACCTTCGACTCTCGCCCAAACGTCACGACTCGCCGTTTGAAACTCGACGGCTAAACAGAGCAAATAGAAGAGGATGAGAAATTACCTGTCCTCCGATCGCCGTCGCGAGCTCAGCCGTGAGGCAGTAGCTCCTCCCGTCCACCTCCAGCCCCTGGACACCTCCTCTGGCCTTGCTTGATCGACCACAGCCACAACACCACCCACAAACACTCACGTCCTCCCTGTGCACTCTGGTTTTTCCCGTGGCCCTCACTTCTCTCACACACACGGCCAACACTTCCAAACCTCCTCCCTGTAACCTTCCCACTTCTCTGATCACCCTCACACACCCACAAACTCACCAGCACCCATAATAAATCCTCAATCCTCTCAATTCTCTCCCTCTGTTTCTCTCTGTGTCGAAGAACACTCACACGGGCACTGCACGGTTGCACCCCAATTATTGGAACCGTGCACACACGCGAGAACTCCCCAGAACCCACTACACAATTGCCACATGTCACCATCCCCTATTCTCTTTCACACACATGGCCCCATCTCAGCCCTTCATCTTGTACTCTCTGTACAATCCCCAGGTGCAAAAAGACCAAAATACCCTCCTGTTTAACTCAAAATTACAACTTTACCACTACCTTGCTAGACCCGTATCTCACACCTCGCAAGTCCGATGAATACGTGCCGCCTGTCATCTAACTCAGGACAACGAGATCTACGTAACCATCCTAGGTCAACATCTCAAACCCCAATCGTCCAAAAAGTCAACGTTTCCTCTTCTTTTAACCAAATTACGGTTATGACCTCAACCTTCCGAACATCATAACTTCCTCCTCGGATGTCGGAATCAGGCGTGCCACATGCCTACGGATTTGCGACATCCTAAAATACATCCTGGTCACTGGTCAACACCCATTTGATCACCCGAACTAAAGTCAACATTTTTGCCCAAGTCAGGGGCAAAATCGTCATTCTAAACTTACAGACCTATCTGGACCACCTAACCATCTATTAACCTCACTAATCCCACCTTAATCACACTACTAATCCTGGCTCTCGGGACGGGTTGTTACAGGGGGGAGGGGGTGGTGCTGTTTAAAACCGTGGAAACAGAACCGGCACCACTGTGCTTGTTTGTTCTTATCAAGGATTAGTTTAAACCTGTTAGTGGCTGGACATGAGATTAGATTAATGGTTTTGAGGCAGTGGAAAACACAGGATTGTGGGTTGAATCAGACCATAGTGTACGGGCTCCATTGTTTAACTGGTTTGGGACCGTTGCAGGAAACATTTTTCAGAGAGGCCAGAGGGATTCCCACGTGCTTCTAGCTGCACGGTTCACTTAACAGAGTTATGGGGAATGAGAGAGGGTCATTTCTATTAAGGAGATTCTGAAAATATGAGAGAAAACAGAGACTGGAGAATTTGGAAATTGGAGGGAAAAATTGAGTTTTTATTTGTGAGGCGAGTTGGACGAAACCAAGGATCGAAATATCTTTCTGGGACCATTTGGAGTTCGACCATATCAATCCTGAAATAAATCGACCACGGTTTGGTCAGGAACCCAAGTTTCATTTTCGAAGGATTTTTAGACCTGAGGACGACGACTTCCAGGTGAGGATTTGTGAAATTGTTTGTGCTTTATGGTTCGTATAGGTCCTAGTAAGCTTCAGGTTAAGTTAATTTAGAAATGGAGTTGAAACCAGTGAGATACGACGGTCGACCTGTTTGGTTGATCACGGGTCGAAGGGTCGATTTAGGGCTTGTTGGGGTTAATTAATGGATGAGAACTTAAATTAAAAGGCTAAGGAAGGTCTTAGGTGGAAAAACGAAAGAATTCGAGTGAGAATTGATGGGGATTTAGACGGGTTAAGTCGCGGGTTTGGGGACCCGTTTAACAGGCTTCAGAGTAAGAACGATGAGATTGTAGCTACAGTGCATGGCGCGTGGCTTTCACGCGCAGCCACTTTGGGAGGCGCGTGAGGGCGTGGGAAGCCTTATCTTCGATCATGGTCAACTTGAGTTTTCATCCTTTCAATTTACTGAACATTTTGAGTTAATTTTTGAGTCGATCGGAGATAGTTAAGTTGGTCAAAATAGGGTCTATTGCCTCGGGAAGCGTGTTCGGGCGGCTTTCCCTGGCCGGTTTCAGTCTAGGACTTCTTGGTTGAATGTTAAAGACTTGTAGTGACCTTTACGTGTGATTTGGACTGACAGGAATCATACAATAGTACCCGGACGAGGTTATACGCACAGTTTTGCAGCAGGATTGTACTATGAGTGGGCCCGATTTCATTAAACCCTTGCATGCATAACTATTTTCACTTATATATATATATGTGTGTGAATCAAGCAAAGGTTTCGTTTATTTTGAGTTGTGGCATTGGCACGATTTACGATGTTTGGGCTTAAGACCCGTCTGGTGAAATTTATGTATTGTTTTGGATTATATATATGTATATATTTGCATATGTGGATGTCGATCTTTGGTACTGCACTATATAGATCTACCCATGTGATGCTGTCTCCTCCGGATGTGGGTACTCCGGAGTGGTCACGGCGCATTGCCTGCGAGGGGTCATTCTACGAAGGGACCAGACCGTAGGATGACTCAGGAGCAGGATTGCTATGATTGGACGTCTGGGACGTCAGGCATCTGTAATGCCGTACTCGGACTGGGTTCGGGGATTGGACTCGGGATTGAGACCCCGAGTGGCACGCGTAGCCTTGGGACTATGACCTTATTGGACGCCTGGGACGTTGGACATCTGGGATGTCAGGGGCGGGATGTATAGTGCAGTGGCTGAGGTTATGTTTATGGTTTTATTATATGACTTATGGTATCTTATATGATTTTATGGTTTTAAATACTAATGCATGCATGTTTGGAAAACGGAGTGGTAAAAGTATATGTTTGTAATTGTTGAACTGTTTTATAAACTTTGAGTTTCGGCCCACTCACCCTTAATGTTTTGTTGACCCCTCCAGGCCGTGCTACTGAGGTAGAAGAGGATCTCGAGGCAGAGGCATAGATCTACAGTGCGCACATGAACCCCCTGCTGGGTAGGTTAGCCGCAGGATAGCTTAGAGTCGTGCTCAAAACTTGTAATTTTGGACATTTTTCCCTTGTCTGACATCTTTTGAATTCGGATTTTATGTATGAATTTGTTTTGGATATTTATGCATTTGAACTTTAAAGGTTAAAATTGGAATGTTTGTTCTGGTGTCAAACGGGAGCAGGGCACGTCCCCTTGTGGTCCCAGGTGGATTTGGGGGGGGGGGGGGGGGGGGGGGGGGAGGGGGTCCTGTCACTCGGCGTAGCCTCACGGCCTCACGGCCTCGCGACCTCGCCTCACAGACTCGCTTCTCATCGCCTGATGTGTATTTGTTTTTTTGTATTGATATTTGATTTTTATATGATGGGTATATGATGAGTATTTTATGGGTATTTAATTTTTGTATTTCTATTAGGTTTTTGATTAATTAGTTTAAATTATATACATTGAAATCTGAAATTGAGATTGAGATTTTTGTATATCTATTAGGTTTTTTATCTTTTTGTGCTTTCACGTTGTTCGTTTACTGCCATTTTGGAACTAAAACAAAAAATCGGTTTAAACCGAACCAAATTGGTTTAACCGATTTTCGATTCAATCGATTTTGAGGCTGAGAATTGGACCGAACCGGAATCGATTCTCAACCCGGTTCGATTTCGATTTTGACAAAAAAAAAACTAACCGAAAAATCGATTAACAGGGCTGTCGAGCGCACGACAGCACGTGTTCTTATATTTTCAACGTTGCGGATCTTTGGGCACATATTTCAGGTAAATTGGACATCGTTTGATGTATTTTAGGGCATCTAAAGTGACGATTTTCATGTTTAGGATGCATGTGTTATCTCGAGGTTTAGAAAATTTGAATACGAGGTTAAGTTTAACATTAGTGTCCCTCGATTTTTACTTTTGACAAGCCGAACCACTTCAAGGAATTCAAAGGAGCACACAACTCAGGATTGAGCTATTTGGACGGCCTGTGAGTGGACATTTGTTTTATAAACTATGATGCATGCATAATTAAATGTTTGAAATGTTTTATTGCATGATTTGAATTGAAATGGTATGAATAAATGATTTTAAATGTTTATTTGGTGATTTCCGAATATTTATTCAGGATATGGTTTCTTGATATAGGTTTTACGATTTTGTGGAAACAAAGTTTTGGGATTAGGCCCGGTTGAGAAACGTTTTGACTTGGATTTTGAGTCAAGAACTTGTTTTAACATAAAAGTTTTGGATTTTTTCCATGTACTATTTTCCGCAGTTGGCTATACATGTGAGGTTTCATAAGCTCTCGGACGTCACCTGATCCCATTGTAGGATCTCGAGGTTACTCAGATGTTGTAGAATCCTGAGGTTACTCGGACATTGCAGGATCTCGAGGTTACTTGGACATTGCAGGATCTCGAGGTTACTCGGACATTGAAAAGTATTATTATACAGGATCCCAAGGTTGTCTATATGTAGTACAAGGTATTCAACTTGCAGAGGCTTGTGCATGGAGGATTTGACAGGACCTATCCCTAATCCCCCTGGATTATCGTGGGAGGACCTGCTCCCGTCTGACACCACTTGTCAAACCAAGGATATTACCGTGACCCACTCGGGGTTTCTAAAGTACGCAGCTTCATGTGATGCCTCGGTCTTTACTACAACTCGCATTCACGATCAACCTAGAGGGTGCCAAAAACAACAAAACGTGTGAGTGGACAAAAATAAACAATTTCGAAAACCATTTATCGAAATCAAAATTTAACCCTCTGTTTTAGAAAACATGCATGCATATCAATTTAAAACCTTTCTTTTCCAATAAAACTGTGACATATGAAAACCTCTGCAATCATCGGAAAATCAACACGTGTGAAAATATCTGGACACAAAGTAATAAATACAAAATGTGACCCATTCTCATATCCCACATATGTCTCATGTCATCATATCATCATAATTAGTCACGATATCCAAGAAATGCGTGCACATATGCTCCAAGACAGCTCACGTTTGAGCACGTCATCAAGAATAAATCAACGGTCGACGTTCATATCGTCGCCATGAACAAATCAACGGCTGATGTCCATATCGTAGTAAACAAATCAACGAACTATTTCATACATCATAAGCACTTCTGAGTCGAGCCTCCCACGACTGCTCGATAACAAGTAGTGTATCGTGACCTCTCCCGGGGGGGGGGGGGGGGGGGGGGGGGGGGAAGACACAGCTCATCCCAGAGGCGAGCAACAATCATCATATAGTCCTCTCTGGGGAAACATATTCACAACCGGAGGCCCTCTATGGGGAAACACATTCCTATCGAAGTCATATCCATCATCTCGGAGAATGATCATAGTAAAAACAGTGGAAACACATTTTCATAAATGTCAAATCAAATCACTGTTACATAGGGTCTCGGCCCAAAACCAGTTTCCACAAACATCATAAAATCAGTGTCTAGTCTTCATTTCACAATAATCAAATCATTTCATCAATCAAAACATTGTTCAATTTCACGTTTGACTATAAACCAAGTCAAATCATAATCCAATTGGGTCTCAAGCCCAAAAAGCCATTTTCACAAAAATCCTTAAAATCTTTCATTTTCAAACCATAATCAAACCAATACATGAATCTTATGTCATTCATCATTCAAAGTAATATGCAAACCTTGCATTTCAAACCATATTCATAAAAAATTAAAACATATATGCATGCATAATTATCAACCAAAGTCTACTCACATAATGTTCATGTTGCACGTTCAAAACTCGCGCCGTATGTTAATCCAAAGTCTTCAGGACGTCTGGGCATGTCCAAATGATACCCACGGTCACTATCAACCTATATAATTCCATAAACCCCCAAAAATTCCGGAACCAAGAACACATCCTGAACACGCTTCCCAAGGAGAAAAACCTCCAAATGACATATCAAGCGATCTCTGATTGACCTAAAACCACTACCATTGGATTCAAATCGTTGAAACTTTTCAAATAAGACCAATTTGACCTCAAAATTCATGCACACATGCCTTCACGGGTCGGTCAAAGATTGGCCAACCAAAGTCAACGCTGACGTCAGCCTGACACCTGACATCTGATAGCTTTGATAGTCTGCCATGTGTCACCCCCTAACTGGTGCCACGTGTCACCTTCTAACACGTGCCACGTCACATGATGATGTCACCTACTGACATCATCACTGGCATGTGTCACTGACAACTCTGACAACCCTCTAACATGTTGCCACGTGGCACCACCTCAATTGTCCATATGACCTGACACTACTGACGTGGACCACCACGTCAGCTACTGACTAGACTCACACCTGGCCACGTGTCAGCCCCTAGTTGGCCACGTGGCCTGACATGATGATGTTGCTTGCCACGTCATCATCTTTAACCTTTTGTTGGGTCGACCCAAACCACTATAATGGGTCATTTGACCCACGACCCTGACCAGGCCATAACTCAGCCAAAACTCAACCTTTTTCAGCCATTCTTTTTCCATTTGACTCGTCTCACTCCCAAGAAGAGATTCCTATGCCTAAAAGGTGAAGAAAGTACCTGAAAATGGCTAGCCATGGTCGAATCGTCACGGGTCACCTTCAAGCTCAAACCCAGGTCTATTCCATCGTCCAAGCTTCTTGTTTCTCAGCTCCATCCACTTTCAAAAACTCGCAGAAGATCACAAAAGCATAAGCTTTGAGTTCCAACCATTCAAAACAAAAATCTAAATTCAAACTTACGGTTTTCCTTTTTCACGGTTTTTTGGCCACCACCACTGTAACGCCCCGGAAATTCGGAAAATGAAATTTTGTAACATAATGAATAAATGACGTTTTACCCTTGTGAATAGTATGGTCAAATTGTTGACTTTTTGATTGGTGAGTCAAACGGACGTTGACCGATGACCGTGACGTAGTTCGGGACGTCACGAGTCCATAGACAGGTGGCACGCCCAATTCCGATGATCAGGGAAAAAGTTATGACGTTCGGAAGCCCAAGGGCAGTTTCGTAATTTGGGCGAAAAGGGGGAAAATGTTGACTTTTTGTTTGCCAACTAATTTTCACACGATTCGAGGACCGTTAGGTAGGTCTCGATGCCCTGAGTACAACGACAGGCGGCACGTCGAAAACGAAGTTCGGATACGAACGTTACGGATCACGGAAGCCTAGGGGTAAAATGGTAATTTGTCCAACCAGGGGCAAAATGGTCTTTTAGCCTTGATCAGACAATGACACCTGTCCTTTGTCTGATTCTCACCCCAGAAAACATGGATTCGGGTCTTAAGGGAAGCACAATGATATCCCCTTTTGACATTTTTCCCTAAATTAAGGCTTAATTCATCATTATGTTCAATTGACCCGTGATAAACCCCAAACTCGTCGTCATTATGCAATTGTGCGTCTAAGTAGGAGAACTGAGAGAGAGGAACTCGAGGGATTGAGAGAACTGGGAGAATTTTGCTTCGAAAATTCAGAAAAATTGGGGGAAAATCGAATTCGAATTTGGGAGCCAGGAGAAGAGAAATTGAGGATTGAAGTACGCTGCTGGGATCAAAACGAACATCTTTGCAACAAAAACGAAAAGAAATCGTGTCGAATTGAGGAAGAACAGAACCTGCCATGGCTGCCAAAAATCGACCTTGAGTTCAGATACTTAGAGGTAAGCTCGTATGAAATTGATCATGGAGAATTGTTCCTTACACTCTCACGATGCTAACCATGTGAATTAATTGGAAAATTAGGGTCGAAATCTTGAAACCCGTATCGGAGACCCGTCGAAGTTCGATCGTGCGTCGTGAAGTTTTGGACCTTAATTGAGGTAATTGAACATACAAAACTGAAATGAAGTTAGATTAGATGGGATCAGTTGAAAGAACGGATCGATTTGAGGTCGAATTGATGGAGTTTGAATCGGATCCTATCGCGGGTATTTCAACCCGTTTATCAGACGTACGGGTGAGAACGACGCACTGTAGCAGGTACTGTGCTGGCGCGTGACGGCGCGTGGAGAGGATTCCGGCAAAGTGATCAACATGAAACGTGATGTTCTCGATGATACGAACCTATCCACGTTGGTTTCGGGTCAATCGGATATGGTTTCAGCGTAGTTCCGAGTACCCGACACGTTTAAATTATATTAAAATAATATTATAAAATTCCGACAATTAGGAGATTCTTATTTCAGGATCTTATGATAGTCTAGTAACCTTAAATCACTTTGTTTGACAGGCTGGAATATTCCCGGGACGTCGGAGGAAAACGAACAGCTCGAGGCTGAACAATCGGGACGGTGTGTGTGAGTGGACTTTGTTTTCTAACCGTGATGCATGCATATATGATTTAAAATGCTTTATTATATGATTTGATATGCTTTGGCATGATTGGTATTTCAATTCGGTGATTTCTCAGTTTTATGATTATTATATTATTATATCTTGGCACGATCTTCGAGAAATCATGAAATTGGTTAAAAATGATATTGTGGGCGTGAGAACCCAAGTAAATAATGATTTGGACTCGGATTTGGAGTTACATGTGAATTTGATGAATTTGATGATTTTTGTATTCTCGTGATTTTGTGATTATTTTAATCAGTCTTTCGGGCACGTTTTACGAGGAACGTGCAAATGATGTTTTGGGCTACGGCCCGGGATTGAAAATGATATTTGGACTCGGATTATGAGTCAAGAATTGATTTTATGGATTTACGTGATCGTGGCAACTCGGGTTTACGGTTGCACGGATTTGCGTGAAAATGATATTTTGGGCTTGAGACCCAATGGAATTGTGATTTTGATTGGATTTGTATTTCCATGTGGTTATTTTGGGGCTGAGACCCTATGTTGATATATGATTTGGTTTTCAATGCAACTGTTTTTCACTGGTTTTTTTGATGATGAGATGTTGCGGATATTTAGGGCTTTCGGGAGAAAATATGTTTTTCCCCGGAGTGCACCCTGGAGATAACGCTCGCCTTCGGGATGGAAGTGTTTACCCCGAAGAGGTCACGTAGCACGGTCTTTGTCGAGCAGCCGAGGGAGGCTTGACTCAGATCAGATGTGCTGGATATACATAGATCGGTAAGTGATGTGTTCACTAGATCTGGATTGCCGGCTGGTGATGTGTTCACAGCGGCGGATGCTCGGATTTTGAGCGGTCCTTGAGCCTATTGATATGCACGCGTTGCAGGGATAAACGTGACTCTAAGCAACAAGATATGGAAATAAGTCCCGTGGTTTTGTGGAAATTGTTTTGATTGATCCACTGAACATATTTAATTGATTTCTTATTGTTACTCGTGTTTTATGATATGCATGCATGTTTGTGAAAACTGGAGGGTAAGAAATGTGTTTTGGTAAATGTATTTATCAAACTTTATTTTGTCCACTCACACCTTTACTGTTTTATGCACCCTCCAGGCCAGTGCACAGGTACGAGGGCTAGAAACGAGGCAAGCGAGGCGAAAGAATAAATAGACCGTTGCGCACTCAGACACTCTACAGAGTAGGAATTTGACCCCTATCTGTAATAGTACCTATGCTCTGTATTGTCTTTGACTAGTCAAACTTGTGACGTCATGGGTCTATAAAACTTAACTATCCCTTGTCTGACAATGTTTTGGGGTTTTGTTGTGTGATGTATGTATATAAGTTTGGTTACTTTCGGTAATTTTTTGTTATTGTCAGACGGGAGCAGGATTCATCACGACTATCGAGGGATAATCGGGATGGGTCTTGTCAAATTGGTATCAGAGCATTAGGTCACGGTCTGAGTCTTGCACATTAGTATGCACGAGTTATGATACTGATATGTTTCTCTTACAGAACATCACAATATTCCTCCGAGACGCGAGCCCCGTACCCAGGCTGGTGATGAGTTTGGAGTTCCGGACGTAGAGAGAGCTCAACGTTTAGGGGCCATTGCATTCACTGGCCTGACTGACCCAGAAGAGGCCTATGAGTGGATTACCCAATTTGAGCGGATCTTCGAGATTATGCAATGTCCACCAGGAGATATGGTTCCACTGGCCACATTTATGCTGAGTAGCCAAGCTTACCGATGGTGGCGGGGATTGCAGCTGACAGGGACGGATGCCCGTACCCTGAGTTGGGAGGACTTCCGCCATCGTTTCCTGGATCAGTTTTATCCTCGCTCATTTCGTAATGCTAGGGAGGTTGAATTCCTACAACTACATCAGGGGGACATGTCAGTAGCAGACTATGAGCAGAAATTCCTGAACCTGTCCAGTTTTGCTCCTCTATATGTATCCAACGAGGAGGACAAGTGCTGAAGGTTTGAGAAAAGACTGAGGAATGACATCCGGGGAGCTGTGACGGTAGGAACTTATGCCACCCTGCGAGAGTTGTCTGATGCAGCTGCACGAGTTGAGGTGACCTTGCCAGTGCCACAGCAGTTCTCGGGCTCTGGTCGACGCCGGGACCGTCAGTACCAGGGATCTGCGAACCAGAGGTCCTCCAAGCGAGGTAATTATGGCTCTGGATCTTCGCGTGGCGCTCGTCCGAGTTATGGAGGTAGGGGAACACAGACATTTGGGTATCGACCACCAGCGACTGCACAGTTCAGTGAGGCATCGGTGGGATCTACTGACCGACAGAGTAATGACCGGGGCAATGTTCTTGTCTGCTTTTATTGTAGGGAGCCAGGTCACTTCAAACGAGACTGTCCACGATTGGTTGGTAGTAGTGGTACCGGATGGGGCTCTACTGAGCGGGGCCCTAGTACAACTTCGGCTTCAAATGCTACAAGTGGGAGAGGAGGTGGCAGAACTCGCGGTGGATCTGGTGGATCACGAGAGCGTGGTCGGACTTCGGGACCACAGGCTCAAGTCTATGCAGTGACTCAACAGGAGGCTCGAGCAGCCCCGGAGATGGTGACAGGTATGCTTACTATTTTCAGTCATCGTGCACGTACTTTAATAGACCCGGGAGCTACTCACTCTTTTGTTTCTCGGGAGTATGCACTGTTAACAGATAGAGAGATTTCTGCGATCGGGTGTGAGATGGGAGTCGGTACACCGACTGGAGAGTTGTATGTAGTAAACCAGGTGATACGAGGATACCCTATTGTGATAGGGGATGTGCATCTAGTGGTTGATTTGATACTCCTAGATTTGTGTGACTTTGATATTATCCTTGGGATGGATTGGCTGACAACCCATCATGCCTCTATCGAGTGTTTCGATAAGAGGGTGAAACTTCGTAGCCCTGGATTACCTGAGGTGATATTTCAGGGAGATCGGAGGATGTTAACCCCTAGAGTCATATCAGCCCTCTCGGCAGATAGATTTCTGAGGAAGGGCTGCCAGAGTTATCTAGCTTATGTTGTCGATGCACGGGATGCACCAGTCAAGGCCGAGGATATCTCAGTAGTGTGTGACTTCCCAGATGTATTTCCTGAGGATTTACCAGGATTACCACCTTCTCGGGAGATTGAGTTCACTATTGAACTCATTCCTGGTACACGACCTATATCCTTGACACCTTATCGGATGGCACCAGCTGAGTTAAGGGAATTGAAAATACAGTTGCAAGATCTCGTGGATGTGGGATTCATTCGACCGAGTGTATCGCCATGGGGAGCCCCAGTATTGTTTGTGAAAAAGAAGGAAGGAAGTTTGAGGCTATGCATGGATTACAGGCAACTTAATAAAGTCACGATAAAGAAAAAGTATCCTTTGCCTCGGATTGACGACTTGTTTGATCAATTAAGGGGAGCTAAGTATTTTTCGAAGATTGATCTGCGTTCCGGTTACCACCAGTTAAGGATTCGAGAGGAGGATATTCCAAAGACAGCTTTTCGAACTCGATATGGTCATTAAGAATTTCTAGTGATGCCATTTAGATTGACTAATGCACCTGCGGCGTTCATGGATTTGATGAACCGAGTATTCCGAAAGTACCTTGACCGATTTGTTATTGTATTAATTGATGACATTCTAGTGTATTCAAGCAGCATGAGGGCACATGAGGAACATTTGAGGATTGTGCTTGATACGCTAAGGAGGAACCAGCTCTTTGCCAAACTGAGTAAGTGCCAATTTTGGTTAACGAGTGTTGGTTTTCTGGGACATGTGATTTCCGTGGATGGAATTCGTGTTGATCCCCAGAAGATAGAAGCGATAGAAAACTGGGAGCAGCCGAAGACAGTGACCGAAGTAAGGAGCTTTTTGGGATTGGCCGGTTATTACAGACGTTTTGTGGAAGGCTTCTCTGCGATTGCTGCTCCGATGACCCGCCTAACCAGGAAAGGAATCAAGTTTGTTTGGGGCGAAGACTGCGAGCAAAGTTTTCAGGAACTGAAGAAAAGGTTGACCTCTGCTCCTATCTTAACCCTTCTGGATGATAGTGGGGAGTTTGAGGTGTACAGTGATGCGTCCTTACAAGGATTGGGGGTGTGTGTTAATGCAACATGGAAAGGTGATTGCATATGCCTCTCGACAACTGAAACCGCATGAACGTAACTATCCCACCCATGATTTGGAATTAGCTGTGGTGGTACACGCCCTGAAGATTTGGAGACATTACTTGTATGGTGAGACATGTCGACTTTTCACTGATCATAAAAGTTTGAAGTACTTTTTCACACAGAAGGAATTGAATTTGAGACAGAGACGATGGTTGGAGCTAATTAAGGATTACGACTGCACAATTGAGTACTGTTGACACCATATCTGACCAGACCTACTGGGCCTTATACTTAAAGCCCAAACCCCGCTCAAGGCCCAAAACTACCATACTTACGACAGCCCTAACACCGGGCCCAATGCGGGATGCCACGTGGAAGCATATCCACCCTCGATTTACGTAACACGTGTCCGCACGTAAATCGAAGCATTTGTCCCACATCGGAACTTTGGGAATTGAACATCTCACCTACCCATACATAAAGGGTACACATTTCCCAATAAAGGTAACTAAGTTTTACTATTACAATTACTCTACCGAACTTACCATTTACTGCTTCCTCTTACGAACAAAAGTAACTGACTTGATCGTCGGAGAGCCTTAGGCCGGCACCACACCGGTGCCTGTACTAACCAAGACCCGCTATCAACTTAAGTTGACAGGTCACAAGAGGGACACGCGTCATTTGATGATTAGGCAACGAGTACTCGACAGTTGTAACATTTAACGCTTCAACAGTTTGGCGCCGTCTGTGGGAATCTGACTAAGGTTGCCCATGCTCAACCAGACCGAGTTACGACTCATCCACCAGTTACACCGAGAGACAGCTCGTCGTCACTGAACATGCAGGGCGAACACGACCTCGGTGAGATCACACCCGGGCAAGGCCCCAGAACGAGGGGAGAACCCTCTCCTAACTTCTTGCAGATAATCAAGAAACTCCAGAGCGACATGGCCGAGGTAAAAGCTAAGGGAACCCAGGCCGAGTCGAGGTGTCAGGTGCTGGACGATCGATACATTGAGGTGGCCGAACAGCTACGGGTCGCACAGGCAGAACTCGCTTCCACCGAGCACGCGTCGGCAGAGCTGAGGCCGACAAGGTAGTGGCCGAATGCGCGGAGCGTGCCGAGAAGAATCGCCGACTGGCGGAAAAAGGAAAAGAACATGCGGTCGCCGAGCCGCGTAAGGGAAGGCATGGGGACGCCGAGCCGAGCAAGAAACTGGCTCGGATGTTGATCATCCCCAGCAGTCAGCCCGGTGACACCAGGATCTACCGGGACGCCCGCGACGCCCTCAGCGAGGGAGGGCGGAACCGGTCGGTCAATGAACAACCATCACGCCGACCTGACCCTCGGTCGGAGGTGGGAAGGGGAGACCACCACCGAGGAAACATAACCGCTCGGTGGTCCCGCCCAAATGTCAGCCACGGGACTTTTTCAACGGGGGACCCTGTCCCCGTCACCGACTCGTCCATGGAGGCCGAGAGCACGGCCAAGTCCGCTTGCCATCTGGGCACAAGGACCGACCAATCGGACAGGGGGAGGCAAACATCGAGGTCCTCTCGCAGTGACACCGAGCGGTCAACCCACCTCGGCCTCCCGCTCCCTCCTCGCCCTGAACCAACCCGCCGAAGGAGCACTGAGCGGTCAGGGCAAGCTGGGCGGCAGAATGACAAGCCTCAGGAACGATCCCGCCTGCGGGACACCGAGCAGTCTAGGCCGGTCGGTCAAAAGGCAGGTATATCCCGGAGTATACCCAAACAGGGGTACACCGAGCGGTCAAGGCAGGTCGGTCGCAGAAGGAGTGAATCCAGAGCCCGCCGAGCGGAGGTGGCACCGACCGGTCATATAGGATCGACCACGACCAAGCACCCAGAGATAAACACCAGTCCAAGACCGACTCGCTCGTCCAGCACCTCATGGACCGAGTCCGGACACTTGAGACCGGGACAGCCCGGGAAGCGAGACCAGCCTGGTTAAAAACCAGCCCGGGCCCCTTCACGGAAAGAATCAACCAGTTCAGGATCAACCACGAGATCAAACCCCTGAAAATTCCCCTTTACAATGGAAAGGACGACCCGTGGAATCATCTGAATAACTTCTACTCGGCCATCGCCCTCAAAAACCTCGCCGACGAGGAACAGTGCCTCATCTTCAGTTCCACACTGACCGAGGCAGCGATCAATTGGTTCTACAAGTTGGAATCTAGGTCCATCGACTTTTTCGAGCAGCTCACCTCCACCTTCGTGAACCAGTTCATGATACAAACCGACCGCCTCTCCTCGGCCGAGGACCTCTTCCAGCTTAAACAAGGTGAACACGAGTCGCTGCAGCGATATGCAGCAAGATTCAGTCATGAGTACTCTCGGTGCGTGGAAACGGACGATCGAGCAGCTTTCACGGCCTTCAAAGGCGGCCTCCGAGACTCCCCATTCAGGTATGCAGCTCACACCCAAGGTTGGACAACTTACAACGAAATAATGAAACAGGCGGCGATCCACGCCAAAGCTGAGGCGCTGAGCCAAAAGTCCAACGCTGCCAATGCCTACCAACCACCCCCCCCCCCCCCCCCCCCCCCCCCCGGGCCGACCCGGTGAAAACATACCCACCGAGCATCCCGGAACAGTAGGGATCGGCACAGCGTCCACAGGAGCAGGGGCAACAGAGCTATGGGGGAAAACAGAAAGACTACCCCCACAGCAACAATCTGTACAGCCCTGGGAAGAAGGGTAAGAACCCGAATCACCAGGAAAGACAATAGGGGGAGCGGTCAAACAACGGGGAAAAACGGGTTCCTCGCTCCAAGTACGAGACCTATACCATCCTCAACACCCCCTACGAGAACGTTCTCTTGAACGTGGAGCATATGATCCCAAAGTCCACTTGGGCGCCGGCAAAGGGCAAGCTTGGCAAGGACACATGAATTTACTGCCAATACCACAAGTACAATGGCCATAGCATTGACCAATGCGTTGCGTTCCGGGATTTGATGGAGGCCCTGGCCCGAGATGGGAAGATCAACCAGTTTCTCCAACACGCTCCACCTCCGCCTCGCAACCCACAGATCAACACGATCTCCGGAGGACCATCAATTTCTTGCCCGCTCACTTCCAACCGGGTAAAGAAGAACTTTTTACGGGCCACCAAACAGAATCAGCAGCTCTTCAGTATCGAGGAGGGAAGAGCCAAGAAAACAAATCGACTCGGTTGGGAACCGATCACGTTTTCCGAGGAGGAGGAACGCGGGATCATCTACCCTCACGACGACCCCATTGTCGTTATGGCAGAGATATCTAACTTCGACGTACAACGGGTAATGGTCGACACTAGAAGCTCGGTCAACGTCCTTTTCATGCGAGCTTTCAAGAAATTGGGCATCCCAGAAGCAAGTCTGGACCGCTCACCTACACCGCTCTTTGGTTTCACGGGAGACTCCATCGTCCCGCATGGAACGGTTACCCTCCCCCTCTCTCTCGGAACACATCCACAAAGGGCAACCATACTGGCACCGTTCCTGGTGGTGGACTGCCCTGCGGCCTACAACGCCATTCTCAGGAGGGGAATACTCAACCAGATGAAGGCAGTCGTCTCCACCCACCTACTGTTGGTAAAGTTCCCAACCCCTATGGGGATTGGTCAAGTCAAAGGAGACCAAATGGCTGCAAGGGCTTGCAATTCTGTCACCCCAATCCAGCCTCCGAAGGAAACCATGGCAGTGACAGAGTCCGCGTTCGAGGTTGACCCCGTGAGCGCTCAGGACGCGCAAAAAATACGGGACGAACCAATCAAAGATCCTCGGGACCATTCAGCAACCCTCCATCCACAGCCCATTGAGGATGTTGAAGAAATAGTACTCTCCCACGACTTTGCGGACCGGAAGGTAAAGATTGGGACAACTCTTTCGCCCGACCTGCGCTCACAACTGATCCGGTTTTTAAGGGACAACTCTGAGGTCTTTGCCTGGTCGTACGCTGACATGCCCGGCATCTCCACTGACGTGATCTGCCACCGACTCAGTATCGATCCTACCTACAAGCCTGTCGAACAGAAACGTCGCCTCTACGATGCTGAGAGAACTGAGGTATGAAGGCAGAGATCGTCAAGCTCAGCACCATCCACTTTGTCCGGAAGGCCGTCTATGCTGCCTGGGTTGCCAATGTTGTACTCGTCAAAAAACCCTCTGGGGCGTGGCGAATGTGCATTGATTTTACTGACCTTAACAAGGCCTGCCCCAAGGACAGTTTTCCTTTGCCCAAGATTGACCAACTGGTCGACGCCACGGCGGGACATGGGCTCCTGAGTTTTATGGATGCGTACTCGGGCTACAACCAAATCTTTATGCATCCGGCAGATCAGATCCACACAACCTTCCGGACGGATCAGGGGTTATACTGCTACAATGTCATGCCTTTCAGACTCAAAAACGCTGGGGCCACTTACCAACGCCTAGTGAACTTCATGTTCGCCGACCAGATTGGGAAAACCATGGAGGTTTACGTCGACGACATGCTCGTCAAGAATAAATCGGCTGACCTACACATCCCCAATCTCTCGCGAATGTTCGACGTCCTCAAACGGTATCGAATGAGGTTAAATCCAGTGAAGTGCGTGTTCGGAGTCAGCTCTGGAAAATTTCTGGGTTTCATGATTAGCCAGAGGGGCATCGAGGCCAACCCGGAAAAAATCAAGGCCCTGGTTGATATGGAGCCCCCACGAACCCAGAAAGAAGTGCAAAGCTTAACGGGCCGAGTTGCAACCCTTACACACTTCATCTCCAAGGCCACGGACAGGTGCGTGCCTTTCTTCAAAGCCCTAAAGGGCAGGTCCAAACACACCACCTGGACCGAGGAATGCACTAAGGCCTTCACTGAACTCAAGGAATACATGGGAAAAGCGCCGCTGCTAGCAAGACCAGACACCGGGGAAACCCTATACATGTATCTATCTGTCTCCGCTTCTGCCACAAGTTCAGTTTTGGTCAAGCGTAGGGACGGCGCCGAACATCCGGTGTATTACGTCAGCAAGGCTTTGCAGGACGCCGAGACAAGATACTCTGACTTAGAGAAGCTCGCTTTCGCCCTCATCATGTCCGCCCAGAAGCTCAGGCCATACTTCCAGACTCATTCTATCATCGTCTTAACCGACAGACCACTCCGGCAAGTGCTTCAGAAGCCCGAAACTTCGGGCCGCTTACTGAAATGGGCAATAGAACTCAGCGAATTCGACATCACTTTCATTCCCCGCACTGCCGAGAAAGGACAGGCCATGGCGGACTTTATCTCTGAGTTCTCCTACGTCCCAGCAACGGCCGCGGCTGAGGTCCCACCATCTTCCCCTCTGTCCATAACACTTACTTTGGATGAAGAGAACCCCCAACTCGACCCCACCGGGCCAACCTGGCTCCTTTATGTCGACGGGTCGGCTTGCCACAACGGGTCCGGAGCCGGACTTGTCCTCACCACACCGGACAAGGTCCGGATGGAGTATGCCCTTCGTTTCCAATTCAAGTCCTCCAACAATGCCGCCGAGTATGAGGCCCTCCTTGCAGGGCTCCGCCTCGCTAAAACCATGGAGGCGGAACAGGTCAAGATCTTCAGCGATTCACAGCTCATCGTCAACCAGATCAACAACGCCTATGAGGCGAAAGACTCTTCCATGGCAGCGTACAGGGCACTGGTAAAGACCCTTCTATGTAGTTTCCGCAGCTACGCTATCACTCGAATTCCACGCTCCGAAAACAGCATGCAGACGCTCTGGCCCGGCTCGCATCCTCCTTCGATGAGAAGCAGAGTCAAAGTGTACTGATCGAAATTCTGGATCAACCCAGTACACAATGCCCGGCGGTCCATGCCATCAATGCTAACGGCACGTGGATGGCCCCACTGATTAGATTCCTCGCAGACGGAACTCTTCCTTCTGACAAGATCGAGGCCAAAAAGGTCCGGAGACGGGCAGCCCGCTATACACTCATCAACGACCAACTCTACAAACGGGGCTTCACTTTGCCCCTCCTGAAGTGCCTCGTCCCGGAGGCTGGCAGAGCCATTCTCGAGGAAATCCACGCCGGTATTTGCGGAAATCATTCTGGACCACGGTCATTGGCCCACAAGGCTTTCCGGCAAGGTTTCTATTGGCCAACCATGCACGGAGACTCGGCCGAGCTGACCAAGCGGTGCGATAAATGTCAACGGTTCGCCCCTCTCTTCCACCTACCTCCAGAAAACCTCACACCAATGGTCAGCCTCTGGCCCTTCTCACAGTGGGGACTTGATTTGATTGGGAAAATGCCGGCAGGGAAGGGCAGGACAGAGTATGCAGTGGTAGCAGTGGATTACTTCACAAAATGGGTTGAGGCGAAAGCTTTGGCTTCTATCACCACGGCCCAGATCGAAACGTTCGTCTTCCAGAACATTATCTGCCGGTTCAGTCTCCCCCACACAATCGTCATGGACAATGGGAAGCAATTCGACAACACACGCTTCCGTGCATTTTGTGACAGACACAACATCCGCCTTTGCTTCGCCTCACCAGCTCACCCTCAGTCCAACGGCCAAGTTGAGGCCATAAACAAAATCATCAAGCATACACTGAAAACGCAGCTGGACAAGGCCAAGGGCAAGTGGTCTGAAATTCTCCCCAACGCACTCTGGTCATATCGGACATCCTACCGCACATCTACAAATGAAACCCCCTTCTCGCTAACTTTCGGAACGGAAGCAGTCATCCCCGCTGAACTAAGCGAAACTTCTTACCGAGTGTCGTCCTATGAGCCTGAAGAAAACAACCATCAGATCGCACTCAGTCTAGACCTCATTGAGGAGCACAGGGAGCAGGCCAACCTCAGAAACATCGCCTGCAAGCAGCGGCTTTGCAACTACCATAATGCTAGAGTCAAACATCGGGGTTTTCAGGAAGGCGACTGGGTCCTCCGGAAAGTCAGCCTTGCCACCAAGGATAGCTCAGCCGGGACTCTAGGCCCCAATTGGGAGGGTCCATATCGGGTTACCAGAATCTGCCAGCCCGGAACTTACGAACTGGAAGACCCAGATGGCGAAGGCTGGGCCACCCATGGAATGCCGATCATTTGAAGAAATACTACATTTAAGACTCTGTATTTTTTCCTTCTTATGACTTGCTGTACTTTACCCATCTTCTTGCACCAGTTATTTATAAACTCTTCCATTTATCTAGCCTTTGTAACATAACATTTTGACTCAAACATACGAGTCGGGGTTCGGTCTTACTCGGCCTACACCCCAACACTTGCTATTTTGACTCGAACTAAACGAGTCAGTGTACGGCCCTACTCGGCTTGCACCACCATTACGACTCAAACATACGAGTCGGGGTTCGGTCTTACTCGGCCTACACCCCAACACTTGCTATTTTGACTCAAACATACGAGTCGGGGTTCGGTCTTACTCGGCCTACACCCCAACACTTGTTATTTTGACTCGAACTAAACGAGTCGGGGTACGGCCCTACTCGGCTTGCACCACCATTACGACTCAAACATACGAGTCGGGGTTCGGTCTTACTCGGCCTACACCCCAACACTTGCTTTGACTCGAACACTAGAGTCGGTGTACAGCCCTACTCGGCTTGCACCACCACTATGACTCAAACATACGAGTCGGGGTTCGGTCTTACTCGGCCTACACCCCAACACTTGCTATTTTGACTCAAACATACGAGTCGGGGTTCGGTCTTACTCGGCCTACACCCCAACACTTGCTATTTTGACTCGAACTAAACGAGTCGGTGTACGGCCCTACTCGGCCTGCACCATCATTACGACTCAAACATACGAGTCGGGGTTCGGTCTTATTCGGCCTACACCCCAACACTTGCTTTGACTCGAACGCTAGAGTCGGTGTACAGCCCTACTCGGCTTGCACCACTACTATGACTCAAACATACGAGTCGGGTTCGATCTTACTCGGCCTACACCCCAACACTTGCTATTTTGACTCGAACTAAATGAGTTGGTGTACGGCCCTACTCGGCTTGCACCACCATTACGACTCAAACATACGAGTCGGGGTTTGGTCTTACTCGGCCTACACCCCAACACTTGCTATTTTGACTCAAACTAAACGAGCCGGTGTACGGCCCTACTCGGCTTGCACCACCACTATGACTCAAACATACGAGTCGGGGTTCGGTCTTACTCGGCTTACACCCCAACACTTGCTTTGACTCGAACGTTAGAGTCGGTGCACAGCCCTACTCGGCTTGCACCCATACTTGACTCAAACATACGAGTCGGGATTCGGTCTTACTCGGCCTACCCCCCAACACTTGCTATTTTTAGACTCGAACATTAGAGTCGGTGTACAACCTTCCTTGGCCTACATCAACACTCAGACAAACAGAAATTGAAGGATTACTCGGTATACAGTTTTTGTTTCAAGGAAAATCCATTTTCTATTCCAAATGCGCAGACCTATTATGCACGGCCTGCAAGAGCTTTACAAAATTCGACCTCTCGGCCGTCCCCACTATTCTTAACCAAAAAACAAAAATGAAGAGGGGAGAAATACAAGCGTCCTATACTAGCTCTTCCACCGACTGCTCGGCTTGCTGAGCTCCCTCCACCTCTGGCTCCGGCTCCTTTTGCGGCTCCACCTGTTCGGCTTCCGGCTGGTCACTCGGCTGGGCACCCTCCTCTTCCTCCTCCCCCGACTCGTCCTCAAACATGTCGGCAGTAATGTCCTGACCGAGCCAGGGGGTATTCACGGTCAGTCCAGGATTATGCAGGAAGAGGTTGCGGAAGAACTCCTGCTCGCACTCGGCGGCATACTCGTTCTTCAGCTGGTCAAACTCCTCTGAAGCCTTAAACTCCGCCACCGCCTTTCCCCCCCTCCCTCTTCCAGGTCGGCCTCTCTCGCTGTCTTCACCCGACAGAGCTCCTTCTAGTGCTTCAGCCTGTCCTTCTCCTTGGCCTCCACTTCGATCTTCAACTGATCTCTGGAAGCCAGGGCCTCTTGAGTCTTCCACCTCTCGGTTTCCAACTTGCGGATGAGATCGGCTGTTTCCTTCATGGCCCTCTCGGCCTCCTGCAACTTGGGAGTGAGCTCCTCTTGCTTTTTCTTCAGTCGGTCCTTCTCCCGCCGAGCACCAGCCACCCTCCTCTGGGCGTTCCCAAACTGGCAGTAGACTTCACCGAGGGCCTGCGCCAAACACAGATTAGTAAGACACTCGGCCTACGATAAAAACACTGGTAAAACAAAAAAACAAATTACTTACATTGCTGAGCAGCAATAACGCCTTCTCCATCTTTTGCTCCGCCGACCGGCACTGCACCTCGGCTAGCTCTTCTAGGGGAGTGGAGGCCCCCTAGCAGACTCCGTTGAGCAAGGGCACCATCTGCCTCGGACAACAGAGGGTCGCCTCGGCACTGGACCCTTCACCGATTGCTTCCCCCTCGGTAAACACACCGAGGTTCACGTCTCCCCTCCTCTTTAGCATTTCCATTATCCTCACGTCCAGCCGAGGGGGGGACGGTGGAGGATTGAACTCTGGGGCCGCCATGGTCCTCTTGCCTCCAATGGCCTCCTGTGCCAACAGGATCGTCTCGGCCTCTATTCTCGCCTTCATCCGCCTTGGTTCGGGGGAGAGCACTCGATCTCCGTCAATTGCGCTCTGCTTCCTCTTGGGAGACCTAGGTCGCGGATTCGGTGGCCTCGGCTTGGAGGTTTGGCCCTGTTTTGACCGGTCGGACCGCTCCAACTGACCTCTCTCGGCCCTCTCTTTTTTCTTTTTGAGCAGGAGCTCCAGGCGCTCGGCAGCCTTCGACAGGGAGGCAGACTCCCCAGAGCCCTTGTCGGCCTTCATTCTCAACTGCTAGCAGTCTTTGTAAATTCTGCTCTCGAGATGATACGACACTACAACACCGAGAAATAGGTCAGCCACAAAAAAAGTGAAGAACAAGCAACACAACAACAAAAAAAAAATTACCCTCGTCGGTGTCGATGAGGCCGGCCTTGTAATGGAACCCGGGTAACCGAAGGATTCGTCAGTTCCGATTCAACTCGTCCAAGATCTCCCTTACTCGGTGGACGACCGCTTTCTCCTCTGGAGATATTTCTTCTTCCGGGAACAAACCTGCACACCGAGAAATGGTCAGCCACAATACTAATACTTAGCATACAACATATCAACATTTATATGAAGGGGCAGCCTATGCTACAACTATCAACCTTGGGTCTGGAATTCGGACGGTATCGGGGGTCCCTCGGTGTTCCCCTCCCAGTTCCCACCGACCAGGCAGAACTTCGCCTTGTACGATTTTTGGGAGGTCGGTATGTCCAGAATAAACTCCCCCCGTTTGGTCTTCTTACGGTGACGGACGAAGACCCACCCGGTACTCTGCTGCTGAAACCCGAACTCGTACAGGTACATCAGTTGGGCGTAGGTCGGCTCCGATTAGTCGGCCCACCTGAAGGCCGTGTAGAGGGAGCAGAGCTCAATCCACACGTTCGGATTGAGCTGACCGAGTGCCACCCCCATTTTCTTCACCATTCTCCGCAGCCAGGGATGAAGGGGCAGCCTTACCCCGTGGTGCATCAGCTCGGTATAGAACAATGCCATACCAGCTGGGGGGTTGCTCGGTCTTTCCCCTCTAGTGGGTAACCTTGTCGTCACCGAGTCGGGAACGCCAAACTCGATCCTCATCTTCATCAGGCCCTTCTCGGTCTCCTTGTTCACCATTTCGTCCACGGTGAAGGCCACCCACTCAATCGGAACGGCCTCCAGGACCGACTCATCCCCGACCGTTTTCACCTTGTTAACCCGAACTGTGCCCTTATCTCGGCCATGGGTTAGCTTCAATGCTCGGTGCACCCCCACCTTCACTATCGTCTCGGCGTCTCTCAGCAGATTCCCACTACCCAACCTACCCGTCGGCCCAGCCCCCGAACCGATGTCCGTGGTCCTACCGGACGACTCGGCCGTACTGTGCACCGACTCTATCCTTTTTTGTACCTCGGCCGAGTGGGCCTCGTCCTCACTCCCAGAGATGGGAATGAGCACCTGCACACTACTATCTGACGACTCACCGCCCTGTGAGTCGTAGCATCTATCCTCAGATACCGAGTCACTCTCGACCGACATCTACAAAAGAAAACAGAAAAACAAAACTCAGCCGACCGACTCGTTCCTATGAAGATCTGACCACAACCTTCACCACGTTCATGGCCAGTTCTTCACACCCTCCCACTTTAATCGACAAACTAAACTTGGACAAGTGCTTACCTTGTTTTTCACGGAGGACCGTAGGTCGGAAATCGCAAACACCGTACGCACCGCCGTCAAAAGCTAGTCGGAAATCGCCTCTTTGGTTGGACAGAATTTCCCCAATTTTCTCAAAAAACACAAGTGAGGAAATCGGTGAAGAGCTCCCCATATTTATAGCAATTGATGCACAGACTACGAAGCGTCACTCCCTCAGTGACAGACACGTGTTGCAACCAATCATTCTGACCAGACACGTGTCAACCATCTGTCCGAGGAAGGCCAACCGTCTTCCTACAGGTCGACACCGACTTCCGTCCACCTCTCGGTACCCCTGGACGGCCCGTACAGATGCTGGTCCTCCCACCGACTTTCGTACACCGCTCGGTACCCCTGGACGGCCCGTACAGATGCTGGTCCTCCCACCGACTTCCGTACACCGCTCGGTACCCCTGGATGGCCCGTACAGACGCTGGTCCTCCCACCGACCCATGTACACCGCTCGGTGCTCTCATCCGTGGGCGGGTGTCGGCTCTATTCACCGACTCGTATACACCGCTTGGTGTTTTCACCCCCTGTACGGACGCTGGTCCTCCCCCACCGACCCATGTATACCGCTCGGTATCCGAAGTCCCAACCCAGGTTTGGTCCCCATCACAGACCAGGACACCACCACCGACTGCATATGGTGAAGGTTGACCGACTGCCACTTTTTTGCCGAGTCGCGACCCTCACCGACCGACTGCTGGCCACTCACTCGCCATAACCGAGACTGTCTCGGCTGACTCTCCCACCAGGGGACTTGGGGGACTACAGGTATACCTCCCACCAGGGTCTGGAAGAATGAAACAAGTCCCCGACCGAGAAATTCCACCTCAGTCAACGACTTAGGGGACTTGTGTTGACATCATATCTAACCAGACCCACTGGGCCGTATACTTAAAGCCCAAACCCCGCTCAAGGTCCAAAACTACCATACTTACGACAGCCCTAACACCGGGCCCAATGCGGGATGCCACGTGGAAGCATATCCACCCTCGATTTACGTAACACGTGTCTACACGTAAATCGAGAAGCATTTGTCCCACATCGGAACTTTGGAAATTGAACATCTCACCTACCCATACATAAAGGGTACACATTTCCCAATAAAGGTAACTAAGTTTTACTATTACAATTACTCTACCGAACTTACCATTTACTGCTTCCTCTTACGAACAAAAGTAACTGACTTGATCGTCGGAGAGCCTTAGGCCGGCACCACACTGGTGCCCGTACTAACGAAGACCCGCGATCCACTTAAGTTGACAGGTCACAAGAGGGACACGCATCATTTGGTGATTAGGCAACGAGTACTCTACAGTTGGAACATTTAACGCTTCAACAAGTACCATCTTGGAAAAGCTAATGTGGTAGCTGATGCATTGAGTCGGAAATCAGCTCATACTGTGGCACATTTACGAATGATGCGTTTGCCCTTATTGGTTGAACTTCGTAGGACTGGAGTTACTTTGGGATTGGATAACCAAGGTGGCTTGCTAGCTAGTTTCCAGGTGCGACCGATTCTGATTGATCGTGTTATTGAAGCCCAACTTGAAAACCCTATCTTGTGTGTCCTTCGAATTGAAGCTGATGCGGGGGAACGACAAGATGTTGCAATTAGAAGGGATGGAGCCCTAGTAAAGGACGGACGGTTGTGTGTGCCCGAAAATGTAACATTAAAGAAAGAGATTCTAGAAGAGGCCCATAGTTCGGCGTATGCTATGCATCCAGGTGGGACGAAAATGTACCGTACGCTACGAGAGCATTATTGGTGGCCGGGAATGAAACGGGAGATTGCAGAGTTTGTTAGTAAATGCTTGGTATGTCAACAAGTAAAGGCTAAAAGGCAAAGACCCTATGGAGCACTGCAACCACTACCGATCCCGGAATGGAAATGGGATCATATAACAATGGATTTTGTGTTTAAACTTCCCAGAACGCCTAAAGGACACAATGAAGTCTGGGTAATTGTGGATAGGCTTACCAAATCAGCACATTTCCTACCTGTAAGGGAAGACTTTCGGTTGACGCAGTATGCCAGACTCTTCATTGACGAGATTATTCGACTACAGGGCACTCCTGTCTCTATTGTATCAGATCGAGATCCCCGATTTACGTCCAGATTCTGGCAAAGCTTACAGGAAGCTTTCGGGACGAGATTGCATTTTAGTACGGCATTCCACCCTCAGACCGACGGGCAATCGGAACGGACTATTCAGACCTTGGAGGACATGATGAGAGCATGTGTTTTGCAATTCCAGGGTACTTGGGAGTCACATCTACCATTGATGGAATTCGCCTACAACAATAGTTACCAAGCAAGTATTGGGATGGCTCCTTATGAAGCCTTATATGGACGACAGTGCAGAACCCCTTTGTGTTGGACTGAGGTGGGCGAAAGGAAATTGTCTAAATCCGAATTGATAGACTTAACGACGAAAAAGGTTAAACTCATCCGAGAAAGACTCAAGACAGCCCAAGACAGACAAAAGAGTTATGCAGACCACCGAGTCAGAGATCTGGAATTTGCAGTTGGAGATTGGGTATTCTTGAAGTTATCTCCTTGGAAAGGTATAGTGCGATTCGGCTGAGCCCCCGTTTCATTGGACCTTATGAGATTGTTGAGAGAATTGGCCGGGTTGCTTACAGATTAGCATTACCTTCTGAGCTTTCGAGGGTCCATGATGTTTTCCATGTGTCAATGCTACGAAAATATGTATATGATGAGTCCCATGTGTTGGAGGAACAACCCGTTGAACTCAGAGAAGACCTAAGTTTTGAAGAACAGCCTGTACAGATCTTGGACCGAAAGGATAAAGTGCTTCGACGAAAGACGATTCCCTTAGTGAAGGTTCTTTGGAGGAATCAGAACGTGGAAAAGGCTACGTGGGAACCTGAGACACAGATGCGAGACCAGTACCCGTATTTGTTTCATTGAAATTTCGGGGACGAAATTTCTTAAGGGGGAAGGTTGTAACGCCCCGGAAATTCGGAAAATGTAATTTTGTAACATAATGAATAAATGACGTTTTTACCCTTGTGAATAGTATGGTCAAATTGTTGACTTTTTTATTGGTGAGTCAAACGGACGTTGACCGATGACCGTGACGTAGTTCGGGACGTCACGAGCCCATAGATAGGTGGCACGTCCAATTCCGATGATCAGGGAAAAAGTTATGACGTTCGGAAGCCCAAGGGCAGTTTCGTAATTTGGGCGAAAAGGGGGGAAATGTTGACTTTTTGTTTGCCAACTAATTTTCACACGATTCGAGGACCGTTAGGTAGGTCTCAATGCCCTGAGTACAACGACAGGCGACACGTCGAAAACGGAGTTCGGATACGAACGTTACGGGTCACGGAAGCCTAGGGGCAAAATGGTAATTTGTCCAACCAGAGGAAAAATGGTCTTTTAGCCTTGATCAGACAATGACACCTGTCCTTTGTCTGATTCTCACCCCAGAAAACATGGATTTGGGTCTTAAGGGAAGCACAATGATATCCCCTTTTGACATTTTTCCCCAAATTAAGGCTTAATTCATCATTATGTTCAATTGACCCGTGATAAACCCCAAACTCGTCGTCATTATGCAATTGAGTGTCTAAGTAGGAGAACTGAGAGAGAGGAACTCGAGGGATTGAGAGAACTGGGAGAATTTTGCTTCGAAAATTCAGAAAAATTGGGGGAAAATCGAATTCGAATTTGGGAGCCAGGAGAAGAGAAATTGAGGATTGAAGTACGCTGCTGGGATCAAAACGAACATCTTTGCAACAAAAACGAAAAGAAATCGTGTCGAATTGAGGAAGAACAGAAGCTGCCATGGCTGCCAAAAATCGACCTTGAGTTCAGATACTTAGAGGTAAGCTCGTATGAAATTGATCATGGAGAATTGTTCCTTACACTCTCACGATGCTAACCATGTGAATTAATTGGAAAATTAGGGACGAAATCTTGAAACCCGTATCAGAGACCCGTCGAAGTTCGATCGTGCGTCGTGAAGTTTTGGACCTTAATTGAGGTAATTGAACATACAGAACTGAAATGAAGTTGGATTAGATGGGATCAGTTGAAAGAACGGATCGATTTGAGGTCGAATTGATGGAGTTTGAATCGGATCCTATCGCGGGTATTTCAACCCGTTTATCAGACGTACGAGTGAGAACGACGCACTGTAGCAGGTACTGTGCTGGCGCGTGACGGCACGTGGAGAGGATTCCGGCAAAGTGATTAACATGAAACTTGATGTTCTCGATGATACGAACCTATCCGCGTTGGTTTCGGGTCAATCAGATATGGTTTCAGCGTAGTTCCGAGTACCCGACACGTTTAAATTATAATAAAATAATATTATAAAATTCCGACAATTAGGAGATTCTTATTTGAGGATCTTATGATAGTCTAGTAACCTTAAATCACTCAGAGTTGGCATTTGCAGAATTTGCAGACCTAGTTTTTTTTTTTCCAACTCCCAACAAATTTGAAGGAATACATTATGTTTTTGTAAATGAATCGGTACAAAAATTGTCACTTCTGAATCTTTATATTGATATCATCGACATCTCCCATTTATCGCATGTTTACTCATAACATTGATTATAAAAAAACAAATTTGTATCTACCGTTCATCGATTGTAAATTACTACATCTATTTGCATCTTATCAAAAATTTCAACCCACGACAAAGAGCGGGCAAGTTTCCTAGTTGGACTCTAAAAATCAAGCCAAATCCCCCCAAATATACCTTAGATTGACAATCCAAGCCCAATGCTATTGATATTGTTCCTCTTCGCCAATCCTCTACATCGCCTTCGTCTCGCATGCCATTCCTGTATTTTCTTTTTCACCTACTTTTCATCGCACCAACTAAAGGCTCTCGACCTCGCTCATATTCTCTCTTTTAGCTGATATATGAAGTAAAGGGGGAGTTAAGACCATTTTTTAGGCTTTTAAATCGAAATATACCAAAAACTGTAATTTTATTCTTATTTTATATCTAAAATGTTCATTTGTCTCATTTACTACTTAAATCTCATTTTTCATATAAAAATTTACACCAATTCCATTACTTTCTTCTATTAATCGTCAATATTATAGACCATTTTGTCATATCAAGGCATAAAGTTATGAATGAGACATTAAATTTACATGACGCGTTAAATTTAGATGGATATGTGGAATGATTTATGAATGGTTTCAAATTTGTTTGTATCTAGCCTAATTTACCGTATCATGTATATTTGGTGCCCCATGCATAATCTCGTGTATGAGATGAAAAAAATGGTCTCTAATATTGATAACTATTGGATGGATTTAACGGAATTTGTGCAAGCTTTTATATGGAGAGTGGATTTTTGAAGGTAAATGAGACAAATAAGTATTTTTGGTGCAAAGTGAGATTAAATATAAATTTTATGGTTAAAAAAATAAAAATAAAAATTCTCTTATATTTGGGTCAATTTTGCAATTTGATAAAATATAAATTTACTTGGACCGCCTTAAAGAAAAGGGAATTGTAAGTGCTGTTTTTGGTAAGTGTGCACTCTAGCTAAATTCTTTTTTCATATTTTTGGGACAAATTTACAAATGAGTAAAAAGTTATATATATATATATAGGGTAAGATTTAAATAATAAAAAATAAAAATAATTGAAGTTGGACGGAGAAAAATCGGATAAATTAGATTAATTTTGGTGATAATTATTAGCCAATTCCAATTTTTTATTTTTTATTTTATCGAAATTGCATTACAAGATTTTGCCTTTTTCGTTCGATAAGTTTTGCATTAGCTAATGGGGGAAAATAGAAATTACTATTCTATTGAGTTGGTGACAGGCATCAATATATTAGGCAGTTGACAAGGCTGGTACACCCACTTCTTTGCTTACTCCGACTATCCGATAGTTTCCTTTTTCCCAGACCAGTCCTCTCTTCTTCCCTCCCCAGTCTCTCACAGTCCAGTCTTCCCCAACTCTCTCTGTCTCTCCGGCACACACAGAAGCGGGGGCAGTGAGGAAATGGTTGTGCAAAGAAGCAGGCTTTGGCTTCGATGTGTGTTGTTGCTGTGCCTGACAATTCAATTTGCTTTGGTCGCCGCTGCCGAGTTCTTTAAGCCATTCAACGTGAGCTACGACCACAGAGCTCTGATCATCGATGGAAAGCGCCGCATGCTCGTCTCGGCTGGAATTCACTATCCCCGCGCCACTCCCGAGGTACTCTACTTAACCTCAATTCCGCCATTTCTTCTGTGCTTCTGCATGTTTTGGTTCAACAACGCCACTGATTCCGAGATGAGCCCAATTCAGGCACAAAAGATTCAATTTTCACTCTTTCTTCCGTTTATGGCTTGTAGAGTAAAAAAATTGAAAATTGGGTTCTGAATAGCTGTTGGGGCATTTGAGGTTGGAAGAGAGAAATTCAATGAAACATTCGTAATGGTCAGCAATTTGCTAACTAGACCCATCACTCCTTGTTTGTATTAAATGTGGAGTAGAGAGGATGTTAGTTCCAGTTTTCAAATTGATGGGTCTCTATAGAATTTGTCATTGGCTTATTTATTTATTTTTTTCTTTTATTTCTTTTTCATAATGATATGGTATTAAATGGAAATGTGGCAGCTTGTTGGAATTTTTTTTATAGGCTGCTCAAGAGCCTGAACATAGGGCTTGTTTCAATTTTTTTTTTTTATGGGTATTTTGGGATTATGTTATATGTTTAAGCTGGTACATATATGTTCCTTTTGTTTTGTACAAATCTTAAGCTTTTATCATGATGTCAGATGTGGCCTGATCTGATTGCAAAGAGCAAGGAAGGTGGGGCAGATGTGATCCAAACTTATGCATTTTGGAATGGCCATGAGCCCACGAGAGGACAGGTGCGGTAAATTGTTTATACAGCTACTCTGTGGTTATACTCTTGTGGATGTCCTAATAGGATGCATTATTTTTGGTGCAAAATTAATATTCTGTTGAATAAAATTTTCAGTACAACTTTGAAGGAAGATATGATATTGTCAAGTTTGCTAATTTAGTGGGAGCCAGTGGACTCTATTTCCATCTACGCATAGGGCCTTATGTCTGCGCCGAGTGGAATTTCGGGTGTGAACTTCTTTCCTCTTCTATTTATACAAGTTTCTTTCCTACTTGCAGAACCTTTGAGGAAAGTGGTGTCTTGTTGTTATGTCTCTATTTACATGCAGTGGTTGTTGTTATAGTTCTAGTGTCTGATAGGTTCTTTGCACATAAGATAGTGGTTTATTTCTGTTACTGAAGTCTGCCTATCATGATTAGGATAAGATTGAAAATCAATAGTTGGAGGTAATCAATTATATTTGTGTAGATTGTATAGGATAAATCATTGCACTCTCCTTAAGAAGTAAAGGGAATAGGTATTAAAGTATTTATTATATAACTGCTAGGAGTTGAAATCTGCTATTGCACACAAATCCAATATGTTAGAAGAAAAAATTGCAAAACTACTTGCAGTAAGTAGATGAGGCAAACTGCTTAAAATTTCTTAGCACTTCTAGGTAATTGAAGAACCATGTATTTCATCGTGTAATTATTAAAATGTCAAATAGAATAGGTATCACCAATTTATATAATGGAGCAGTAACTGGAATTTTGGGTATCTACTTCTTTTCCATTTGTTGATAACGTACTGATGGAACTGTTAACTTGGTACCTGTATGACAGTTTTTTTATAACTTACATCTGATTTGAACTGACTATATTGCAGTGGCTTTCCAGTGTGGTTGCGTGACATCCCTGGAATAGAGTTTCGAACAGACAATGCACCTTTCAAGGTTAAGTGCACCTTAGTGACCTAAGCACTTCTACCCTTGCATGCACACACTTACGTGTGTGTTTATATTTACTTGTGGTTTTGCAGTAAATTTTTTTGTTTTCTTAGTTTAATTGAGTATTTCATGGTATCAGAAAAGAAGAAGAAATTGATTATTTCATGCGCTCCCACATATCCAAAATTCTATCCATCCATTTAATGGGAAAAAAAAAAAACACAAAATGATAAGACAATCTTTGGATTGTTATTTCCATCCCCTAATGGATAATTCCACTTTCTAATTCCAATCTACAACCTACTCCCTAGTTATACTGAAATGAAGATTTGGCCAATCTCATAAAAATGATATTTTAACGTGCCAAATTTTAGGTAATGTTCCCTAAGAAGTGTGGCCTTTCCTCCTCAATCTTATAGAGACAAAACAGTCCTTCCACTTTCCCAAATGCAGTCCTACTGCCCTTTACGCTTCAATCTTATAGAGAGATATCAACCTTCCATATCTCATAGGCAGGCCTACTGTTCTTTATGTCTTGTATACCCATATGTATATCCTTATATTTATTTTTTGGTTGAGATCCAAGGATGAAAATTTGCAGTAGGAAGGTGCTGTGCATTTCTCTGATGGAAACTCTTCTTTTTTTCTTTTGAATTTTTTTCTTTTGACTTTTTTTCTTCTTAAAATGCACATTTAATTCATTTTGAGGAGGGCATCATTGACAATCCCTATAAGGTTTACCAACGGAAGAAGAGAAAAGAACAGACCTTCTAATTCAACCATATCCTTATGGTTAAATTAGACTTTCCTGTCCTAGTAGTTTTCCATTATTGTTTTCTTTATTTTCTGTTTAAAATAGAAGTAGACATGTTTCCACGTTCTATTAGGATTAGCTTGTTCTTTTCAATTCGAGTTCAATTAGGACTTCCAGTTTGTTTAGTTGCCTATAAATACCCCATTGTAATTCAATGGAGGACTATGCGTTTTATGAATAAAGTTTGAGAATTATTTCCTGCGAAAGACTGTTTTGGTGTGAAGCTAAGTTTTGTTGTGAAGCCAATTTCAGGTGTGAAGAGCCTATTGATTCTAGATCTATCTTTGTAAGTTTTATGCTTGTGTTCCTAAAGTTTGCTTCCGCTACATTGCTATTTTCTAGTTATCTGTTATGTCCTATGTCAAATTTGGTATCAGAGCAGATTCTTTCTCCTCCGGACACCGTTGTATGTCCACAATTCGAAGCGAATGAGCGTACTGATATGGATCCATAACAGTTAGTACAACTCATAAAGAATTTGTCAAAAGATGTTGTTGGACTAACAAGAGAAGTTGCTGGGATTCAGACCACATTACAAGAGCACACCACCGATTTGGAAAACCTTCGTCAAGGCCGAGACCGTGATAGGGACAGAGAAGGTGAGCCAGATCCCGATGAATCACAGAGAAAGGGAAAGAAAAAAATTTCGTGAACCAGAAAGGGTCATGAGATCAAGCAAGTGGAGAGAGCCTACCAAGACCCAATTGCCTATGGATGAGATGAAAGAAAGATTGCAATTTTTTCTATCGTATCAGCAATGACTATTAGACAAGTGGCAATCTTGCCAAAGAAGCATGCCAGTTTCTGAATACATCGCCAAGTTTGAGGAATTTGTGTTGCGATGTGACATAAGGGAAGATCAACTAGTGACTCTTTCCCGTTTTAGGACGCCTGCAACCAGAATTGCAAGGAGAGTTGATTCCCCATAAAGTGAATTCGTTAGAAAGGGCTTATCAAGTAGTGCAAGAACTAGAATAGTATCTGAAGACCATTAACTTTATCAAGTAATTCAAGTTGTGACGGGCTTATCCTCGTGCTAGTTCATCCAGGACAAAGCTAGATCCTGCTCCTAAGGAGACTAATATGACAAGCACAACGAACTGAGACAAAGGAAAAAGCAGTTCAAGGTGCACAGTGAGATCTACTCGGTGCTATAAATTCCAAGGATTTGGACATTTTGCGGCCCACTGTCCTACAAGAGAAGCACCACGAACCCTAGCTATGGCAAATGCTGAAGAAAGTTATGGTGATTTCGAAGAAGAGGTTTATGAACCTGAAGTTCCACTTAGCGATGGGGATGGTAATGGGGGGTTTGGCTCTTGCACTCGTTCTCTATAAATACCCCATTGTAATTCATTGGATTATTATTCATTTTATGAATAAAGTCTGAGAATTATTTCCCGCGGAAGGACTGTTTTGGTGTGAAGCCAAGTTTTGGTCTGAAGCCAATTGGGTGTGAAGCCCCTGGATTGATTCCAGATCTATCTTTTTAAGTTTTATGCTTGTGTTCCTAAAGTTTGCTTCTGCTACATTGCTATTTTCTAGTTTTCTGTTTTGTCCTACGTCACATTTGGCACTCACTTTCCTCCTCAGCATTTCTTTTAAGGAAATTATATTCCTTGTCGTGTTTTTGTTTTGTTTTGTTTTGTTATAGTCCCTTAGGTTGGGCTTTTTATATTGATAGTTTCCATGAGTTGCTCTGGTGTAAGGCGTTTATGTAGCGTTAAAATTGACCTTTCTTGGCTTCTTAAATTTGCAAAGTCAGTTAACCAATCTATACACTGTAAGGTATTGAATTTCTGGTGTTATTCAATTAAGTAAAGCTTTACAATAGTGGCGGATTTATACAAGTCTTAGGAGAGTCCTAACTAAGTAAGATACAAGCAAGGGCCTAACTAGGTAAGATACAAACTAAGTATTAAGGAGGAGATTGATCTGCAATCTCCTCTGTTTCTACAGGATCTGTAACAGGATCCTTAACACGCCCCCGCATGAAGGTGGAGACATCTGCAACACCAATCTTGTCACGTAGAAGTTGAAAGCGGGGTTTTGATAAGGGCTTGGTGAGGACATCAGCAAGCTGATCATCAGTGGCCACATAGGAGACAGTGAGAAGGCCACGGGAGACATGGTCACAGACAAACTGGAAATCAATGTCCACGTGCTTCATGCGAGAGTGAAGGGCTGGATTGACACAGTAGAAGGTGGTGCCAATGTTGTCACATGAGATATTGGGGCAGGCCAAGAGGGAGAGGCCCCGTTCTTTGAGAAGGGACTGCACCCAAGTGAGTTCTGCTGCAGTTGCTGCAACTGCGCGATATTCGGTCTCTGTAGAGGATCTGAGGACAGACTTTTGTTTCCGGGAGCTCCAGGAAATGAGGTTCCCACCTAGGTAGACTAGGTAAGCAGTGGTGGACTTGCGGTCATCACGATCAGCAGCCCAATCTGCATAAGAGAAGGCAGCTAATGTGTTAAAGGCATAAGTGACAGCACGAAGTTCATGCGTGGACTTCCTGTGGAGGTGAAGCCCGAAGAGTATGGTGCCCCTGAGGTATCGTAGGACCTGTTTAAGGGCTTGTCAGTGGAGGTCTGTAGGGGCATGCATAAACTGGGAGAGCTTGTTGACTGCGTAGGAAACGTCAGGGCGAGTGAGGCTGAGATATTGAAGGCTGCCAATGATGCGGCAGAAACGGGTAGGGTCAGCCAAGGGAGAGCCATCCTGGAGGACCAATGTAGGGCTCACGGCCAGGGCGGTAGAGATTGGTTTGGCACCCTCCATACCCTCCATGTGAAGAAGATCATTGATGTAGCGGTGCTGGGATAGGAACAGACCTGTGGGGGTGGTGTTGACTTCCACGCCAAGGAAGTAATGAAGAGGTCCTAGATCTATGACTGAGAATCGGGCGGCCAAGGTATGGATGAATGAGTTGAGAATTGGAGGAGCATTACTCGTTAGGATGAGGTCGTCCACATAGGCCAGAAAGTAAAGAACATGGGGTCCCTGCTTAAGAACAAAGAGAGATGCATCAGAGTGAATAGTAACAAACCCTGGTTGAAGGAGGAAACGATGGAGCTCCTTGTACCAAGCCCGTGGGGCTTGTTTGAGACCATATAGGGCCTTTTTGAGCTTGCACACATGTGTGGGAGTGTGAGGGTCGACAAACCCCTTGGGCTGTTCCATGTAGACATCTTCATTTAGGGTGCCCTGTAAGAAAGCATTGTTTACATCCAACTGCCGGATGGGCAAGCCATGAGTCACAGCAAGATGGAGCACAATTCGGATGGTAGTGGGCTTGACTACAGGGCTGTAGGTCTCTGTAAAATCAATTCCTGGGCGCTGGTGGTAGCCCTTGGCAACTAGTCGGGTTTTGTATCGGTCAACAGTGCCATTCGGGTGCCTTTTGATCCGAAATACCCATTTGTTGCCCATGAGATTCTGGTGTGGGTGGGGAGGTACCAACTCCCAAGTACCATTATGGATTAGGGCGTTGAATTCAGCAGACATGGTTGTTCACCAAAGGGGGTCCTGGATGGCCTGGGATACACAGGTGGGCTCGGTCAAGGTGTGGAGGGTAGGGGTGGTTGCGGCGAGGGCATAGGTGGCTACAGGGGCAATGGCTCCTGTTTTGGTGCGGGTGAGCATGGGGTGAGTGTTTGGCGGTGGGGGCGGTGGTTGTGGAGGGGATGGGATGGAGGGAGGGGGAGTTAGGAGGGGATGTGGAGCGAGGTTGGCGCCGGGTATAGGTGCGGAGTGGGGGTGCAGAGGGTGGATGGCTGGGGCCGATGGTAGAGGGAACGGTGGGAGCAGCAGAGGAGGAAACAGGGAGGCTGCTGATGGCGGTTTGTTGCTGGGGCAATGAGTGATCAGGGGCTGGAGAAGGTGCAACCGCAAGACCAGGCAGGAGTAGTGTGTCGGTGGAGTCCAGGGATGCTGCAGGCGCCGGTTGTGGTGCTGGTGTGGTGGCGGGGGATGGGGAAAGAGTAGTCACGGGAGGGAGAGTGGACACCCACTGGCCAAAGTGATCCGAGGTGACCTAAGGGGCAGTAGAGTGAGGAGGAATACCCGGGAAGGAAGACTCATCAAACTGGACATGCCTAGACACATAAAGATGACCAGAGGAGAGGTCAAAACAAAGGTAGGCACACTGGTTGAGGGAGTAGCCGAGGAAGATACACGGGTGGATTTTGGTTGCATTTTGTTGGTGGTGTAGGGACACAGCTAGGGATAGCGAAGGCAGCCAAAAACTTTTAGACGGGTGTAATTGGGGGGCTGGTGAAAAAGTGCAGAGTAAGGAGTAGTTCTGGAGAGTGGGGGTAGGTAGGCGATTGATGAGATAGACAACAGCCTTAAAGGCATACGGCCAGTAGGGGAGAGGGAGATTAGCTTGATGGAGAAGAGTGAGACCTGTGTCCACCACATGGCGGTGATGCCGTTTTGCCACCCCATTATGTTGGGGTGTGTGAGGCAATGTTACCTGGTTCGCGGGTCGGTTCGGTACGAAAATTGGGTTCTGGTATGGGGTACGATAGATTAAGAAGATCCCGGTACGTTATGGTATATATAATCCATACAGAATTTTGAGGAAATGATTCTATAAACTCAACATTTATTCAGTTTGCATAGGTAACTAAGTCATCTTTTACCCTCAATTTACCTTAAATTTCTGGGTCGGTCGATTTGGTGATTTGGATCGAAACCGTACCCTATTTGGGGTCGGGTGTTCCGGATCGCGGGTCGGACCCCCTTTCACCGAACCAAGTAACCTTGGTGTGAGGTGGGGTGAGAAGATGGTGAATACCATGGTTGGCAAGGAAGGCTTTGAATTTGATAAACTCCCCACTGCTATCAGTGTAGAGAGTGGTAATGGAGGTTTGGAAATAATTTTCAACCAGTTTTTTGAAATCAAGGAATGTGGGAAAAACATCGGATTTCTTTTTGAGTGGGTATAGCCATGTGTATTTGGTGTAATGGTCAACGAAGATGATATAATATGCAAAGCCTTCAGGAGAAGTATAGGGGGCAGGGCCCCAAACATCTAAGAAAATGAGTTGGAGGTGCCGTGTGCTTTTAAGAGAGGTCTCTCCAAAGGGAAGATGATGACTTTTATTGCATTGACAAGAGGAACATACAGAGGCTTTGAATTTTAAAGGTACTGAAATAGTAGCAGAATGGCAAACAGACTCTAGGACTCTAACACTAGGGTGACCAAGGCGAAGATGCCACAAAGTAGGGGATGCCACCACACCGGCCATAGCTTGAGGTTGCAGGGAGGTAGGGGACCATTCGTACACACCGTCCTTACTCGGGCCTTGAAGAAGAACCACCCCCGTGCTGAGATCCTTCACCTGGAAAAAGTCGGAGATGTGGTTAGTGGCATTAAATTGGGAGATAGAGAGCAGGTTCCTGGTCATGGTAGGAGCACAGAGAACATGCTTAAGGATAAAGGGATGAGAGGAGGGAAAAGAAAGTGTGGTGGTACCAGTGTGGGTTATGGGTAACCCCTTACCGTTGCCAAGGATGATTTCATCTGGTACACTATAGTTGTGGACTTCTGTGAGGTGATGAGGGGTGGAGGTGACATGATGGGAGGCACCGGAGTCCAGGAGCCAAGGAGAGGAGTGGCTCTGGACAGTAGGATTAGCCACGGGGGGCTGAGAGAATGGGTGCTGGAGTTGGGGACAGCGCTTAGCACTATGGCCTTGAGTGCCACACCATTGGAAAAACCACCGGTAGCCACTGCCTTGGGTGTTGTTGGACCTGCATTGGTTGGTGTGGGGCGGGCCGGAGCGCTGGGAAGAGCGACCACAGCTGTCAAAGACTGGGTTAGAGGATCGGTGGTCTGAAGGGCCGCAGTTTTGGTGGTTGTAGGACGGACCACGGGCTGCTTGGGTTGCATTGGCAGTGATGGTAGAGGGAAGGGGGTTGGGGGCGGCTCGGTTGGCTGCGGTTTCGTGTGAACAAGCATGTCATGCAGGTTCTCAAAGGGAATTGGCATCTCTGGACCTGACAGCAGCGGCTAGGTCTTTGAATTCTGGGCCGACGCCATTGAGGGCATGGAGAAGCAGATCGTTGTCGGATAAGGGTGTGTCAATTGCTGCGAGTTCATCAACAATGATACGTACCTCCTGGAGGTAATCAGAGATTGGTCGTGAGTCCTAGCGAAGGAGGGTTAAACACTCCTTGAGTGCCAGTACCCAAGCTCTGGCTTTGCTAGTGTAGAGACGGGCGAGGCGGGTCCAGGCAGCAACTGATGATGCTGCATCAGCGATAAGGGTGATGACCTGGGGGGACACGGATGCCAAAATGGCATGGAGGAACAGCTAGTCCTGGCGGATCCAGAGGGCCTGAAGGGCGGTTTCTGTTGCAGGTGGGCAGGGATGCGTGCCATCCACGTAACCCATAAGTTCATACCCACGGAGGAGGGCATTGAACTGGGCGCGCCAAGGGAAGAAAGTGGTGGAGGTGAGTTTGACAGGGAGCTGGGCGGCTGCGTTTATGGTGATGAGGGAGGGAAGGGTAGGGTTGGTGTCGGTTGGTGGTGGAAGAGTAAGGTTGACAGGGGCGGCAGTGGATTGGGCAGCAGTGACAGTGGGTTGAGCGGCCATGTATTAGGGTTTGTTTCTAGGGTTTGCTCGGTGGAGCTTTTAGGGCTTTGATACCATGTATGGTATTGAATTTCTGGTGTTATTCAATTAAGTAAAGGTTTACAATAGTGGCAGATTTATACAAGTCCTAGGAGAGTCCTAACTAGGTAAGATACAAACAAGGGCCTAACTAGGTAAGATACAAACTAAGTATTAAGGAGGAGATTGATCTGCAATCTCCTCTGATTCTACAGGATCTGTAACAGGATCCTTAACATACACTACAGTTTTTAGCAGTGGTTTTGACATCTTGGCTTCCTTGTTTTTTCTCCAGGAGGAAATGCAACGTTTTGTTAAAAAGATGGTGGATCTGATGCGAGAGGAAAAGCTATTTCTTGGCAAGGTGGTCCAATTATTATGCTGCAGGTTGCAAGAAAATTTTGAGCTCAATTTGATGTTTTTCATGGTTATATTTTCCTGAAATAAGTATCCTTTAACCATGTGTACCCATTGTGCAATGAACTTCTATCAGATAGAAAATGAATATGGAAATATCGAAAGATCATTTGGCCAGAGAGGGAAAGATTATGTTAAGTGGGCTGCTAATATGGCTCTAGGTCTCGGTGCTGGTGTTCCATGGGTCATGTGCAAGCAAGTTGATGCTCCAGGAAGTATTGTGAGGCCTTTACCTTGTGTTTTGTGCTTGTTTTTCACCCAGCTTATGAATGCCATATTGCACTGAGAGATGTGAAGTGGCAAGTAGTAAAAATCAAGGAAATGCAATGGCACTAAATAAATGCGCTTCATTTTGTGGAAGGCCGTAAGATTTAGATGCTATAGCATGGCTATCACCTATATAAAATAATTTTTGTTTTCCACAGATAGATGCATGCAATGGATACTATTGCGATGGTTACAGGCCAAATTCCAAAAATAAACCAATTCTATGGACTGAAGATTGGGATGGATGGTATGCGGATCCCTTTTGAATTTTCTAGCTTGACTTCGTATATCTATGTATATGTATCAGGCCTCAAGTTTTGATTTTTTTTTTTTTAATAATAAACACAAGCTATATTGAGAAATGATGAATTTCAAGATGGTTTGTAAGTTCTTCAAAAACCATATCAACAACCTCAAACAAAAGCCTAAAGTATACTTAATACAACTCTCTCCCCAGTCAAGAAGAATCACACAGGGTGGATTGTTTTAAATTTTTTTGACAAAGAAAGCCCCAAATAGAAGCTAGTTCTTATATCTAACTATCAGAATAAGGAGTTAAGGGGACAATAGAGCTCGAAAGAATTTTAGGTTGCAGGATTGTCTGGATGTCACATATTTTAGGGCCTTGGGGGCAGGACTGGCCAGCTTTAAATTGTAGTTTTGCAAAATTTTGCTTCTTGAAGTGGTAGTCTAACCTTTTTACATTCAATTTTTAAAGGTATGCATCGTGGGGTGGAAGATTGCCTCACAGGCCTGTTGAAGATCTTGCATTTGCTGTAGCACGCTTTTACCAACGTGGAGGGAGCTTTCAGAATTATTATATGGTACAAAGGGAACCCAGAACTTCTGATTTAGTTTGATAAAGATTGGAAAATGTGTTGTCATAGTCAAGATAAGAAATTTGAGACATAAATCTGTTTGATGTGTCTTTAGTGGTCTAATTATGTGGCTAAAACTTTAATTTTCATCTTTTTGCTGCGACCGAGATCGATTCAATGAGTGTCTAGAGTGCTTCTAATGTTGTGAAAAGAAGTTCCAAGTTTAGGTTTTTTATAGCTTGATGGATAGGGAAAAACTAGTACCATCATGGGATGGGACAATAGTCTAACATCTACATGAGCTATAGATGAAGATTTCCATGCTTTGTTCACTGTCAGATAACCTCTGTATTCCACTTTTACTATTTACACATGCTGTATCTTGACAAGCCTGCTACTTGGATGCAGTATTTTGGCGGAACAAACTTTGGGCGGACTTCTGGGGGGCCATTTTATATTACTAGTTATGATTATGATGCTCCAATCGATGAATATGGTAGGTTAAACTGGGTATATGGCAGTCTTTATTCATTCCTCTGCTTGCTTCATTTTCTCTTGGTTCATGTAAAAGCTCCACTGGTTGAATCATAACAAGTTCCCTCAAGAGAATTTTATAATGGTAGCACATATGTTACATCAGTGAATCAAATCAATGAATGTACGATTTTTTGTGTGGTAATTAGGTCTGCTGAGTGACCCTAAATGGGGACATTTGAAGGATCTACACGCTGCTATAAAGCTCTGTGAACCCCCTCTAGTTGCTGCTGATTCGCCACATTATATAAAATTGGGACCAAACCAGGAGGTTTGAGTCAAAACTTGACTTATTTATTGTTCTTTCTCTAATGAGTGTGATTATCAACATAGTTGTCTGGTCTTGAAAATTTGATATTGAATATATGTGGTTTCTTCATTTAAGTCACTGTGATTTTTCACCTATGATGTTCTCCTATGCATTCTTAGTCCACTTTTGAAGAGGACCTCATATAGACAGTTGTAGAAAAAAATAGGTAAATGATAAAGAGGTAGGAAATTTCCTTGTATTTCTTGAATAATAACTTTACAGTAGAGAGGAGTATTTATACTGATGCTAGGTTAAACTAAGTAGGAAATAAATACTTACACTAGGAAGGAAATCAAAGACCTAGACTAGGAAAGTATCTACAGGATTGTATGTACAATTCTAGGAAAGAATCAGGGAGATTCTGTGGACCTAAGATAGCACAGGATCAAGGAGATTGATCCTCAATCTCCGTGGATTCTGGGGAATCTTTATTAAATGATCCAGTTCTTAACCGCTTATATTTGCAAAAGTATACCCAAATTCATACTCCATGCATACAAAATGTGAACCATCCGCTATGTCTTAGATTTGTAAGATTCACCTTCTCATTTTAGTCTCATGTATGTGTTATTCATAGGGTGGATCTTCTTAGAGCACCTGAATAATTGAAATTAAAGATGTATTGTCTGTTAAAACTGTTCTTACTCTTTTAATTTATTCCCCATTGCGAGAAATTGCCCATCTAGTGTAAAAACAGCTCCATGAAAGAAAAATAAAAAGTGTGACAGACATCTAGAACTGTACTACAGAAGTTACCAAAAAGTTTATTGTTCTATTATGAGTTGGATGTCTTCTAGTTCTACATGTGATTAATTGAATAAACACTATATGTATGAGTGGTCATTTTTCTACTGGTCATTTTGGGCTTTTGTTGGGTTTGCATTCAAGATAACTTCTGTTTTGGACACAGGCACATGTATATCGTATGGAAGCTCACACTGATGACCTGAATTATACTTCGTATGGAAATCAAATCAGTTGCTCTGCATTCCTCGCAAACATCGATGAACATAAAGAAGCTTCTGTAACATTCCTTGGTCAAATATACAACTTACCACCATGGTCCGTCAGTATTTTGCCAGACTGCCAGAACGTAGTGTTCAACACTGCCAAGGTATGGTTTAACTATTCGGCGTTGCGCTTGTTCTTGACTGGAACATTAAGCTGTTGTTGGCAGAATATATTTCAGTGTATCACTTTATTAAATATGAATACATTTTAACTGTCTTTATATTGTCCAAATATGCGAAGACCTTGCATCGTAAGGTTACTTTTGTCTGGTTATCTGATAGTTTAGGCCCTTTCTTAAATAATATGTTATTTTGAGGTTATTCTCTTTGGTTCTTGCATATACACACTTCTCACCCTATGAATTGTAATTACCTGGTTTGTACAGATCATACCAAAACTATAAACTGTAACTCTCTCTGGTTCTTACATATAAAGAGTCATAGAAAAATGAATTTCGAATTGCACATTCTAACATATAAATCCTCTTATAAAAAACTTAAAACTACGAATTGTAATGCTATGTATCGTACAACTGAGTACTGTACATAGCCATTGCCAGTCTGTGAAATCCTTCCAGAGCTGTCATAATTGACTTTGAATTGTCTCCCACTGGAAACGATCATAGTATTGCATAACCTTTTTATATTCGACTATCATGACTACTTTGCAGATTTTTGTTAAGACTATCCTTGTTTTTCCTTTTCTTTTTACATTTGTAGCTTATATGTTTGACATCAACCATTTAGGAGCTGATTTCGTAGTCAGGTTGATACTAATGAAATAAGTGAAGAATTTCTTTTTAACAGAAAACACAGATACGCTAGTGAATAATGAAGCAACTACATTGCCTTATATTAAAGTGCTAGAAAGTACATGATATTTATTTAACTTCTAAGCTATACTTACCATGGATAGTTCTTGCTATATTTATAGGGTACTCGTTAACTTTCCTAGAGCTTCCGTAAGAAACTGTTTGGTGTTCTTTTTCTGAGCACATAACAAGTGTTTAAAATGTTAATTGACATACTGAACTGTGAACTGAGATTTCAGGTTTTCAACCCTAACAGCTAAAAAGGGGCTCCTTCCACCCTCACCAACATAATGGTGACATGTCAGTGAACACAAGTATCAATAGAATTCTTAGGAAAAATGTGTCGTTTCCTCAATAAACTCCTGAAATGAATAGAAGTTTCACCACTCTACTGGGCGTGAATGAAATGTTAATTAAAGCTATTAATAATTCTGTTGATGCTCAAAATTGAGCCCAACAGCCAAGCAGTCCTGACACAAATTGAATTTTCATCATCCTGCTTGGAGTGACTCCAAACAATGAAATATCCTTGAAACACTGAAACTGAGAGAATAGGATATTCTGGTTTCTATATGTAACCATAAGAAATCTTTACTAGTGTTCCAGGTTAGTACTGGATATGTGATGATTTTTAGCATTCAATTAAATTAATGGGGTCAGTTGCATGTCTCCCTTCATCAGTCAGACGCTTCATTGAAGTCTAGTTCTGTATATCCCTGAATAATTTGTAGGTAAATATCTATAAATGGTCACTGTCTATTATTATATACTTTGATGCAGATGATATCACAGATGTCCTCATGTCAGCCTATAACGAGATTTTGAGTGGTTTTTCATTTGCTTCTGAACTTGTGAAACTGTTGACAATTTTCCATCTTAGTGTCTGAGTATCTTGTGTTTTTGTTTCTCGTTTTCCAATGTTTGGGCAGGTTGGTGCACAAACTTCCATCAAAAGTGTAGACTTTGATATGCCTCTTTATTCAGGTATTTCTCCACAGCAACAATTCATGAACACGAATGAGGATTCGTATATCACTAAATTGTGGATGACTGTGAAAGAGCCAATTAGTGTTTGGAGTGAGAATAATTTTACTGCTCAAGGAATATTGGAGCATTTAAATGTGACAAAAGACCGTTCTGATTATTTGTGGCATATGACCAGGTACATCTATATTATTGCATTAAAGCCACAAGCGGATGAGATTTTTTTTTTTTTTATGATGCATTTTATGCGGCATAACATGACTGTCTTATTGTAATGTTGATATATGCGAGGAGGGAGATATTTTTTTATAAAATATGTGGCCTCTACATATTACAAATAACATATGTGGACTTTCACTCCATTTGTCTTATTATCATTTTCTGCTTGCCATTAAAAAAAGTAGGAAGACTGTTTTATGATGGAACAGAGTAATAACTGGGATGATAAAAAATTCTATAGCCACCTAGTCATTTGGGATTTAGCTCTCACTTTTTGGTAGAAGGGAGTTTACCTCTTTGATCCTCCAATTCTTTCATTAACTCAAAAAAACTCAGTGCCATATGGAATCCTTTGGTTGTATTTCTCAATTATAAATTGTAACAATATTAAATTTCCAATTATATGGCTTGAATCTCATGTGTGACATAGTGCATCTTTCAAAATTCATTATCTTCAATTTCACAACTGACAAAATTGTTAGGCTTTAACGTATTACTGTAATTAAGTCAACTCGTGTCAATCTTTTTGAGCAAGCTGACTATAATTTTTCACAACTGATTGATATTTGTTTATACCTAATTTTTCACTCCTGTGGATCGTAGAATATTTGTTTCAGATGATGACATCTCTTTTTGGGAGGAAAGCAAGATTAGTCCAGTAGTAGCAATTGATAGCATGCGCGACGTGTTACGCATATTTGTTAATGGCCAACTTACAGGTGATGGTCGATCTGAATATGACATGCATTTTGTATACACATACATATATATAAACACATACATATATATAAACACATACATATATATATATATATATATGTGTGTGTGTGTGTGTATAGGTTTATCCATTCCTGAGCGAGATAAATATCTTTCACATTAAAAAAGAAATGGAAGGAACCAGGAAAGATATGTAGAAGACTTATTGAGAGATGCTTAGCTTTGTGGAATCATTTTGAAATGCTGTTCCGGCTGATATTTATTTATCGTTATGACCTTAAGCACCAGTTTTCATCAACATTCAGGAAAGAGGATATTAGTAGTCTATTTACAGCACTAGAGTCATGAGACAAGGGTAATATATGTCAAGTTTTATTATGTGTTTGGGTTGATCTGGGTTATTTGAGCGACTATGGGAAGGCCCATAGTGGTATTGCGTCGATGTGGCGAGCGAGTCCTTCTGTCAAACTAATATATTATTTTGTAAGTTTATCTAATAATACGTAATTGTAGTTATTAGTGAGGATTCCTAAGAAGCTACATTACTTAGCTCTCATAGTTGTTTCCATTCATACTCATGGGTCCGAGTAACTATTCACGTTGAGTACAAGATTGTTATATTCCTATGAATATCACTGTGGTTATTTCTTGGAACCATCAGCATGTAGTTGACTCAACTTATTCTACTTTTCTGGAAGTTTTGTACTTGCAAACTAATGCAGATATATGACTTTGTTCAATGTACAAGCAGTGCTTATGTTTTGCATATGCGCTCTAACCATTATTGTCTGTTGCGTTATCTAATATATGTGTTGTTGTACCTTTTCTTTACTGAAGGAAGCGTCATTGGTCGTTGGGTGAAGGTTGAGCAGACTGTTAAGCTTCTCAAGGGATACAATGATCTAGTGTTGTTATCTCAGACAGTGGGGTTGCAGGTAAAATGTTTAGTATGCCCAAAGCCACTGATATGTATTCTTACAGAGCCTTTCCATGTAACTAATTGGTGGAAATACAGGGGTTCAACATAAAATTTTCCTTCTCTCTCTCTCTCTCTCTCTTTCTAAATCTCAATACATATGTATATTCAATGGATGTCAGAGAGAATTGACTATATGTAGATATGAGGAACTTTTTACCAGTCAAACAAATTTCAATTAACTATGTTGGGTGGATGCATTCTGGAAGTAGGTTGTATTAAAAGGGTAGGAATCCGGGTAGTGGGCATCAAGGCTGAACTGGAATAGAAGAGAGGCATATCGCACTTGGGCAGGAAGAGTCTCACTGCTGGTTGTTAGATCTCGCTGAAAGTTCTCCTAAGATGGAACCTCACATAAGTTTAGGAAGATATGCAGTTCTTTTCTCAAATGATAAGCTGGAGTGCTTAGGACGTCTTCATTGAGTCACGTATACTTCTGTAGGTTCTCAGTGGAGGAGTAACTTTCTGTGGTAGTATGCTTGAAAGAATGTGAGCTACCATCTCACTTGGATAAACTACTTCCTACCGAAATCTATTAAGGGTGGAAAATTACCTAAACTTTCCTTTGCAACACAGTAGCATACCCATAACATCTTTGAATTTGGAACTTTTAGATTGGTCTGTGTGTTTATATTAAAGAAGTTACTTGTATTTCTGCTCTCATGTATTGGGTCGTGACAGGGCCTTCTTTTTGTAGATTGGTATAGGTTTTTTTCATGTTTATGTATATCGAGTTGGGTGCTGTCTTCTTCTTGACAGAGCCTTTTTTTTTTCTTTTTCTAAGAAGACAAATGCTTTAGGAGTTGCAACTATGCCGGAATTTGTTTTGGTGGTTTCTAAGGAGATAGATCATTTTTTAGGGTAAAGCTGGGGGGAGAATGGAATTCCTTTGGGCTGATTTAATTTTATTGGAGAACAGCTATATACCGCGAAGGGATGTGTTACTGATCCCATTAATTGTCATGATTTGAAATTTTTTATCCAGAACTATGGTGCATTCCTTGAGAAAGATGGGGCAGGATTCAGAGGACAGATTAAACTCACTGGCTTTGAAAATGGGGATATTGACCTCTCAAAGTTGTTATGGACTTACCAGGTATGCATTTAACAATTTCATAGTTTCCTCCCTGCTCTTTATGGATGTCATAGCAAATGCGATTATGGTATTTTGTCTTCCCCCTTTCTTCCAACCTATGCTGCTACAGTTAAATGGTAATTTTCTTGATTATCTACTAATTACATGCTGCCAACATGGATCTAAATTGGATACTAGTATATTGAAGTTGCACTAGTGAGTTTAATAAAACTGGGAGGTAACAACATGTAACTTGTCATTTCAATGGTAGTCACAGTTTTTACAAATGAGAATTTCTGAAAATATTTACTATTCATTTCACCTGGATGATTATTCGCTTATTAAAGATTGGCTTTTTTACTCAAGATGATCCATGAACATTAATTTTAATCTCAAAATGGACCCTCAACTCGATTTTGTCCCAAGATGCCCTTTGAAACCCCCTTTTCGTCTCAAGTTGCCCTTTGCTGTCAAGTTTGTTAACTTTCTGTTAAATATAAGGGTAAAATTGTCACTTTGAAGTTTGCACAATAAATATGAGATAATAATTAACAACAGTGTAAAAGGTATTGAGAATACTTCTGTATTTCTTAATTAATTAGATGTACAATAGTGGAAGAGATATATATAGATCTGAACTGGACCTAACTAGGAAGGAAATAAACTAGCTAAACTAGGCCTAACTTGGAGGAGGCCACGTGTGACATGGTCACGAACAAACTGAAAGTCAAGCTCCACATGCTTCATGCGAGAGTGGAGTGCAGGGTTGGCACAGTAAAATGTGGTGCCAATGTTGTCACAAGAGATAGTGGGAATTCCTTCAACTGTGAGGCCAATTTCATGCAAGAGGGACTGAACCCAGATCAGTTCTGCAGTAGTGGAAGCTACTGCGTGATATTCGGCCTTAGTGGAAGACCGGGAGACTGCTTGCTGCTTCCTGGAACTCCAGGATATGAGATTGCCACCTAGGTAGACCAGATAAGCTGTGGTTGACTTGCGGTCTGCTGGATCTCCTGCCCAATCCGCATCTGAGAAGGCATGGAGATGGTTGAAGGAGTGAGAGATGGCATGGAGGTGATTGGTGGTCCCACGTTGTAGGTGGAGGCCAAAGAACATGGTCCCTTTGAGGTAGCGCAGCACTCGCTTGAGAGCTTGCCAATGGAGAGTTGTAGGGGCATGCATGAACTGGGATAGCTTATTGACAGCATAGGATAGGTCTGGTCTTGTGAGATTGAGGTACTGCAGGCTGCCAACAATGCGTCTGAACATGATTGCATCGGCGGGTGAAGTACCATCCACTAGGGTGAGAATAGGCGAGACATCGAGGGGAGTGGAGACGGGTTTGGCACCGTCCATCTGAGCAGAGTGCAGTAGATCCTGGACATATTTATGCTGGGAAAGAAACAGACCCGAGGAAGTGGTGAGGACTTCGACACCTAGGAAGTAGTGTAGGGGCCCGAGGTCCTTGATAGAGAAGCGGACAGCCAGAGCTTGAATGAACTTAGTGATGAGCTGGGAGCTGCTGCCTGTGACAATTAGATCATCCACATAAACCATAAAAAACAGAGTGTGAGAGCCTTGCCTTTGGAGAAACAGGGAAGCATCCGAGAGGGCATTAACAAAGCCCTGAGTAAGAAGATAAGAGTGAAGCTCCTTGTACCAAGCCCGTGGAGCCTGTTTAAGTCCATAAAGTGCTTTGTGTAGCTTGCATACGTAGGTAGGATGAAGGGTGTCAACAAAGCCAGTTGGCTGGTCCATGTAAACGTCTTCTTGTAGAGTGCCATGGAGGAAGGCATTGTTAACATCCAGCTGCCTTAAGGGCCAGCCATTGGTGACAGCAAGGTGGAGGATGAGCCGAATAGTGGTGGGCTTGACCACGGGGCTGAAAGTGTCCAGAAAATCAACTCCAAGACGTTGATGATATAAGGTATGGATAATTTTATATTATATTCACTTATCAAAGATGTACAGCCTAGGCAGGATATATATACAGAATAGGTAGAGTCCTAACTAGGTAAGTGTCTAAACTAGGAAGAGCAGATATTAAGGAGGAGATTGATCTGCAATCTCCTCCGTTGACTTAGAGTCCTTAACACGCCCCCGCAAGGAGGTGGAGCCATCTGCGACGCCTATCTTGGTTCGGAGGAGCTGAAAGCGTGGTCTGGGTAAGGGTTTTGTGAGTGCATCAGCCAGCTGGTCATCAGTGGCCACATGAGAGACAGTGAGGAGGCCACGAGAGACATGGTCGCGGACGAACTGGAAATCAATATCCACATGTTTCATACGCGAGTGCAAGGCCGGATTGGCACAATAGAAGGTTGTGCCGATATTGTCACATGAGATATTGGGGGGCCCAGAGAGAGATAGACCAAGTTCCTTCATGAGGGATTGGACCCAAAGTAGCACTGCAGCAGTAGAAGCTACAGCCCGATATTCTGCTTCAGTGGAAGACCGGGAGACCGACTTCTACTTGCGGGAGCTCCAAGAAATGAGATTTCCACCAAGATAAACTAAGTAGGCTGTGGTGGACTTCCGATCATCGCGATCGGCAGCCCAATCAGCATCTGAAAAGGCTGCAATTGTGTGGAAAGCATGAGAGACAGCCTTCAGATCATGCGTGGACTGGCTGTGTAGATGGAGACCGTAGTGAAGAGTGCCCCTTAGATATCTGAGAACCCGTTTTAGGGCTTGCCAATGAGTGTCGGTTGGGGAATGCATGAATTGAGACAGCTTGTTGGTGGCATAGGACACGTCTGGGCGAGTGAGGCTCAGGTATTGTAAGCTGCCAATAATGCGGCGAAAGAGGGTGGAGTCAGCCGGGGAGAGCCATCCTGTAGGATCAGAGGGGGTGCCACAGCTAGAGGAGTTGGGACCGATTTAGCACCCTCCATGCGAGCCATGGTGAGGAGATCATGGATGTATCGGTGTTGGGAGAGAAAAAGTCCTGTGGGGGTGGGGATGACTTCTACCCCAAGAAAATAATGAAGAGGGCCGAGATCCTTGACTGAAAACCGGGCTGCCAGTTGCTGAATGAAGGTGGTGAGAAGATGAGGGGCATTGCCAGTGAGAATGAGGTCATCCACATAGACTAAGAAGTAGAGTACCTGGGAGCCCTGCTTAAGAACAAAAAGAGAAGCATCAGAGAGTATTGTGACAAAACCCTGTTGAAGTAAGAACCCATGAAGTTCCTGGTACCAGGCCCTAGGGGCCTGTTTAAGACCATACAGGGCTTTGTTAAGCTTGCACACGTAAGAAGGTGTATGTGGGTCAACAAACCCCTTTGGCTGGGCCATATAGACATCCTCATTTAGAGTGCCCTGGAGGAATGCGTTGTTGACATCCAGCTGGCGGATAGGCCAGCCATGAGTCACGGCCAGGTGGAGGATAATGCGGATAGTAGTAGGCTTGACCACAGGGCTGTAGGTTTCGGAAAAGTCAATGCCCGGTCGCTGGTGGTATCCTTTGGCCACGAGTCTAGCTTTGTATCTGTCCACAGTACCATCCGGATGACGCTTGATGCGAAACACCCACTTGTTGCCCACTAGATTCTGGTCCGGATGAGGAGGAACCAAGTCCCAGGTGCCATTCCGAATGAGGGCTGTGGGCTCTGCAGACATGGTAGAGCACCAATGCGGGTCCTTGACTGCTTGAGAGACACATGTGGGCTCGGTTAGGGGGAGGTGATGGGTGGTAGTGACCATGGCATAGGAGGGGACAGGTGGGATTGCACCAGATTTGGTACGGGTGAGCATAGGGTGAGTGGGAGATGATGGGGGTGGTGGGGGGAAGGGTGGGGGGGAGGGGGAGGTTGAGGACGTGGTTGACGCCGGGTATATGTGCGGAGAGGGGGGTGGGGGGTGAAGGGAGGGCAGGGCCAGGAGCAGGAGATGGTAGTGCTGCGGGAGGGGAGGGGAGGTGGGGTGGGGGGGGGGGGGGGAGAGGTTGGTCTGGGGGCAAAGGAGAGACGGGGGCAAAGGAGAGACGGCAGGTGGGAGCGGTGCTGCTTCAGAGCCAGACAGGAGCGGTGTGTCCATGGAAGCCACAGGTGCTGCAGAAGCTGGTAGGGGGGAAAATGTGGTGGCCGGAGAGGAAGGAAGGGAGGACACGGGTGGAAGAGTGGAAAGCCACTCCTGGAAATGATCAGAGGTGACCGTAGGAGCTGTAGGGTGAGAGGAAAGACCAGGAAAGGAAGTTTCATCAAATTGGACATGCCTAGACACGTACAGACGGTTGGAGGTTGGATCAAGACACAAGTAGGCACTTTGGTTGAGAGAGTAACCAAGGAAAACACAGGGAGTGGACTTAGGCTGCAGTTTGTTGGAGGTGTAGGGGTGCAGCCAGGGATAGCACAGACATCCAAACACCTTGAGACGGGTGTAATTGGGGGACTGGTGAAACAGGGCAGAATAGGGAGTGGAGTGGTGAAGAATAGAGGTGGGGAGGCGATTTATGAGGTAAACTGCAGCCTTAAAGGCATACGGCCAGTAATGAAGGGAAACACGGGCTTGGTGGAGGAGGGTGAGACCAGTTTCCACGCCATGGCGGTGGCGCCGTTCAGCCACCCCATTGTGTTGGGGGGTGTGAGGAGGGGTGAGCAAGTGGTGGATACCATGACTAGCAAGAAAAGCTTTGAGTGTAACGTATTCACCGCCCCCATCGGTATATAGAGTAGCAATGGTGGTTTGGAAATAGTTTTCGACCAATTTTTTGAAATCAAGAAATGTAGGATACACATCTGATTTATGTTTCAGAGGGTATAACCAGGTACACTTTGTAAAGTGATCGACAAATATGACATAGTAGGCATAGCCTTCGGGGGAGATGTAGGGGGCAGGTCCCTAAACATCTGAAAACAGTAATTGCAAAGGTCGTGTGCTGGTAAGAGAAGTCTCACCAAATGGGAGACGGTGACTTTTATTGCATTGACATGATGAACAAACAGATGCTGGAAACTTGAAAGGTACATGAATGGAATTGGAACGAAAAACAGACTCGAGAATTTTCTGACTAGGATGACCAAGACGACGGTGCCACAAGGTAGGGGAAGCCACCACACCAGTGAGAGCTTGAGGGGTTGGGGAGGGAGGTGACCATTCGTACACACCGTCCTTACTCGGGCCGTGAAGAAGGACCGCCCCCGTGTTGAGATCCTTCACCTAGAAGTAAGTAGGAAAGAATTCAATTGAAGTACGATTAGTAAGATTAAACTGAGATATAGATTTTGGGTCATTTGGGGAACACACAAGACATTTTGGAGAGTAAGAGGGCGAGAGGGGGAAGAGGGGAGAGTAGTATTACCGGTGTGGGTGATGGTTAACCCCTTACCATTGCCTAGAAGGATTTCATCAGGGCCATGATAGTGGTGACATGGTGAGAGGCACCTGAGTCAAGCAGCCAAGGAGCAGAGGAACTCGACATGAGGGAGTTAGCCACAGGTGGGGGTGCTGTTTGGGGCTGCAGTTGGGGGCAGCGTTTGGCACTGTGCCCTGGAGTGCCACACCACTGGCAAGTACCACGGTAGCCGCTGCCATGTGAATGGGAAGGGCGGTTGTAGTCTGAAGCAGGAGCAGAGGGGCGCGGACTGGGACGGTAAGTGGATCCACGGGAGGAACGGTTGGTGCCACGGGAGGTGTGAGCAGCGTTAACTGTAATGGGGGCAGCAGGGGTGGGATTAACACGGCTGGAGGCAAGTTCGTGCTGAACAAGCATATCATGGAGATTCTCGAATGAGATAGAAGTGTCTCGTGACCGGACAGCCGCTGCAATATCCTTGAAATCAATGCCGACACCATTCAAGACATGGAGGAAGAGGTCATCATCTGAAAGGGGTGTGTCGATGGCAGCCAGTTCATCGGCAAGCACCCGGACCTCCTGGAGATAATCTGAAACAGGGCGGCCATTTTGTCGAAGAAGAGTCAGCCGCTCCTTGAGGCCAAGGACCCGTGCTCTAGCTTTGCTGGCATAGAGACGACTGAGACGCCCCCATGCATCAGCAGAGGTCTGGGCAGCCGCAATTAAGGTGATCACCTGTGGTGATACGGACGCCAAAATGGCGTGAAGGAGAAGCTGGTCCTGGCGGAACCAGTGAGCTCGCTGGGCAGATTCAGAGGGAGGAGGGCAGGGACGGGTGCCATCCACAAAGCCCATCAGATCATAGCCGTGAAGAAGGGCATGAAACTGAGCGCGCCAAGGGAAGAAAGTGGTGGCCGTCAGTTTGACAGGTAGTTGAGCAGCGGTATTGATGGTGATCAGGGAAGGTATGGTGTCGGTGGGTGGAAGGGGAGTAGGGCTAAGGATACCGGTTGCAACAGTGGGGGCTGCAGTAGGGGCGGCTGCAGTGGCGGCGGCTGTAGGAGTGGCGGCCATGGAATTAGGGTTAATTTTCTAGGGTTGCTCGGTGGAGCTTTAGTGCTCTGATACCATATAAGGTATGGATAATTTTATATTATATTCACTTATCAAAGATGTACAGCCTAGGCAGGATATATATACAGAATAGGTAGAGACCTAACTAGGTATAGAATAAAAGAGTCCTAACTAGGTAAGTGTCTAAACTAGGAAGAGCAGATATTAAGGAGGAGATTGATCTGCAATCTCCTCCGTTGACTTAGAGTCCTTAACAGATGATACCCTTTAGCCACTAGACGGGCCTTAAACCTGTCCACCTCACCAGTAGGGGTGCGTTTGATGAGAAAAACCCATTTGTTACCTACCACGTTTTGGTGAGGGGCTGGAAGCACAAGATCCCACGTGCCATTGCGGATGAGAGCATTCAGCTCATCTGACATAGCACTCCGCCACTTAGGGTCCTTCTTAGCTTGAGAAACACAGGTTGGTTCAACCAAGGGGGGCTGGAGTTGGTTGTTGGCAGTGAGGGCATAGCTGAGGACAGGTTGTACGGTGCCAGTTTTGGTGCGAGTGAGCATTGGGTGAGTCGACACGGGTCTTGGCGGTGGTGAAGGGGGGTGGGGGCGAGGAGGGCGACGGCTGTAGGTAAGGAGGGGGGGTGCTGGGGGGGCAGAGGTGTTGTCGGATGGTGGAGCGGGAGCAGGGGCTGGACTGTGAGGTGGGTGGTGCGGGACAAGAGAACTGGGCCGCTGGGTGGAGGTGTCGTCCGTGAGCTGTCTGGTGGAGGTAGGCGGCAGGAGCAGAGCATGAGAGGGTTTTGATGCAAGACCGTGCAGGAAGGATGTCTCAAGTGTGTCCGCTGGAGTGGTGGGCGGTGTGATTGCTGCTGATGGTGAGGTGGCAGTGTGAACAGGAACCAGAGACACATGATCAAGTGTGGAGAGCCAGGTTTGGGTGAGGGGAGGAGTGACGGGAGGGTTCTGGGAGGAGGAAGGGGAACCAGGAAAAGAGGACTCATCAAATTGCACATGACGAGAGACATAGAGTTTGTGGGTGGATGGATCATAACAAAGATAGGCACTTTGGTTTAGGGAGTAGCCGAGAAAGACACAAGGGGTGGAACGAGGTAGGAGTTTGTTTGGATTGTAAGGGCGGAGCCAAGGAAAACAGAGGCACCCAAAGGTGCGTAGGCGGGAATAGTTGGAAGGGCGATGGAAGAGTGTTTCATAGGGACTTTTTTGGTGGAGGAGGGGGGTGGGCAGCCGGTTGATGAGATACACCGCAGCCCTGAAGGCATATGTCCAGTAGGACAAGGGAAGGGAGGCCTGATGGAGGAGAGTAAGACTTGTTTCGACAATGTGACGGTGTCGCCTTTCGGCAGCCCCATTGTGTTGAGGGGTGTGAGGAGGGGTGAGGAGGTGATTGATGCCGTGGGAAGTAAGGAATGGCTTTAGTTTGATGAATTCACCTCCTCCATCAGTATAGAGAGACAGGATGGGTTGCTGGAAATATTTTTCAACCAGGGTTTTGTAATCCACAAAGGTGGAGAAGACATCTGATTTTTTCTTAAGGGGATAGAGCCATGTATATTTGGTAAAATGGTCCACAAAGATGACATAATATGAGTTTTTGTCCATGGAAAGGTAAGGGGCAGGGCCCCATACATCACTGTAAATAAGTTCTAGGGGGCGAGAGGAAGTTAGGGAAGAGACACCAAATGGTAGTCTGGTACTTTTATTGCAAAGGCATGAATTACAGACAGTTTCTAGATGCTTAGGAGTTACATTAATGGAAAACTGACGAAGGACAGATTGGAGGACTTTAGAACTTGGGTGGCCAAGACGGCAATGCCAAAGATTAGGGGAGACCACCACACCCACCATAGCTTGAGGTCGTTGAATGGAGGCAGAGGACCACTCGGAGACATCATTCCTACTCCGGCCTTGTAGGAGAACCGCCCCCGTGCTGAGATCCTTCACATGAAAAGAGTGGGGAAAAAGTTCAATAGACGTACAATTTTTTTGATTGAATTTAGCAATGGAAATCAGATTTGTAGTCATGGAGGGAACACATAAAACATCTTTGAGAGTGAAGGGAGGGGAAGTGAGAGAGGGTAAGTTGGTTGAACCTTTGTGGGAGATACCAAGACCCTTACCGTTACCAATGATGATTTCATCGGGGCCAGTGTACTGGTGGGCATCTGAGAGATGACGAGTGGTGTTGGTGACATGATGTGAAGCACCAGAGTGCAGAAGCCAGCTGCTGGAGTGAGCTTGAGTGGCCGGGTTTGCCATGGGAGGAGAAGCCAAGGGAGTGGGAAGCTGGGGACAACGCTTGGCGGTGTGGCCCTGGACACCACACAGCTGACAGAAGCCACGATAGCCAGTACCAGGCTGGTTGGAGCGGCAATTGGTGGAGTTGCGGTGACCAGAAGGGCGGTGGTTGTCCTGTTGGTGGTAGGAGTGGCGGCTGCCGGAAGAAGGCTGTGAATAATGGCTAGAAGTGTGGCCACGGTGAGCCTGGGACACCTGGGCTGTTATGGGAGGACTAGGGGCTGAAGGGGCTTCTCGATTGGTGGCTTCCTCATGCTGAACTAGCATGTCATGCAAGTTTTCAAAGGACACAGGGGTGTCCCTTGTGATCAATCTCCTGTGATTGGCTGGGATCTTTATCACCTTGAACGGACAGCCGCTGTAATGTTCTTGAATTGGGGGCCCACGCCATTGAGGACATGAAGCAGGAAATCGTCATCAGACAGAGGGGTGTCAATGGCGGCAAGCTCATCGGAGAGAAGACGAACCTCTTGGAGGTAATCAGAGACGGGGCGGTCACCACGGCGAAGAAGAGTAAGTCTCTCCTTTAGGCCAAGCACACGGCCACGGGCCTTGCTTGTATAGATATGGGTTAGGCGCTGCCATGCAGCGGCAGAGGTTCTGGCGGCAGCAATGAGTGTGATGACTTGAGGGGAAACTGAAGCCAAAATCGAGTGGAGAAGAAGCTGGTCTTGGCGGAACCAGAAGGCGCGGAGCGCAGGTTCTGTTGCTAGTGGGCAGGGATGAGAGCCATCCACGAAACCCATTAAATCATACCCGTGAAGAAGGGCATGGAACTGGGCACGGCAAGGGAAAAAATTGTTGGCCGTGAGCTTGACCTGAAGCTGGGTGGTAGTATTAATGGTGATGAGGGCGGATAGATTAGGGTTTGGGTCACCGGTGGTTGGTGAGAGGGTAGGATTGAAAGGGGCGGCAGTGGTTTGAGCAGCTGCGGTGGTGGGTTGGGCGGCCATGAATTAGGGTTTGTTTCTGGGTGTTTTTTTTTCTAGGGTTTTGCTCAGTGGAGCTTTTAGGGCTTTGATACCATAAAAGGTATTGAGAATACTTCTGTATTTCTTAATTAATTAGATGTACAATAGTGGAAGAGATATATACAGGTCTGAACTGGACCTAACTAGGAAGGAAATAAACTAGCTAAACTAGGCCTAACTTGGAAGGAAAGAAACTAGCTAAGTATGTACAAAAGGAAGGAATCTGTACAGATTCCTGGTTGACCTAGGGCCAGCCGATCATGGAGATTGAGATTGATTCTCAATCTCTTCTGATTCGGTTGGATCCTTAATACAGTGACTATTTTCAATAAGCTTTGATCAATTTTTAAACTGCAGTATGTACCTTTTCTTTTTATCACTGCAACTCTCTGCCATCACCTTCTGCATTCTTCAATGAGGGATCCAAAGCTTCATGCATTAATTTTTTCTAACGTACAAATCATTCAGTCCTATATTGATGTTAAGAGGTTTAGATTTAAATTTGGACTACCGAAATTTTACACCAGAATTTTATTTCAAAATAGAAACCACAATGTTTTGGATACTGCCATATTGCTGGTGGTGGCTTCATTATAAGCCTTTCTGTAGTCCAAACTCCAAAGCTCCAATCCAAAACATTATAATCTCCCACCTCGGTCATGAAGCAACCCCCAACGACAATGACTCCGAACTCATTGATTGCCTCTTCAAACAACTCTCCTCCAAGTCAATATCTCTGTCCAATCTCATCTGTGTGATTGCCTCCGCCATGGATTCGGCCCATGCCCACACGTGCTCTAAGCCTCTAAAGCCTACCTCTCCCTGTTCCTTTCACCCAATTCCCCTATCTGCACTTTGTTCAATCCCATGAATTTTCTCTCTCCCCTTCAATCAGTCCGTTTACCTCAAGTGCCGGCCCCTTGGTGAAGCGAGCCATGGGTCAAACATTGTCGATAATAAGAAGAGGATGGGTCACACCAAAAATTGGTGCTCAAAGAATTGTGCCCAAAATTGGGCTTTTCCCACTGCCTCTCCCGAAGCTTCTCCTTGAATCCCAATCCAAATGCGATCAACAACAGATGCTTCATGCTAACTCAAATTCGAGTTCAGGGTCCATTTTGAGACGAAAAGGGGATTTCAGAGCGCATCTTCGAACAAAATCGAGTTCAGGGTCCATTTTGAGACTAAAGTTAATGTTCAAGGGGCATATTGAATAAAAAGCCTTAAAGATTTGTGGCTTCATGCTAACTCAAATTTGAGGTTGGGAAAATTGTCTCCTCCATTTGTTTGTGGCACTAGGATTCATTTAGTTAATGATGTGAGAAGACAATGTCTTTCCTTATCTTTCTTTTTCTATTCAACATGCAATCTTAAGCTGATGTGCAGGAAGTTTGTGAAATGTTGGAAGTCTCAATCCCCACCATGTTCACTAATTATTTATGAGTTCATTTGTATGGGATAAGACTTATATGTCTGCATTAAAAGTTAAAACTCGTAACTTTCAACAATTGTATGGAACCTCTTCAATGCCAAATAGCTCTCAAGAGTTTCCAATTTTACAAAGTTGGAAAATGTTTGAAGCTCTATAGCTTATACGAATTCCACATTCATTTTCTCATTTTTGTCCATGCTTCCGAAACTAGATTGTGTTTACCATTGTTAAAATAGCGTTACTATTACACCTAATACTCATTCTTATCGTGTGTGAATTAAATATTTATAATATGCTCTTATCCATGAAATGTATTGAAGTTTTCAGGTGGATGTTGATTGTTTTGATTAGGTTGGGCTTAAGGGCGAGTCCTTGAAAATATACAGCATAGAAGAAAATGACAAGGCAGGTTGGAATGAGTTGTCACTAGATGCCGATCCATCCGCATTTACATGGTACAAGGTAAATCCACTATAATATAATTCAACCTATTCGTTTAAGTGTGGTTGAGCCCTGATAACAATGCTACATTTTCATTCTTCAATACCAATCAACGTGTGGTTCAAGATTAATATGGCTAATATGTGAAACGCATGTTGAAGATTTTATAGGTAGGAGTAAGGAAGGGAAATGTACAAACTGACGGATTTTCTGAGAAGCCTAGAAGCCTTAGAAATTATCTGAAGAAGTAAAGGGGGTTTGGGGGGAAGTGATTTGTCAATATGTATTGGGGATAGGTCTTAATATTTTCATTCTATGTTCGACGGATCCTAGGATAGGGCAGGGGAAACACATGGCTTCATTTTACATTAGTACTATGATGATGTGGCTACGTTTAGAGTGGAAATAAGCCATAAGGTTCAGGTTTGTCCGTCCGTCCATCTACAATTGATTGTCTGAATATTCTACACTTTCCTGCATATAGGCAGATCTGGCAACCTTGACATAGTCCAGACAGGTTAGATTTGTAACTCTATTAGAGGGTCAGTTGTCTAATGGGCCTAAGTAAATGAGCTAGCTTTTGAACCCCAATTAAGGTTGTGTTAGAAACTAGAGCTACTATCAGATTTTCTGTCTCTTCCTTATTTCTTAAAATGTAGTTTATTTAAAAATATTCTTTTTTGGCAGACATACTTCGATAACCCTGCTGGCACAGATCCAGTTTCTGTTGATTTAGGAAGCATGGGAAAGGGCCAGGCTTGGGTCAACGGCCACCATATAGGAAGATATTGGACAGTAGTTGCTCCAAAAGATGGATGTCAAGAAATCTGTGATTATCGCGGGGCATACAACTCCGATAAGTGCTCAACCAATTGCGGGAAGCCTACTCAAACCTTGTAAATTTCTATCTGAAGAATTATGAAATAATTAAAACTTGCTGAGACCATTGTTTTTTCAGGCTGAAGAAATGTAGTTCCATAATTAAAACCTTAAAAGAACGCATTCAAATGTTTTTTTCTTTTTTCTTTTTACTTAGGAGTCTACCCTTGGAATTTTTCTTTTGGTATTAAATAAGTTTTAACATAGCCAGTAATGCTCTCTAGGTACCACATACCACGGTCATGGTTACAGGATTCCAGTAATTTACTTGTTATCTTGGAGGAAACTGGAGGGAATCCATTTGAGATTTCAATCAAGTTGCGTTCAGCCAAAGTCATCTGTGCACAGGTGTCAGAGTCTCACTACCCACCCGTCCAGAAGTGGTTTGATCCAGACTTTATTGATGGAAAAATTACAGTAAATGATCTGAGACCAGAAATGCACTTACAGTGTCAAGGCGGGTTGATGATCTCTTCCATAGAATTTGCCAGCTATGGAACTCCTCAAGGTAGCTGCCAGAGATTTTCCAAAGGTCATTGCCATGCGGCCAATTCATTGTCCTTAGTCTCCGAGGTAATTTGGTTTTAAATAATTCTTTTCTGCTAATAAAGTTATGTGTGACAAAAATCCAAGCAAACTTTGTATCTGCTTCACAGTGGGTATTGAACTTGAGTTTCATGCCATGTGTGGTCAGAGTGACAAATGCGGTCTCTAATCTGTGGATAAGTATAACCTGAAAGGAAAAATTTTCTTGGAGAGCTTTAGTGAACTTACGTATAAGTTTGTAGTCACCCCAAAAACTACATATTGGTAGGTCCTAATCAGCTCCTCGGAAAACTGTCTTTTTGGTTTGCATGGCATGTCACTTGTCATTGGCATATGCCAACAATTTCAAAGGATGTTATTCTTGCTTTTCGTTATTTTTTTCTTGGAGGTCCTATTTTGATAATATTCCCTTTCTGTAGGGTTGCCTGGGAAAGAGTAGCTGTTCAATTGAAATATCAAATCTTAAATTTGGAGGTGACCCATGTCGGGGAATTGTTAAGACGTTGGCAGTTGAGGCGAGATGCAGTTCATCACCGAGCTTTGGATTGTCTCAGTTCTGAATCATTTACAAGCAACTGGATACGAGGAATGGACTGTTCAGCCTTTGTAACTATATCACTAACAAACCTGCTCGGAAATCTTTTCGTAAGCAGATGCGCCTTTATCTGAATTGGTGTGATCTGATTCTTTCAGTTCTTGTGCTTGTATAGATGCTGGCATTATGCTAATGCTAATGAGATGATCGAGTGTATGTAAGTAAATAGGAGAAGCAACTTGGGTAAGCATCGGTAATACAATTTCTTTTCAGATGCAAAAATTTCAGACATCAAATCTCTGATAACAGAACATAACAAGCCGAATTTTGAACACAACTTCATAATCCATTATTATTCTTAGCCATTGTTACCACAACCCATGAAGATAAAGAACTAGCGCAGAAAAACCTCGTACCTCCGTTGCGGTACCTTCCTGACGATGGCCCTCATGAGATCAAAGTAGAGCGGCAGCTGTGCCAGAGCGAAAAAGGTGACCGGCAAGCAAGTGGCAGCGTACAAAGAATACGCCACGTATCTGAGTTGATGTTTGAGGACAAAGATATGGCCTGTGCAGAATGAAACTAACATGGAAGCTATGGATGCAAAGAGTGAAGTCAAACCCACTAACAATTTCCGAGGCAAGTCCATCGAAAAATCACTTTCTTCATATCTGGAAGTGAGAATTGAAAGAAAGAAAACCAGGGAAGTTACTGAGAAGCAGAGCGCAACCAGTGATGAGATGGTGAAGGCACCAAATGCGGACTCGTCTTTAAGAATTGGCTCGCCTGTGGTCTGGTCGAGGCCACCTGGTACGGTTGCTGATGTGGCAAATGCGACAGTTGCAATGAGGGCTGCAATCACTGAACATGACTCTGAGGTTTTGATTAGCCATTTGCTGCCTTCTTTTATGAGATTGCGGTGTGTGTTTATGAAGATCTCTTTTGGGGTTTGGCCTTTTTCATTGTTCGGGACGAAGAAACGATTTGGCATTGAGCTTTTCACAAACTGCAAATAAAGTTAATCAGAGTTTAGCTTGCAAATTTTAGATAGGCGGAAGGTAAACTCTTAAGTCATAAGGCCATTTCTAACAATACGGCCCTAAGAGCCTCCTAAAAATGACTTCATATTAATTTACGGACTCAAACAATAATGGGCTATATTATAGAATTCCTTCAATAAGAAGCCTACCCACCATTTGCACCTGCTTGTGCTTGGTCAAGTCCTACCCAAAGGGCTCTTTAGGAAGTGAGCAATTTTAGAATTCATAATGCATTTAAGATACTTGCTAGAGATGAATTTTGACCAAACACTTCTAATTTTTAGCTCTTTTGAGCTATTGCTAGAGAGAATTTAAGGTCTTCTGCCACCACCTCTACTGAAACATTCCTTGCCCCTCTCCTAAATTTTTTGAAAGCCTAATTATAAATCGTTAAATTCTAGAATACTCTTGATTTTGTCAATGGTAAATAAATTTTATATTTTAAAAATTGAGTTTGAACTTGACATATAGCACCATTAGGTCCTTGAGAGGTAAACAAATAAAATCACAATTTTAAAGGCGAGTTTTTCCTCGAAAGGTTAACCAAAGGAAAAAGGTAATTGTATCTAGAAGAAGGAAAATGATCTCTTTCCGGAAATCTAGCAACATAAACATCTAATTTTACTTGGCTGCGGAATCTGCTAATGACTGGATTCAGTCTTGCAACATGACCATCTTATGGTGCGAGACTATTTTGACAGGAGAACAATACTCTATAGATCATTAGCTCCAAAATTGGGGAGTCGGAGAATTGACAAAAACCTACCTTATACCACTTGATCTCCCATTGCATCTGCAATGCAGCTCCAGGAATAAGCCAAGGGTGGTACTGTCCACAAGCAGCAGCAAGATGCAATGCACTGTTGCCTTGGTTGTCCACCTGGCGCAGCAAACCCTCTTTTAGCATGTTTCTCTTCTGCAACAGATTGTAGACATGGGGTTGCCTGTTCTCAACTGCTAACAGAATAACATTCTTGTGATCGGAGTCCAAATCCTGGACCGCCACTGGAAATTTGTCTAGGATTTTTTCCACCATTTCTGTCACTCCCATCTTTGCTGCAATCAGTATGGGTGTCTGCCTTTTATCTGCTTTAGGAACTCCATTCTTTGTGCCGTTGTTGACCACATGTTCATCATTCCGGGCTGTAGGGTTTTCAAGTAAGGCTTGGAGGTTGCATATATGCTTAAGGTTTCATTATGTAGTGTGTTTATTATTAAGTTTAAACATGCAGTGCCCATAAGCCGAGTGAGTACTGACCCAAAAACAAAAGAGATGCCTAGTTTTCTTACCTGGTTTCTTCTGATTACTCTCTATCTGGTTCTTCATTTCCACATTTGTGTTTCCGGCGTCAAAAGAAGGCGGGCCGTGGCAAGCGAGGGATGGGGGTTGCTCTAAGATTGGATTAGGAGCATCACATTCTTCTTTATCTTCGGTTGATTGTTTTTGTTGGGGATTTTGATGCTTGTATGAAGAAGTACGCTCAACCAATTCATTCATCACTTGACTAGCCCATATGTGTCTCTCTTTCCTTTCTTGGATTTTCTTTACCTTCCAAATCCCTACATATATGCCATTCAGTAAACAAAAATTATTGGCTTTGTATTACTTGTTCTTAATAACTGGATCCACCAAAAAGTTTGATCCTGACCAATTCCCAGAATGATTAGCAGGGCCTTCACCATTAGCTTGAAAAATAGAACAAATGATGAATAATTCGGTGGATACGAAGAATTCTCTCTCCTCTGTTCTTCTGTTTGTTTTGTACCTGCAAATAGGCAGCAAAAAATGTTATAACTTGTAAGTCATGTCTACTTAGAACAAATGAACATCAGTTTCTTGATTGATTGAGCTGCAAGAAATGTCATGGAGTTGAAAAGGAACAAAAGCTCTTCCAAATAGTCCCCATTAATACTTAGATATGAAAACTCTGCTCTATATGGCACCTTTTGGTACCAACTTCTTCGCTGACAAAGATGATCCCGGTGTATCTCCAGCTGCAATAGGTTTAATCAGAAAAATATCAAATTTAGCTTCGAATTTCATCTGCCAGCTTTGACAGCCATTTCGTTTTTAGTTCTCATTATTTTGTTACCGGGAACATACATAGGAGAAAGGAGGTGCGAAGTTTACCATGAGTTGATGTCGTGCCCTTTGCATATGATACTTCATTTGATTGTAGCCTCATTGCAGAAGAAGATGCTCCTGGACTGCCCTCTGCAATAATTTGTGCTACTAAATCAGATATATGCATCTTTTTAAGTGTAAAAAATGTTCAACTTCAACTTCACATTACTTTATCTTTCATGGAACTTTGAAGTTCCTCATCCAAACGCAGCCTAAAGACTGCTCCCAAGGAGGGATGATTACCTCTTACTAAGCTACCCTGTTGGGCATTTTCTTCATCATCAGCAGCATTAATACCACTTCTATTTCCTCCATTAGCTTCCAGGAGTGATCCGCGCAGTTTATTCCAGTACAAGCACAAATGTCGGGTCCAAGTCTTACTTGTCCGCGCCTTTGCTAGAAATCGAGCGACTAAATTAGAATCATGGTACAAATTTTTGGTGAAGGAAATGAAACATAAAAGTTGATAGGATTCACCCACTTAGCACTTGAAACAAACTTCTCAGAAGTCGGTAGAAGTTCATGCATGTCTCATAGTTTTCTGGATATTTAGATTTATGTTGGGCTTCTGCCATATACACACAAGCTTCATGGTCGTATGTTTCCTTCCTGAGCTCTTCCACAATCAAACCTGACATATGAAGTTGGAAATTTCTTTTCAAACCGAAGAAATGCAACTGATGAGCAAAAAGAAAATTAATTTACAGCTTTTTGAAGACTCAAGAGATTCCTACAATGGTATATGATCTGATCAGTGAGCCTGAGGCGGCTACTGCTCTTGAATGCATTAGGCTTAGTGGCCAGAATATGCAGGGGAGACAAACCATATTGATTGACAGAGTTAACAAGTTCCGGGGCCAATGGAATTATCTGAAATGCCAAACCTGAGAAGGAATGAAAAAGAACGGATGGAACCAAGCACATTTGGAATGAATGGATAAATGAAAGGTGTGGGCTTGACTTACGGAAGTTTTCACCGGAGATAGCAGCATGAAGAATTGTATTATCATGATTGTCTCTCACAGAAAGGTACTTTTCTTTGCAGTTTTCTTTGCAGTGAGAAAGAAGGCAATGAAAAGCCTTGTTGTTGCCATTGAGAGCTGCCAAGAAGAGAGGGGTCTCGCCCTCAATGTTGCGAAGGGAGACAAGATTGTGATCTTTCGAAGCCATGCTTTTGCAGACTTGCACATACCCGAGCCTAGCAGCCACATGTAGGGCTGTGCTGCCTTTCTCATTTCCTATCTTCAGTATGTTTGAAGCATTGTCTCCGGTGGCAATGATGTCGACTAAGTTGAGGGCTGTTTCGGTTTGCCCATCTGCAATGACTATGTGTAGAGCTGTCTCTTTTGATTTCGTTATCTTCGCCTCTCGAGCTTTCGGGCTCTTTCTGTAGGCCTCCACAACGTTTTCCCACTGCCCTCTCATGGCATTTTCGAACAAGCTATCCACTTCCTCGTATGAAGCCATGCTGGTGGGCTCTCTCTCTTGCTGTCATACAAGGTTTGATATCCTAATTGTTAGCGCATTCGCTCATAGTAGAATAAGCTTGAATGAGTCATATTGGCCTCTAGCGGATTTTATACACCCGAGTTTAAATCTCCCTTTCTGTGATTAAACTATGTAAAATTTGAAATCCCAAACCCTTTTCTTATGCAGCTTCGTCTTCCATCATTCAACTGTTAGGGTGCAATGCACCGCTGTAAAATGTGCAATGCACCGCTGTAAAAGATAAAAAGTAAAAAGCAAAAAGTAAAAAGTAAAGTGTAAAATGAAAGATAAAATTAAAATTTAGTTATGCTTTTATTCCCTGCTTTTGCCTCTAATTCTTTGCCATTGTTTACTTGGTCATTATAAAATATAAACCAAGTACCGACAGCAAAAGGAAATGGAAGAAATTTCAGAGAGCAAAAGGAAATAGAAGAAATTTCTTCACATTATTATATGACGAACGAATTTCTTCTCATTATTATATGACTAATGACGAACGAATTTCTTTTCTTCCAAGTCATCCTTTTATTCTCCATTAAAGCCTCCTCGTATTGCACCAAGAAACGACACTTTACTTTTCCTATACATGCTTTATTAGTTACGACTTCAAAGGACGCGTCAAATCTGACTCGAGTAACATGTTGTCAACATTTAATTTTTATTCTATTTGGGCCCAGTGTCATTTAAAACTGACTGAAAAATCGTCACATCACAGTATCCAGAAACTTTGGTTCAGAAGCAGTGTCCCTATCAGTTTTCACCATTGTATTGCATTCAGACATACAACAGGCCACAATGGATCAATCCCACACCTATCAAACGTGAAATTTATTAAATCGCGATCAGATTCATATAAACAATCCTACAAATAAAATCAAATTCTCACGAAGATCTTGATAGCAGAACAACCCAATAAGCATTCAGGTAGATGAAGAGAACCTATTTGCAGATCCAGCGCATATTCTAAATGAAAACTCTCAGCATTTAATTTCAATTGAGCATCTTCCTTACTAGGTTTTGTACTGCAGTTTCCGATGACTTGATTACCAGGCATTTTCTTTTTCACTTGTACTTGAGAAAACCTGCTCTCGCATATAAATATTGCATCATCTCTCAAAACGATTCCAAAAGGGAGCTACTTCAACTAATCGGACTCATTTCAAATGTCTCAACTTCTTTGCAGTATCTATAATGCTTTGGCTTATCTCAGGGTGTTCTAATCTTAACAATCTCTCGAGTTGAAGAGCAGCTTCGGGGAAGCAATCCTCCTTGATACAGGAAGGTGAACAAAGACCAAAAATAACTTCATTCACATCTTCATCAAGCTGAAGGCAGAAGAGATGGCTAAACACCTGAAGAGATATTAGATTGCAAATCAGAACTACTGCCATATGATTTTCCTTACTGGGTGTACATGAGTTATCAAGCAAAATAGCATGTGAACCTAAACTGACAGCTAAAACACTATCCTATTAAACAGATAGCACTACAATCTATTCGATTCAGCAGAAACACTAGAAATATGACAGATCAGCACACAACTCAAGCACAATATTTTAACTTACTATAGTGAAACCAATATCCCAATTTTCTATCTTCATACTGTATTGCACATATGGGAGTTCATGTGCATTTACTTATTGCTGCAATTGTGTGCATGGACTTGCCAATATGGCATTTGAGTTCCACTCAATAATAGGTGAACACAGCGTGTCTTAGCAACACAAGCTACTGGGATACGAGAAAACCTACACAAGACCAACTGCAAACATCTTTTCTCGCCATCCTAATCCCACATACGGCACATGCATTCAAGTGAGTCTATAAAGGAGATCCACACCTAGATGTGTCCTAAAAAAATACTTTGGAGATAAGAGATGAGAGAATATTGATATGACCAATAACGGTTACTAGTGTCCGATTTCTTACCACTTTCATACTTGAAATAACACTCTCTTTAATGGATTGTGACCGTGCTACCAAATTAATAACAAACAGACCTCTCTCCGAAAGTGCATCCTTTACCGTCGAAAGAAATGACTCCTCCACAAAATCTGCTGCGGGACAAGTCATCCCAGAGCTATCCACAGCAAAATGAAAATAGTTAGTATACAGTGGGCCATGCTTTAAACTTAAAATTCAGTACTGCTTATTTTGACAAATTGACTAGCAAAATATGTGTTGTCTGCATTCACCTTGAGTCTGCTGAATCTACATCAATAATAACTATGTCAACCTTCGAAGTCACCTTGCCTTCAAGATGTGATTCCAAGAAGCTTTCATTGGAAGAAGGGGGCACTGTACTGCATTGGGAATCCTTTTTTTCTTGAACAGAAGTTTCATCAGCTGCAGCAGAATTTGCAACACTTCTAACAAAATGAATCCCATCAGCAATGTGTGCCTGATACATCATCCATAAAAAGAAATCTTGTAAGTTATCCATAACGAATATAATAAAACTTCAGGGTGACTCAAAGTGAGTACAAAGTTATCTTGTAAGTGATCCATCAGCCAAAGGATGAAGGGAAGATCATACCAAATGAATAGATACCGACACATCATAACTGAGTAAAATAAAACACTTTCTATACTCGGGTTTCAAGCCAACTTGATAGATAAAGTTGCATGTTTTTTTCTTCTCAAGAGATTATGTATTGTAGCCGAAGAACCATACTCAACTCAATTTAGCCCTAAATTTATCATTTCTCTAGACTATCAACTCAAGCACATCAATAGCGTTTAAAAAAATTGGAATTGTTGTTAGAGGGGATACCAGTCTCTAGCAAGAAACATTATTAAACTTTTGCTAGAGGTCATACCAGTTTTTATGTATGAATGAAGAACTTGGATTTCTTGTTTAAAAAAGTATGTACTATGAAAATAAAGGAGGACTACCTGCATGCGATCATCTTCAATAAACCCAAAGTATTCTTTGGCAAGTTTGAGGACTACAGGATCCAACTCCACTACCTGCAAGTATAATAATTAATTACCACTCCATAAATGATTTTTATCATTGACGATTATCTGGAAATTGATCTTTTTTCATTTTTCTGGGAGAAGGTTTAAGCCGAACATTACCTCAGCGTGCATAAAGGGCATACATCTATGAAGAAACATAGGAAGTAAACCAGCTCCAAGACCAATTACAACTGCTTTGACCTAAAGAAAGCAGTTTTGTAGTGTGAAACAAAGGAGATGTCACGAAAAAAAAATAGTTTATACAATGACAAGAAAAGTAAATCCTATAAAAGTAGTGCACAGAAAAGAAAATGCAGCCATTAATAGACAAACCATATTTCCCCTCACCAATATTTTTCACAGGAAATTAGATACGGAGCTTGGAATGGGTATTTTTTTATTTTTTATACATACATTCCCTCACTAAACTATAGTAAAAGTAAACCAAACATTTGTTAACATTTCTACAGACACAATACGGTTGGAAATTTTTATTCATTTTAAAGTCAATAAAAAATTCAAAGAAAAAAAATCTGAAATACAAATTAGGACAAGGAGCTAGGGAGGACACTAGAATAAAAGGTTTAGTTTTTTCTTTTTTTATTTTCTCAGAATTTGAGCATAAAGCTACCAGAAGTCAATTTCATTTGACCACCAAGCAAGGGCTTGGCTGAAAGCTAGTCAGCAAAGGAGTGCTTACAAATTTTTGAGCTGACGCCCTGCTTTCCAAATAAGATGATATCAACATTAAACCAGAAAGAATTCCTGTATGATAAGAACTAGCCAAATACCCATGATAGACCTTCAGCTGGTGGCTCATTTCTACTAATTGCAAAATAAGTGAATAATAAGAATCAACAAGGATAAGGAAAGAATAAACTCAAAAACTCAGAAACCACAATGAATTAAGAGAACAAAAATAATAAAAAAGAATACTATAAGTGGATGAGGACAGTGTTTAGCAGTAAATTGTTGACATAATTGAATAATTTTACAGTTGTGAGTGTCAAGTTAACCCATCATAAATTCTTTACTTCTGAATGTTGCAGTATCATTTGCCTTATGTAAAGGATGCTAATATTTGCACTACCGTGCATTGTGTGAGACCAGATTTCAAAAAAGCATTCACATTGCACCTAAGAACATACCAAGTTACCAAATCTCAGAAACAACGAAGATGCTTTCCAAAATCTGTATATTGGGCTTGAATGGTGAGTGGGATTGGATTGAATTGAGTAACTCATCAAATTCAATGTATTTTGAATGTAAAATGGACGTCTTTTCAATATTCCAAATTTGCTTTCTCATTCCGTTGACTTTATTTCATTGTAGTCATGCTTGCTTTCTCATTCCGTTGACTTTATTTCATTGTAGTCATGCTTGCAACAAGTATTATTTGGACACTTATTATTACCATTGTACGAAACTCAATTTATATTATAATGGAAAAGACAGATAAATACCACCAGTTCTCAGGACTCCTCTTCTTTTAGATTTGGAAGATGAGTTTTTCTTTTTCCTGTTAGTCTCACCAACAGCTTTACAGTTAGATCCTTCCTCTGATAGAAGAGCTTCGGACTGAACCAGACCCTCACTTCTTTGGAAAACTAGACGACGAAATGTCAAATCTTTAGATGGTAGAATGCGACTAATATCGTCATCAACAATTTCGTAAATCACATCCTCAACTGTAATTGGTCCAGTTATTGTAGATGTGACCTGCAAATGCATCCAAGCAAGGATGACAAAGATATGAAGCCATGTTGCAAATGAAGACATACGAAAATTGGTATCATCTCATAAACATACGCTGAATAATCAATAATGTACTTGAAGAAATATTTAATTATTTGGCAACATGCATTCCTTATAACATCCGCTTGATAATGGCTCCCAAGGTTACTTTCAAATAAAGCTTAGAAGAGAATATTATGTTTATGAGAGGCAAATTATTGTATGATTTAGCGACTACCTGCAATCAAAGATGGGATCAGGGACGGAGCCAGACTACAAGGTTGGGGTGGGAAGGGGTTTGGTAGGGGGGCCAAGTGGGTTGACTTGAAGTGGGATTGAATGGAGAACCAAAATCTCATAACCTTTTTTCTAATTTTGCTCAGTTAGGTCTGGCTATAGCTAGGGAGAGCCTTCTCATAGCTCGATGCCTGGACAGGATAGTTACAAAAAGTTGAAAAAACAGAGTCCCAACATTATGGTACCTTCAACTATGAAACTTACGCACAACTATCCTTCTTGTTGTTTCCTTTGTACTTCCATGCTCATAGGGAACTTTGGCTGATGCCTATTTGGGCAAGTTCAAGCCGTAAGATTCTTAAGAAATGGCATATCTATTGCACCACTTGCTCTAGAAGTCATACAAACTATTCAAGCCCAAAGCTCTATAGCCAGCAAACTTCTAAGTTACAGTACAGGGGTATCGAACACTACTACAGTTCAAAGTTACACCAAATATATACAAATTGCTATCTCACTGTCTAAGGAAGGATCCACACTAAGCCTAAAGGTACTTTACACCAAACCCAAGGTGAAAATAATTGATAATCCTACTATAAAAACAAGTAAAATGTATGTCCTAATGGTCATAGATTGTCCTACCATGCACAATGAAAAGAAAAAGAACCTGGTGAAGAATATTTCGTTGCTTGATTCCATCACCTGCCATGAGGAACCTGCAAAGGCGACCAGCCAATATTAACGTATAAGATACACACTTTAAGAAGTAGAGAAACCAAAAATACATCATGGAATCAAAAGTTATTTTCTTAAGATTTTGTATTGCAATACCATAAGACCAGAGACATTGAAAACAGAAACGAAATTAGTTATATTAGCTTTTAAGATGTGGTAGACATAAGACACGCCAATAATACTGGATGACATGAGTTTATCCTGGCTTGACCTTGTCTTCTGAGTTTTGTGCCTAGTCAATAGATTAAAAACTGACAGCCATTGTCTAAGAAGAGGTATTGAAAATTATGGAACGGGGGAATGATGGCATTGCATTCTGGAATATAAAACTAAAACAAAATTATGTAAGTACGTACGGAATGGGATCTCCATTGTCATCTTTTCCAGGTGCCAACTGTTTAACTAAGGGAGATAAATCCTTCTGAAAGGGAGACCAACAATTGATAGTAAGTTAAACTGTCAAGCTGACAATGCCTCGTCAAAAGATTAGGACAAAGAAACATTACCTGAATATCATTCATGCTGGCTAGTACATGGGTGGCGTTTAATAAAACCTTAATTTATCACATAAAATCTAATTCAGAATAGCAACAAAATGAGAAAGAACAAAAAGATATTGTGATTGTGATGAAAAGGTACCATTACAAGACGAGCTGCCTTCGAGCTTTCTACTATCATCCATTGTCCTTCTTCTGAGGAGAATAGCCATTCATGAGCCCTAGTCTGAAATACAAAGTTTCTATAATTATTTTAACAACCGTACAAGCTAAGAAGATAGTTGATGACACATGTACATGCACCAGGTATAATAGAATGATAAATATTCTGATGTTTAGATTTGAGCCGCACAAGCATATAAATCAAATACCAAGGAAGAGGACATAAAGTAATGAAAAAATAAAACTAATTTCTCATTTTATTCCATAAGATAACAATGTCAACTAATAAGTAAATGTGTGTTTCGGTTTACCTTATAGTTACACATTTTCCCAAAATATGGTCAAACTCTATATCTAAAGCCACAATGTACAAACATTTAGCTCCATTACTTGAGAGAGAGAATTTTGGGCAGGATATTAGTGACGTTTCTCAAAAACCAGGCAAGATAACAGATGCAAATGTTCCAAAACGAAGCCGCCATAGCATTTGAATAGAAGTCCTTAAAAGACACCTTACACAACCGGTTTCAAATCAAATTTACTATATTATAGAAAACAACCAAAAGAGTACTCCTAGAGAAACCAAATCTACAGCTGTTGGGTTCCATCCAAATACCATGAACAGTGAACGCCAGATGTTGGTATCAAACAACGTTCCGTCCAAATACCATAAAAACAACCAAATCGGGCTGTGAGCCTTGAGGCCTCTGTTTTCCTGGTTTCCCAGGCTCTTCTCTTGGTATAAAATTCTTAATTATCCAAGAAAAAAAAAAGATAACAGATGCAATTAGGTTGAACCCGATGTTCTATGGACCAGAAATGTCAGGATTAGTATCAACTATCGTTTCATGAGACAAGACAAATCCATTTCATTAAAGTTACAGACTTACTTTCTACCTTTTTTTTTTCTCTAGGTGCATTGACCAGTAATAAGATTTTTCAATTTCAATCAACAGAGTTCCAAAAGAGCGTCAAAATAATTGTAATCCGCACCAAAAAAGTTCATCAGCATTATGTGTTCATAAGTTCCCTTATGGTACCTTGCAGTGCATCAAACCAAAAAATGGACTGAGACAAACCTTAGGGACAATAAACACCCCACAACGATATGAAAATGGACCAGATGATTCATAAGCATCAAGAACTACAGCTCTGTAACTGAATCGGGAGTCACCACTCAAAGTAAGCTGAAAATGATGGCCTGGGAAAAGCTTAGTTAAATCCCCTCTAGCTCCAAGTTGCAATTCTTCAAGAGAGTACAATACGTCTGAACCAGTGGAGTACTCTTTACGAAATTGATTTTCCTTTTCAACAGCTTCAAGAAGTCCACAACCCTAAATACACATCCAGTAGCTTTTGTCAATCATTTGAGAAACTAATTTCCCAAGACCTATGTAACCGAGCTTACATCTTATAAGAAAGATTGAAGAAGTTTCAAGTCCTGCAACCAATCATTTGAAAGGCTATACAGTAAGCCCTATTTGAACTAGTAATTTGGATGTAACCTTTATTGTGTATTCTTTTATTAATAAATAAGAAATGTAGGCCATAAATTTACCTGACTTCCCTTCCAAGCAAAGGCAGAATTACTAAATGACTTGATCTCCTGCACCACACTGGAAAGCTCTTTCTCAGCTACCACCATAAACGCTTGAAGGCTTGGCATAGTAGAAGGTTTCTGAGGTATAGCATGAATACCCATTTTCCACCCAAACCGGAACTTAGAGAAAAGCAAAGCTGGAACCACAATGACGAAGATACTTCCGAAGTCAAATTTTCATTAAATGGAACAGAAGTACAATAGCAACCAATAGCAAGTAAAACAAGTACCCAGAACATGGGACTCTGCCAACGTAAGGCAAATAAATTTTCCCCCAGACTTCAAAACTCTTCTCACCTGGAAAATGAAAATGCCATCTCACACAACAATGAAACAAAATTGTTGACAACATAAAAATTGAAAGAGAAAAATAAACCCAGCAGACCTCTGATAAATATTGATCCCCAAGCTTAGGCCCAAGCTCTGGCTCCATCAAAGCATCCAATCCACCTTTGTCAACTACAACATCAAATGCCTCGTCCTCAAACTGTAAATTGCGAAACAATAAGAAGAGGATTCAAATCATTGATGTTTCTTAAGTTAAAAGAGTTAAACTTCTGTGAAGCTACCTGTATGGCCGTCATGTCCATGACGCGCCAGCGCATATCGGGCCTCAGGCGAACATTGCGGCGGAGGCAGTCGGAAATGGCGACCTTAGAGAAGTCAATATTGGTTATGGAACTGAAACCAGCATCGTATAGGTGTTCGGAGAGGCGGGAGCTGCCGCAGCCGGGAACAAGAATTAGGGGTTGCGGAGGGAGGTGGGAGAGCAGTGGGTCTCTGAGCTCGGACCACTCCGCGTACCACTCGAAGGAGTCGTGGGTGCCTCGGATGGTGAAGAACTTGTCCCAATTCTCTTTGCTTGTGAAGTCTCCAAGGGTTCCAAGTAGCTCTGCTAACTGCTCCTCCTCCTTCCCCATTTCGCGGCCAGTTTGGTTGGAAATATGATTATTTGAGTACATGATCTATATACTACATTTTTTTTTATTATGCCCTAAAATATTCAAACTAAATTATTTGACAAAGTTTATTTTTAATTTAAAAAAATTCAAATCGTATAAGACAATTAACATTTTAACAATTTAAAATTGAATATTGTCAATATCCGCATCGAATCACGTTGTACTCATTCTAGTGTCAAGTATACTTCATGGGACGTACGCTTTATACCTTTTCTCCCCCGGCCTAGGCGATTTTCCTCTTGTTTTTTTTTTTCATTTTTTTTAAGTTTTAATGAACTAGTATTAAATAATATGACGTGATGTTAATAATTTAGATAAGTTTGCATTTTGTTTCCTTCAGTATGGTTTTTCCCAACGAGTGTTCTAGCAAAGGTTTTAATGAGGCAATTTATTATTGATTCATGAACATTCAAAGGAAGAGTGTTGCAAATATGATGGATGCCTTAAGTCAATATATTAATCACAAAACTGTAAGATCTGTGTTTTGGAAGAACGGTGAGCAATTCCACATCGCTCGAGAAGGGAAATGTGAAGTGGCTTATATGTGTGGGCACCTATTTTCCTAGCACGACGCCTTTTAGGAGCTCATTGGCTTTGTATTTCTTTGGAACTACAAAGTTAAGCGAGATGGGTTAGAGCAATCTCAAAATGGGTGACCCACTGCGAAGTTGTGCATGAGTTCCCAAAAACAAAATCATAAGGGTTGGACCCAAAGTAGACAATATCGTGCTAGGAGGTCGGGTCATGACAAAATGGTATCAGAGCTGGACCCCAACCAGAAGTGTGCTAGTAAGGACGCTGGACCCCAATGTGGGTGGATTGTAAGACCTGTGTCTTGGAAAGAACGGTGAGTAATCACACATTGCTCGGGGAGGGAAAAGTGAACTGTCTTAAATGTGTGGGCATATATCTTCCTAGTACGAGGTTTTTTGGGAGCTCACTGGCAGTGAATTCCTTTGGAACTCAAAAGTTAAATGAGTTTAGACTGGAGCAATCTTAGGATGGGTGACCCGTTAGGAAGTTGTGCGTGAGTTTCCAGAAATAAAGCCATAAAAGCTGGGCTCAAAGCGGACAATATCGTGCTGGAGAGGTCGGGTCGTAACGAAAACAATCAATCATTCAGGGCTTTATGTAGCCACAATTTTCGTTAACTTGATTGATGAGCAATCATATTTGAGAAAATGGTACAAAAACTCAAAATCAAGCTATGATAATAATACACATAAATCAACATGGTAAGACGAACAAGGCTAAAAGCTGCATAAATAACTAAAATCCCCTTTATCGCTCAAATCATGCCAAATTACAAAAAAACACCTGTAAAGCCCAAAGCAACCAAAATCTTAACTGCACCTAAAACCTTGGACAAACTACCTTCATAAAAAGAAACAGTTATCAATGTGAAACATATCACAACTGGTTTTGAAGAACCTATAGAGCATGGGCATCTGAAGAATGCTTGATCTTCAGCAATCTAATAACGCATATAAGCAATTATGACAGGACCCATCCCAATCCCCCCGGGATTAGTGCGGGATGACCCTGCTCCCGTCTGACACGTAGTGTCAGACAAGGGATATTTCCGACCTTTGCCCTCCCGGGCTATCAGAGTACGCCAGGATCCGGAGGAGGTATGTGATATCTCGGTCTCTGCTACAGTCCACATCCGATGTCAACCTGAAGGGCAGTCAAAACATTAAAAACTGTGAGTGGACAAAACAAGAATTTATAAAAACATTTTAACGAGAAGACATTTGTACCCTTCACTAAAAAGCATGCATGCATTCGAAAACCATTTATCCAAAACAAACCATATGTGGGACTAAGCCCAAAGCAGATATAAACCAAGGTCGAAAGGACCACAATGAAAACGACCATACGGGCCACTGCCCAAATCCATAAGGGACTCGGCCCCAAACCATAAAGAAACCAAGGACACGAGCCACTGCTCAAATCCTGTGCACACCTGTACACACCACATATCATATATCATATATACATATAAGTCACACAACCAATCCTGTCACGGTATCCAAAGCTACGCGCGTGCTACCCAGGTCTCAATCCGAGTCATCTCAAAGTCAAGGTCAATGTCCGCAGACCACTGACCCTACCCGAGGTAATAGTAACCATAGCCTTCCTGAGAGTAAGGAACCCAACTGGGGGTGACTCCACTCAGTCGGTGCTCCGTGACTACTCCGGAGTCCACCCAGGCCAACGACCCTCCCCGGAGGAGATAGTAGAACATGTAAAGGAAGGTAGATGAACATATATATACATAACATAAACATTCATGACCGGTTCCCCTGAACCGTCATGATCCATAATATCCATAATCAGGTAACATGCCGGTTCCCATAAACCGTCAAGTACCATAATAACATAACCAGGTAGCATGCCGGTTCCCATAAACCGTCAAGAACCAGAATGACCTGACAAAGGTTCATGCCGGTTCCCATAAACCGTCATGAACCACAATGACCTTTCCAGAGTTCATGCCGGTTCCTGTAAACCGTCACGAACTTGGAAATCCATCTAGGGTCCCTGACCCAAAATCATCAGTGTAAAACAACTGGGTCTCGTGCCCGAACATATGACTCAACTGGGCACCGTGCCCGATATCTAAGGGTCAGTCACGACTCCGATCATAGTGATGCGTGCAACCATCCATCCAAGGCCGCTCTCAATCCTGGTATGTCGCCGTGAACGAATCAACCGACGCGACCACCACAAGATCATGGTGCACTCCTCACCGATCTCTATCCTTAACCGTCAGCACTCCGAAGTCGACCCTCCCCAGGCTGCCCGACAACGAATCGTGCATCGTGACCTCTCCGGAAGGAACACATCCCAATCCGGAGGCGAGCGTCGTATCGTCGATCGCCGTGCACATAGCACCCGTCGCGACCACGATTTAGACCCGAAGGTCGTAAATAGCGTCATATGCCCGAGACAAAACCAAATGGGTCTCATACCCGTATTTATCCTTTTAGAAATCCAAAACCAAATCATTTAAGTCAATAAAGAAATACAGACCCGTATAAGCATCGTATAAGGCCGAAACCTCGAAATACGTGCTTATTCGTAACCACATACAAATGCACCCATGGTGTAATGACCCGTACCTTCGGGAAAGGTAAAACTTTTGGGCTAGTCCACTCACACTTTTGGTTTTTAAATCTTCCCTCCAGGTCGTGGTGATAGCGCTGGGGTGAACGTTGAGGCAGATATCGAGGCATAGAGCTTCCGACGTTCTTCCGTTGCGAGACTAGCATTGTAGGACTTTTGTACCCATTTTGTAGAACTATGCTCTAACTGACTGTTGTTTATAGTTTACTCCTTCGTCTGATAGTTATGCTTATAGTTGTATGATGGTTGTTTGTTTTTGTTTGATACTGTAAGTGTGATTGTTAGACGGGAGCAGGGTTCGTCTCGGATATCGAGGCCATATTTGGGACGGGTCCTGACACATGGCATCATCAAACAAGTAATAAAACATATAATAAACATTTATGCATGCACCAATTTAGAAAACAAGGTCCACTCACAGACCGTCCGAGCTGCTGCCTCGATTTGCGTGCCATACGGTTCTCCGAGCCGATCACCGTCACCGAGACTCCCAAACCTGTCCAAATCGTAATAGAAGGTTACTAACTACTTAATTAACCTCCCACTAAAGCCCCGTAATTTTCCCGTATTTTTAACTATTTTTAATCCCGAACCTAAACCTTTCGATGCCCCGAAACATATTGAGCCGGTGTCCGATTGACACGAAACCAGTCCCAAAATGTTCGTTACATCGAATAGATGATTTCGTATGTTGGAACCTTCCCCAGATTCCTTGCCACGCGCCCTCACGCACCGCCTGAAGTGGCTGCGCGTGGGCTTCACGCGCCGATACAGTACCTGCTGACGTCATCGCTGACGTCAACATGACGTCATCTGAAAGCTGTCAGGTCTGACATGTCAGACTCTGACAGGTGCCACGTGTCAAGCTCCCATTGGTCCACGTCACTGTGCTGTCAGTGCCACATGGCAGTCTGACATGTGCCACGTGTCATAACGGCACTGGTCCACGTCAGTGCCACGTGTCAGCCCCTGATTGGGCCACGTCACTGACATGTCAGTGCTGACTATGCACTGACATGTGACACGTGTCGGCTGATGAGTGGTCCACGTCACCTGACAATCTGACAGGTGCCACGTCATCATGCCACGTCACCACCGTCAACCTCGCACAGCCGGTCCGGGCCGGCCGGTCCGGTTTTTCCTGCAACTTGGACCGGCGTAACCGGTCCAGGTCTCCCTCTCCCTCATTTTCGGTCCGTTTGCTTCAATTCCAACTCCTAAATTCCTATTTCTTCATTTCCTATCAATCCTAATTAACTAAACAACCTAAAACCTACGAAATCCGACCGGTCCAATTTGAACCTCACGGTTCGATTTTTCTCGATCAGCCTACACGGCTGCTCAGCCGTCAACCACCACCAAAACCCCCTTAAAACCTTCCTAGCATCCTAATAATCATTCCCTAATCATTTAAAACCAACCATAATGCTCACATCGAAAAATAAGGAAAAATGGGCTTACCGGTACCCGATCGGGTTCTGGGTTCCAGCCACCGTTCACGGCGGTTCCAGCCACCAGCTGCCGTCCTTAGTCCTCCTCTCTCATTCTTTGGTCTCAGTTATGGTTAGAAGGGAAGGGTTTGGTGTTTGGGTGAGAAATGGTGATCGGGTTGGTTTGGGAAGAAATGGGAGAAATGGATGAACGGGGAAGGGTGACAAGTGTCACTCATCCATTGGGCCTCCATTAAATATCTGGGCCCACTAGAGACAAAACTGCACTTTTTGTCTCGTAAAACGTGTCGTCGTGAATAGTAACCAAGAACTTCCGTGAACCGTAACTTCGCCGTCGAACGTCCGAATTCAACATGTCGCCTGTCTACGGATTCGTATCGTCCTTATCTACGTAACGGTCTTTGGCCCTCGGCCATCGGACCTCCCGGTCAAAAAGTCAACATTTGACCCCTTTTATCCAAAATTACCAAAATGCCCCTAAACTTCCGCACATCATAACTTCCTCCTCGAACATCGGAATTGAACGTGCCACCTGTCTATGAACTCGTGACGTCACGAACTACGTCACGGTCATCGGTCAAAGTCCATTTGACCGCCCGATTGAAAAGTCAACGTTTTGCCACCACCAGGGGCAAAACGGTCATTTCGCATCGTTCGTCCGATTTAGCCTAACTAATCACCGATTAACCTCACTAATCGTGATTAGTCACTAATCTAATCATGGAATTTGGGACGGGTCGTTACAAATTAAAGAGCCAAAGGTCTTAATTTAACTATGACCAAATCAACGAGATTGCAACGAACTCCTCATAAGAAAGGCAGAACAAGATTTATGGAAAAATAATTAAGGAAAATTTTGGATAAATGGATGAATTGAAAAAATAGCAAGATAATTAATGAGGGAAACTAAATATGAGCATGACTTAGATAATCACCATAAAGGAACTCTTTTTACTAATTAAAAAAAGTCGAAAGGAGAAAATATTACTTTTTTCCCCTTTGCATGCTTTTTCTTTGGAATTTAGAGGATATAAAACAAAGGTAAGGGCTTTTGAAGGGATATGGGATAAAAATTAAAGCATTGAACTTGCAATTTGTAATTTTGTAATATTATTTTATTTTATGTATGTACTAGGAAACTAATGTTATTTTTATGAGTTTTAGGAGAGTGCTTATTTTCTAATAATGGAGCAGAACTAAAAATGAAGAGAAAAAAAATATGAAACAATGAAAAAGTAAAAAATATTATGTGTGACACATCCTAAATAGTCCACTAAGACGCCAAAATCGAGGCATGTAGGTCGACATCTGAACACGGACGTCTAGATGACGATAGCGAAAATGTAGAATATAGTACACTATTTATGACGATCATATATGTGACGACCCGGAAATTCAAAAAAGGAAAATTTGGAAAAATTGGAAGGAAATGACGATTTTGCCCTTGGTAATGGGGGGCAAAAGTTGATTTTTTGCTCAGGACACTTTTTAGACTTTTCGTAAGGACCATTGGGTAGGTCCCGAGACGCTGAATCCGTAGAAGGCAGCATGCGTCGATTGGAGTTCAGATGTGGAAGTTACGGGTCTAGAACGATGAGGGGCATTTTGGTAATTATGCACAGAAGGGCAAATTGGTCTTTTTGCATGTTTGATGACTCATCAGAGGAATTAGCAGCAATTGGACATCTGTCCCTCGCTGATTTGGATGAGGATTGGTCACCTGGTGACATCTGTCACCATAATTGAAGGATTGGTGGCATGAATGCCTAGTAATCGTTTTAAAACACCAAACAGTTTTGTTGAGCAGTGAAAAACAGAGAGAGATGAAGGACGATCGATCAATTGGCAGGGAAGAAGTGGAGACGAAATTGAGAGAATAGGGAGAAAGAAGGGAGGAAGTCGTGTGACGACCAGGAAATTCGAAAAAAGAAAAAAATGGGAAAAATTGAAGGAAATGATGATTTTGCCCCTGGTTATAAGGGCCAAAAGTTGACTTTTTGATCGGGACACTATTTGGACTAGCCGTAAGGACTGTTGGATAGGTCTCGAGACGCTGAATCCGTAGACAGGCGACATGCGTCAATCGGAGTTTGGATGTAAAAGATACGGGTCTGAGACGGCGAAGGGCAATTTGGTAATTTGACAAAGAAAGGTAAAGTGGTAATTTGACTGGGCTTTTGATGAGTTAGTACAATTATGACTCACCTAGGTTGTTAAGTGACATCTGTCACTTGGTGAGAGAGATTAGTGGCCAGGATAAGGATAAATTGGTTTGAGTACGTATATGTATATGTGTGTGTATTTGCGAAGGAAAAACAGGGGACATGATCATAGTTGATCAATTTAGCCTCAAGTGTTGAGAGATTAAACAGAGAGAAAATAAGTAAATCATAGAGTGAAAACTGAGAAAGATTGAGAGAAAAGGGAAGGGAAATTGTGGAAGAAAACCAAGAACCCGAACTCAAACCCCTTGAACTTTTGAATTGATCAAAAAAATCGAATTTGAACCTCTGAGCCATAAACACTTAAATTGGCCTTGAATTAAGCCTTCTGAGCTCAAGGCGAGTCGAACCCAATCAAGAATGAGGACAATTGGTGTCGTTTTGGCCTAAAACAGACCGGACGGACAAACGGGAAATTGAAGGTTGAGTCGTGCAATTCGAGGTAAGAAAGGATGAAATTGAGATTGGAAAAATGTTTAGAAGGGTCCTGCAAAGGTCTCTGAATGATTACCTCTAAGAAATCAATAGGAATTAAGAGAATTGTAAGATGAACTTTTAATGGGAATTTCGAGTTTTGATTTGGATTAATATCGGATGTTATTGTCGAAATTAATGCTACAGACTTGGAATTAACCTAGTTTCGAATCTAATGGACGGCTCAATTGAAAGAAATGATGCAGATTTGATGGGAATCGAATCGGGTCTGCTTGCGGGTTGCAAGACCCGTTTAACAGACAACCAGGTTGAGAAGATGAACAGTGACCTGCACTGTAGTAGGCGCGTGGCACCCACGCGCAGCCACTCACGGCTGTGCGTGAGGGCGCGTGGCACCCACGCGCAGCCACTCACGGCTGTGCGTGAGGGCGCGTGGTGGCTTATCTCGAGGTGAGTTCAACAAGAAACTTGTTCCTTTTAATGTAACGAACATTTTGGTATTGGTTTCAAGTCGACCGGACACCGTTTCGATAAGTTTCGAGGGTCCAAAGTGTTATGTTTTGTTTTAAATTCGTATTTAATTCCCGGAAAAATTATGGGAAGTTAATATGATCTTAATTGAGTCATTAGTGACCCTTAATGATGATTTTGGACAGGATTCACGATTCCTGGAAAGTACAGAAAATTACGGAAACACGTGCAGCTCGAAAAGCGAGCGGTTTGGACGGTGTGTGAGTGGACGTTTGTTTTATAAACTGTTATGCATGCATAGTTAAATGTTTTATATGATTGACTGCATGAGTTGATTTGCAATGATGTCATGATGATTTGGCATGATTAATTGTGATTTAATGATTATTTTAATCGGTCTTTCGGGCACATTTTACGAGAAATGTGCAAATGATGTTTGTGCTAAGCCCGGAGTCAAAATGGTTTCAAAAAGGATATTTTCACTAATTTGGTGAGTTAAGGATGATTTCTGGATTATTTTAATGTTTTCAAATGAGATTTTACGGATTTACGTGTAAATGGCATATGAGCTTGAGACCTTGTCGAGAATGCTTTTGACTTGGTTTGAAGTCACGGATATGATTGATGTGTGTTCATGGTATGGATTGTGTTTGTGATTGTGGATACTGGACCATGTCTGGATGGTGCGAGTGCAGTTCTTAGACGTGACTTGGATGTTGCGTGAGTGCAGTTCTCGAGTATGTGGTACGTCTAGATGGTGCGTGTGCAGTTCCCAGACATGACTGATATGACTCGGATGGTGCTTGAGTGCAATTCCCGAGGTTGGCCTACACGTAGTGCGGATGTGCCTGTGTGATTGTTGTGCACTTGTGAGTAGTGCGGATTGATTGATTGATTGTTGTGCACTTGTGAGTAGTTCTGTTTGATGTTGATTGTGATTGCGTACTGGTATTGAGTACGGGTTTTGGTCTTTGTGGCCAGGTGATTATGTTTTCATATGTTTTGGCTTGAGAGCCGGGATTTGATACTTGTTATGTGTTATGGCTTGAAAGCCGGTGATTCATGTGTTTGACCCTATGCATGCATGGTTTAATAAACTGGAGGGTAAATGGTCTATTTAAAATGTATTTGTAAAAGATATTATTTTTGTCCACTCACACCTTTTCTGTTTTGATGACCCTCTAGGCTGTGGTATGACGTTCGGGGCTGATCAAGAGGTGGAGGCATGAGCGGGAATCAGTGCAGTTATCCCTTGTCTGACAGGTGCTGAGGGGTAGTTTCGGAACTTCAGTTGACTTGTCAGACGGGAGCAGGACTGGGCATAGTTATCAAAGTCCAGTCGGGACGGGTCCTGTCAAGTCGAGTGAAAACAAGGAAAGAAATTAGAGGACTTAACCCCTAAACCTGGAGACCCAAACCCGTGGAAGCTCAAATCTTCCAAAATTCGAGATTAACGTTATAGGCCGTGATGCTTCAAATTGAGGTTCAATTGAGTCTTCTGGAATCATTTCGACCAGGACCAGATTAAACGTGAAGGGAATTGAGGTCGTTTTGGCCTAGAACAAAAGGGGTGTGAACTTTGGATATTTGAGTTTCAGTTTGAGTACTAGGAAGGATTGAAGGTTGTAATTAGCCTTGGAAACATGTTTAGAAGTATCCCACGAAGCTTCTTGAGGGATCAATTGCAAGAAAACAACCGAGTTTAGACGAAATTGAATGGTGAACGGTAACTGCGACAGTGTGGAAATTAGGAGGTTGAGTTCGACGGTTTAAAGGTAAGTTTTTGTGTAATTAAGATTACAGGACCTCAATTAGAGTTATAACGATGCTATAGGATGAATTAATTGTGGAAATCGACCACGAATTGACCAGGATTGGACGGACTGGGTTGCATCGCAGGACCCGTTTGTAGGGAAATCAGGCAGAGGAGATGATGAACAATACCGGTCATTGTAGCAGGCGCGTGGACTTCACGCGTAGCCGCTTGCGGCGTCGCGTGAATAGGATTCTCGAGGTGAGGTCAACATGACTCTTATTCTATGTAATGTAACAAACATTTTAACGTTGGTTTCGAGTCGATCGGACACCGTCTCGATATTGTTTCAAGGGTCCGAAGGATTATGTTACATTTTAATTCGTACTTAATTCCCAAAAAATTATGGGAAATTAATATGTGACGACCCGTCCCGAATTAGCGGGATAAAACGTAATTGAATGTACAGAATCTTAATTAAGTCTCTAACGATACTAATGGACGCTTAACTTGTAGAAATCGATGTCGAATTGATAGCAATGGAACCGGGTCACCTCGCGGGTCACAGGGTCTGATTACCAGGTAAACGGGCAAAGAAGACACTGTTCATGGTACTGTAACTGGCGCGTGGCTTCCACGCGCAGCCACTAACGGCGGCGCGTGGGGGCGCGTGTGTGGGAATCTCGAGGTGAGTTCAACATGAGTTTTTTCCTATTTAATGTAACGAACATTTTGGCACTAGTTTCGAGGAAATCGGACACCGTTTCGATATTGTTTCGAGGGTCCGAAGGTTTATATTATGTTTAAAATACGTATTTAAATCCCGGAAAAATTGGGGAAAATTATGGGAAGTATATTGAGATGTTAGTGACCCGTAATTGTAAGACCCGTGTCCTGGAGGGAACGGTGAACAATCCCACATTCCTGCGAGGGGGGAATGGTCTGGGAAGGGAATGGTGGTGTGCCTTAAAGGTGTAGGCACACACCTATCTAGCATGAGGCCTTTTGGGAGCTCAGTGGCTTTGGAGGGGATTGGAACCCCAAAGTCAAGCGAGTTGAGGCTGGTGCAATTCCATGATGGGTGACCCCCAGGGAAGTTGCACCGTGAGCTCCCGAAAACAAAACCGTGAGGGCAAGGGCAAGGAGGCCTAAAGCGGACAATATCGTGCTAGATGAATCGGGACCTGACAGAGGAGGGTCGGGTCCTGACAGAATGGTATCAGAGCCAGACTCCGACCGGGAAGTGTGCCAGCGAGGACGCTGGGCCCTAAGGGGGGTGGATTGTAAGACCCGTGTCCTGGAGGGAACGGTGAACAATCCCACATTCCTGCGAGGGGGGAATGGTCTAGGAAGGGAATGGTGGTGTGCCTTAAAGGTGTAGGCACACACCTATCTAGCATGAGGCCTTTTGGGAGCTCAGTGACTTTGGGGGGGATTGGAACCCCAAAGTTAAGCGAGTTGAGGCTGGTGCAATTCCATGATGGGTGACCCCCTGGGAAGTTGCACCGTGAGCTCCCGAAAACAAAACCGTGAGGGCAAGGGCAATGGCAAGGAGGCCCAAAGTGGACAATATCGTGCTAGATGAGTCGGCACAGGTGCGGTTATCCCTTGTTTGGCAAGTGCTGAGGGAGGGTAATTTCGGAACTTCAGTTGACTTGTCAGACGGGAGCAGGACCAGGCACGGTTATCGATGTCCCTCGGGGATGGGTCATGTCATAATATGATATTAATTGAGTCATTAGTGACCCTTAATGATGATTATGGACAGGATTCATGATTTCTGAAAAATGTCGGAAATTACGGAAAAACGTGTAGCTCGGAATCGAGCGGTTTGGACGGTGTGTGAGTGAACGTTTGTTTTATACACTGTTATGCATGCATAGTTAAATGTTTTACATGATTGATTGCATGATTTGGGTTGTAATGATGTCATGGTGATTTGGCATGATTATTTGTCATTTAATGATTATTTTAATCGGTCTTTCAGACACTTTTTACGAGGAATATGCAAATGATGTTTTGGGTTAGGTCTGGAGTTAAAAAGGTTTTTACAATGATATTTTGACTTAGTTGGTGAGTCAAGGATGATTTCTGGGATATTTTAATGTTTTCGAATGAGATTTTACGGATTTACGTGTAAATGGCTTTTGGGTTTGAGACCCTGTCGGGAATGATTTTGACTTGGATTTTGAAGTCAAGGATTTGATTGAAATGTTTTGGGATGTAATCCTGGGATGGTTTTCATTGTGATTGTGATTGCCCAGACGGTCGAAGCTAGGGGATTACCCAGACGACTGAAGCTCGGGGGATATGTTTATGATTGTTCCCAGGCAGCTGATGCTAGGGGTATACCCAGGCGGCTAACACTCGGGGCCTAGGCAGTCGGAGCTTGGGGTGATTCCCAAACGACTGATGCTCGGGGATATGTGTGCCTGGACAGTTGGAGCTAGGGGTGGCTTCCCAGATGACTGAGGCACGGGATATTGCCTACGAGTAGTGTGAAAGTGCTTGTGTAATTGATTGTGCACTTGTGAGTAGTGTTGTTTGATGTTGATTTGATTGTGATTTCTTTGCGTACTGGTATTGAGTACGGGTTTTGGTCTTTGTGGCTAGGTTAGTGTTTTCATATGTTTGGCTTGAGATCCGGGATTTGATACTTTTCATGTGATTTGGCTGGAAAACCGGTAATGGTTATTCATATGTTTTACCCTATGCATGCATGGTTTGATAAACTGGAGGGGAAAATGGTCTATTTGAAATGTATTTTCAAAGGCTATTATTTTTTGTCCACTAACACATTTTATGTTTTTATGACCCTTCAGGCCGCGACACGATGTTCGGAGCTGATCGAGAGGCAGAGACATGAGAAGAAATACCAATTTGACAAGACCCGTCCCAACTGGACTTTGATAACCGTGCCCGGTCCTGATCATGTCTGACAAGTCAACTGAAGTCCCGAAACTACCCCTCAGCACCTGTCAGACAAGGGACAACTTCACTGATTTTCGCTCATGCCTCCGCCTCTCGATCAGCCCCGAACGTCGTGTCGCGACTTGGAGGGTCATAAAAACATAAAAATGTGTGAGTGGACAAAAATAATATCCTTTGAAAATACATTTCAAATAGACCATTTTCCCCTCCAGTTTATCAAACCATGCATGCATAAGGTAAAACATATGAATAACCATCACCGGCTTTCCAGCCAAATCACATTAACACACTAACCTGGACACAAAGACCAAAACCCGTACTCATTACCAGTACGCAAAGAAATCACAATCAAAATCAAACAACACTACTCACAAGTTCATAATCAATCACACAATCACATCCGCACTATGCGTAGGCAATATCCTGTGCCTCAGTCGTTTGGGAAGCCACCCCTAGCTTTGACTGGCCAGGCACACATATCCCCGAGCATCAGACGTCTGGGTAATCCCCTAGCTTCGACTGCCTGGGCCTCGAGTGTCAGCCGCCAGGGTATACTCCCTAGCATCGGCTGCATAGGAACAATCACAATCATATCCCCCGAGCTCTGGTCATCTAGGTAATCCCGTAGCTTCGACCGTCTGGGCTCTTACAATCACAATGAAAACCATCCCGGGATTACATCCCAAAACAGTTCAATCAAATCCTTGACTTCAAATTTTGTCAAAGTTATTCCTGACAGGGTCTCAAGCCCAAATTGTCATTTACACGTAAATCCCTAAAATCTCATTTGAAAACATTAAAATAATCCAGAAATCATCATTGACTCACCAACTAAGTCAAAATATCCTTTTTGAAATCTTTTTGACCCCGGGCTTAGCCTAAAACGTCATTTGCACATTCCGCGTAAAACGTGCCCAAAGACCGATTAAAATAATCATTAATCACAATTAATCATGCCAAATCACCATGACATCATTGCAAACCAAATCATGCAATCAATCATATAAAACATTTAACTATGCATGCATAATAGTTTATAAAAAAAACGTCCACTCACACACCGTCCAAACAGCTTGATTATGAGCTGCATGCTTTTCTGTAATTACCGACATTTTCCAGGAATCATGAATCCTGTCCAAAATCATCATTAAGGGTCACTAATGACTTAATTAATATCATATTAATTTCCCATAATTTTTCGGGAATTAATTACGAATTAAAAACATAACAGAAACCTTTGGACCCTCGAAACAATATCGAAACGGTGTATCGACTCAAAACCAACGTCAAAATTTTTGTTACATTAAATGGAGGTAAAGTCATGTTGACCTCACCTGAGGATGAAGCTCCAAGCGCCCTCACGCGCCACAGCAAGCGGCTGCGCGTGAAGTCCACGTGCATGTTATAGTCACCTTCATCGCCCGTTTCTCTGTTAAACGGGTCCTGCAACCCGCGACACAACCCGATTCAATCCCTGTCCATTTCAACTCTATTTCTTCAATTGATTCAGCCAATAGCATCGTTATGCATCTAACTATGGTTCTGTAACCTTAATTACATTAGAACTTACCTCAATCCAATCGAATTCAAAATTTCGAAGAACAGGTGAGCACTGTTCATCCTGCAATCCATTCGAATTCAATTAGTTTCTTCAATTTGATTTACTCAGAAGCTTCGCAAGATCCATCCAAACATACTTCCAGTCTCAATTGTAACTTTAATTCCTTCCAACCATTCGAACTCAACTCAAATTTCCTTAAACGAATACAAGGTCCGTCTGGGCTTGCCTCTTCACCATTTCCCTCAATTTTGATCCCATTCGACTCGTTTAAGTCTCCATAAGCTCATCCTCATCTCTGTTTCCCTCAATTAATCACAAACTTCCTACTTCAATCCCATGTTTCAATTCAAGGTTTCGGGTGGGGTTTCGGGTTCCCTGGGTTGTCCTTCCCCTTCTCCTTTCGATTTCCTCACGATGTCACACTCTTAATTCGAATGGAATCTCACGGTTTCAGTTTAGGGAATTGATGGTTGCCTTGGATCAATTATACCCATCCTCCCCATCCTCTGTTTTGTTTTTGTCTCAACTACACCTGCACAGCTACTTTGCCAATAACTTGAATTGTTTAATTCATCCACTGCTCACCGTAAACACTAATAGCACCCTTAGAGTGACAGATGTCATTACTTGAACTAAATGAGTCACCAATTTATTGATTCATCAACACTAGAAAAAGGACAAATTTGCCTCTTAGGATAAAATTGACCAAAATGCCCTTCCATGGCTAATTACCAAAATGCCCCTAGCGTTCCAAGATTCGTAACTTTTCCATATGAACTCCGATTTACGCATGCCGCCTGTTTACGTATTCAGCGTCCGGGACCTACCCAACGGTCTCGTCGGAAAGTCTGAAAAGTGTCCCAAATAAAAAGTCAATTTTCGGCCCCCAGAACCAAGGGTAAAATCGTCATTTCCTTCTAATTTTTCCAATTTTTCCTTTTTTGAATTTCCGGGTCGTCACAACGTCCCAACTGGACTTTGATAACCGTGCCCGATTGTCAGGACCTGACCCTCCTCGGTCAGGATCTGACTCATCTAGCACCATATTGTCCACTTTGGGCCTCGCCCTCACAGTTTTGTCTTCGGGAGCTCATGGTGCAACTTCCCAGGGGGTCACCCATCATGGAATTGCACCAGCCTCAACTCGCTTAACTTTGGGGTTCTAATCTCCCCCAAAGCCACTTGAGCTCCCAAAAGGCCTAGTGCTAGATAGGTGTGTGCCTACACCTTTAAGGCACACCACCAACCTCTCCCAAACCATTCCCCCCTCGTAGGAATGTTGGATCGTTCACCGTTCCCTCCAGGACACGGGTCTTACAATCCACCCCCTTTAGGGCCCAGCGTCCTCGCTGGCACATTTTCCGATCGGGGTCTGGCTCTGATACCAAATTGTCAGGATCCGACCCTCCTCGGTCAGGACCTGACTCATCTAGCACCATATTGTCCGCTTTGGGCCTCGCCCTCACGGTTTTGTTTTCGGGAGCTCATGGTGCAACTTCCCCAGGGGTCACCCATCATGGAATTGCACCAGCCTCAACTCGCTTAACTTTGGGGTTCCAATCCTCCCCAAAGCCACTTGAGCTCCCAAAAGGCCTAGTGCTAGATATGTGTGTGCCTACACCTTTAAGGCACACCACCAAACTTTCCCAAACCATTCCCCCTACAGGAATGTGGGATCGTTCATCATTCCCTCCAGGACACGGGTCTTACACCGGTCCTGCTGCCGTCTGACAAGTCAACTGAAGTCCCGAAACTACTCTTTAGCACCTGTCAGATGAGGGATAACTGCACTTATTCCGCTCATGCCTCCGCCTCTCGATCAGCCCCGAACGTCGTGCCACGGCCTGGAGAGTCATAAAAACATAAAAGGTGTGAGTCAAAAAAAATAATATTTTTTGAAAATACATTTCAAATAGATCATTTTCCCCTCCAGTTTATCAAACCACGCATGCATAAGTTAAAACATATGAATAACCATCACCGACTTTCCAGCCAAATCACATGAACACACTAACCTGGCCACAAAGACCAAAACCCGTACTCATTACCAATACGCAAAGAAACCAAAATCAACATCAAACAACACTACTCACAAGTGCACAATCAGCATCTAACAGCACTAGCCCAATACATCATTTCCACATTCCGCGTAAAACGTGCTCGAAAGACCGATTAAAATAATCATTAATCACAATTAATCATGCCAAATGACCATGACATCATTGCAAACCAAATAATGCAATCAATCATATAAAACATTTAACTATGCATGCATAATAGTTTATAAAACAAACGTCCACTCACACACCATCCAAACTGCTCGATTCTGAGCTACACGCTTTTTTGTAATTTCCGACATTTTCCAGGAATCATGGATCCTATCCAAAATCATCATTAAGGGTCACTAATGACTCAATTAATATTATATTAATTTCCCATAATTTTTCGAGAATTAATTACGAATTAAAAATGTAACATAAGCCTTCGGACCATTGAGGATGAAGCTCCACACGCCCTCACGCACCGCCGCAAGAGGGTGCGCGTGAAGTCCACGCGCCTGCTACAGTGCCCGCCTCAAACCAAAACAAGTCCAAGATGCACTACCTGACCCCCATCCAAGGTCATACACACTCCAAGGATTTCCTATACCCTCGTATCTCATCTCATCACTAGGTCGCGGACGGGGCTCGTATTTCGAAGGCGTAACGTGATAACAGAAATCAGTAACCACATGCTCTGATACCAATTTGACAGGACCCGTCCCAACAGGACTTTGATAAGCGTGCATGGTCTTGCTCCCGTCTGACAAATCAACTAAAGTTCTGAAACTACCCCTCAGCACTTGTGAGACAATGGATAACTTCACTGATTTCCGCTCATGCCTCCGCCTCTCGATCAACCCCGGACGTCGTGTCACGGCCTGGAAGGTCATAAAAACATAAAAGGTATGAGTGGACGAAAATAATATCCTTTGAAAATATATTTCAAATAGACCATTTTCCCTTCCAGCTTATCAAACCATGACAGCATAGGATAAAACATATGAATAACAATCACCGCCTTTCCAGCCAAATCACATGAAAACACTAACCTAGCCACAAAGACCAAAATCGGTACTCATTACCAGTATGCAAGGAATCAAAATCAAATTAACAGCAAACAACACAACTCACAAGTGCACAATCAATCACACAATCACATCCGCACTACGAGTAGGCAATATCCCGTGCCTCAGTCATCTGGGAAGCCACCCTTAGTTCCGATTGTCCAAGCACGCATAACCCCAAGCATCAGTCGTCTGGGAACCACCCCAAGCTCCGACTACCTGGGCCCTGAGTGCCAGCCGCCTGTGTATACCCCCTAGCAACGGCTGCATGAGAACAATCACAATCATATCCCCTCGAGCTTCGGTCGTCTAGGTAATCCCCTAGCTTCGACCCTCTAGGCACTCAAAATCACAATGAAAACCATCCCGGGATTACATCCCAAAACATTTAAATCAAATCCTTGACTTCAAACCAAGTCAAAATCATTCTCGACAGGGTCTCAAGCCCAAAATGTCATTTACACGTAATGACAGGACCCGCCCCGATCCTCTCTGGGACCACATGGGGACGTGCCCTGCTCCCGTATGACACCCAAAATAATGTTCCAATTTTAACCTTAAACGTTCAAATGCATAAAAAAAAACAAATTAAAGTTTTACATCAAGTTCGAAATAAACAGATGTCAGACAAGGGATGAAATCCAAATCACAAGTTGCGAGCACGACTCTAACATAAACCTGCGGGTAAAATCACCCAACAGGGATTCAGGTACGCAGAAGTAGATCTATGCCTCAGCCTCAGGTTCCTCCTCTACCTCATTAGCACGACCTGGAGGGGTTACCAAAACATCAAGGGTGAGTGGACCGAAACTCAAGTTTATAAAGTCGTTTAGTAAGTAAAACATATAATTTACCCCTCCGTTTTCCAAACATGCATGCATCAGAATTTAAAAACCATAATTCATATAATATGTATCATAAGGCATATAATAAAAAAATAAACATAATTTTAGCCACTGCATTATACACTCCGATCTTGACATCCCCGATGTCTAACGTCCCTGACGTCCAATAAGGTCACAATCTCAAGGCTACGTGTGCCACTCGGGTCTCAATTCCGAGTTCAATCCCCGAACCCCGTTCGGGTACAGCATCCCCGATGCTTAGCGTCATAGACGCTGGATGTTCTAGACGTCCGTGACCACTCCGGGGTACCTCATCTGGAGGAGACAGTATCACATGAATGGATCTATACAGTGCAGTACCAAATACATTTTATTGATATCCACATGCAAAGCATATATATATACAAAGATAAAATACAAACCAATCTTTAAGTTTCATCAGATGGGTCTCATGCCCAAATACCGTGAAACGTGCCATAACCATAATTTCCATATCATCAAAACCGTTATTTGTTTTTAGCATGTGAATATATATAAGTAAACCAGAAAACATTTATGCATGCAAGGGTTTAAGGAAAACGGCCCACTCACAGTACAATCCTGCTGACGTCATCTGACAACTGTCAGGTCTGACATGTCAGACTGTGACAGGTGCCACGTGTCAACACCCGATTGGTCCACCTCACTAATCTGTCAGGCCACGTGTCAGATCTGACATGTGCCACGTGTCAGCACGACACTGGTCCACGTCACTGACATGTCAGTGACATGTGGCAGTCCCTGATTGGGCCACGTCACTAACATGTCAGTGCTGACTGTGCACTGACATGTGACACTTCTCGACATAAGAGTGGTCCACGTCACTAACAGGTCTGACAGGGAGCCACATCATCACCCCTGTCCTCAGACGGGTCGACCCGTTTCTCTGCAACTGGGTCGATCAGACCCGCGATCATGACCCGGTCACCAATCCCTCAATTCTCAACCATTTTTGTTCAGGTTTGTTCCTAATTACTCGTCTCAATCCCAGAAAAGGTTCTAGCTAATTAAAATCATCAAACAAGCACTGGATCAGAGACTTACCTCGATGAACAAAACCCGGTTTTTCCCGTCGCCGTTTAGCCTCCGTTCAAGCCTTCTCAGCTCACGAAAACAGGCTCTTGAGGTTCCTATTAGTCCCTAGAATCGATTAGGGTTAATAGAAATCAAAGACACACGTTGGAAAACAAGTTTCAAATTCTGAGTTTTTCAAACCGTTTCGGGTTTTGAGGACTGCCTGTCTCGCCGCCGTCCGCCGCCGTGATCACTGCCGTCTGCCGCCTCACTAGTCCAGTCCAGCCACTCACAACGCAGGAACCAGGTGCTATGCAGGTGTGATGGTTGAAATGGGCAGAATGTGGTGTCGGGTAGGAAAATATATAGAAATGGAGGGAATCTGTTCACACAAAATGGATGGTCCAGATTTGATCTCAGGGATGAGATCAATGGTTGGGATGAAATCTGGAGGTTTCAGATCAATGGCTGGAATTAAAAGTTGGTTTTAATGGTATTTAAACCCATAGTGGATCTGATCCAATCTAGCCAATGGGTGAGTGACACTTGTCACTCATCCAGGTGTCCTCCAATCAGAATATCAGAATAAAATATTCGACACGAAAATCGAGACTCGAACCTCCCGATTTCACGTTTCTGACCATAACTTCCTCGTACGAAGTCCGATTTTGGCGTGCCGCCTGTCTATGGACTCATGACATCGAGACCTACCTATCGGTCCTTGAGTCATGTGAAAATTAGTTGCCAAACGAAAAGTCAACATTTTCGCCCCTAAAGTCCAAATTACGGTAATGCCCCTGAACTTCCGATAGTCATAACTTTTTCCCTGATCGTCCGAATTGGACGTGCCCCCTGTCTATGAACTCGTGACGTCCCGACCTACATCACGGTCACTGGTCAAAGTCCATTTGACCCACCAATCAAAAAGTCAATAATTTGGCCATATCATTCACAAGGGTAAAAACGTCAATTCATATATTAAATTACAATATTAAAATCCTCGATTTTCCGGGGTGTTACTCGTAAATCCATAAAATTTCATTTAAAAACATTAAAATAATCCAGAAATCATCCTAGACTCACCAACTAAGTCAAAATATCCTTTTTAAACCTCTTTTACTCAGGGCCTAGCCCAAAACATCATTTGAACATTCCTCGTAAAATGTGTCCGAAAGACCGATTAAAATAATCATTAATCACAATTAAGCATGCCAAATCACCATGACATCATTGCAAACCAAATCATGCAATCAATTATGTAAAACATTTAACTATGCATGCATAACAGTTTATAAAACAAACGTCCACTCACACACCGTCCAAATCGCTCGCTTTCCGAGTTGTACGCCCTCTTCGTAATTTCCGACATTTACCAGGAATCATGAATCCTGTCCAAAATTATCATTAAGGGTCACTAATGACTCAATTAATATGATATTAAGTTCCCTTAATTTTCCAGGAATTAATTACGAATTAAAAACGTAACATAAGCCTTCAGACCCTCGAAACAATATCGAAACGATGTCCGATTGACTCGAAACCAACGCTAAAATGTTTGTTACATTGAATAGAGTAAAACACAAGTTGACCTCACCTCGAAACTTAGCTCCACGCGCCCTCACGCGCTGCCACAATTGGCTGCGCGTGGGAGCCACGTTCCTGCTACAGTGACCGTCTCTGTTCATCGTCCTCGCCCGATTACCTGCAAATCGGATCCTTCAGCCCGCGTGTCAACCCGGTTCAATCCCTGCCAATTTCAACTCCAATCCCTTAATTGATCCATCATATAGCATCGCAACCAACTTAATTAGGGTTCTGTAATATTAATTTCAATCGTTACTACCTCAAACCAATTCAATTGAATTCAAGTTTCCAACGAATGCTCATCGTCCCAGTTCATCAAATAGTCACCGATTTCTTCAATTAATTAGTTAGGGAGCATCATAGACTTACTTTATGATGATTTTGAAATAAATTTCACAAAAACTTACCCCCAATTATACGAACACAAGCTCACGATTTCTCGAATTCCGCCATGTCTGTTCATGGCTTCAAAGCTTCAAACCTTGAGTTTCTCGATTTGGATCTACTAATAAGGGTCCCAGAAGTCATAATTGAACCTTAATTCGACTTGGGTTGTCCTACAACTCGAATTTGAATTTTCAATTTTCCAAGAACAGGTTTCGGGTTTCTCTTCGGGTTTTCTTTCACGATTCATCTCCTTTCTTCCTCGTAATTCTTTGTTCTCCCTTTCTCAATTCCATTTAGTTTCTCACGTTCTCAGCCTAAGGGTTCAGTTGTCACCTGAGATCACTTCCCCTCTGCTTTTCAAACACCCACACACATGGGTTAATTGTGAAACTCGATAATTCACCCCACCGTCTAACAATTGACACTACTCAGCATTTGCAAAGTGACAGATGTCACTCCCTAATCCAGATGAGTCATTAAGCAAGCTAGATCAGCCATTCACCTGCCCAAAAGTCCATTTTGCCCCTGCTTGCACAAATTACCAAAATACCCATCACACTCCTAGACCCGTAGTTTTGTCATCCGAACTCTAATTGACGTCTGCCGCCTGTCTACGGACTCAGTGTCTCGAGACCTACCTAATGGTCAGTACATCCAATCCAAAAAATGTCCTGGTCAAAAAGTCAACTTTCGACCCTCAAAACTAGGGGCAAAATCATCATTTCTTTCCAATTTTTCCAAATTTTCCTTTTTCAAATTTCCGGGTTGTCACAACTTTCCCCCTTTAAAAAATTTCGTCCCTGAAATTCGGATGTACCTCTCCAACAACAATCATGGAGATTTAATTCATCTCCATATCAACAACTCAGGTTCCCACATGAACCCTCGTTTGTTCTACGCAACCAAAATTACCATGACATCATTGCAAACCAAATCAACTAATCAATCATGTAAAACATTTAACTATGCATGCATAAGAGTTTATAAAACAAACTTCCACTCACACACCATCCAAACCGCTCGATTCTGAGCTGCACGCTTTTCCTTAAATTTCGACATTTTCCAGGAATCACGAATCCTGTCCAAATACCAATTTGATAAGACCCATACCAACTAGACTTTGATAACTGTGCTTAGTCCTGCTCCTGTCTGACAAGTCAACAGAAGTCCTGAAACTACCCCTCAGCACCTGTCAGATAAGGGATAATTGCACTGATTTCCGCTCATGCCTCCGCCTCTCGATCAGCCCCGAACGTCGTGCCACGGCCTGTAGGGTCATAAAAACATAAAAGGTGTGAGTGGACAAAAATAATATCCTTTGAAAATACATTTTAAATAGACCATTTTCCCCTCCAACTTATCAAACCATGCATGCATAGGGTAAAACATATGAATAACAATCACCGGCTTTCTAGCCAAATCACAAGAAAACACTAACTTGGCCACAAAGACCAAAACCCGTACTCATTACTAGTACGCAAGGAATCAAAATCAAATCAATAGCAAACAACACTACTCACAAGTGCACAATCAATCACACAATAACATCCGCACTACGCGTAGGCAATATCATGTGCCTCAGTCGTTTGGGAAGCCACCCCTAGCTCCGACTGTCTAGGCACACATATCCCCAAGCATTAGTCATCTGGGTAATCCCCTAGCTTTGACTACCTGGGCCCCGAGTGTCAGCCGTCTGGGTATACTCCCTAGCATCGGCTGCTTGGGAACAATCACAATCATATCCCTCGAGCTCCGGTCGTCTGGGTAATCCCCTAGCTTCGACCGTCTGGACACTGACAATCACAATGAAAACCATCCCGGTATTACATCCCAAAAACATTCAATCAAATCCTTGACTCAAAATCCAAGTCAAAATTATTCACGACAGGGTCTCAAGCCCAAGTGCCATTTACACGTAAATTTGTAAAATCTCATTTGAAAACATTAAAATAATGCAGAAATCATCCTTGACTCACAACCTAAGTCAAAATATTCTTTTCAGAACTTTTTTGACTCGAGGCCTAGGCCAAAACATTATTTGTATATTCCCCGTAAAACGTGCCCAAAAGACCGATTAAAATAATCATTAATCACAATTAATGATGCCAAATCACCATGACATCATTACAAACCACATCATGCAATTAATCATGTAAAAAATTTAACCATGCATGTATAACAGTTTATAAAACAAACGTCCACTCACACACCGTCCAAATCGCTCGATTTCGAGCTGAACGCCCTTTCCGTAATTTTTGAAATTTTCCAGGAATCATGAATCCTATCCAAAATCATCATTAAGGGTCACTAATGACTCAATGAATATCATATTAATTTCCCATAATTTTTCGGGAATTAATTACGAATTAAAACGTAACATAAGCCTTCGGACCCTCGAAACAATATCAAAATGGTGTCCGATTGACTCGAAATGAATGCTAAAATGTTCGTTACATTAACATGCGCTCCCACGAGCCGCCGCAAGCTGCTGCGTGTGGAGTCCACCCGCCTGCTACAGTAACGGCTATTGTTCACCTTCTTCACCCGTTTCCTCTGTGAAACGGATCTTGCAACTCGCGAAGCAACTGGGTTCAATCCCTTCCAATTTCAACCCTATTTCTTTAATTGATCCATTTGAAAGCATCAAAATCACATGAATTAGAGATCTGTAAGTTCAATTCCATGATTTCCTACCTTGAAGACGTTCAACCAAACATCGAATTTCCAAGGTATGTTCATCCTTTGATTTTTTCAATTATCATCGATTCCTTTGAATTGATTCATTCAGAAGCTGCACAGGGCCCATCCAAGTATGTTTCCAAGTTTAATTACATCCTTTGACCCCTCTAATTACTCGAACTCAACCTCAAGTTTTCAAGGGATTGAGGACCTCCGTTCACGGTCAAAATGACCTCTATTTCCTTCGTTCTTGCTTGGGTTAGACTCGCCTTGAGGCCAAGAAGCTTAATTCGATGTCAATTTCTGTGTTTATGGCCTTAAATGTCCAATTCGAAATTTGATTAAGTTCGAATTTCCTGGGTTCGTTTCGGGTTTGTTGGGATTTCCTTCACAATTCCTCTCCCTTTCATTATCTCTCTATCCCTCTCACAGATCGATCAATGTCAATTTCTGTGTTTATGACCTTAAATGTCCAATTCGAAATTTGATTAAGTTCGAATTGCTTGGGTTCATTTCGGGTTTGTTGGGATTTCCTTCACAATTCCTCTCCATTTCATTATCTCTCTATCCTCTCACAGATCGATCAGAAAGGAAGATTTGATGTCTGCTGTTTGAGCATACTTATGCTCTGTTTTTCCTTCACAAATAAACACATACACGTACATATACGTACTCAAACCAAGCATCATCATTATACTTGCCACTAATTAAGCTATTAGAGTGACAGATGTCACACAATTGACATAGTGAGTCACTAATCAGGCTCAATCAGCCATTAACCCGTCCAATTTAACATTCTGCCCTTCTTTGAACAATTACCAAATTACCCTTCACACTTCTAGACCCATAACTTTGCCATCCGAACTTCGATTGACGCATGCCGCCTGTCTACGGACTCAGCGCCTCGAGACCTACATAATGGTTCGTACGTCCAATCCAAAAAAAATTCCCCGTCAAAAAGTCAACTTTCGGCCCTCAAAACAAGGGGCAAAATAGTCATTTATTTCCAATTTTTCCAAATTTTCATTTTTCAAATTTCCGGGTCGTCACAACATTCCCCCCTTAAAAAATTTCTTCCTTGAAATTCGGATGTACCTCTCCAACAACAATCATGGACATTTGATTCACTTCTATATCAACACCTCAGGTTCCCACATGAACCCTCGTTCGTTCTACGCAACCATAATTACCTTTTTCCATCTTTCCCGGCTCGTCCCGAGCCCTCATATCACATCATGACTCATCCCGAGTCCTAAACCAACCCCGGACTCCCTCTGAGTCCCATTCCATATCCAAAATTCAAAGGTCACTCATCCGACCCCCTATCCTCGGGTCAAGTTTATCCTAGGCCCAACATGCCCATTCATATAACATATCTCACTGGTAGATTGAATCCCCATCTGGACCAATACAAGTCCAAGATCCACTACCTGACCCCAATCCAGGGTCATACCCACTCTAGGGATTTCCTATACCCTCGTATCTCGTCTCATCACCAGGCCGCACATAGGGCTCGCATCTCAGAGGCATGGCAAATCAGTAACCCAATGTTCTGATATCAATTTGACAGGACCTGTCCCAACTGGACTTTAATAACCGTGCCCGGTCTTGCTTCCGTCTGACAAGTCAACTGAAGTTCTGAAACTACCCCTCAGTACTTGTCAGACAAAGGATAACTGCATTGATTTCCGCTCATGCCTCCGCCTCTCGATCAGCCCCGAACGTCGTGCCACGACCTGGAGGGTCATAAAAACATAAAAGATGTGAGTGGACAAAAATAAATAATCCGTTTAGAAAATATTTTATAAGAAAATACATTTATACCCTCTACGAAAAACCAATGTATGCATGTGAAAGCCATTTCATAAAACCATTTAATTTCCAAGATATGAAAACCATTTCCGAAAACCATAAATCGGAATCAAGTACGGGCACTCAGCCCAAAATCCATCAAATCTAAATCATCCGAGCCACATCCCAAAACATCATAAAACATCTCAAACCAACCTTTTATGTTTTTATGACCCTCCAGGCCATGGCACGACGTTCAGGGCTGATCGAAAGGTAGAGGCATGATCGGAAATCAGTGTAGTTATCCCTTGCCTAACAAGTGCTGAGGGGTAGTTTTGGGATTTCATTTGACTTGTCAGACGGGAGCTAGACCGGGCACGGTTATCAAAGTTCAATTGGGACGGGTCCTATCAAATTGTTATTAGAGCATTGGGTTATTGATTTGCCATGCCTCCTAGATACGAGCCCTGTGTGCGGCTTGGTGATGAGACGAGATACGAGGGTATAGGAAATCCCTCGAGTGGGTATAACCCTGAATTGGGGTCAGGTAGTGTATCTTGGACTTGTGTTGGGCATGTTGGGCCCAAGATGAATGGGTCCGGATGATGCTTGAGCCCCGTAGTGAGAAATAGAACATGCAGGGGAGAGTTGGACCCGGAATGGGATGGTTCAGTGTGTGTTGGGAGATGCTGAATAGGATGTGGTTCGCTTAGGGTGTTTTCTAGGTGATCGGATATTCCAGTGGTGGCATTGATAGTGGATGTTGAATTCAGACTCGAGAGGAGTTGAGATATTGGACTTGGACTTAGTAGGAGTCAGGAGTTGGTTTAGGACAGGATGAGTCATGGGGTGATAAGAGGGCTCGGGATGAGCCGGGAAAGATGGAAAAAGTGGTTATGGTTGCACATAACGTGTGAGGGTTCACGTGGGAACCCGAGGGGTTGATATGGATGTAAATTTAGTCTCCAGGATTTTTGTTGGAGAGGTACATTCCAATTTCGAGGACGAAATTCCTTAAGGGGGAAGGTTGTGACGACCCAGAAATTTGAAAAAGGAAAATTTGGAAAAATTGGAAGTAAATGACAATTTTACCCTTGGTAATGGGGAGCAAAAGTTGACTTTTTGCTCAGGACACTTTTTAGACTTTCGGTAATGACCGTTGGGTAGGTCCCGAGTCGCTGAGTCCATAGACAAGCGGCATACGTTGATCGAAGTTCAGACGTGAAAGTTACGGGTATTTGACAGGACCCGTCCCAACTGTACTTTGATAACTATGCCCAGTCCTGCTCTCGTCTGACAAGTCAACTGAAGTTCTGAAACTACCCCTCAGCACCTGTCAGACAAGGGATAACTGCACTAATTTCCGCTCATGCCTCCGCCTCTCGATTAGCCCTGAACGTCGTGCCACGACCTGGAGGGTCATAAAAACATAAAAGGTGTGAGTGGACAAAAATAATATCCTTTGAAAATACATTACAAATAGACCATTTTCTCCTCCAGCTAATCAAACCATGCATGCATAGGGCAAAACATATGAATAACAATCACCGGCTTTCCAGCCAAATCACATGAAAACACTAACCTGGCCACAAAGACCAAAACCCGTACTCGTTACTAGTACATAAGGAATCAATATCAAATCAACAGCAAACAGCACTACTCACAAGTGCACAATTAATCACACAATCATATCTGCACTACACGTAGGAAATATCCCGTGCCTCAGTCATATGGGAAGCCACCCCTAGCTCCGACTGTCCAGCACACAAATCCTTGAGCATCAGTCGTCTGGGTAATCCCCTATCTTCGACTGCCTGGGCCTCGAGTGTCAGCCGCTTGGGAATACTCCCTAGCATCGGCTGCCTGGGAACAATCACAATCATATCCCCCGAGCTCCGGTCGTCTGGGTAATCCCCTAGCTTCGACCGTCTGGGCACTCATAATCACAAAGAAAACCATCCCGGGATTACATCCCAAAACATTTCAATCAAATCCTTGACTCAAAATCCAAGTCAAAATTATTCACCACAGGGTCTAAAGCCCAAATTTCATTTACACGTGAATCCGTAAAATCTCATTTGAAAACATTAAATTAATCCAGAAATCATCCTTAACTCACCAACTAAGTCAAAATATCCCTTTTGAAACATTTTTTACTTCGGACCTAGCCCAAAATATCATTTGTACATTCCTCGTAAAACGTGCCCAAAAGACCAATTAAAATAATCATTAATCACAATTAATCAAGCCAAATCACCATGACATCATTGCAAACCAAATCATGCAATCAATCATGTAAAACATTTAACTATACATGCATAATAGTTTATAAAAAAAACGTCCACTCACACACCGTCCAAATCGCTCGATTCAGAGCTACACACCCTTTCCGTAATTTCCGACATTTTCCAGGAATCATGAATCCTGTCCAAAATTATCATTAAGGGTCACTAATGACTCAATGAATATCATATTAATTTCCCATAATTTTCCCTGAATTAATTACGAATTAAAAACGTAATATTAGCCTTCGGACCCTCGAAACAATATCGAAACGGTGTTCGATTGACTCGAAACCAATGCTAAAATGTTTGTTACATTAAATGGAACAAAAGTCATGTTGACCTCACCTCAAGATTCCCGCTCACGCGCTCCCACGCGCCTGCTACAGTAACGGCTACTGTTCACCTTCTTCACCCGTTTCCTCTGTGAAATGGATCCTGCAACCCGCAAAGCAACCCAGTTCAATCCTTGCCAATTTCAACCCTATATCTTTACTTGATCCACTTAAAAGCATCGAAATCACATGAATTAGAGATCTGTAAGTTCAATTCCATGATTTCCTACCTCGAAGACATTCAACCAAACTTCGAATTTCCAAGGTATGTTCATCCTTTGATCCTCCGATTCCTTTGAATTGATTCATTCAGAAGCTTCGCATGGCCCATCCAAGTATGTTTCCAAGTTCAATTACATCCTTTGACCCCTCCAATTACTCGAACCCAACCTCAAGTTTTCAAGGGATTGAGGACCTCCGTTCACGGTCAAAATGACCTCCCTTTCCTTTATTCTTACTTGAGTTCGACTCGCCTTGAGGCCAGGAAGCTTAATTCGATGTCAATTTATGTGTTTATGGCCTTAAATGTCCAATTCGAAATTTTTTAAGGGGGGAAGGTTATGGCAACCCAGAAATTCGAAAAAGGAAAATTTGGAAAATTTGGAAAGAAATGACAATTTTGCCCCTTGTTTTAAGGGCCAAAAGTTGACTTTTTAATCGAGACATTTTTTGGATTGGACGTACAGGCCATTAAGTAGGTCTCGAGGCACTGAGTTCGTAGACAGACGACATTCGTCAATCGGAGTTCGGATGGCAAAGTTATGGGCCTAGAAGTGTGAGGGGCAATTTGGTAATTGTTCAAAGAAGGGCAGAATGGTAAATTGAACGGGTTAATGGCTGATTCAGCCTGATTAGTGACTGACTATGTCAATTGTGTGACATCTGTCACTCTAATAGCTTAATTAGTGGCAAGTATAATGATGATGCTTGGTTTGAGTACGTTTATGTACGTATTATGAGATGGATTACTTTATCACGAATGTTCGAGGAAAGTTATGGGAAACTATTACACAAATTATGGGAAAGTTATGGTTCGCGGAAGTTTGAGGAAACTATTGCACGAATTACGAGACAGATTACTTTTGTATCCTGGTGGGACCAGATATTTTGTAACGACCCGGAAATTTGAAAAAGGAAAATTTTGAAAATTTGAAGTTAATGACGATTTTATCCCTGGAATAGGGCGAATGGTTGACTTTTAGTTCAAGAGGTCAAACGAACTTTGACCGAGGACTGTGACGTAGTTTGGGACATCACGAGTTCATAGATAGGTGGCACGTCCGATTCCGACATTTGAGAAGAAAGTTATGATGTTCGGAAGTTTAAGGGTAATTTGGTAAATTGGTTAAAAAGGGGCCATTTGTTGACTTTTTGATCGGGACCGTGTTTGGACTTTCCGTAAATACCGTGGGATAGGTCTCGAGACGCTAAATCCGGAGACAGACGGCACACGTCAATCGGGGTTCGGATGAGAAAGTTATGAACTAAGACATGTGAGGGGCATTTTGGTAAATTATCAAAGAAGGGCAAAATGGTAATTTGAGTTGGGCGGTTAAATGGCTGGGCTAAAGTCTGATGATGCAGCTGTTTTGGTGACCCATGTCGTTCTTTAAGTGACACTTGTCACATGTCAGAGAAGAATTAGTGGCAAAAATCTGATAAGTCGTGTTTAGGCGGTGTGAATTGTGAACAAACCGTGTGTGTGTGTGTGTTTGTGAAGAAAAACAGAGCAGTGTGCTCAATCTCCCTGCCCGATCAACTGGTTAGAGGAATAAGGAAAGAGACATTGAGAAAGAGAGGGAGAACAGAATTAGAAAAGCAAAGGGGATGGAAATTGTGACAGAAAAACTCAGGAACCTGAGACCCAAACCCTTCAAACTTTCGAAATGAACAAAAAATCGAATTTGAATTTCTAGGCTCTGAAACTCTAAATTGAGATTGTTTTAAGCTTTCTGGGATTGCCACGATCAGGACCACCTCAAGAACGAAGGAAATTAGTGACCATTTGACTCTCAACGGACTTGGTAACAGAGAAGGAGTTCGAGGATTGAGTCGTGCAATTGAAGGGTTAGAAGGATGAAATTGAGCTTAGAATTACGTTTATATGGTTCCTGCGAAGCTTCTGAGTGGATCAATTGCATGAATTCGATTGAAACTGATGAAGTTCAAAGATGAACAGTATTCGATGTTCTTCACATAGTCGAGATTGATTCGACTGGATTGATGTAAGAGTTGATGTAATTTGGTTTACAGAATTTAAATTGGGTCTATGACGCTGCAATTAGCTTAATCAATTAAAGGAATTAACTGGAAATGGACAGGATTCCAACCGAGTCAACACGCGGGCCAATAGGACCTGTTTATCAGTGAGACAGGTTGGCACGACGACTGTGCACTTCACTGTAGCAGGCGCGTGGACTCACGCGCAGTCGCTTGAGGTGGCGCGTGGGGGCACGTGAGTGGGAATCCCGAGGTAAGTCCAACATGACTTTTATCCTATTTAATGTAACAAACATTTTGGCAATGGTTTCGAGGAAATCAGACACCGTTTCGATATTGTTTCGAGGGTCCGAAGGTTTATGTTACGTTGAAAATATGTATTTAAATCCCGGAAAAATTGGGGAAAATTATATGAGGTATATTGAGATGTTAGTGACTCTCGATAATGATTTTGGACAGGAATGGTGACTTCTGGAAATTACGGAAAAACATGCAGCTAGGAAAGCGAGCAATATGGACGGTGTGTGAGTGGACTTTTGTTTTCTACCCTGAATGCATGCATATATGTTTTAAATGCTTTATAATATGAATTGAAATGATTTGGCATGATTGATGTTTCGATATGATGATTTATGGATTTGGGAAATATTATATTGTTTTATATGACTTTGGGCACGATTTTCGAGAAAACCATGAAACTGTTATTTTGGGCGAAGGCCCGGGATTTGAGATTGGTTTTGACTCGGATTCTAAGTCAGGGATTGAATTAATTTATAATGTTTTGTGCTTATATTGTATGGATTTATGTGAAAATGGCAACCAAGATTGCGGTTACGCGGATTCGCGTGAAAGTGATATTTTGGGCGTGGGACCCAATGGAAATGTGATTTTGATTGGATTGGCATTTCCATGTGCTTACATGATGATATGGATGGTTTTCGGATTTATGGAACAATCGGGACTAGGGTTTTATGGATTTTACGGAAACTATGTTTTGGGCTGAGACCGTGTATTGAAAATGGTTTTGATTTCTAATGGTTTTATGGATTTCACTGGTTTTCATGATGATGAAATGTTGTGGATATTAGGGCTTTCTGGGTGGAATATGTTTTCCCCGAAGTGCACCCTGGATATTAGGGCTTCCGATTGGGAATGTGTTTTCCCGGAATGAACCCTAGAGATAACGCTCGCCTCTGGGATGGATATGTGTACCCCGAAGAGGTCACGTAGCACGGTCTGTTGTCGTGCAGCCGAGGGAGGCTCGACCCAGATCAGATGTTCTGGATTATATGGAGATCGATCGGTGATGCGTTCACGACGATCTGGATTACCGGCTGGTGATGTGTTTACAACGGCGGATGCTCGGATTTGAGCGGTCCTTGAGCCTATGGATTTGCACGCGTTGCAGGGATAACATGACTATATGCGATTAGATATGAGACTGGATATGGAAATGAGTCCCATGGTTTTTATTGTTCATGATTTGTGCTTTATGAACATTTGTGCCCAGATTTACTTTACTCATGATTTATGATATGCATGCATGTTTGCGAAACTGGAGGGTATGAATGTATTTTGATAAATGTATTTCTAAAACTTTGTTTTGTCCACTCACACCTTTTTTGTTTTTATTGACACTCTAGGTCATGGCGCAATGATCGAGGCTGATCAGTAGGTGGAGGCATGAGTGGGCACAAGTACGGTTATCCCTTGTTTGGCAAGTGCTGAGGGTAATTTCGGAACTTCAGTTGACTCGTCAGATGGGAGCAGGACCGAGCACGGTTATCTATGTCCTTCGGGGACGGGTCCTGTCAAATTGGTATCAGAGTACTAGGTTGCTGATTTTGTTGCCACGTCATGCCTCCGAAACGTCCGCCTCGTGTTCGACCTAGTAGCGAGACGGGTATACGAGGGTAAATGAGACCTCGTGATTGATCTCGGAATGAGATTGACCCTGGATTGGGGGTCAAATGTTAACCTGTGTACACCGTGAAATATTAACGGTTAAACAAGGATTTGTGTGGGTCCCAAGAATGAATGAGCCCAGAGGCTAGAGAGGTAGCACGAATAGGCAAATTGGACCCGGGATGAGATTATGCTCAGTGAATTCCTTAAGTGGAATGTGTGTCTAACGAGTTTATAATGTGATGGGATATCCCTTAGGCCTTAGAGGTCGTATCAGATGTGATTCACCAGCAGAATTTGCTCGGTGATCGGGTATGCCAATGATGGCATGGATGATTGTTATGAGATTGGACTCAAAAGGAGTCGAGATTGGACTCGAGAGGAGTCGAGACAGGAAAATAGGACTCGAAGTGAGTCAGGAGATCGGTTAGGACTCGAGATGAGTCATGGTAATGTATCAAGGCTCGGGATGAGCCGTAACTATGGTTTCTGACATGCTTGACCCTCGATTGAGGAATGTTTGGCACTTGGAATGCCAAGGACTAGTATAAGGCCAGAAACTGATGGATTATGAAATTATGGATTAGCATTGTTTAACCATGTTTATTGGACCTCTGGATTTGGATGGGTCGTGTCAATCTCACTTAATGATTGGAAGTTCGGGCAGAGACCCGTAGTACATAGAGAATTGGACTTAGGAGATGGTCCAGTGCAGTGGGACGCCAGTTGGGTCCACTGGGTGATAAAATGTTAAGGTTAATTGTTGCTCATCAGTGTGAGTCGTCTGGTCACATCGTAAAGTAAAGGGTATATCGATTGACAAAGTGATAGAGGCACCAGTTAGGGTGCAATGGAGCAGGGATTGGCCCTTGCATTGATTGTTGATGTGACAGGCGAGGGAAAAGTTGGTGGGGCCCACGATGGACCGTAGGGGGCGTGGTCGGATTGGGACCACATGCCCGAGAATTGTAGTTACTTAGCAGAAGTCCTGAGTAGCCCCTGGAGTGATGATCTGGATACTTATTACTTGTGGTCATGACGTATGTATTCGGTAGGTCCCGGGCTATCCACTCTTCCATGTTTTGAGATTAACATTGGACGAATACAGAGATGTCCGTGATTGGTTAAGGTATGGAAGTCGGTGAGCCGTATGGAGCCATGGATGTGATAAACTTGATGATATTTATGTGGTCCCTTTGGTAAGGTAAATCTATGTGGTGAAATTGATGAGACCTAAGGGGGGTAGATCTATTGCTATGAGGCTACCCAGGATGACAAGTGTTATTCGCCCAGTGGCTAACCTAGGGTATTCTTGGACATAGATGATTTGGATGTAATCCTTGGGATGGATTGGTTGATGACTTTGGATACCTCTATCGCATATGTCGATTAGAGAGTGATATATGGAGTCCAGGATTACCAGAGATTGTATTTCAGGGGGACTCGAGGATGTTACCCTCTAGAATGATATTGAACCTCGCAATCGATGGATTGTTGGTGTGAGGTGATCAAGTTCACTGGTCAGATGTGTGGTATATGTGATTAGTATATGAAGCTGCTGATAGGAGCATATTTATGTGACTTAGTTAGCTTGTTCTTGTGCATTTACGTTGTTAGTTCTTAGTTATTTTAGTCTTTTAAGCCCATTTCATGTGTTTTCAGGTTCTATGGGCAAAGTGTGCAAGAAGGTGCATTTGGAGTCTTTTGGAGCATAATTGGGCTTGGAATGGATATCACATGCTTGGAGCAAAAGGAATGGACGAAAATGAAGACCAAAGGAGGCTAGGAGTGAGTGAAGAAATGAAATGAAGAACAAAGAGTTCAGATTTAGAAACCAAGTTTCTATTCTTGAAGGTTTCTATTCTTGGAGGGTTCTATTCTTGAGAGTTTCTATTTTTGGCTCTAAACTTTCCTAATCCTCATTCACCTAAGTTCCAGCCACAAAAAGATTCCAAAACATTTTAGAACACTTAATTGGTTGTTCTAGAAGCCTAAACCTGTCCTAAAGTTCTTGCCGCACAAGGGGGATGGTTGTTGTCTATTTTCAGCCACAAAAATTCATTCTTATTCTACTTTAAATCCTAGCCGTGCAAGAGAGGCCCATCTTTCCTAATTCCTGATCCTAAGCCACCTAACCTATTTCCTTTAATTTCCTATTTTGTTTTCCTTTTTCTAGAATCTTTGACTTAATTTCTAATTTTAATTGCCTTTTTCTCTCCTGATTTGTTTTCCTAAATTGTTCCAGAAATTAAGAGGGCTGAGATTACTTCCCCTTTAAATAAAATCTGTTTGGCCGCACCCTAGGGGGACTCATTCAGACTCAACCATTCTCTGACTATTCACGTCAAAAACCTTCACCCATTCTCTGCAGCCACCATCCTTCACCAATCTCCATATTTTCTGACCCTAAACCTTCCTTTCTGTGCCATACATCCATCCTAGACACTTTTCCACCATTCTACATCATCCATAACCACCACAATTCACCACCATCCCTTGTGCCATAGAAAAGAGGAAGAAGGAGTGCCTTGAATGTGCTTGCTATTCAATTGAGGATTGCTGGAACGTTTGGGTGGTTTCTTTCTTTTATTCTCAATGTTTCAATTCAATAATCTCTGTGATGTGAGTATGAGGAACTAAACCCCTCTTAGTTAGGGGGTGACTCGAAACCATGTACATACTTGCAATATGAATTGATTACCTTTAGTTGTGATTTCATAAGTTGTGAATTCAATTCGTTTAACTGCTTGATTGATAACTTATTCGTGTATGTTTATTAAGAGTGCACGCTTAGTTTTCATGCATGAATATGATGCTAGAGTATAAGGGAGTTTCACCTAATAGTTACAATCTTATATTCACAAGTAGTGGAGGTTGCTTATAAACGATCGCGTTAAATGAATTCTTGGCACGAGTTTCATGCTCATCATAGTACGAATGCCTCGTCAATACTTATAGTTCTCATATTTCTTAATGATCTTTGATTGTATCTTTATTGTGCTTTTCACGTAAAGAACTTTTGAAGAATGTGTTGAATTGTTGTATGCGCTTTCCCATCCAATTTAATAACTTAAGGAGAACTTGAAGGTTAATTTAAGCGGACCTAATTAACCTGAGGTGTTGAGTTCCATGATTTATTGAAAGAACAACTGAGAATTGGTTTATGTGCAAGTAGGTCGTGTGTGGAGAAGAACCCTCTAGCTAACCTTCCATCCATAGTTTCATCCAAATTCGTTTTACAATCTGTTTTACTTACAATCTGTTTTCTTTGTTTTCAAATTCGTCAAAACCAAGTCCCCCTTTATTTTGAAGTGTCATATTAGTTAGAAAGTGTTTTAGTTTGTGTTTTTAAGTATTTTGATTCAAGTTATAACCCAATTTCATCCAAATTAGTGTTAGGTGCTCAAAAATGCCCAGAAAGTGTTTTTAAGGCAGTTTTGAGTCTTTTGGTTGCTGTTTTGAGTTTTTGGTTTGTTTTAGTGTTTTAAACTTTAGTTTTGCATTCTTTGAGTCAAGATTAGTGTTTTAAACTTTGTTTTTACGTTTTTAAGTCAATTGTCAAGTGTTTAGAAATCCCTCCTAATCCTCGGTCTAGAACAATCCCCACTTACATGTTTTACTACAATTGTCACAAGAGGGTTTAATTTGTGTGCTTATATATTTCGCACCAGCTGCCTAGTCATGGCTAATGATGTACAGATTTTGGAATATGTTTCTTGAGATTTTGCCAAAATGAGAAATTGAGTTTATGATGGAGATCATGTCAAGTATACGAATTGTTTCTCAAACACTTTGGTATGTGGCACCTACGGAGTCATAAGGACTGAAGGTGCGAGTATAGGACTTGATAGACACTGGTTCGTTCGGCCGAGTGTTGCCGTGGGGAAACCAGTGGTGTGAAAAAGGAAAAAGGGATGATGGTCCCAGCTTACATGTCAATTATGGATAACTTAATAAGGTAATGGCATGGGATAAGTATCCCTTCTCATGAGCTAAGGATTTTTGGTTATGTTGGAAATATGTGATTATGAGGCCTCTAGAGTGGCCAATAGAGTGATGATTAAAAGTTATGAGTAAAAGAGAACACATGAATAAAAGAGAAAAATATGCTACCCGGATTTGATGTGGCTAAGGTTAGCCAATGGGGATGCCTTTGGATGGGCAAATGAACCGGTTATGTTTGTGAGTTGATGAGTCAGGTATCCTGACTATATTTGGATGGTGTATGGTACCATGATTGATGATTGGTTGGTGTACTTACATGTACAGATGGGCATGTGATAGACTGGATAAATCTATTAAATGCCCTCAGAGAGGAATAGTGTTAGGTCTGGTGGACCAAAATAGGTTGTGGAACATATACGAACGGTCAGGGTTAGTGTGAATCCCAGAAGGAATATATGTATTGGCCAGTGGAAATTGTCACAGGGAAACATGAGTTGTGTTGAGATTGGATGTATACCACAGAGGATTGTGGAGGGGTTCTCTACAATGTATGGCCAGTTATGGTGATTGACCCGGAAGGAGGTCGGAGTTATGGGAAATGAAAACTGAAATAGAATGATTACAAGTAGAGAAACAGTGACCTATGTTCGATGTGACCCTTTCTGTGTGCATAGTGATATGTCACTATGAAATTTGGAATTTAGTGAGGTGTGCTTCGGTAGCATAAGGCTGGGATTGCCGATGCTAGCTGACCCCTCCGGTGTTTTATTTTCCTTGCATGATTTGAGATCGACCATAGTGACCCATGGATAGAGCATGTAGAGGTCATACCTCTGGGAAGGAATGTATCAGTAATGTATTGATCATCAGGATTAAAAGTGATTGATAAACAGAAAAGCTTAATGTGTGATGAGGCGTTGGTCAGGATACATTGAGATTACGACCGTATTGTCGGGTCAGGTATCATTCGTGGGGAGGCTAATGAGATAGCCGGTCAAGAATTGACATGTCTGATAACGTAAGGATAGGTGAAATCCTGTGATTAATGGAACTCCATAGAGTTGGATTGGTACATGATTTTTGATCATTTGGACTACTGGAGTCCAACTACAGGATCATACTTGGTGTATGATGTTGGTGCATGATGTTGAATGGAACTGAGGTTAAGGAATGGATATGATTTGTGATATCGTATGAATAATTGTACTGAGTGCCAGTTATTGGCAGGATGTGGGCATCAGTGAGGCCCATGAGGATAAACACAACAGAAAGAAAAGTTAAATTCATTATGATTAGTTACCCTGGGAAAATGGTATGTAGTGATTGACTTAATGAGGGGAATGAGTTCCCGATTTATTGGACCTTATGAGGTTATTGGCCTGATGGCTGGGTGGCTTGTGTGTGGTGATTTAAGCCACCGGACCATGTCATGAGTGGATAACATGTGATTGGGATGATGGTACTGGTACTCGTGATTTCTGGATTGTGTATACTCGGACGTTGAGCATGGCTCCGTATTTCGAGTAGGCATGGATATGACTGCCCGTGGGGCAGGGGTTACAGAGAGATATGTCCCGATGTTGACCTAGTGACAGGGACTGGATCGTTGACTTTCCATAAGTTTGATTTGAACTGATATTCGGTTCGGTTAAACCAGAAGGGTATGTGATTGATTGTGTTTCTGGTTCACATACATATGCGATTGATTATGGATATGACTATCGTGGTACTACTGATTGGAATTTCGAGGACGAAATTCCTTAAGGGGGGAAGGTTGTAACGACCGGGAAATTCGAAAAAAGAAAATTTGAAAAATTTGAAGGAAATGACGATTTTGTCCCTGGAATAGGGCAAATGGTTGACTTTTGGTTCGAGCAGTCAAACAGACTTTGACCGATGACTGTGACGTAGTTTAGGATGTCACGAGTTCATAGACAAGTGACACGTCCGATTCCGACATTTGAGGAGAAAGTTATGATGTTCGGAAGTTTAAGGGTAATTTGGTAAATTGGTTAAAAATGGGCCATTTGTTGACTTTTTGATCGGGATCGTGTTTGGACTTTCCGTAAGTACTGTTGGATAGGTCTCGAGATGCTGAATCCGTAGACAGACAACACGAGTCAATCGGGGTTCAGATGAGAAAGTTATGAACTAAGACATGTGAGGGGCATTTTGGTAAATTTTCAAAGAAGGGAAAAATGGTAATTTGAGTTGGGCGGTTAAATGGCTGGGCTAAAGTCTGATGATGCAGCTGTTTTTCTGACTCATGTCGTTCTTTAAGTGACACTTGTAACCTGGCAGAGAAGAATTAGTGGCAAAAATATGATAAGTCGTGCTTAGGCGGTGTGAATTGTGAACAAACCATTTTTGTGTGTGTGTGCTTGTGAAGAAAAACAAAGCAGTGTGCTCAATCTCCTTGCCCGATCAACTGGTTAGAGGAATAAGGAAAGAGGCATTAAGAAAGAGAGGGAGAATGGAATTAGAGAAGCAAAGGGGATGGAAATTGTGACAGAAAAACTCAAGAACCCGAGACCCAAACCCTTCAAACTTTCGAAATAAACAAAAAATCGAATTTGAATTTCTAGGCTCTGAAACTCTAAATTGAGATTGTTTTAAGCTTTCTAAGATTGCCACGATCAGGACCACCTCAAGAACGAAGGAAATTAGTGAACATTTGACTCTAACCGGACTTGGTAAGAGAGAAGGATTTCGAGGATTGAGTCGTGCAATGGAAGGGTTAGAAGGATGAAATTGAGCTTAGAATTACGTTTATATGGTTCATGCGAAGCTTCTGAGTGGATCAATTGTACGAATTCGATTGAAATTGATGATGTTCGAAGATGAACAGTATTTGATGTTCTTCACATAGTCGAGATTGATTCGACTGGATTGAGGTAAGAGTTGATGTAATTTGGTTTACAGAACATAAATTGGGTCTATGACTCTGCAATTAGCTTAATCAATTAAAGGAATGGAAATGAACAGGATTCCACCCGGGCCAACACGCGGGCCAACCAGACTCGTTTATCAGTCAGATGGGTTGGCAAGACTACTGTGCACTTTACTGTAACAAGCGCGTGGGGGCGCGTGAGTGGGAATCCCGAGGTGAGTTCAACATGACTTTTATCCTATTTAATGTAACAAACATTTTGGCACTGGTTTCGAGGAAATCGGACACCGTTTCGATATTGTTTCGAGGGTCCAAAGGTTTATGTTACGTTGAAAATACGTATTTAAATCCCGGAAAAATTGGGGAAAATTATAGGAGGTATATTGAGATGTTAGTGACCCTCGATAATGATTTTGGACAGGAATGGTGACTTCTGGAAATTACGAAAAAATGTGCAGCTCGGAAAGCGAGCAATATGGACGGTGTGTGAGTGAACTTTTGTTTTCTACCCTGAATGCATGCATATATGTTTTAAATTCTTTATAATATGAATTGAAATGATTTGGCATGATTGATGTTTCGATATGATGATTTCTGAATTTGGGGAATATTATATTGTTTTATATGACTTTGGGCACGATTTTTGAGAAAACCATGAAACTGTTGTTTTGGGCGAAGGCCCGGGATTTGAGATTATTTTTGACTCAGATTCTAAGTCAGGGATTGATTTGATGAATTTATAATGTTTTGTGCTTATAAAGTATGTATTTATGTGAAAATGGCAACCAAGATTGCGGTTACGCGGATTTGCGTGAAAGTGATATTTTGGGCGTGAGACCCAATGGAAATGTGATTTTGATTGGATTGGAATTTCCATGTGCTTACAAGATGATATGGATGGTTTTCATATTTATGGAACAATCGGGACTCGGGTTTTATGGATTTTACGGAAACTATGTTTTGGGCTGAGACCCTGTATTGAAAATGGTTTTGATTTCAAATGCAACTGTTTTTCACTGGTTTTCATGATGATGACATGTTGTGGATATTAGGGCTTCCGGGGTGGAATTTGTTTTCCTCGAAGTGCACCCTGGATATTAGGGCTTCCGGTTGGGAATGTGTTTCCCCGGAATGAACCCTAGAGATAACGCTCGCCTCCGGGATGGATGTGTATACCCCGGAGAGGTCACGTAGCACGGTCTGTTGTCGTGCAGCCGAGGGAGACTCGACTCAGATCAGATGTGCTGGATTATATGGAGATCGGTCGGTGATGCGTTCACGACGATCTGGATTGTCGGCTGGTGATGTGTTCACAGCGGAGGATGCTCGGATTTTGAGTGGTCCTTGAGCCTATGGATTTGCACGAGTTGCAGGGATAACGTGACTATATGCGATTGGATATGAGACTGGATATGGAAATGAGTCCCATGGTTTTTATTGTTCATGATTCGTGCTTTATGAACGTTTGTGCCCAGATTTACTTTACTCATGATTTATGATATGCATGCATGTTTGCGAAACTGGAGGGTAGGAATGTATTTTGATAAATGTATTTCTAAAACTTTGTTTTGTCCACTCACACCTTTTGTGTTTTTATTGACCTTCCAGGTCGTGGCGAGATGATCGAGGCTGATCGGGAGGTTGAGGCATGAGTGGGCACAGGTACGGTTATCCCTTGTTTGGCAAGTGCTGAGGGAAATTTCGGAACTTTAGTTGACTCGTCAGACGGGAGCAGGACCGGGCATGGTTATCTATGTCCTTCGGGGACGAGTCTTGTCATATTTAATTCATGCCCAATGGATGAGTGACAAGTGTCACTCATCCCATTGGCCCATAACCCCAATTTGTGGATCTCATTCTTGATTGGTGGGTTTTGGGATTAAAATAATATTATTTTATTATTTTATAATTCTCACTCCTCTCCTCTTTTAATCCCAGCCATTCATCCCAAATTCTTCCTCTTATCTCCACCGTCCCTCCTTCCTTCCTCTCACCTGATCATCGATTATCACCTCCTTTGTTTTCCTTCAAAAACCCGAACAACCATCCCCTCCCCTACAACCCCTATAAACATCATTACTAGAACTGGTTTGTGAATGAGATTGTGAGAGAGAAGAGAGGCGATGATGATAAGGCCATCGAGGATGACCGTCGTGGACGGTGGCGAGGGCCCGAAGTCAAACCCATGAGGTAAGCTATATTTCGAAAATCCAAGGTTTAGTTTTAGTTTGTTTTAACCCTTTTGATAGATGGGGCTGTGACCTAGGGACCTAGACGAGTCGAATGGGACCAAAACCAAGGCTGGAGGTGGCCGGAGACGATGGCGGCGATCTGTTGCAGGTGGCCGGTTTCCGTTTTAATCGAAAGGTGAGATTTTGTTCCGTTTTTCATCGTGTTAATCATCTATTTAGATTCCTAGGACTGAGACAAAGCGTTTAGGATTGAAAGATTGGAAAATGAACCAAAAATGGGGGGTTTATAGCTTTGAACCGAGACCACCGGTTCGGTTGGACCGAACTGGTCTGAACCAGTCTGAATCGGTCTGGATAGAGGTAGGGGATGATGAATAGTGCCAGGCGCGTGGGCTCACGCGCAACCCCTTTGGGCGGCTCGTGGGGGCGCGTGAAGCATCTTTTGGCGATGACTTAAACATGTGAATTAATCTATTCGATGTAACGAACATTTTGAGACTGGTTTCATGTCGATCGGACACCGTCTCGATAATGTTCGGGGCATCCGAAGGTTTAGGATCGAGTTTAAAAATAGTTAAAAATTCTGGAAAATTACGAGACTTCAATGAGAGGTTAATAAGGTAGTTAGTAACCCTCTAGATTGATTTGGATAGGTTTAGGAATCCTGGTGACGGCGATTAGCCCGGTGAGGCTTACGACATGCAAATCGAGGCGGCAACTTAGGACGGTCTATGAGTGGACCTTGATTTCTAAACTGTGATGCATGCATAAATGTTTTCTATGTTTTATGGATATGATTCTATGAAGTTGATTTGGATATTGGTGAATTACATGGTTTCACTCATTTCGAGGTGATTTACATTTTTACACGTAAATCGAGGTTTACAGTTTTGCACTGACTATATGTGCTTATGGTGTTAGAAATGGTTTACTGAAATGGTTTTGGATTTGAAAAGGTAAACTAGGGTTCGAGACCCATTTATTTTGGAAACCCTCGGGCACGAGGCCCATTTGGCTTACGATATCGGGCACGAGGCCCATTTAGTTTACGAAATCGAGCACGAGGCCCAGTTGGTTTATGAATTCGGGCTTATGGCCCAGTTATGGTTTACTATGGTGATTTCGGGTCGGGGACCAATAAATGGATTTATGGTTCATGACGGTTTATGGGGACCGGGCATGAACCCTTGAAAGGTTTTGAGAATGTTTTCAGATGGTTTTTTGTATACCATCCTTTATATATGGATTGTCTCCTCCGGAGAGGGTCGTTGGCCTGGGTGGACCCCGGAGTAGTCACAGAGCACTGACTGAGTGGAGTCGCCCCCGTTGGGTTCCTTATTCTCAGAAAGGCTATGGATTATAACCCCCAAGGAGGGTCATTGATCTACGGACATTGACCTGGTTATATGATATTTATGATGAACATGATTTCTTGGTTTTGCGAAATTGTGTTTTATGGATAATAAATGGATTTGGGCTTACTTCCCACATATGTTTACTTGTTATGAATTTCTGTAAATGGTATTGGGCAGGGGCCCGTGTGACTTGAATTTATGGAACTTGGGGCAGAGACCCTAAATATGGTTGTTTAAACATATGTGGTTTGATAAATGGTTTTCCTATGTATGCATTCTTTTTAATGAAAGGAATAAAGGTCTTTTATGAAATATGTTTTTATGAACTCTTTTATTTTAGTCAACTCACAGTCTTTTCTGTTTTCAATGCCCTTCAGGTTGATTATGGATGCGGACTATAACAGAGACCGAGACATCACATACCTCCTCCAGATTCTGGCGTACTCTGGAAGCTGGTCGGGCTAAAGGTTCAAATTTTCCCTGGTCTGACACTCCGTGTCAGACGGGATCAGAAGCGTCCCTCGTTAATCCCGGGGGGATTAGGACGGGTCCTGACAAGTGGTATCAGAGCGAGGTTGTCTCTATTCGAGCAATCACGTAGCTCTTGGAGTGTCACGCAGGTCGAGGGTGTGATGTCTGAATGGGCTGCAATTCGTTATCAATCTGATAGTTAGGATGCCAGTATGATAGTTAGTAGGATTGAATCGCGGATCATTTTGGTTCGGCACTTGATGCCTGGGTTGCCATAGTTCTGTCATGGTTGGCAGTGTGGGACCCTACGGAGGGATGAACGTAACAGTACTTTAGATTTTTGATCGTGAGACGGTTAGGTTGGGATCGTCTTTCACGATGTCGTAGGATCGGTTTTGAGGATAGTTCGGTGTTGTGACCATTAGATGGTCGGATCTTGTTAAGTTAGATGGCTATACTACTGGGAGCAGCCGGGTTTCCCCCGAACCCCTATTGAGTGATGAAACCCCATTTGTGTGGTGATCTGGAAATGTGAACCCCAATTGAGCGATGGAACCTCTTTTTTGCGTGATAGTCTGGGAATACGAACACTAGTTGAGTTGACGGTAGGATTGGATTGACGCCCTTACGATGTCAGGACTACGGGGTCGGTCAAATTATAGGTTTTACCGCTAAGGACAGTTGGGTTCCGAGGAACCTTAGGGTGTGATCGTGGAACCCTAAGGTAGGATGTATGGTTCGGAAATGTGAGTTGGCGAGTAGTTTGACTTGAAGACTTTTCGGAGTCGAGACCGTTGGTCGGTCTAGTCATGTCAGCTTTAGTGATGTGACTGCACTTTGCAGTCAAGGTTGTGTTAAACGGTTAGACCTAGTTGGTCGTCGTACTACTTTAGTTGTGATAGATAGTTGGTGCAACTAAGGTCATGGACGACATGGTAGACGACATAGGTTGAGACGAGTTACGATTTGTAAGAGATTGGTTGGACATGTTACCAGGGTTGGTACTTGTCGATAGAATCTCGAAGTGGAGATGCAAAGTAGTTAGTACGGGCGATTGATTCTGTTGGATGCGGAGTCTCGATAGCGATGCCTGGTGGTTGGGTCTACACGAGTTGTGGCAGACACTACTATCGAGAGTGGTTATAGTTGCGCTTGTTGAGAATCGAGGGACGTTCAGGGAACGTTTCCTTTTCTTGGTTGAGTTGTTAGGGTGACTGTACCCAGATTTTGTTGGGTACGAGGGAGGCAAAGTTTCTCCAATTCGAGCAGAAGTATGGGGTCGTCGCCCGGTATGAGCGGAGATCCAGGGTTGTCTAATACACGTAGTGTGTGCTAATGCTGATGCTGATGGTGATGCTAGAGTGCTGGTGCTGGTGCCAGTGATTGTGATGACGATGAGTCACGAGTCGAGATGTGACTCCGTCGAGATAGGCATGTGTTCGGTATTTGTGGTCCGGGGGTGGATCACGGATATAGTTGGACTGGATGAATCCAACAGGGTTTAAGACGTAAGGATCGAGTAGTAATGGTCCACATCCTTTTGGATGTACATAAACGGTATAAGCCGATAGGTGAACCTGGTAGTGAGTTAGACTGGTTACGGACACGTGGTTGATGTCCGAGTGTGTTGGTTCTGACATGGTTGGAACTTCAGAATCGAGAGAGGTTGCGATTGAGGTGACGAGAGGAGTGCGGGTTTTCCGCATTGGTAATGGGTGACTTCTCAGTCATTTTGGGTGACTTCTCATGTTCTGCCATGTCAGATGATGGTTGTTGCCACTAGTACTTGATCGTGTATTGGTTGGTGGACCCGCGGATGGTTTGGGTCATCAGGAAGAGTTGGGTATTTCGAAGTTAGGTGAATGAGATTTCTCATTTTCTGCTTGGTGGCAGACAATGTTAGGTTACATGGCGTGGTGAGTGCAGCGAGCTTTGTTTGCATTCACGTAGGATGATTGTTGATGTCATCATCTTGGATCATCCTTGATTTTCCTAGGTGGAATGACAAGGATCGATACAAGGTAATTAGAGAGGACCCACAGTCTCGACGCGTCTCACCGTTGACTGTTCTATTTAAATGTGGGAATTGGTTAAGGAGTGATGTTACTGACGAAGGATTCAAGAGGGTGTAAGACCCTATGATTGGATCTCAGGTGGATGGTTAACCAAGTGAGCATGTGTGGATCCTAGGTGGATCGGGATTGTGAGGTTAAGGACTTTGGGCGGTGTGACTATCGAGGATCATGACATTTATGGTCGAGTGACGTAGTGATGGATCTGGATCGTGATCTTGATGGTCCAGATAGGTGGAGAGTTTATAGCTCTTACATGGATATTTGATTTGAGGATGATCGGACTGAACTTCCTTTCGAGGTAAATCCCGTATGGTGTAGTAATCGAACGAGTAAGTGTCCGACGAGGTTGGATTTGGTCAGCCTTAGATGTGCTAATAGTGGGATTGGCTTCCCTATGAAGTCAATCGAGCGTATTGAGGTAATCAATTGAGCAGGTAATCGATAGGTTCGGAATTGGTGCGTCTCAATAGACGTGGGTAAGATTGGATGCCAGTTGGCATAAGTGAGTACGCCTTGGTAGGCGTGAGTCAGATTGCTACGTGTGGGACTACGTGATTGGAAGTAGACGTTGTGATGCTGGTCGGGTGACCGTGGGACTTGAAATGAATGATGGGTTGGAGTTTTTGATCTGTCTAATATTGGATTGGACAGATGAACTCCATAAGTGAAAAGTGATTGGCTACAAACTAGATTCTAGGCTGGTTGGTGGATGGATGTACGTACCCTATACGTTGTTCGAGGTATGATACCGGGTAGACTTGTGGTGCCTAGTGACGCTATATAGGATACACCAGGGGTACGTTGATGAGCGTATTGGTAGTCGGCTTAGTTCCGATACCATTGGACTAGTTGAGGACGTGAACTGGACATTGGATATTGCGCACTGGGTCATAATGTTTCTGATGGGTCTAGTTACGAGTAGGTCGAGTGAGATGACGGAAATGTATACTCAGGATGGGTAAGTTGGTGATTGAGCAAGGAACCGTCGAGTTGTTTGTGTCGGTGAAATGGTAGAATTGTCGGGTGGTAACAACTCGGAACGTGTAATTACTATCGCTCGACGTGGTCAAGTGTAGTTGATGTGACGTGAATGTTGGTAGAACGTTTAGTTGCAGACAAGTTTCGTACTGGTTAGTGGGTGTACAAGTGTACATTTAATGTGAGGTCAATTTTGCTTTCCACAAGGTGGTTGTGGAATTAGGATAATTGGAATTTCGAGGACGAAATTATTGTAGGAGGGAAGGTTGTAACGACCCGTCCTGAATTTCGGGATTAGTTTAGTGACTAATGAAGGATTAGTGAGGTTAATCGATGATTAGTTGGGGGAAATCAGACGAATGACGCAAAATGACCGTTTTGCCCCTACTCGTGGGCAAAATGTTGACTTTTGACCTAGGAGGTCCGATGACTGAGGGCCGAGGACCGTTACATAGATCAGGTCGATACAAATCCATAGACAGGTGGCACGCCGAAAACGGACTACAGACGGGAAAGTTATGGTTCACGGAAGTTCGAGGAAACTATTGCACGAATTACGATACGGATTACTTTTGTATCCTGGTGGGCCCGGATATTTAATTCCTACCTAATGGATGAGTGACAAGTGTCACTCATCCCATTGGCCCATAACCCCAATTTGTGGATCTCATTCTTGATTGGTTGGTTTTGGGATTAAAATAATATTATTTTATTATTTTATAATTCCCACTCCTCTTATCTTTTAATCCCAGCCATTCATCCCAAATTCTTCCTCTTATCTCCACCGTCCCTCCTTCCTTCCTCTCACCTGATCATCGATTATCACCTTTTTTGTTTTCCTTCAAAAACCCGAACAACCATCCCCTCCCCTACAACCCCTCTAAACATCATTAGTAGAACTGGTTTGTGAATGAGATTGTGAGAGAGAAGATAGGCGATGATGATGAGGCCGTCGAGGAGGACCGTCGTGGACGGTGGCAAGGGCCCGAAGTCAAACCCATGAGGTAAGCTATATTTCGAAAATCCAAGGTTTAGTTTTAGTTTTTTTTGACCCATTTGATGGACGGGGCTGTGACATAGGGACCTAAACGAGTCGAATGGGACCAAAACCAAGGCTGGAGGAGGCCGGAGACGACGGCGGCGATCGGTTGCAAGTGGCCGATTTCCGTTTCAATCGAAAGGTGAGATTTTGTTCCCTTTTTCATCGTGTTAATCATCTATTTAGATTCCTAGGACTGAGACAAAGAGTTTAGGATTGAAAGATTGGAAAATGGACCAACAATGGGGGGTTTATAGCGTTGAACGGTCTGTGAGTGGACCTTGATTAATAAACTGTGATGCATGCATAAATATTTTATATGTTTTATTGATATGATTCTATGAAGTTGATTTCGATATTGGTGAATTACATGGTTTCACGCATATGGAGGCGATTTACGTGCTTGCACGTAAATTGAGGTTTACAGTTTTGCACTGACTATATGTGCTTATGGTTTTAGAAATGGTTTACTGAAATGTTTTTGGATTTGAAAAGGTAAACTCGGGTTCGAGATCCATTTGTTTTGAAAACCCTCGGACTTGAAGTCCATTTAGTTACGTGTTCGGGCCAGAGGCCCAATTGGTTCTTGAATCGATTTCAGATTTGGAAATATGGAATCGGGCATGAGACCCATTTGATTTACAAACTCTCGGACTTGAAGTCCATTTGATTTAACAAGGTATCGGGCTCGAGGCCCAGATGGTTTACGTATCGGGCTCGAGGCCCAGTTGAATTGCGTATCGAGCTCGAGGCCTAGTTGATTTACGATTCGAGCATGAGGCCCATTTGGCTTACGATATCGGGCACGAGGCCCATTTAGTTTACGAAATCTGGAACGAGGCCCAGTTGGTTTATGAATTTGGGCTTAGGGCCCAGCTATGGTCTACTATGGTGATTTCGGGTCGGGGACCAATAAATGGATTTATGGTTCATGACGGTTTATGGTTGTTTAAACATATGTGGTTTGATAAATGGTTTTCCTATGTATGCATGTTTTTTAGTGAAGGGATTAAAGGTCTTTTATGAAATATGTTTTTATGATCTCTTTTATTTTAGTCCATTCACAGTCTCTTCTGTTTTCAATGCCCTTCAGGTTGATTACGGATGCGGACTGTAACAAAGACCGAGACATCACATACCTCCTCTGGATTCTGGCGTACTCTGGAAGCCGGTCGGGTAAAGTTTCAAATTTTCCCTGGTCTGACACTCCGTGTCAGACGGGATCAGGAGCATCCCTCGTTAATCCCGGTGGGGATTGGGATGGGTCCTGACAGTTTCGGCCTAGAACAGAAGGGGTGTGAACTTTGGAAATTTGAGTTTTAGTTTGAGTACTTGGAAGGATTGAAGGTTTTAATTGGCCTTGGAAACATGTTTAGAAGTATCCCACAAAGCTTCTTGAGGGATCAATTGCAAGAAAACAATCGAGTTTAGACAAAATTGAATGGTGAACGGTAACTGCGACAGTGTGGAAATTGGGAGGTTGAGTTCGACGGTTTAAAGGTAAATTTTTGTGTAATTAAGATTACATGACCTTAATTAGAGTTATAACGATGCTATAGGATGAATTAATTGTGGAAATCGACCACGAATTGAACAAGATTGGACCGGGTTGCACCGCAGGACCCGTTTACACGGAAATCGGGCAGAGGAGATGATGAACAATACCGGTCACTGTAGCAGGCGCGTGGACTCCGCGCGCAGCCGCTTGCAATGTAACAAACATTTTAGCGTTGGTTTCGAGTCAATCGGACACCGTCTCGATATTGTTTCAAGGGTCTAAAGGATTATGTTACGTTTTAATTCGTATTTAATTCCCAGAAAATTATGGAAAATTAATATGATATTAATTGAGTCATTAGTGACCCTTAATGATGATTTTGGACAGGATTCACGATTCCTGGAAAATGTCAGAAATTACGGAAAAATGCGTAGCTCAGAATCGAGTGGTTTGGACGGTGTGTGAGTGGACGTTTGTTTTATACACTGTTATGCATGGTTAAATGTTTTACATGATTGATTGCATGATTTGGTTTGAAATGATGTCATGGTGATTTGGCATGATTATTTGTGATTTAATGATTATTTGAATCGGTCTTTCGTTTTACGAGGAATGTGCAAATGATGTTTTGGGCTAGGCACAGATCAAAAAGGTATTTAAGATGATATTTTGACTTAGTTGGTGAGTCAAGGATGGTTTCTGGGTTATTTTAATGTTTTCAAATGAGATTTTACAGATTTACATGTAAATGGTTTTTGGGCTTGAGATCCTGTCGAGAATGATTTTGACTTGGATTTTGAAGTCAATGATTTGATTGAAATGTTTTCGGATGTAATCCCGGGATGATTTTCATTGTGTTTGTGAGTGCCCAGACGGTCAAAGCTAGGGGATTACCCAGACGACCGAAGCTCAGGGGATATATTTGTGATTGTTCCCAAGCAACAGATGCTAGGGGGTATACCCAGGCGGCTTACACTCGGGGCCTAGGCAGTCGGAGCTCGGGGTGATTCCCAGACGACTGATGCTTGGGGATATGTGTGCGTGGACAGTCGGAGCTAGGGGTGGCTTCCTAGACGACTGAGGCACAGGATATTGCCTACGCGTAGTGCGGATGTGACTGTGTGATTGATTGTACACTTGTGAGTAGTGTTGTTTGATGTTGATTTGATTGTGATTTCTTTGCGTACTGGTATTGAGTATGGGTTTTTGGTCTTTGTGACCAGGTTAGTGTTTTCATATGTTTGGCTTGAGAGCCGAGATTTGATACTTTTCATGTGGTTTGGCTGGAAAGTCGGTGATGGTTATTCATGTGTTTTACCCTATGCATGCATGGTTTGATAAACTGGAGAGGAAAATGGTCTATTTGAAATGTATATTAAAAAGCTATTATTTTTGTCCACTCACACCTTTTATGTTTTTATGACCCTACAGGCCGCGACACGACGTTCGGGGATGATCAAGAGGCGGAGGCATGAGCGAAAATTAGTGTAGTTATCCCTTGTCTGACAGGTGCTGAGGGGTAGTTTCGGGACTTCAGTTGACTTGTCAGACGGGAACAAGACCGGACACGGTTATCAAAGTCTAGTTGGGACGGGTCCTGTCAATATAGTTCAAGTAACTAACTGAGTTATCCCAATTTTCATTGTGTCACGCCCAAACTCTCAGTGTGAATGTCATAACAGTTATTGTAAACTCCTTAAAATACGTGAAATACCATAGGAACCCGAGGGGTATAAACATATGGGTAAGTGGACCTTACAAGCATTTCAGTATAAAATCACTAGTTATAAAAATTTAACAAGTTTTGAAAACAAGCTCAATGAACATCATATTTAAAATATGCACATTTTACAAGAAATATAAATAGAATAACGTTCAGTTCTAAAATTCATCCTGGAGCACAGGTATGCCACGTATCTAACCCACTAATTATGCTCTCGAGTCGCTCGAGACATGCACACATAATATGTTAGGTATCCGTAGTTTGCTCATGTACCTCGACCACGTGAAGGCTGGGTGTTATCCACTATCACCTCATGTCCCGTAGCGCTTAGAGACAAGCTTGCACTATCTAATTAATATTCAAGTAAGCGTGGGTGACGGATCACATGGAGACTAGTATGTGGCCATCATACGTGTACTTGAGATACCGGAAACTCCTAGTTGAGTATACAACTACAAACTCTACATCAAAGTCATATTTCTAGATAATCATCTCTAGGTTATCATACGCTAATCAATCGTCTCAAAGTAATATAACCATTTTCTTACTCAAATTCAAGCTTGTCATGCACAAAGATATCATAAATAATCACTCAAGATATACTAAGAAAATTATCATAAAATAGTAAACTAATGCATGCTCGGGGAAATATAACATGATCACTAACCAACAAAGCATACCCAGTAAAAATGGCATAATAATCAAACAAGCATGCTAAGTTAATATCTCAAATATGATAAAATATCGTAAAACGTGCAAATAAAAGCTAATGATTTAAAATTAGGTTTGAGAAATAGGTCCATTTATTAACAGGTCAAGCAGTCGAAATCACCCAAAAAACCAAGCCAACATGATAAGATCCCTATCAAAATTACTTTGATAGCTGTTCTCCGTCCTGCTCATGTCTGAAAACCTACCAAAATCCTAGATTTACTCTTGAGACTTGACAACACAACCGGAGAACTTGTCAGACAAGGGATGTACGTTGACCATGTTAGAATTATTGTATCAATAAATGAACCAAACATATTTTTTCCTCTCGGGGTCACTGCTCGCACCAACCCGTTGATCCTGACGGATAGGAAAACATGATACCTTGCTCATTCCTAGTTCAAAACCAATATCCCGACTCTTTCCAAGTTCTATCCAAACATCCTAATCATATAAGGAATCCATATCCAATCTCCTGAAACCTCAGGAGGCCCATATGTACTTAACCTAGCAACACCGTCCCTTCGGGTGTATAAAATTACCCTAGAGTAATATCCAATTTCCTCGAAAATTATTCCAATGGATTTATCATTTCAAAATGATAAACTTTCACGTTGACCGAAACTAGAAGGGAGTTGCCTCGTACCAATGGACACCCTGCGATTGGGATTCATGCGCTTCACGCATTGCACGCGCCTATAACCCCTAACCTCGAGCTGGGTTGGCTAGTGGGTCTACAACCGGGTCTTGACCCGAGTAGTTTACGTCAATCTTAATTCTTCAATTTTCATCTAAATTGTACAACTTAAACATGGAAGTTCATCTATTCAATCCCAAAAATCTATATTTAATGTCAAATATGTAAGAACATGCATGAATATCTCGGAATTTCAAAGGGAAGCTATGACTATCAAATGTCTTCTCTGTTCTAGGTATTTTCGGAGCCTCAAACCATCAAACTTCAATAGTTCTAGTCGTGGAAGTAAGGATAACGTGATTTTATAACGTATTCCTTGAGTTTGAATCAAAATCAATGTAATACATTTAGGGTTGCAGGGTTTCCCTTCTTTTTTCCTATATTTTTCCCAGAACCAGCAAAACCATCTATGGCCATACCTCGAACTGGCACCATCCCACCCATGGCTTTGAAATGAACAAACCCATGGCCTAGTTTTTCCTCATTCGTTTACCCCTCCCTCCAAGTGATCATGGTGAAGGTTTGCTCCATTCCCTCTGAAAACCTGTGAGGCCTCTTTGCTTCCTCGATTTTCTTTCTTTCCTTGTCTTTTAAAAAAAATGTCACGTTGTGAATGACACCCCCAGCCATCCTAAGGTGACATTTGTTACCTTATTAGTACCTCCTAAAGACTCAAAAAAAATAGCTCAGATAAAATACCCTTGAATGTTTAGACCCGTAATTTTTCCATACGATCTCAGTTTTCTGTGTGCCACATGTCTACGAATTTGTGAGTTCAAGCCTCACACAACTGCTAATCAAAACTTCCAAGAAGCTTCTCGAGTTTAAATTGACTTTCGGGCTTTTAATAAAGATAGAGGTAAATCCGACCATTCTCAATTTATTTTCCAAAAATGCCTTAAGTTTCCAGGGAAAGTTGTTACAATCTTCTCTCCTTATATAAATTTTACCCTTGAAATTTATGCATGTAGTCTAGGAATCAATTTCTTGCAATGCCTCGAGGCCCCCAAGAAACAGATCATGGCCTCCTTGATATCGGGTCTCCATAGGATTTACTCATGATCAGGTATGTAGCACCCCGGATATTCAAGAAAATGAAAATTAACCAGACTTCTCTCGAAGTTACTTTGTGGTGTGTTTGGATGAGGGGAAAAAACACAGGATTTGCTAAAAAAAAATAGAATTTTATGTTTCTAATGCACCAATTCTCTTATTTGGATGCACAAATATAGGAATTTAAGATTCTAAGAAAATTAAAAATTTGGAATTTGGATGCCACAAATCACAAGATTAAATTCCATATAAACCGGTATCTTTTTCAAAATTCTATTTTTATAACTTCCATTTATCTATGAACATTAAATTACATGTTTAAATTTCAATTTACTTTTATGTTACCCAAACATAAGACTTTATAAATTCTGGAAAATAATTTTCGGTAATTTAAATTCCATCATTTGATGAATTCTTAATAATCTCAGAATTCTTCATCCAAACACACCATTAATAATCGTGTATATTTCTACCCCCATTAGACAATCCTATCAAAATTTTAGATTTACCTTTGGGAGCTGACAACATAAGTCGAGAACCTACCAGATAAGAGATATGCACCGACCATGTTAGAATTATTATCTCGATATACGAATCAAATATGTAACGGCCAGGAAATTAAAAAAACGCAATTCTGGGAATTTTAAAAAGGGAATTGATAATTTTTCCCCTATAGATCAAAAGTTGACTTTTACTCAGCGAACTTTTTGGACTTTTTGTGAGGACCATTACATAGGTCTTGGAGTCTTGAGTCTGTAAGCAGGTGGTACACCAAAATCAGAGTTTAGACAGGACATTTATGGGTCTAAAATACCTAAGGGTATTTTGGTAATTTTGAGACCATTCGCATTTTGGCCTTTTGTTATGTTGATGAGTAAGCAGTTGTAGTGATTAAGCTCATCTATTGAGTGACACTTGTCATAATTTGGGATGGGATTGGTGGCACACCACCTCCCTTATTCTCTGGTTGTGTGTGTTGATGTAGGGGTGTATGTGTGCGCGTTGAGTGGCACCTGAAAACCCAAAGTACCAAAAACCCTTCATCCATTCAAACTGTGAGCAAAGGAAAAATGAGAGGGAAGAAAGAATCAGAAGGAGAGAAGAAACATGAAGGGAAAGGAAGAAGGAAGTCCTAAACATGGAAAACCAAAATTTGGATCCAAACACTTTCAGATCGAACTATGAAATTTTATGATTGAAACACCAAATTGAGGCCATATACGCATCCCTAGACCCGTATGATAAAAAATATGATGAGAATTGATGGAATTGGATGTGGGAAGACTTGGATTGAAGGACTACAATGTTGGTTGAAAATCTTTGTGTTGGGTCTTGAAATTAAGGTGGGAATTATAGGTTTTGATAATAAAATCTTGTTTATGAGATTAAATAGAACATTTTAGATGAATTGGATTTTTAATTTGGTTGAAATTTGGAAGTTTTTGAGTCAGGTTTTCTCGCCAGGTCCTGACCCGAGTTGTAGGAATTGGGTCGATCCCGCTGAAGGTTAAAGGTTGACGGCAACTTGCAAGTGCATGATAGACACAGGCAGTTAAGGTTGGGTGGTGCGTGGGGCGTGTGTAACGACCCGTCCCGAATATTGGGATTAAATATTAATTAATTATGGATTTAGAATGACTAATCGGGGATTAGTTGAGAGAATTCGGACGGACGGTGTAAAATGGCCGTTCTGCCCTTTGATTTGGGAAAAATGTTGACTTTTGACTTGGGGAGTCAAACATACGAGGACTGATGACCGTGACGTAGATCGGGACGTTACAAGTACGTAAACAGGCGGCACGTCGAAATCGGAGGTTCGACGGAGAAGTTATGGGTCTAGAACGTTTTACGACACAATTCACACAAATCGAGAAACTGACAAGTGGCAGGTTTTGGTTGGTTGAAATTTCTAGAAGGACCCACTAGATAAGTGGCAAGTGTCACCCATCTGATTGGCCCATTCCCCCACACGGTGGGATATTTTCCTCCCCTCTCGATCGATCATTTCTTCATTTTCTCCCAAAACCCGTGAGGGTCCTTAAATCGTGCAAACCCATTCTATACCAACCCTTCATTCCTCATTATCCGGGCTTACAGTGTGAATGAAAATGAGAGAGTGAGGTGAGATGATGAAGATGGTTGCCACAGTTTGAGTAGTCATGGACGGTGGCCGGCAAAGCCATGAACGGTGAATTTGGTTTTTCAAATTTGGAAATTAGGTTTTAGAGTTGGTTGAATGGTTTTGATGTTTGGAACGTGTTTTGGAGGTTGCAAGGAAGTTAGTGGGCTTGGACAGGAGGCCAACGGTGGCCGGAGGCTTGAGAATGCAGCGGGGGAAGGTTGGCTGGTTCAAACATCGATCGGGAAGGTGAGTTTGATGCTTGGTTTTCATGTTTTGAAATCATAAATCGATTAGGAATGATTAGATGAAGGTTTAGGAATGAAAATGGACGAAAACGGACTGAAAACATAGAAGATATAGGCCTGAACCGGCTGCACATTCGGACGTGATCTGACCAGTTCAGTGAGGTTGAAGATGATGAACAATGCAAGCGCGTGAAGCCCACACGCAGCGCCTTTGGGCGGCACGTGGGGGTGCATAGGACACTTTTGGATGAAGTGTTCAACATATGAAATCATCCTTTCGATGTAACGAACATTTTGGGACTGGTTTCATGTTTATTGGACACCGTTTCGGGGTAGTTTTGGGTGTCCGAAGGTTTAAAGCCTATGTAAAATACGTTTAAAAATTCAAGAAAATTAGGGGGCTTTAATGAGAGGTTAATGAGGTAGTTAGTAACCCTATATTATGGTTTGAACAGGTTTAGAAGTCTCGGTGATAGTGATGTGCCTCGGAAGGGCGTATGGCACGCGTATCAAAGCGGCAGCGTAGGCTGGTCTGTGAGTGGACATTATTTTCTAAACTGTGATGCATGCATAGCTGTTTTATATGTTTTACATATGTGATTTCTATGATGATGATTGTGGTATTGGTGATTTACATATTTTCACATATTTTGAGATGTTTTCCTTATTTACTCGTATATCGAGGTTTATAGTTTTAATAATGGTTCAATGGTATGATTTTGGATTTGGAAATATGGAATCAGGCTTGAGACCCATTTGGTTTACGAACTATAAGACTTGGAGTCCATTTGATTGAATGAAGCATCGGGCCAGGGGCCCAGTTGGTTTACGAAATCGGGCATGAGGCCCAGTTGTGTTTGATGAATGTGATTTCAGGTAGAGGACCCATAAATGGATTTGGATAAATGGTTTTTGATTTGAGAAATCAAATTTGTGTATTACGATGGTGTTATAGAAATCCCGGGCGTAGGCCTATTTGAACGGTTTGAGATGATTTCTGAAATGGTTTTCCATATACCAGCCTTATATCTATGGATTGTCTCCTCCAGTCGTCTAGGACGCTGGAGTAGTCACGGTGCATTGCCTGCAAGGGATCACTGCACGGAGCTACCGAATCGTATAGTGATTCATGAGCAGGATTGCTAGACATCTGGGATGTCAGAGATTGACTCGAGTTGAGACCCCGGATAGCACGCGTAGCTTTGACTGTGAGATATGATGTCTGGGACGTCAAGCGTCTGGGACGCTAGGCATCTGGGATGCCGAGAATGGTTATTTGGCAAATATGAATCATTGGATTTACTGAAATGGTATTTATGTGGTTATGGATTTTTGTTTACGGATTTGGACAGTGTCCCACTTTGATCTAAATTTACGGATTTTAGTATTCTATGGTTTTGGGTTGAGTTCCCACATATGTTTGGATTTACAGTTTTGGGCAAAGGCCCTAATGATTTATTTAAGTAAAGGGTTTGATTACTGTTTTTCGAATGCATGCATACTTTTTAGTGAAGGGCATAAATGTCTTTATGAAATGTGTTTTATTTAAACTATTGATTTTCGTCCACTCACAGCTTTTAAAGGTTTTAATGCCCTTCAGGTTGATCACGGATGCGGGCTATAGTAGAGACCGAGACATCAGACTCCTCCACCGATCCTGGCGCGCTCTAGAAGCCCGAACTAGCTGAGATTTTAGTTATCCCTAGTATGAGACTTCGTGTCAGACGAGAGCATGGCACATCCCGCGATAATCCCGGGAGGATTGGGATGGGTCGTGTTAGCGCGTGCCATGTCACCTTGGGTTTCGATAAACACATCTTTCGATGTTTTCAATTTTGTTTCGAGTTGATTGGACATCATTTCAGAATAGTTTGGTGTGTCCAAAATTTTATGTTTACATTTTTACTACGTAATTTATCCCAAAAAATTAAGGGATTTTAATGTGAGATTATTTGGGACGTTATGACAGGGCCCGTCCCTACTTTCTTTAAAAGTCAGACTGGTCTTGCTCATGTCTGACATTTCTGGTCAGACAAGGGATATCACTACTCTTGTTCATATCTCAATAGATTAACCAAAATATGTCCACTCCTATTGGGTTCCACCCACGTCCAACCCACTAACCCCAGCAAGTTGTGAAAATTTACGAACATATCCTTACTCGGGTCTTACTTCCATTACTAAAATTCTTTATGTTTTTCATTCTTGTTAAGTATGTGATAGTAATCAAAGTTTAAATTACATACTTGTTAACATATGACCACAAAAAAATTATTATAATAAATAAGGACATTGTCTATTTGTTTTATGAAAACTTTTATTCAAATACCACAATATGAGCAAACAAGGCCACTCGCTTAATCGTACTTTCCCTGACACGACCCATCCCAATCCCCCCGGCATTAACGCGGGATGTGCCATGCTCCCGTCTGACACAAAGTGTTAGGCAAGGGATAACTCAAACCTCAGCCCGTTTAGGGCTTCCAGAGCGCGCCAGGATCGGAGGAGGAGTGCGATGTCTCGGTCTCTGCAGCTCGCATCCGTGATCAACCTGAAGGGCATTAAAACCATTAAAAGTTGTGAGTGGACGAAAATAAATAAGTTCATAAAACACATTTATTAAAAAAAAAACATTTATGCCTCTCACTAAAAAGTATGCATGCATTTGAAAACCAATAATCAAACCATTTACTTTAATTAAATAATTAAGGCCTTAGCCCAAAACCATAAATCCAAGTAAGTGGGAACTCAGCCCAAAATCGTAAATTCAAACCATGTGGACCCTTGCCCAAACCCATTAACACCGAAAACCAAAACATAAATCCAATAAATCCGAAATCCAAATACATAATCCAGTAAAGCCATAAATCACAATTCCATCCAATACCATTATGTACCAATCCTCGGCATCCTAGATGCCTGGTGTCCCAGACGCATGACGTCCCAGACGCCTGACGTCCCAGACGTCATGTCACTGTCCAAGCTACGCGTGCTACCCGGGGTCTCAACCCGAGTCAATCTCTGACATCCCAGATGTCTGATGTCCCAGATGTCTGACGTCTAGCAATCCTACTCATGAGTCACTATACATTCCAGTCGGTCCGTGCAGTGACCCCTCATAAGCAATACACCGTGACTACTCCAGCGTCCCAGACGACTGGAGGAGACAATCCAAAGATATAAGGATGGTATATGGAAAACCATTTCATAAATCATCTTAAACTGTTCAAATGGGCCTATGCCCGAGATTTCCGTAAAACCATCGTAATCCACAAATCCGATTTCTCAAATCCAAAACCATTTATCCAAATCCATTTATGGGTCCCCGACCCAAACTCACATTCATAAAACACAATTGCGCCTCATGCCCGATTTCGTAAACCAACTGGGCCCCTAGCCCAATGCCTCATTCAATCAAATGGACTCCAAGTCCGATAGTTCGTAAACCAAATGGGTCTCAAGCCCGATTTCATATTTCCAAATCCAAAACCGTACCATTGAACCATTATTAAAACCACAATCACGTATAACCACAGTATAAAATTGTAAACATCGAAATACGTGAAAGTATGAGGTTACCTTGAAATACGTGCAACCATGTAAATCACCAATACCATAATCAACACTATAAAAATCACATATATAAAACATATAAAACAGTTATGCATGCATCACAGTTTAGAAAACATTGTCCACTCACAGACCGTCTTACACTATTGACTTAATATGCATTCCATAAGCCTCCCCAAGCTAAATCACCGTCCTCGGAATATCCGAACCTGTCCAAATCATACTAGATGGTTACTAACCGCTTCATTGACCTCTCATTAAAGCCCCGTAATTTTCCTGAATTTTTAAACGTATTTAAACTCGATCCTAAACCTTCGGATATCCCGAACTATATCGAAACGATGTCCGATCGACTCGAAAGCAATCCCAAAATGTTCGTTACATCGAAAGGATAAAATTAGATGTTGATGAAATCCCCAAATTCTATCCCACACGCCCCCAAGCAGTGTCGTAAGCGACTGCGCGTGAAGCCCACACACCAGGGACGGTCATCCCTGTCCTCGCGTCGAACCGGGTTCAGGCCAGTCCTCTGCAAGTCCGGTTCAACCGGACGGGCGAGGCCGGTTTTCCCCATTTTCTCCCATTTTTCAGTCCTTCTAAATCTTATTCCTTCATTTCATCTTCCTACCAACCCAGAAATCTAAGAGCTGGGCTCGAAATTACCTTCCCGATCGATGAACAATGAGCCCAACCTTCCTCCTTCGTTTTCTCTCGTTTTCGGCAACCATTTTCTTCGAATCTAAGTCCTATGGACTCGTCTCAATCCTTAGAACACAATAGGATCGACCAAATTGATCAACACACATCAAATCCTTGTTTTCCATTTTCGTCCAAAAACTGGGTTTTGGGTTCTTACCTCCCCGTGGTCCCCGCCGTGCCCAGCTCGTCACCGTCGTCCCTTCCACCTCTCTACCACTCTCAGTCTTACACAACTCACAAGAGAGGATGATGAGGATTGGGTAGTGTTTAGGTGTTTGGGGGTTCACGGTTGAAGAAAATAAGAAAAGAAGATGAAGGCGGATGCGCTGAGAGGGAGAGAGAAATATCAGAGAAAAATATAAAATAATAATACAATAATTAAGTATATTTTTTAATCATTAATTAATCTCCCAATCCTAGACTAGATCCATAATTTAAGGGAAATGACCAATGGGATGAGTGACACTTGTCACTCATCTAAGGGCCCCACATAAAATATCTGCCTATCTGATTTAATTAATATATAATTCGAATCCCGAGACGTAGGTTCCCGATTTCGATCTCATGACCATAACTTCCCCGTTCGACGTCCAATTTCAACGTGCCGCCTGTCTATGGACTCGTGACGTCCCGATCTACGTCACGGCCATCGGTCCTCGTACGTTTGACTCCCTGGGCCAAAAGTCAACATTTTGCCCAAATTTAGGGGCAAAACGATCATTTTATGCCGTTCGTTTGATTTGCACTCGATTAATCCCCGATTAATCATACTAAATCCATAATTAATTAATATTTAATCCCGATATTCGGGACGGGTCGTTACATTCCCTTTATTATCTAAGGCATAAGTATAACTATCTATTCAAGAAATGGCATCATAAACTTTACTAGTTCATTCAATACGTATACACATATACATGTATAACCTTATGATATAATTTTCACCATTTAAACATTATCATTTTGTTACCATCATCACGTATCATAGATTCATCCAAAATACTATCAAGGAAATCATCAATAAGTACTTATCAATTTTCACTTCCAAATAAGATTAAAGTCAAAACCTTTTTATCATAATCTCAACTATTTATCTTTCACACTATTTATGTATGCACAATTTCTCCGTAATACCCATCTATAAGTATAGTTAATGATCTTCCCAAAATCAAGTAAATAACACCACAATGTACACCTTGATCTTACTTCACACACACACACACACACACACACACACACACACACACACACACACACACACACACACACACACACACACACACATTTAATTCATAATCAAGGATCATTTTTAGTTAATCTTAGGGCTTAACCTAAATCATACTTAAATATTACAATTAAAAAAGGAATGTATTATTTCACAAATTCAGAATTATGACTAGATGGTGTCCAAATTCCTCAAACCTTATATCATTGGATTTAGTATAAAATAAGGAGAAACTTTCGCGTTAATCAAGATCCCAAAAGCCATCACACGCACCGCCACGTGCGGCCGAAAGGCCTCTATGCGAGGTGGCCACATGCCCCTGTTACCAAATAGCTTGAGCCAGATCTCCAACACGGGTCACCCGACCCAGTAACCATGACCCATTTCTAATTCCCCTATTTCATGTAACGACCCGACCCATAATCATGAGATTACTAGGAGATTAGTGAGAATAATCGGGATTAGCCGAGGTAAATGATGATTTTTCCCTTGGAGAGGGGAAAATGTTGACTTTGGACCCGAGAGATTTTTTTCACATTGATTGAGGCCCGTTGCATAGATTGTGGGTTTGCTAATACGTAGACAGGTGGCACGTCAAATTTGGACGTCGTAGGATTATTTTACAACGCAAGGAAGGTTTTAGTCGAAATTTACGATTGCACATTTTACGAGAAGGGTGGATCATTGCTTGTCTGTTGTGGGGCCCAAAAATATCTAAGTGGGGGCGACATGATGAGTGGTAAGTGGCACTCATCCTAAGATCCTTATCCCTACATCCATATCTCTCCCTCACTCTCTCATTTTCCCAACTCACATGAAACCCCACCCTCACCATTTCTTCATGGTTTTCACTAGCTGGTGCTGGTTGAGAGAGATAGAGAGAGGTTGGGAGACTGAGAAAATCTTAGAGACGGGGGAGGATGGAAGAGCTAAGTAAGATACCTAAAAACCCAAGAAAATCAGGTAAACCGATGAACCTTTAAAGGTTGCACTTTGGGTTTTGGTTTTTAGGCTTTAGGATCGTGCACTGAAGTCCCCATCATGTTCTTCGAGTTCATACCAGCTTGTAGGGTAAAAAAGGGAAGAGTTTGTATGCTGGAATCGCCCTGGGAGGAAACTCGAAGGATGGCCGTGAAGGTTCGAGCTTTTCCAGAAGGTTTCAGGTGTGGTTTCTTAGTTTTCTAGCCATAAGATTGTTTATAGGAGAGAGACGATCATATTAGTGGAAGAATGGAGAAGTTTGGTTGAGAAATGGTTGATTTAGAATAGGGTTTTGATTCGGGTTGAGTGACTTGGTTGCAGGGCCGCAGGCTGACCCGCGAGAGGTAGGAGGCGATGAGTGGTAGTTTATATCATCGTTGTCAGGCCATGTGGCAAATCAGGTGATGCCACATGGCAGCTTGTCAGGTGGTTGTTAGTGAAAACGTGGTTGAGGTTGACTTTAGCATGACATAGTAGTGACGTTATCCAGGACACGTGGCACCTGTCGGGTGGTGCCACATGGCAGGCTGTCATAAAATGTTAGATGTTAGGTTGTCAGCAGGTGACGTTAGCAGGTGACGTCAGGGGTGACATCAGCATTAACTGGTGTTGACCAGCGTTGACCAAACTTTGACCGGCGAGTGTGGGAACGTGGGTATGAATTTCGAGGTCAAAACGGTCTTCTTCGAAAGGTTTCGATGTCTTGAATCCATTGATAGTGGTTTCATGTTGATCGAAGATCATTTGGTTGATATTTTGGAGGTTTTTCTCCTCAAGACGAGTATTTGTTCCGAGGTTTTTGGGGGTTTATTTTATGGACTTGTATAGATTGATAGTAACCCTTGGGTGTGTTTTGGCCAAGCTCAGACGTCCTGCATGCTTCGGATGTGCTTACAGCTCGTGTTTTGAGCGAACGATGGCACGATGCGTGGACTTTTGTTTTCCTAACTCTATGCATGCTTTTATATATGGTAATTTCTTGGTGGTTCTTTACGTTCTATTTATCTAGATTTTGGGAATTTTATGAACGCTTAAGAAATATCTAAATAACACGTTTTGTGAGAAAATTAGGTTTATTATATCTTAGATCCTTACTGAGTTTTGAGAGATGGTTTTACCCCTATTATGACATGTTTATATGATTTTGATGGTGTTTGGTAAAATCGGATTTTACAAGATTTTATGGATATTTTAATGGTTCGTTTTACGAGGTTTTGATTGAATTGTGGTTGATTCCATCAAGGGTAAGAGTGTTTCCTAAGTATCTCGACATTGTAGCACACAAGCTCTCATCATAGCCTCCAAGGTTTGAATGGTCCTCTCGGACTGTCCATCAGTCCGAGGATCAAGCGCTGTGCTGAAATGTAGCCTTGCACCTAAGGCCCCCTGCAAACTCTGCCAAAATCTCGAAGTGAATCTCAGATCCCGATCCAACACAATTGATTCTGGCGTCGCATGAAGCTTGATAATCTCATCAACAAACAGTTGAGCTAACCGATTTGGCTTGAAAGTTTCACGTATTAGTAAGAAATGTGATGACTTCGTAAGCTTGTCCACTATCACCCAAATCCCATTGAATTCGCTCTGTGTCCTAGGCAGTTTGAATATGAATTCCATAGTGAGATGATCTCATTTCCACTTAGGGATAGGAAGTGGCTGCATCTCTCCATAAGGTCTCTGCCTCTTAGCTTTCACCTGTTGACATATCAAGCATCGGCTAACATGCTCTGCGATTTCTCATTTCATACCTGCCCACCAATAATATTCTCTGAGGGTTTGGTACATCTTAGTCCTACCAAGATGCATGGCATAAGCTAAACTGTGGGCTTCCTCGAGGATCTCTACCCTCATTCTTGTATCTGCTGGCACGCACAGCCGACCATTCTTCAACAGAGCTCCATTGTCATTAATCGAGAAATCCTGTCGATCTCCAGCTTCAACTTCCATCTTGAAAGTACATAAAGTAGGATCTTGGAGTTGAGCCTTAACAATCTTATCTATCAGAAGGGGTCTCACATGGAAGCCAGCCAACAGAGCTCCATCATTCTCCACTTCATGCCTTACTCCGGCCCGTCGGAGTTCCACTAATAACGGCAGATATACGATCCTCAGATGAGCTATTGAACCTGCAGATTTCCTGCTCAAAGTGTCTACTACCACATTTTCCCTCCCGGTGTGGTACTCGATCGTGCAGTTCATAATCCTTAATGAGCTCCAACCATCGTCTCTGCCTCAAGTTTAATTCCCTTTGAGTGAAAATGTGCTTCAAACTTTGATGGTCGGTGAAAATCCTGCACGTCTCCCCGTACAAGTAATGTCTCCATATTTTTAGGGCATGAACCACTGCTGCTAGCTCTAAGTCATGAGTGGGGTAGTTCGCCTCATGCAACATAAACTAACAGGAGGTATAAGAAATAACTCTCCCGTGCTGCATCAATACGTAACCCAAGCCTTGTAATGATGTGTCGCTATAGACCTCGAATTCCCCACTGTCATCTAGCAAAGCTAATACCAGCGCAGAAGTCATCTGTCTTTTTAATTCCTGGAAACTCTGCTCGCACTGTTCATCCCAAATGAACTGAACCCCTTTCCTGGTTAATCTGGTCAACAGAGCAGCAATCTGAGAAAACCCTCGATAAAACGTCGGTAGTATCCAACTAATCCTACGAAGCTCCTCACCTCAGTAACTATCCTTGGTCTTTCCCAATTTATTACTGCTTCCGTGTTCTGGGGGTCCACACTAATCCCCTCTGTTGAGATTATATGGCCCAAAATGCCAATACTATTTAACCAGAACTGACACTTACTCAGCTTAGCAAACAGTTGGTTTCTCCTCAGCCTGTTTAACACCAACCTCAGGTGTTTCTCGTGCACCTTGGCGCTCCTCGAGTAAACCAGGATGTCATCAATAAACACGATCACAAACTTGTCCAGATATGATTGAAACACCCAGTTCATTAAATCCATGAATGCAGTTGGTGCATTCGATAGCCTGAATGGCATCACAAGAAACTCATAGTGGCCATATCTCATCTAGAACGTAGTCTTCAGAACATCTTCCTAGGCGATCCTCAACTGGTGGTAACCTGATCGAAGATCAATCTTCGAAAAGTACCTAGCCCCTCTCAGTTGATTGAACAAATTATCGATCCTAGGCAATGGATACTTATTTCTTACGGTCACTCTATTAAGCTACCGGTAGTCTACGCATAATCGAAGACTACCATCTTTTTTCCTCACAAACAATACCGGAGCTCCCCACAGAGAACTAGTAGGCTTGGTGAATCCCATATCCACCAACTCTTGCAACTGAACCTTTAATTCTCTTAACTCCGCTGGTGCTATACGATATGTTGTTTGTAAGATAGGTCTCGTACCTGGAAGAAGCTCAATGGTGAAATCAATCTCCTTATGAGGTGGCAGTCCCGACAATTCTTCTAGAAAAACATTTGGAAACTTGCATACTACTGGTATATCCTCACCTTTCTCTGGCATGATCTTACTATCCATGACATGGACCAGATAACCCTGACAGCCCTTTTTCAGCAGTTTGTTAGCTGTAAGTGCCAAAATCACCTCGGGTGGCGAAGCTCCTAGATCTCCCTGGAAAATTACCTCAGGTAGGTCTGGGCTTCGAATGATCACTCTCGTATTATCGCAGTCAACCATGGAATAATGCCCTAATAGAGAATCCATGCCCATTATGATGTCGAAGTCGTGCAAATCCAAAAGTAATAAGTTTGCCACCAAATCTACCTCCACTATTCTTACAGGGCAGTCCCTCAACACTTGGTTCACTACATAGACATTCCCAGTCGGTGTATCGACACTTATATCATTCTCAAGTGCAGAAATCTCTCTACCTAACAAACCAGCACAACTCCATGAAATGAAGGAGTGTGTGGCTCCAGGGTCCATCAAAACTCGTACAACAAGATTTGAAATAGTAAGTGTACCTGTTACCACTCCTGGAGTCACCCTAGCCTCCTGTCGCATCACGGGGAATACTCGAGCCTGTGGTTTGGCTGCTCTGCCCCATCCTTGGGCTCCTTCTTCGGCCCCACGAGCGCTAGATGCATAAGAGGTGATGCTAGGAGTCTGCATTGCTACACTGCCACCAGTCTGATGTGAGCACTCCCCACTGATATGACTCCGCTCCCCACAAGTGTAGCATATGAAAAACCTCGGCCACCCAGTAGATCCCACTGAGGTGTCAGTGGTCTGAGAAGATGCTCTCAAACTGTACCTCCCAGCACTCTCGTACCTTCCCGACCTACCACTACCTGAAGATGACGATCCACCACTATACCGTCCTCCCTTCGGAGCCCTCTGGCTCGAAGGTCCAGTATAAGAGCGATCCCTACGTCGCCAATCCCAAGCTGCCTGCTGTTGGGTCGTCCAGCCCTCCTCAACTCTGACTGTAGCATCAATTAGCTCCCTCAAAGTAGCAAAGGAGCCAAAAGTGACCATGGCCCTGATCTCTTCACGCGGACCTAAATTGAACCGGAAATACTTTTCCGCCTCGGTCCCCACAAATTCCGCTGCAAATCGAGACAATCTCTGGAACCACTACTCATACTCAGCAACCGTCATGCTCCCCTGCTGGAGCTGCAGGAACTCTGTCTCTCTGGCATCCCTGAAAGAACGGGGGTAATACTGCTCTAGGAACCGTTCCCTAAAAGTCTCCTAGGGCACCGTCGCCGCGTCCCAGCCGGACAAGTCCAATGTATACCACTATTCGTGGGCATCTCCATCCAACAGAAAGGTAGTCAACAAAACACGATCATGCAGGGGACATGGCAACACAGAAAATATCTTTTCTATACGCAGGATCCATCGGTGAGCGTCCCGAGGGAAGGCCTCACCACTAAACGCTATGGCACCCAGGCAGTGTGCCTTCTCAATGACAGAACTAGAACTCCCTGCATCTCCAGCGAGATGGCCCTCAGGCTGCAGAGGTGGCTCACGTCGCGGAGGCAGACTATCTATTAAGAGACACAAATCAATACGATTAGTACAACATTTATGCACATCAATGTACAAAGTACAAACCGCTATCCTAATGCTCAGCTCTGATGCCAAGTTGGCAAGACCCATCTCGAGCACCCTTGGGGACCACCGAGGGACGTGCCCTGCTCCCGTCTGATAACAACTCAAAATACCAGAAATACCTTCCTGGGATCCAAAACATACTATATAGAGTTTTACATACCAAAATGTCAGACCAGGGAAATGATCATAATGTCGATACAAATAAAAGTGTCTACATATACACAATAACCTACCCCTTAGGGTGATCAGGTGCGGAGTCGTACAGACTATGTCTCTCCGCCGCAGTTAGTCCCAACCTTGGTGTCTATGCCTGGAGGGTCAAGAAAACATAAAAATGTGAGTGGACCAAAAATCAATAAGCTTTAAACACATTTTTTAACAATAATAATATTTAGACCCTCCGTTTGATAAACATGCATGCATCACAGTTAAAACGTATGGAAGTAAAACAAACCATATAACAATGTAACCACCTGAACATACACATGAATAAACCACCATATAACCTATCCTTAGACATCCGAGATGTCCAGAACCAACACATGTCACAATCTAAAATGCTACGCGTGCAACTCGGGGTCTCATCTACGAGTACTCCCCAGGATCAACTCAACGACGTCCGGGATGATATCTACATTGGATGCCTGCCCGAACCTACCAAGGCCTGGACGATATCATGATACCGCACTCCTGAGCCTGAGACTCACCTTAGGGTCACTCATCTCAAGTAGTGTACCGTGACTACTCTAGGATCCCCGACATCTGGAGGAGACTCAATAATAACTAGGATGGTATATGTGGAAACATGCCTCAGGTTCGTTAAATAATGTTCAAAGCCCTTTATAAAACTTGCTTTCCCAAACTTGACCATGTCAGATCATTTTTCAAATCTTAAAACCCGCTGACCCCAAACCCGGTCAACGGTATCCCCATAGGTCTCAAGCCCAAAACCGTGTTTTCACGCAAATCCTTAAAATGGTTCATGACCGATGATTTAAGTTTACCAATAACAAATACCAAGAGAGCAAATCATTTAACTTAGATCATTTAATAAAACTTGGGAAAACAGTTATGCATGCATTTAAGTTATAAATCAAATGGCACACTCACACTTGGTCCACGTTGTCTGCTAAACCTCAGTATTTAACCTATCACCGAGCTTGTCTAATATCTCTTGGCTCGTCCAAATCATGTCTAAGGGTCACTAACATGCTATATATGTTCATACATTAAACCCTTACAAAGCTCATTACCGAAAACGTGTCTCGAACACGCTTCCCTAGGCTTTAAACCCCTAGATGACCTATCAAACGATCTCTAATTGACTTGAAACCACCGTCATTGGATTTGGATCATAGAAACCTTTCAAATAAGACCATCCTTGCCTTAAAAATCGTGCCCACATGCCCCCACGCGTGGGTCAAAGGTTTGGTCAAAGCTGGTCAATGTTGATGTCATCGGTCAACGGTCAACGCTGACGTCATTGATGACATAGTCACGAACATCAGCCTGACAAGTCTGACACTTGTCAGACCTGACAGTTTTCAGATCTGACACGTGACACGTGTCATGTGCTGACTAGTCCACGTGGCTGACACGTCAGTGCTGACTGTGCCTGACAGATTGCCATGTGTTGGCCTCTTATATGCCACGTGGCCTGACATCCTGAAAAGTGATGATGTGGCAGTCCTCGTCATCATTTTCTTCCTCAAGTTAGGTCAACCCAATTCTTTGCAACTTGTCAACTAGACCCGTGATTCGACCCCGACTTTATCTTCCTCATTTCAAGTCCATTTTAGATTCTGTTTAATCCTACACGATCATTTGGGTCTCTAGAGATGATCTATGGCTTCAAAAACCCTAAAAAGTTTAATCGTTGAACATTAAAGCCTGAAATTTAAGCTTGGTTTCCAGCCAACTCCAGCCACCTCTGTCTTCACCAATGGCTTCCCTAAGTTTGTACTGGGCCCAGAAACTTTCTCCAATTAATAGAATGTCCCAACAGACCCTTAAACCAAAACTCGAAATTGAACCCAAAAACACTTACCTACCGTTTTCAAGCCACCCTGCTCTGTCGTCCTCGCTGTTAGCACCGTCATGGTTGCCTTGATGTGCTCTCTCACTCTCTCTTTCATACGATTTGCAGAGGATGAAGATATGGGGTGGTGTGAGAATGTGTGTGAGGTTGTGGGATATGGGTATACGGTTTGAATGAAGAAACAAAGGAAGGTGTGGGGTGCATGAACCCAAAAATTTGGGGTCTTGGGCCTGTTAGATGAGTAACACAAGTCACTCATCTGATTGGTCCACTAACAAGTCTGACCAATCCAATAATGCCACCTACCCAATTTCTAGTAAAATATGAATAGTGCCAATATATTTTCGTGACCCGTAACTTTCCTGGCGAACGTCCGACTTCGACATGCAGCTTGTCTACAAACTTGTGATGTCCCGATCTATGTAACAAGTCTCGGTCAAAGTCAAAATGATGTCCCGGGTCAAAAGTCAACATTTTCCCTTAATTAGGGACAAAATAGTCATTTTACGTATAATTTCTGAATTTAATTTAAATAAATGGTCTGGGCGTTACATAGTGGATCTTACGTTTGAGTGGATCATACGCGCGATGGTTTACGCTCGTGAGCGTATGATACTAATAGCAGTGTGCTTCTCGAATTGTTTTACAAAGGGCTGGTGGCGCACATTGCTTTTTAAGGATTTGGATGTGACTACCGAGACTTTTATACATCACATTCGCCCCCAATTTTCTGGAGAAGCCTAAGAGGTAGGGTTTCTGCCTTCGATGCAGAGGTATATGATTATTTATTGGTATGAGCAAAGATTTCTGCATTTGGCTCAGTTTGCACTGGGTGCGACAATAATTAAGGCATTGAGGCTTCATCGGTTTGCGTCGGGTCTTGGGAATGAGACTCAAGCAATGGTGCTGGCCGGAGGATTCACCACATTGCAGACTCTATCGACTGTGGCATCTCAGATGAAGATGTGGTTGACAGAATCCCAACAGTGATCAGATGATTCTGATTGACGTCGAGGACGTCTATAGTATGCATTTGCTAGGGAGCTTGAAGAGGCACTCTTCTAGCTCCGAGTCTTCGATTGGCAATCGTGTGATTACAGTGGTCAATGAGCAAGATGGAGATGATCCCGAGAGGACCGCTTGAGATATCAGTATTTTTCTAGTCCAGTGGGACTTCTTGACACAGGCACTACATCTGGAGTAGAGACATGTGTTTTGTCTTGCCTTGGCTTGGATGAACGAGTGTTGGTGGAATATAGACCCAAAAAGTTTATCACTCTTGTTGACTAGGAGTTGATCCCAATAGGTTGGGACACGAGTATGAGTACTCTGACCAATACTATACTCAGGGCTAGTTCGATGATTTGCGACCGTTAGATTTGGGTAGAAAGGTTTTAACAGTAAGATGGATTGGATTCCTTTGGATACTTATATGATTTGGATGTGATTCTAAGGATGGTCTAGTGGACTACTGTTTTATCATAGAAGAGCTATGGATATTGGACTTGGGTTATGATGTCCCTAGATAACATAGTGATCTTGGGGTGATATCGGTTATGCAGTAGTCTTCGGATGCATTATCATAGGATTTACATGGTTGCCACCTCAGGAGGAAGTTCCAGGTACTCAATCCATTTGCAACCACCGCGTCGGATGGTACCGACAGAGTTGAGAGAATTGAGGGTTCAGCTGCAGGATTTAGCGGAGTTGGGGTTTATTTGACTTATGATGTACTCTTGGGGAGCCCCAATGTCATTTGTGCGAAGGGTGGATCGCACCCTGAGATTTTGGATTGACGATCGGCAGTTGAACGAGGAAATAATGTGGAACTAGTCATCCTTATCGTGGAAGTGATTAGTGACCCTAGTCCATTTGCCCATCACCTTTGGATTCCATGGATTTGTATTTACATATGCGTCAGATGAACTTGGATATCATTAGTTGAGGATCTAGGGATTGGATGTTCTTATAACCACTTTTGGACTCGGTATGGGCATTATGAGTTTGGATTGTACCATTTGGGTTAACTAACGCCCTAGTGACATTAATGGACTTGATGCACCGAGTCTTCCAAAAGTATCTGGATCGATTTGGGAATTGTGTTATTGATAATATCTTGATATTCCTAAAGCAGCGAAACTCCAAGTGGGGTGAGTATTAGTTTTGGTGGACCCGTATTGGTTATATTGGTCATATCATTTCTGCTGAGAGGACTAGCATGGATCCTTGGAGGAACGAGATGGTTTGGATTGGCGTCAACCAACCACAGTAAACCAACCACAGTAACTGAGATTGGAGTCTCTCAGATTGGTTGAGTATTACAGGCGTTTAGTAGAGGGAATTCTCAGTGATTGCGACAAGTTGACGCGATTGACTCGAGAGGGAGTCAAATTGGTTTAGTTGTGTACTTATGCTACACATGAAGGTTTTTCTTTTGTAGCTAGATAGTTGAGTTAGTCAGAGTTGGACTCACTATTCTCCTGGGGAGACTGATAGGATCTTCATAGAGCATTAGAGCCTTACGAACTGGGTTACTCTAGAGGAGTTGAACTCGAGGCAGAGGAGATGGCTAGAGCCATTTAACTGATGATGACTGTACATTTGAGTATTATTTGGATGGGTGGATATAGTAGTTGATGCCTAGAGTAAGGGAGTTACAGATTCGTTATCCCTTTTGCATATGCCTCATCTACCTTCGACATTGGAGCTTTGGATGAAGGAATTATGTTGGTGGTAGATGGCCATGGATTGTTATTGAGCAATGTTCCTGTGAGACATATGGCTAGATTAGAGGTCTACTGCACAACGTCGGGATCCGACCTTTCGCATAATCAAGATGGGGGTCAAGGTAAGTAACCGACAAGAATTTTCACTCATGATTGGTACGTCTTGGTAGACGTAAGTTGGTTGACCTTTGGAATTTACTAAGAGTTGGATTGGGTAGCGAACTGGATGGTTTGTCTTGGGAGTTCTTGGAGAGTACGTGTTGGACATGTCTTAAGTGTTGGTCGGGTGACTAGGAGAACTCGGAAAGAATTTTGAGTTCAATATGCGATTTGGCTGGATCTGGGATCAGACAGACAGGGTCTAGTGTCTAGCCACGATTGGCATGGTAGCCATATACTAGTCGGATTGAATTCAAGATGGATACAATATGGTAATCGGATTGGATCCAAGTTTGAATGTTCATTGAGATATTTGGACCTGACGACGAATACTGTGCTATAGAGGAAAGAGGCTATAGAGGGTTCAATTGTTGTACGAGCTTGGGGCTCTAAGCCATGGTTGTTGGTAAAGGAACCATAGTAAAACTGATATGTGATTATGTCTACTAGAGCAAGTATTCGATATGATCAAAATGCACTCTAGATGAGTGAGGTGCTAGATTCGGACTCGAGAGGAGTCAGGATCACAAAGTTGGTCTCCGAGCGAGACGAGGTACCATAAGAGGACTCTAGTGTGAGTTGGGTATTTGGTAAGAGTGAAAATTGCCCGGAAGAGTGAGGTGCTTGTCTGTTATGGGGCTCAAAAATCTCTAAGTGGGGACCACAAGATGAGTGACATCCTATGCCTCTTATCCCTCCATCCATATCTCTCCCTCATTCTCTCATTTTTCAAACTCTCCTGAAACCCCACCGTCACCATTTCTTCATGGTTTTCACCTGTTGGTGCTAGTTGTGAGAGATATAGAAAGGTTGGGAGATTGAGAGTGTAACGACCCGGACATTCAAAAAGGGAAAATTTGAAAATTTGAGGAAAATGACGATTTTGCCCCTGGACTTGGGCGAATGGTTGACTTTTTATTCGAGGGGTCAAACGGACTTTGACCGATGATTGTGACGTAGTTCGGGACGTCACGAATTCATAGACAGGTGGCACGCCCGATTCCGACATTCGAGGAAAAAGTTATGACGTGCGGAAGTTTGAGGGTAATTTGGTAAATTGGTCAAAAGGGGTCATTTGTTGACTTTTTGATTGGGACATGGTTTGGACTTTCCGGAAGTACCGTTGGATAGGTCTCGGGATGCTGAATCCGTAGACAGGCGGCATGCGTCAATCGGAGTCCGAACACAAAAGTTACAGATCTAGAACTATGAGGGGCAGTTTGGTAATTTTAACGGTAGGGGTAAAATGCTAATTTTGGTTCGGCTATGTTTTGATAATTCAGTCATTTTGATGAGTCAATGTAATTGGTGACTCAAGGCATCCTGAAGTGACACATGTCACTTGTATACATGGACTTAGTGGCACTTGATTAATTAAATGAATTGAAGGGATTAGGATTTGAATAATTTAGGATATAATTAGCACAAAACAGAGAACAGAGATGATAATCTGATCAATTCTTCCCAGCACCAAAACGTGAGAATTGGAGGTTATTGAGGGTGAATTTGTGAAGGGTAGAGCAGAATTAGGGGGTGACGCACTTTGAACCCTACTTAAACCGAAACACAGAAAACCCGAAAAACCATTAAAGGGCCTCAAAATCGATTTCGATTTCCTAACTGTTTTTGAATGAAATTGATGATTCCTTTAGCTCCATGGGAGTGAGACGAGTCGAACCAGATTGAGAACTAAAGAAATTGGGGTCGTTTGACCTTAGAACAAAGAGGGGGACAACTTCGAATGTTCGAGCTTGGGTCGTGGAATTGAGGACATGGAATTGTGAAATTGATCCATGGAAATATGTGTATTAGAACTTCACGATGCTTCCTGATGTATCAATTGAATGAAAACATGGATAATTGATGACGATTGGATGATGAACAGTAACCAGCTAAGCTTCGATGTTCAAACTCGAATCGTGTGGATTCAGGTAAAGTTTGATGTTATTGACTTCACAGAACCCTAATTAAGTCTACAACGATGCTAACAGATATTTGAATTGAAGGAAATGATGTCGAATTGATGGAAATGGAACCGGGTCATCTCGCGGGTCGCAGGACCCGTTTACCAGTTAGACGGGTTGGAACGACGACTGTTCACGGTACCGTAGCTGGCGCGTGGCTTCCACGCCCAGCCACTCACGGCGGCGCGTGGGGGAGCGTGCGGGGGAATTTCGAGGTGAGGTCAACATGAAACTTGTCCCATTTAATGTAACGAACATTTTGGCTTTGGTTTCGAGTCGATCGGACACCGTCTCAATTATGTTTCGAGGGTCCGAAGGTTTATGTTATATGTTAAATTAATATTAAATTCCCAGAAAATTATGAGAAATTAGTAGGATGTAAATTGCGCCCTTAGTGACCCTGAGTAATGATTTTGGGACAGGATTCGGGATTCCTGGCAAGTGTCGGACATTACGGAAACGCTTGCAGCACGGGAAGCAAGCGGTTTGGACGGTGTGTGTGAGTGGACGTTTGTTTTCTAAATTGATATGCATGCATAGTTAAATGTTTTACATGCTTGATTGTATGATTTGGTTGCAATGATGTCATGATTTGTTTTGGGTGATTATTTATGATTTAATGATTATTTTAATCGATATTTCGGGCACGTTTTACGAGAAATGCGTAAATGATATTTTGGGCCAGTCCCAGAGTCAAAATGGTTTCAAAATGGATATTTTGATGAATTGATAAGTCAAGGATGATTTCTGGATTATATTAATGTTTTCGATATGATTTTACGGATTTACGTATAAATGATATTTGGGCGTGAGTCCCGGTTGGTAATGATTTTGACTTGGTTTGAAGTCAAGGAGTTGATTGAGATATTTTGGGATAAGATCCCCGGATGATTTTCATTGTGATTGTGAGTGCCCAGATGGTCGAAGCTAGGGGAGTTCCCAGACGACCGAAGCTCGAGGATATGATATGATTGTGATTGTTCCCAGGCAGCCGAAGCTAGGGGTGTTCCAAGACGGCTGATACTCGGGGTGTTATGTGGTCCCAGATAGCCGAAGCTCGGGGTGTTCCCAGACGGCTAATGCTCGGGGTTATGGCCTACGCGTAGTGCGGATGTGATTATATGGTGGTTTGTGCACTTGTGAATGGTGCGGATGTGACTGTGTGACTATTTACATTGATTGTGAACTTGTGCATAGTATTGCTTGATGTTGAGTGTGATTACGCACTGACATTGAGTACGAGTTCTGGTCTGTGTAGCCAAGTGATGATGTGTTCCTATGTTTTGGCCTGAGAGCCGGGATTTGACTTGTTATGTGGTTTGGCTGGAAAGCCGGTGATTGTCATTCATATGGTTTCCCTATGCATGCATGGTTTGAGAAACTGGAGGGTAACTGATGTCTTTTAAAATGTGTTTTAACGAGTACATTTTTGTCCACTCACACTTTTCTATTTTTGATGACCCTCTAGGTCATGGCACAACGTTCGGGGCTGATCACGAAGTGGGGGCATGAGCGGAACTCGGTGCAGTTATCCCTTGTCTGACAGGTGCTGAAGGATACTTTCGGGACTTCAGTTGACTTGTCAGATGGGAGCAGGACCGGGCACAGTTATCGAAGTCCCGTTGGGACGGGTCCTGTCAGAGAGACTCTTAGAGACGGGGGAGGACGGATGAGGTGTGCAGGTTGCTTGAAAAACCAAAGAAAATCAGGTAAACCTGTGAACCTTTAAAGGTTAGATTTTAGGTTTTGGTTTTTAGGCTTTAGAACCATGCACTGAAGTCCCCATCATGTTCTTCGAGCTCATAAGAGCTTGTAGGATAAAAAAGGGAAGAGTTTAGACGCTGGAATCGCCCTAGGAGGAAGCTCGAAGGACGACCATGAAGGTTCGAACATGTCCAGAACGTTTCAGGTATGGTTTCTTAGTTTTCTAGCAATATGATTGTTTCTAGGAGAGAGTCAATAAGATCAGTGAAAAAATGCCGAAGTTTGGTTGAGAAATGGCTGATTTAGAACCTGGTTTTGATTTGGCTCGAGTGACCCGATATCAGGGTCGTGGGCTAACCCGCAAGAGGTAGGAGACAATGACGTGGGAGTGCACATCATCACTGTCAAGCCACGTGGCAAATCAGGTGATGCCACGTGGTAACTTATCAGGTGGTTGCTAGTGACAACGTGGTAGAGGTCACGTTCGCATTATGTCATAGTGATGTTAAGTGGGACATGTGGCACCTATCAGGTGGTACCACATGGCAGGCTGTCGGAAAATTTCAGATGTCAGGATGTCCAAGTCATCAAGCTGACGTCAATAGTGATGTCAGCGGTGACCAGGGTTGACCAAACTTTGACCAGCGATATGGGCATGTGGCACGAATTTTTAGGTCAAACCGGTCTTGTTCGAAAGATTTCGACGTCCTAAATCTGATATTGGTTGTTTTAGGTAGATTAGAGATAATTTGGTTGGTGTTTTGGAGGGTTTTCTCCTCGGGAAGCCTGTTCGGGACCAGTATACTGTTCTGGGGTTTTTGGGGGTTTCTTATATGGATATGGACTCATATAGATTCATAGTGACCCTTGGGTGTGTTTTGGATAGGCTCAGATGTTCCGGAGGCTTTAAATTTTCTTACGACTCGTGTTTTGAGTGAGTGGTGGTACGGTGATTGGACTTTTGTTTTCCTAACTCTATGCATGCTTTTTTTATATGGTAATTTCTTGATGGTTCTTTACGTACTATTTATGTGGATTTTGAGAATTTTATGAATGTTTAAGAATATCTAGATAGCACGTTTTGAGAGGAAATTAGGTTTATTACATCCTAGATCCATACTGAGTTTTGGGATATTGTTTTACCCCCATTATGACATGTTTATATGATTTTGACGGTGTTTGGTAAAATGAGATTTTACATGATTTTATGGATATTTTAATGGTTCATTTTACGAGGTTTTTATTAAATTGTGGTTTGGGCTTACTACTGAAATATGAAATTATGCTTTGAATTGTTGTTGACATAAACTTGTGTTTCCTCAGTACTTGTGATGATGTGTAATATGATGATGTGTGATGATGGTAATGATGTGATATGTGTTGTGAAAACCCTCTTCGAAATGCCAATTGGTCGAACGGTCTCGGACGTCGAGGTAAAGCTCTGTAGTTCTCGAGACTTGTGAGCAGTCTCAGACATCAAGGTAAAGGTCCGTAGTTCCTAAGACTAGGATTGTGACTCAGACGTTGAGTCTGAGACTTCGTAGTTCATGAGCCGGTCCACACTCGGACGTCGAATTTGGGACTTCGTAGTTCTCGAGTGCTCTTAGCCTACCGGTTATGCACATTGATATGATGATACAAATGGCAGGCATCGAGGTTGGGCCATATGGTATATTGGTGTATTTAGTTTATATGATTGGTTGTTTCGATATGGTTATGTTGGCAGGTTTGCTTTGGTATGACTTTTTGTGGGGCAGGTTTTGGACTTTCTGATTTTCTGGTTCTTACACGTATTTTGATATTCATGTTTTATTTGTAATTTGATGCATGCATAGGTGTATTAAATGGAGGGTTTAATGATCGATTTCGGAAAAGATTTTTTTCCAAACCTTTGTTTTTTGTCCATTCACACTTTTTATTTTTTATTGGTTTTGGCTCCCTCCAAGTTGGTGCGGACGTAGGCTGTATGAAGGCTGAGGAATCACAATGAGTGCGTACTTTGATTACTCTGAAGGTATATGGTAGAATCCCTTGTCTTGCACGTGGTTAGGATGTTGATTTAATCCCGAGGGTAATAAGGTCTTTTTACAAGGTCGTGTCAGAAATGATCAGGTCCTCCCACGCTAATCGAGGGTGATTATGGGGAGGGTCCAGTCATTTCACAGCCATTTTCTGTGTTCTTTTCACCTAACCACACCTACTTTTTCCCATGTAATGATCAATGACTTCAGAGCCAAGAAAACATACCTGAAAATCATAGACCGAGCTTTTAGACTTGCGGCCATGGCTACTTTGATTGGCTTACAGTTATTTCCTTGTCCAATCTTTCATTTTCTCGTCTCAGAGTAATATTAGGATCCCCATAGAAGCATTAGCACTCATGTTTCTTGGTTTTTTGGCCCAAAACCTACAACCTGAAATGGAAACCTCACGTGTGTCCTTGGTTTTACTCACGGGCTCTTATTGCATAGTTTGAGTTTTAATGCTTTGAATAATGATTTGAGACGAATTTCTAGATTTATTAACTTACATCTAGACACGGATTTTATGACGGTTATTTTGTGGAAACGATGTTTTGGGCTTAGGCCCCATTTCAAAAGTGTTTTGGCTTGGTTTCAATTCAATTATTTGTGAAAATGAAAGTTTTTTGGTTCAATACTGTTTCCATAATTAACCATCCTATGTGTTGTTCCCTATAGACATTAGTTTGGGATCCCGAAGAGGTCACAGTTGACATTGCCTGGATGTCAATTCGGAGACTCGAGTTCCTAGGCATGTCATGTGTTAGTATCACTCAGATGTCGATAGTGCCTAGGATGACCAACTAGAGGCTGTCTAGATCCGAGGATACCAGTACAATCTGGATGTGAGCATGCTTCTAGGTTATACTCAGAGGTGTAATCTCAATTCTCGTAGTGCTGATATCCTATCGTGGCTAGTGTTTGAGTATTGAGGAATAGTTATGATGTTTATTGTAATGGCCTGGATCTTGAGGAAACATAAATTTGGAAAAAAAAAATAGAGTCAAAAGACGATTTTACCCTTGGAAAAGTCAAAATCTTAACTTTTTTCTACGAACCTCTTTTGAGAATTTCGGGAAAAATGTTGCGAAGGTCTCGAAATTTTAAGTTCGTAGACAGACATCACACCAAAATTGGAGAACGTTTGAGGTTGTTTTGGGCTAAGAAACCTTAAGGGTATTTTGGTCATTTTGCCACCAAGGGCATTTTGGTCATTTGCAATAATGACCAATGGAGTGCTGCCACGTGTCAAGACTTGTAGAAGTCTGGAACTCTCTCCTTACACCGACATTCAAGCAATTTATACGTGATGAGTGTGTGTTGGTGAGTTTTTGGTGGTTGGGGGCCGAACACCATGAAAGGTGGTTAATAGAGAGAGAGATCGTGTTGAGGGAGGAAAACATAGAAAATGGAATGAGAGATTGAGGAGAGAAGATCCTGAGGGGAAAACTAGCAACTTGGTCGTGTTATGGGGATGGAATAATCCCAGAAACCTGAAATAGTTGCCATGGGTTCGAGAATTGGAACTTGGGGTTGAGGCTTGATGAACTTCTAATAAGTACTCTAACGTCTTCCTGGAGGCTTTGTGATTGATTAAAGCTTGGAACCAAACCTTTTAAACCCTAGAGAGGGTGCTGGTAGAAGGTCAAGTGTTAGCCGAAAGATGAAGGTATAGTTGCTTGACTTATGATTAGTTTTCCCTAATTTGAAGCCACATATCTACCCTAGAGAAAGATTAGAATAGAAGGGTAAAAAAAGGAATAGAAATGGTTAAGAAATGAGCAAGTTATGTCCGGGTTGACGTCGTGGGTTGGGCAACCCAGTTTGCAGAAAATCGGATCTGGCGTGAGGTAGAAAATGGTGAATAGTAAGGCGTGTGGATCCCACGGGCACCCTGACACGCCCTAACTCGAAAAGTCCACTTATTACACAAAGGTCAAGGCGTGCTTGCTAACATCTAGATAATGACGTCCAAATGGCGAAGCCATTAAGGTAGAACTACACGTTTTAGAGAGTCGGATGAAACCTACCCGGTGAAAAACCGAGCACATTTCACCTAACAATGGAAACTTAGAGCATGGACGCAAATAAGTGATGATTATACACTACAAATTTTACTTGTTGATACCTGATTATCATGTCAGCCTTACTCTGCACCCGAGAGTGAGTATCAGAGCAGCAACCAATCTCCTCGATGTGTGTGCATGCCACAAAAACCTGAGAGGTTTAAAACACAAAGGGTGAGTAGGCCCTGTTGTTATTTCAATGTAAAACCATTTTCAATAATAACCTTTAACCCCTCGTTTTATAACAAAAACCCAAAACAATTGTAACATACTTGCACATAATACGAGAAATATAACATCAATCATTTAATAATAATTTAAACGATGCAATCAGATGAGCCATACATAAACCATAAATATGTCACAACATCAACCAACATCATAAATGCTCATGAGTCACCTCGAGTGGAAAATTGCTTAAAACACTTCTAAATGGTCTAAAATAGTGTCCACTCGCTGCCGTGGCCTGAAAAAAGGCTCCACATGCCACCACACACTGATTTGGGCTCTGAAAGGTGGCCCACAGACCACCACGCACCAAAAAGAGCCCACACGCGCCGACCAAACGTGGCCAAACGTAGCCACATGCCCACACACGTAGGATTATTGCTCAAATATTCCATGGAATATTCCATTAACGACCGTTAGTTTGACCATTAGTCTTGACGTTGACCAACCATTGACTTACAATTGACTAACGACGATGACTGATGGGCGGTCGTTGTTGGAGCTCTGTCGTAGACTGCGGTCAGACCATCGTCAGTACCGCCGTGCATCGTAGCCTGTTTCTGGGTTTTCTGTGGAAAAATTTCAGAAACTGACGAGGCTTTTCTCTCTTAATTCTAACTCAAAAATAACATGCAATTAGTCAAAACTACGATACTCGATGCGTAGACTCCAAAAATCCTAGTCCCTAGTCTAGTTTCTGCCTAATGAGACCATGAGGAAGTTGATGGAGTCCTCTGTTTTGTCTATCCAATCGTCGCAGTTCGTTCCAGGAACTGGTGAGTTCCAACCCATCGTCGATCGTCTACAACCTCACCAGAAATAATAGGGTTAGGATTGTAAAGAGGGTGAGAATTTCCTCAAACTAACTTCTGGGTAGAATTCGTACCTGAATTTTCGAAGAACTCAGAATCCGACGACTCGCTGTTGTCATCTCCGCTGCACCGCCATCATGAAAACGACATGAAATCCCTCGATTAGGTTCTTAGAAACAAGACAAAAAGGAATATGACGTTAGAATCACAAAATCCTACCTTGTTTGAGCTTAGTCATCATGGGTCAATCTCGGGTCTACAACCGGGTCGAGTTTCTCATATCAGGTCAAGACGTTTTCTGGGCTCTAAGAGTGGGTCTAACCGTCAAAAGGACCATGGCGAAGCTAGGGTGTTGATCTGGGATATGGTTGGGTCGTCTTGGCTGGCATTCAATGACCATGATTTCTCATCACGACTGCGGCTTTGAGGTTTCACGGTGTTGAAATGTAGTCCAAGGGAAACAATGAAGGGGATGGTGTTTTCGTCTCAAGACGAGGATGGGAAAGGGGAAAATCGATCACTCAGTCGTTGGGGCTTCAAAGGTCGTACTAATGCCTCATTCTGGTCGAGTCTGTTTGTATTCAAAGAGATCGAGAGAGAGCCTAGGCTATCAATATGAATATCTCGGTAGTTGGGCTTCAGTCTTTAGGCTTGGGTCCAGTAGGCATTGGTAGTTTTAAAGTAGGTCTTGGGTCTCAATTAACGAATAAAAGAGTCAACTACTTGTAGCCATGTGTTGTGGGCTTGGGCCTAGGGAGCAATAGGCCATAAACTGCATCAACTAGCAACTCATAATCGAGGTTCTCACGGGGTGATTAGGGGTAGTTAGATAGATTCTAAAATTTGTATGCATATTTTTGGGACGGGATGTAACAGTCTACCCCCCTTAAAGAATTTTCATCCCCAAAATTTGGTCAAGGTAGGTTGAGGGTACAAATCTCAACAGGTATTCGTGAATCACTAGCTGCTTCCCTAAATAAAGCTCATCTTCCTCTTGGGATCCCATAGAAACGGGCTCTATTAGGGGATTTGTTAATTCTCAAACATCAAGCTATTGGTGTGTCACTTCGTTGCAACAAGTAGTCCACCAGCATTTCCCTCGAATGTCTCAACACATAAGATGCTTCTTGTATGAAATCCTGAATCAACGACCAGTCTTGACCCGGAAAGCTACCGCGCATTCTCAAGTAGGGCGACTTTTTCGTCACTAGCAACCCAAGTAGGTTAATTACAAGCAAAACTTCTATGTTCCAATGGTCCCGTAATGCAACTCGCTTCGAACTAATACAATCTAACGACCTCATTAAACCATCTAATAGAGGTCAGTGGTTTCTTCAAAATTCCTCGATGGTAGTGGTGACTCTCAGCACTAAGTGTCCGATGGGGTTTATCTAACTCACCAACTAAAACGATCTCCATAATGGTTCTTCCAAACTATTGTTTACGATGTCCAGCTCGTATTAGGGTAGCTAATCCTGGGTGGCCTCGAGGTAAAAAGGAGGCCTGGTACAGCTCTTAGTAGAAACAGTGGTCTAAGTTAAGGATAAGAATAAGTAAACCCAACCAATCTTTAGGGATAAGGGTAGTGGACACGCAGCCCACACGTGTACCGGGGTATCTCGAGTAGCTAATGCCGCTAGATGACCCTTCTAATTCAAAGATCCAACACCAGGATATGGAAGGTATCAAGTACATGTATGATTCAAGTAAATCTTCAGGAGGAGAAGAGATAATGCTATACGCCTCGGTTAAGAATTCTTAACTAACGGTCCCTCTAATGCTCTCAGCAGTCATCAAACCAAAATTTTCATTCCAACAAGAAGGTATGATTTATTAAGAAAATCCTTTATAACTCATGTGTTTGATTGGCGTAATCTCCAAATCTACCACCCATTACATGGTAAACTCTCCCAAAAGGGTTTAGTGGGGTGATGACGCTCAAGGAAACCTTTTATTTACCTTGTAAAGCGCGATAAATTTCGTCACAAATGTGCCTAATTCTTTATTCATGGTATTGCAAAAACTTCTAAGGTTCAATTTTCAATAAGTTTGAACAAAGAGGAAAAAGGAATACTCCCAGGGATAGATACGTCACTCCACAACTCGTGTGGCGTCCGAAAATTAGATTGCAAGGATGAGGTAATCTAAGAGAACGCTCATGCAATTTTTGAAAATGGATGAAGTAATGAACCATGGAAACTTCCTAACCACACTGGCATCCCAATGTTCTTGAGTGCAAGAAAAAAATGTGAAAAAAAGAACATGTAGTTTCTAATAAAAAGAGAAAGGGGAAGCAGAGACACCAACAATTGGGCTGGGACTATATCATCAGGATATACAATTGTACAACTATGGAATTGAGGAAACACCTATTTCAGTATACTTGAACCATCCAGAGGAGAGCATTCAAAGGAACTGATCTCGCGGGCTGAAGGACTATGGAGTGTAGAATGTTATAGATGTGGGCCAAGACAATGGGTGAGCTTAGAAGAGATGGAAAACTTAGGAGAATCATCCTTATCTTTTCATTGAGGGATGAGCTTAGAAGTCATGATTTTTTCTGAATATGAGAAAGTGTAGTGAATTCATAGTAAGAATGGTAGAGCTATGGGAGACTATAGCTGGAACTGCCAAAGGTACAGAAGGAACCAGAAAATGGGCGAAACTGTGATCGTGTGAATTGAAAATGTTTTATAATCAAAATATTTCAAATTTAAGGGGCAATGTTTACACCTGAAAAAATATTTTTGGGTCAAAGCTAATGTTTCGAAAGGAATTAAAGGCCAAAAATAGAAGTCGAGTCTGGTCTGAGCGACTTTGAGCGTGGAGAAGAAGAAATGTGTGGGCAGTGTGGACAACACGAAGAAAACATAGGCAAATGGGAGGTTTCCAACAGGAAAATGGCAAATGGGACGCACGAAGGACCTAACTTGGCAAGTTGATAGCTTCTTCACCGCCTATAAATAGAGAACCCAGCTTCTTAAAGGACAAAAAATAAACCAATCAAACTCAGCAAATTGATCTCCATCAATTTTTAAATCTATGAACACCTTTAACCTAGGTTTCATGGTTTAAAAAAAGCTAGTCTTTGTGGCAAAAACTACCTAACTATTTCTAATTACTTTAGCAGCATTGTCATAATTGTTGGCTTCATTTTTCTGCATTAACCTTCTTTCTAACCGCTTAGTATCATAAGAGTTAACCTCTTTCCAACTGCCAGTTCTTGGATTCGCAGAAGATTAATTTTTTTTCTGACCATTCAGTGTTATAAGGGTTGATTATATCGACTATCGGCTCACGGAACGTCATTCCGACTCTCGGTTCACAGAAAGTCATCTCGACTACCGATTCACGAAAAGTCATTCTAATTGTCGATTTACAGAAAGTCATCTCGGCTGCCAGTACATGGCCGATCAATGAGGAAATCAAACTTTCTTTTTGACGTATTTCCATTTCTTTTGAGTGCTCTGTCATCTCATGACGTGATTTCTAACTGATATTCATTTCAGTTAATGATTTCTTGAATTTTTTGTTTGTTACAGGCTTGAATTCGAAGGAAATACTTTACTTTTATGTACTTGTAATTTCAGTTGTTTTACATTTTTGTACTTGTACTTTCATTTCCATTTCAATACAAACCAGATTTCCTGAAACAGTAACTAGTACTTGGAGCACACCATCCAAGCTTGGTTCATGACTTACCAAGTTGGGATACCACCTTTGTGCATTGATCCAAATACTTCGATTTCGACTTGAGAAAACTTGGGACCATGGACCATCTAACTATTAAAATAAAAATTTCTCCAAATTGAATATCATGGTGAAATAACTTCTGAACTTGGATTACGCTGGAAAGAAAATATTTTAAAGTCCTTGAAAAAGGAAAAGAAAAGAACAATGCAGGCTAATAAGTGTTCACCAGCCCCACAATCACTTCGATCAGAAGAAATGTTCTTGGGCCGAAAATAGAACTCATTTGCACTGTCTAGTAGCAGCCTCTACAATGGCACGCTTGCACCTGAGTTGTAAGGTCTACTTGTTTCCTCGTATACCCATTCAGGGATAGACTATGGTTAAAGGCCCACCACACTCATCTCATCCAGCATCAATCTCTACACCTCATATCGCAAGAAAGAAACCCTATGAGTGGCCCACCTCCCTCACTCCCCAGACCAGGTTCTGCACGAAGATCCAGTAAGGGTTGCCTCGGGACATTCAACTCTTAAAATGAGAAAAATATTTTGGGTAGGAACACTGGTATTATTTTCCTTATATGAACTAACATCTCTACCATAATCAGTATTGAAGACCAACAAGAATCTCACGTCTCTAGAAACAAAAAGTTGATAGTAATTAACCTGCATTTCTCCAGACTTGTTTTCTTATTGTGCATCTCTTCGATTCCTTACTGTTGATGATTTTGGAGGCTTGACAGAGTTACTTGATGGACTAGACACCCTGCTTCTTGAGAGGTTGAGCATCATGAGTTACGGTAGCCTAAAGTACATTCCAATTACACAAGGTATTGCATCTCTCCAAGAGTTAAAGATTAAGAGTTGTGGTATGTTATCGAGCATGTCAAGCGAGCTTTAATTCTGCACCTCTCTTGTGAAATTGGAAATAGCTAAATGCCATGCCTTGTTATCCATTCCAAGTATTAGCGGTTTACATCTCTCTGCGAGTTGCGGATTGAACATTGTACAGGATTCGAAGGCATACCGAGTGGGATAGAACCTTGCACCTCTCTTTGTGTTTTGGTCATACTAAATTGCCTTAAGACATTCATTCCAGCTGAACACTTTGTGTTTTGGATATTGAGCATTCTAAGCAACTGGCAAGCCTACCATCATTGGAATATTGTACTTCCGTTCGGCATATGTCAATATGATACACCCATATGCTAGCATACATTTCAATTCAAAGCCTGGTAGGAAGTCTTAAGAATTTATGTATAGAATCTTGCAGTGGTCTACAACTTGTTCCAACATTATATGGCTTCACATCCCCCGGTGATTTGACGATTGGAAACTGTGGACATTACCAAGTCTACCGAATGGGCTAGAATCATGCAAATCAATTCATTGGGTGCATGTCAAGAAGTGTGAGGTACTTATAGGATACGATACACTTCCCAGTTTCCCTCCAATGATTGGATTTGTTTCATTATCCTAATCTTGTGAGGATCCCAAGATTAGAAAACCTCACATCCCTCGGCTGGTTGGATATATATAATTGTTATAGGTTAACAAGCCTGATTACTGCTATTGCATCTTGCACATCTCTTGAGGAATTGTCAATCAAGTTTTGTAACAATTTGATTCCCATCGCTATTGCAGAAGAAGGATCTACAAAGTCTCATTTTCTTGCCTCTTTAAAAATAGTGTACTGTGAGAGACTACATCATTTGGTGATGGGGCAATGACAGTGCCTGAGCCATTTGAAACATATGGAACTTGGTAAATTTTCAAAGGTTCTTGATTTTTTCCCTGACTTTCCGGCTCCATCATAACTTGAATATTTGACTTTACGGGGGTGGCCTAAGCTCAAGTCTCTGCCTCAACAATTTCAACACTACACTTCTCTAAAATCTTTGACAGTAGTCTTTTAAGGAAATTGAGGCTTTTCCTGAGTGGTTGGGTAACCTTATGTCTCTTATCTGGCTGCATATCGTGGGTTGCGAGAAGCTGATGTATCTACCTTCAGTCAAGGTTATGCACTGCCTCACTCGATTGCATCAACTAAATGTTCAGGAATGTCCCCTCCTAAAGGACAGATGCACCAAGGGAGGCGGAGCAGAATGGCCCAAGATTTCTCATATTTCTAATGTCACATTCTCGGGTGATTTATTTAGTTCTCTTCTAACCCATACTAATATATGTTTGATTAGACTGATAGGTGTTAATAAGTCCATGATTGCTGATGCTTTATGTTCATTTACAACCTTTGATAGAATGGCAACAAGGCTAGTGAGTACTAAGAATCCCCGTTTCTCTTGAGAAGTTGAGAGATTATTCCAAGTGTAGGAAACTGACAAGTCACATCCCTCCATAAGTTGAATATTTCTAATTAAGTATGATCAACTTTTTTCAGCAGAAATTTCAACTCTTACACTTCTACGAATGAATGTTTTAACCAAGTGTTGTGATTCTCATTTATCTACCTCATGTGAAAGCTATGAAATGGCTCAAAAAATTAGCAGCATCAAAATGGCCCAACATATATATATATCTAAGGTAATTTCTTTTTGTCAAAGAAATTTTTGGCGGACTTTTCACATTTTGTCTAACTAAGATTACCAAAAATATAATTTTTTTCATCTATTTTATTTCTTCTTATTCCCTATGTACGACACCATATTTCAAGTAGCTATCCAGCTAGTACGTGATTGTTGTTCTGACAAAGCTTTCCGAGTCTGGAAAAGAAGCGAATATTGCATCCTTTTTTGTGTATTTACCAAACATCATCTTTGAATCAGTTGAGTAAAGATGATGTGTGCATCAGTTTGCAGTTGAAGCGGTGGGAATCCTTGGTAATCCGCAAGAGTTGAATCTTGGTGGTTTTTATGTTTCAAGGGAAGAAATGGGCAAGATTACTTTCAATTCAAGTTTCACCTTTGAACTGTAAGATTAATACTAAAGTAATCTAACATATATGCTCAACTCAATCTCAAGAATCACAATACCACAATTAACAATTAATCCAAGTTCAACAAGGTAAAGAAAACATACCTAAAAGAAGACATGATTCTTCTTAATCCCAAAAGTCGGTATTCTCCTCTCTATCAATAATCAGTGAATTTTCCTTTACTTATGTATAGGCTTAAGCACTCTGAAGAAAAACGTGATTATTGTGAGAGTATGACCAAACCTTTATAGAAGTCTTAAGAGAAGTTCTCCAATCAAGCAACTTCTATCTCCTACTTAAGCAATAACATTGTTATTGTTTATGAGTCTTTATTCATTAATGAGTCTAAAGAGTTTAATAAGTTTAATAAGTTTGAGAATTCATAAGTTGATAGAACTCTACTAACTTGTGCCTTAACTAAAGGCGGTATAAATCAATCTATACTCATAAAAATCTTACATAAACATGGTAAGATTTTCAGACTACTAACTTTTCTTGACCTCTGCTCTTCTCTTATATATGAGTCGTGATGTTCCTCTGTGGATTAGATGTCACCAGTTTTACAATGCATGTATCCACTTATCTCTAGTTAACATCTACTCTATAGATGTCACCAGTTTTACAATGCATGTATCCACTTCTCTAGCTAGCATCTACTCTATATTTTCTGTATATATTTACTTAGTTACTTACTCGTGTTGTTTTCCAATGGGGCGTAATTTGTTACTTTCTTCGGGCTTTATCATTTTCTTTGGAAGAAGAAGTAAATGATGTACAAATAAGTGAAATAGCGGCTAAAATCCAAGTATTGAAGCTCCCTTTCTCCTGCATATATATATATAGGCACGGACTCACAGTGTGGGCTGAGGTGGGCTGAAGCCCATCCAAGTATTTCAACAACCCAAATTAATAGCCCATGTGTAAAAAAATAATAAATAAATAAAACGTGATGGTTGTTTGAATAGCCTATCCGAAAACAAAGTAACAAATCTACCTTAGCCCATCTAGCATTAGCCCAACCTAAATAATTATTTAAAAAAAGAAAAACCCTAAAAAGGCTACTTACAACTTGCAAGACAAAAAAACTTTTACCTCAAAAGTTCAAACTCATTGCTGCTTAGTGCTTGACTGCTTGTTGCTGGGAAACATGCGAAGTCATTGAAGTTCAATAGCAAGTGTCTTTCAAGCAAGCCCCACAAGAGCTAGTTGGTTGTTTTTCAAATAAAAAATTATTTCATCCAATCATCTTCTTCCAATTGAATTGGTAAGCTTTTTTTCTTCTTCTTACTATTTCATTATTATTTTTATTTTATTTAGAGTTCTACATATTAAAGATTTTCTATTTAGGGATTAGATTTGGTGAGTTCTTGCTAGGATTTTGATGAATCTAAATAAATTACTTAATTTTTATGCTATGTTAATATTCAAATAAATTATTTAAGCAAATTAGTAATTTTTTATAATGGATTGTGTTGTAGACTTGTGACCCTTATGGACTATAGAGTATATTGGGTTTTTATTGTTGTATGTGCAATCTTATATTGTGGTATGTGGGATAAAGTAACAACTTATTATTCTTTTAGTTTCTAAATTTTGAGAATTAGATTATAAATTTGTTAAATGCATATAAATTGCATACTAATTAGCTTTATATCTCACACATGTCATATAGGTTATTATACATCCTTTGTTATGTATAAACAATCCAAAAATTCTAAGTCAAAAAAGAACATTCTTCCATATTTTACAAAAAAGAATTAGGAAGAATCATCAAATCCACATCCTTCTCCAACTTTGAATGATGATGACTATGAGCAACAACCTTCTAAGTCCCAAGAGTCGAGTCATCTAGAGGCAATCACCAAGTTGAAAGTGTTGAGACCAATTATCTTGAAAGAGATCCTGGAAAACGTCCTTCAATATCGACTTATCCCTTTAATGAACGGGCTAATGTTAGAGGAAAATATATATTAAATGGGCCATACCAACCCGAGTTGGTTAAGTACTCACGCACTTTTGATGGGAGGCAATTCCGTCAATTTCGAAGAGGTTAGTTCTCTAAATTTCCATGGCGCGAATACGCAATTGAAAATGATAAACCATATTGTTTTCCTTGTTTTTTTTTATTGTAGTCAACCAAGTCATTCTTTATTTACTTCTCAAGGTTTTAATACTTGGAAAAGGGTTGGTGGTGGCAAAAATAAGTGTTTCTTTGAAAAGCATGTGAGTCTTTCTACTTCATTTCACAATGGTGCTATGTAATAATGATATAATTTACCAAGAACAAGTGGGCATATTAAGAGGGAAATGAATCCGCAGTCCCCACAACATGTGAAAAACAATAGGTTGCAGCTTAAGTCCACCATAGTTGTCATGAAGTTACTAGCAAAACAAGTATTGGGTTTTAAAGGTGATGATGAATCTATAACTCCTCAAATCGTGGAAATTTTATTGAGGTAGTAAAGTCTTATGAGGAAATAGATGAGGAACTTGCCAAACTTGTATTGGAAGCTCCCCAAAATGCTAGTTATCATTCACCATAGATTCTAAAAGATATTTTGAATATTCTTGCTAATAGAGTTAGAAAGAAGATTCGTGAGGAAATTGGTAGTGGCTTTTTTGTCTTCTTGTTGATGAAGCACTTGATGAATTTAGTAAGGAACAAATGACTATTATATTAAGATTTATTTATTGTGATGGTGTTGTTCGTGAAAGATACTTTGATGTGGTAAGTGTTAAAGACACTTCTGTTATAACTCTCAAGTTAAAGATAGATAATGTGTTTTCTCAAAATGAGCTTCTAGTGAGCAATATGCGTGGCCAAGGATACGATGGTGCTAGTAATATGCGGGGTCAATGGAATTGACTAAAATCATTATTTCTTCAAGATTGTCCATATGCATATTATGTACATTGTTTTGCTCATTGCCTCTAATTTTGTTTGAATGCGGCAGCTAAAAATGTTTCTGATATCTATCTATTTTTCTCACAATTGACTAATATTGTGAATATTATTATATCTTCTGGTAAGCGTGTTTTTGAATTAAAATGTGCTAGAGAAGCTCAACTTGTAGAACAACTTGATTCTAGAGAAATTGAAACTGGTTCAGGAGCTAATCAAATATGTAGTTTGCAACGAGCTGGAGCTACTCATTGGAGCTCCCATTTTGAATATATTAGGAGGTTGATTATTTTGTTTAACCCCACTAGTGTAGTTCTTCGAAAAATGAAAATGAATGTACTTAACAATAAAGTACGTGGGGAAGCTAAAAGTGCGTATAAAGCTTTGAGATCTTTTGAATTTGTGTTTAACTCGCATTTGTTGGATAATGTTATGGGCATCACTAATGTTCTTTGTAAACAATTGCAATCGAAGTCTTAAGACATTGTAAATGCAATGAACTTGGTTTCAAGTACAAAGTCGCTTCTTTTAAAGATGAAACAACACGGTTGAGATGCTTTCATTCAAATGGGGGTATCTTTTTGTGAAAAAAAAAAAGATATAAGCATTCCCGATTTCAATGCTCCATATATGGAAGGTACAAGTCGATCTTGTCAACAAATGAACTTTATTACAGTTGTACATTACTTCCGAACCAACATATTTCATTGTGTACTAGATTATAATTAAGTGAGTTAGAAGGTAGATCCAATGTAACGCCCCGGAAATTTAGAAAATGTAATTTTGTAACATAATGAATAAATGACGTTTGTACCCTTGTGAATAGTATGGTCAAATTGTTGACTTTTTGATTGGTGAATCAAACGGATGTTGACCGATGACCGTGACGTAGTTCGGGACGTCACGAGTCCATAGACAGGTGGCACGCCCAATTCCGACAATCTGGGAAAAAGTTATGACGTTCGGAAGCCCAAGGGCATTTTCGTAATTTGGGCGAAAAGGGGGAAAATGTTGACTTTTTGTTTGCCAACTAATTTTCACACGATTCGAAGACCGTTAGGTAGGTCTCGATGCCCGGAGTACAACGACAGGCGACACGTCGAAAACGGAGTTCGGTTACGAACGTTACGGGTCACGGAAGGCTAGGGGCAAAATGGTAATTTGTCCAACCAGGGGCAAAATGGACTTTTGGCCTTGATCAGACTTGTCTTTTGTCTGATTCTCACCTCAGAAAACACAGAATCGGGTCTTAAGGGAAACACAATAATATCCCCTTTTGACAACTTTTCCCCAAATTAAGGCTTGAACCATGATTATGTCCAATTGGCCCGTGATAAGCCCCAAACTCATCGTCATTATGCAATTGAACGTCTAAGTAGCAAAACTGAGAGAGAGGGACTCGAGAGGTCCAGAGAACTGAGAGAATTTTGCTTCGAAAATTCTGGAAAATTGGGGAAAAATCGAATTCGGATTTGGGAGCCAGGAGAGGAGCAATTGAGGATTCCATTAAGTTGCTAGGATCAAAACTAAAAGCTTTGCAACAAAAACGAGAAGAATTCGTGTCGAATTGAGGAAGAACAGACGCTGCCATGGCTGCCAAAAATCGACCTTGAGTTCAGATGCTTAGAGGTAAGCTCGTTCGAAATTGATTATGGAAAATTGTTCCTTATACTCTCACGGTGCTAACCATATGAATTAATTGAAAAATCAGGCACGGAATCGTGAAACCCGAATAGGAGACCCGTCGAATTTCGATCGTGAGTCGTGAAGATTTGGACCTTACCTGAGGTAATTGAATTCACAGAACTAAAATGAAGTTAGAGTAGATGAGATCAGTTGAAAGAACGGATCGATTTGAGGTCGAATTGACTGAGATTGCATCGGATCCTATCGCGGGTATTTCAACCCGTTTATCAGACAAACGGGCGAGAACGATGCACTGTAGCTGTACTGTGCTAGGCGCGTGGCTTTCACGCGCAGCCGCTTGCGGCGGCGCGTGACGGCGCGTGGGGAGGATTCCGGCAAAGTGTTCAACATGAAACTTGATGTTCTCGATGATACGAACCTATCCGCGTTGGTTTCGGGTCAATCGGATATGGTTTCGGTGTAGTTCCGAGTACCCGACACGTTTAAATTTATATTAAAATAATATTATAAAATTCCGACAATTAGGGGATTCCTGTTTAAGGATTATATGAAAGTCTAGTAACCTTAAATCACTTTGTTTGACAGGCTGGAATATTCCCGGGACTTCGAAGGAAAACGAACAGCTCGAGGCTGAACAATCGGGACGGTGTGTGTGAGTGGACTTTTGGTTTTCTAACTGTGATGCATGCATATATGGTTTAAAATGCTTATTTATATGATTTCCTATGATTTGACATGATTGATGCTTTGCTTCGGTGATTTCTCGATTTTCTCGGTTTTATGATTATTATATTATTATATTCTGGCACGATTTTCGAGAAATCGTGAAATTGGTTAAAAATGATATTGTGGGCGTGAGAACCCAAGTAAATAATGATTTTGACTCGGATTTGGAGTTACATGTGAATTTGATGATTTTTGGTATTCTCGTGATTTTTGTGATTATTTTAATCAGTCTTTCGGGCACGTTTTACGAGGAACGTGCAAATGATATTTTGGGCTAGGCCCGGATTGAAAATGATATTTGGACTCGGATTATGAGTCAATGATTGATTTTATGGATTTACGTGATCGTGGCAACTCGGGTTTACGGTTGCACGGATTTACGTGAAATTGATATTTTGGGGTTGGGACCCAATGGAATTGTGTTCCTGATTGGATTTGCATTTTCCATGTGATTATATGATGATTTCGGATTTATAAAGTAAATCGGGACTTTGGTTAATTTAGGACTGAGACCCTGTGTCGATATGTGATTAGATTTTTATGCAACTGTTTTTCACTGGTTTTTGTGATGATAATATGTTGCGGATATTTAGGGCTTTCGGGAGAAAATAGGTTTTTCCCCGGAGTGCACCCTGGAGATAACGCTCGCCTTCGGGATGGAAGTATTTACCCCGAAGAGGTCACGTAGCACGATCTTTGTCTTGCAGCCCAGGGGAGGCTTGACTCAGATCAGATGTGCTGGATTATATGGATCGGTAAGTGATGTGTTCACTAGATCTGGATTGCCGGCTTGTGATGTGTTCACAGCGGCGGATGCTCGGATTTTGAGCGGTCCTTGAGCCTATTGATGTGCACGCGTTGCAGGGATAAAACGTGACTCTAAGCAACAAGATATGGATATAAGTCCCGTGATTTTGTGGAAATTGTTTTGATTGATCCACTTTAATTGATTTCCTATTATTACTCGTGTTTTATGATATGCATGCATGTTTGTGAAAACTGGAGGGTAAGAAATGTATTTTGGCAAATGTTTTTATAAGAGGTCATTTTTGTCCACTCACACCTTTATTGTTTTATGCACCCTCCAGGCCAGTGTACAGGTACGAGGGCTAAAAACGAGGCAAGCGAGGCAAAAGAATAAATAGACCGTTGCGCACTCAGACATTCTACAGAGTAGGAATTTGACCCCTATCTGTAACAGTACCTATGCTCTGTATTGTCTTTGACTAGTCAAACTTGTGACATCATTGGTCTGTAAAACTTAACTATCCCTTGTCTGACAATGTTTTCGGGATTTGTTGTGTGTTGTATGTATATAAGTTTGGTTACTTTCGGAAATTTTTAGTTATTGTCAGACGGGAGCAGGATTCATCACGACTATCGAGGGATAATCGGGATAGGTCTTGTCATCCAATGAGCAAGCAACCGAACTCCTTAGTCTTGGCTCATCATTGGATCCTCGTGATGCATTCAAATCATTTGACATTGAGAAGATATGTAACTTGGCAGAGAAGTTCTATCCTGGAGATTTCAAAGATGATGACATCCGCTTATTAAGAGAGCAATTACAGCATTATGAGTATGATATCTTTAATCTTTCACAATTTTTGAATGTCTTCTCTTTCTAACTTATGTGAAGAACTTGTTGCATCAAGGAAGACATTTTTTTTTATTGAGAGATTAATTCAGTTAGTATTGACTCTCCTTATTTCTACAGCTACAATAGAGCGAGCATTTTCGGCTATGAAAATCATTAAAAATCGGCTTCAAAACAAGATGGAGGATGAATTTCTTGAAGATTGTATGGTACTAATTAACATAGAAAATGAACTTGTTGAAAACATCGACGTAGATTCGATAATTGATGAGTTTAGTGCCTTGAAGACTTGTATGGTAAAATTTAAGTAGTTTTCTATTATATTCCATTACATGATTATTTTAGAGTTAATTATTTTTTTTTTTTACTTTTTATCTATAGTATGCATTTTTAGAGGTAAAGCTCATTACGTCTCCCTCTTACGCCTAGGTGTATCTTTTTTCTTCTTATTAATGAAATTCGTTTGTATCGTTAAATTTTGCTAAATTTTCACAATAAAACTTAGTCCACCTTGTATTCAGATCCGGGTATTGTTATTGTTGGTATAATTTTCCGATCCATTGCTATTCCACGATTTAGTTAACTCAATCAACTGAGACAGGTGAGGCGACTGCGCTGGAGAGACCAACACTCTATAACCACCTCAAGAGTCAAGACCTTTTGGAGAGACCTCAAGAGTCGAGACCTTTTGGAGAGATGCTGAGCTTGGGAGAGCGGGGGGCTTGGAGACTTGGATCTTTACATTGGTGAACTCGATGAGAATATCACTAATTAATTTGCTTGAGTCAATGATGACCCACAATTAGCGTTCTAATCTTATCGTTTCGTGGAAATTGAAATATGGGATAAGTTTTTTTACTAAATAAACTCATCTTGATCAGCCTCCCAACATGAGCGACCGCAAAATGATGAGCTGCTACCACATGTGTTTTCAACAACCATGTGGTACTTGCAAGATGCCACCCAGTTGGACTTGGTCTCGTGGTTCAAAAAGCTTTAGAAAAAGACTTGTGTATTAAAGATTGCAATTTATGACTGCGAACAAATTGCTAAACGTCATTGCAATTATTAATCACAAATTGCAGTTGTCTTACTATGATTATGTAACGTTGAAGACGTGCTACCGCAATATTTAGTGTTGTGCCAACCAGTCAACAACTGCGCGCTCTACAAGTCATAGATTTGCGCATCGGTGCTTGCCGTATACGGTATACCGATGTCGATGTTTTTAATTAAATCAAACAGTTTCGTATTGTCTATCACGGAGGCTGTTAGGAAAATTAATCTAGGCTCCAGAATAATTAAGATTAATGGTGATGAACAAGTATTATTACAAAGGGCATAACAAATTAACAATCAAATTGGCAGCTCAGGCTCTTGATCTTGCAATTGTGTGGTTTTGAACTTGAAGTCGAAGGTATTGACTCCTGTGTAAACCCCGTCATCCAAGTCGCTGATAATCATTTTTCCTCTATTAGTAAGGTTGCGCTCCTTGTAGGAGAAAGGAACATCACACCGAGCCTCGGTGGCCACCAGCCTCACCTTCACCCTTGTCTTTGCTGGAACAACAACCTTACAAACAGTTGTCTTCACACTACTTGTCACCGTCTCACTTCCTCCCTCGGGCTTCATTGTTTCTCCCGAAAAATCAAGCTCCATCTTTCCACCGTCTGCTATTACTGGAAACCCGACACACAAGCCACTTTTTATGTTCAACGTGAAAGTGGAAGAAAGGCTGGAATTCCAACTCCGTCTCCATGTCCTTGTATATGTGAGCATCAGTTCCACAACCTCCGATTCTTCACTAGAGTTAACCGCCTCTGCCTTGGCCATTTCAATCACTTGTTGGTTGTAGATCCTTGCATCCTGAATGCGAAAAATGACATTGATGACCTCACTCGAGCATGAAACATGCTCATGCACCCCGAAGTGTCGCTCTACCTGAGCACTAGGGTTGTAGGCGCTCAAACCCGACGTAATTCCATAGCCGTAATGTGTCAACCTGCCCAAGAAATTATTGTTATGCATGCTGCGGAGAGCAATAAGATTGTCACGAATCTTGATAGGCCAGAACAATGTTTCAGTGGTGGTGGGGTCATCTGAGTCCGCCATAATCCAATCAGCGTCTCGGACACTCCAGAATTTGCCCAAGGAGTTGGACTTTATGCGGATGCTTCCATCTTCTTTGGTGAAGACCACGTTCACCGACGTTGGATTGTCCCACTCGTCTTTTAAGAAGGTCATATATGGGAGTGGTTGCTTAACCCAATAATTGTCGGTCCACTGAGGAGACAAATACTTTCCATTAGCGGAGCTTGAGAAGACCGCATATTTGGGAAGTTTCACTAGCGATGTCCAATCGATAACCGTGCATTCATCCAACAGCTCCATGGTTGACGAGGAAAATCCTTGATAGGCTTCCACACTTGACGACGGCAAGGAGTTGATAATTATATGGATGTGGACAAATCGGAGGATGGAGATGGCACCGTCAACTATATTTTCATCTTGGTAGACAGGTTTGAACAGGGTACAGGACTCCATGGATTGATCTTCCACTCGCTTAGCCTCCACAGCAACAATCCTTGGTTGAGGATTATCAGAAGAAGAAATCTTGTGGTATGACCTTGCCAGATATTTGTTGTTGTGACAGCATCGGATGTTGACTAGTCCTTTATTCTTACTCCCCATTGCGGTCTTCACTTGAAACTTGGCGGAAGGGCTCCAGACATCCTCTGTAGAGAAGCTCAGAAGCCCTTCAGGCCGGATCCCCGGCTCGTGATCATCGTTCTTTTCTTGATCTTTATTTATGTAGCTCAAGTATTTGTTGTTGTAGTTTGATTTCAGCACCACAAATTTTGGCAATGCCATTTTATTCGATACCTCTCTCAAAAAATCGATCAATATATTTTTTCTTTTCTTTTCTTTTCGATTTCACTCATTCTCAACAACATATGGGCTATCTTATCTCCGATTGATTGTGCGAGATGCTTGTTGGTTCCAGGAAAACGAAAAAATATGGTCCGTTATTTGTTCCACTTTTCTGCGTAACAAAAAAATCCAAGTCGGATCCAATAAGGGAACCCATAACCATTACACCACAATATAAAAATATGGCAACAACCCATCTTTAGGCTCAAGAAATCGATAGAAACCCATCCCCCAACTCCAATTCCACAAACAACGACAGAAATCCAACTCAAGAATCAATGACTTAATGAACAGAAAACAACCAAGCTCAACTCCAATTCCAACTATAACAAGACTTCTATCTTCTTTCAGAAAATATATAGCTACATACCATAAGGAGATGCGAGGGAGAACGTACCTGAGATTAATGGAAGATGATGAAGCAGCCGACGGTGGAAGGTGGTGAAACCATCGACCTGATCCTGGAAGACGGCGGCAGCAGATCTTGGAAGACGGCGACAAAGTCGCTGGGTTGGACGGAGAACGGCTGGCTTGGACGGCGAACGATGAGCAGGATGACTTCCAAGTCGAACGGTAGCGTTGAAGACGACGAACGCCGAAGCAGGATGACCTCCACCTCAGATCTGGGGCCGGCTGCGAGGGAGAGGTTTTAGGGAGAATGGAGAGACTGGAGAGGTGGAGAGTGCAGCTGTGTGTGGAGCTTAGGCTTGGAGAAATGATGAATGGGGAGAGACTGGAGAAGTGGAGAGTGCGGCTGTGTGTGGGGTTAGCTTTAGGTTATAAATTATATAAAATTTAAGTATTTATATTAAGTCATTTTTAAAACCCCTAGCGTAATAAATGGGTTCGCGGGTTTATGGGTTAGTAGGTTATCATTTAATAACCCGTTTATTAGGTTATTAAATGGGTTCACGGGTTGATTCGAAACCCACACGTTTAATAAACGGGTTATAGCGGGTTGACCCGAAATTGACCCGAATTTTTATCGAGTCGGGTTGATTCGGATTAATTTCGTGTGGGTTTCAAGTCGTGTAACGAGTCGTGTCAGAAATTGCCACCCTTAGCTGGAATCATGATTAGGTAATTTTTTCGTATTTAATAATAATTAAACCCATAGTGCTGATTTCTTCGATCTCTTTTAGAAATTAGAAATGGGATTTACTCATATGTGTCTTAGATTGATGCAGGCTCACGATAAAGGGTTAATATATATATATAGATATATATATATATATATAAAGTCAATTTCTTAAAATTGATAAATTTTTTAGAATCGTTAAAATATCCTTACTTAACAGATTTTTTAAAAGAAAGCATGATTTAATAACTTAGGGTAAATTAATAAAAGGAAAAACCTAATTTCTAAAACAACCTTATCAAATAATATAAAGACATCAACTATGAAAAATATTTTAAACGAGGATATAACAGTCACAATTCTATCTAAATTTCTTATTGGCTCAAGATTTAAGAACGAACTTCCATAACTGCCTCATATTCTCGTGAAAAGAAACGATTCATACTGCAAACTGTTAGATTCTTACGAAGAAGATGCGATCTGGTGAAGCGGGGGACGGCTTTTGGTGGTACGATTTGTGGACGGAGGGATCGCGACGCCGGCGGATGCGGCGCTAATGATGTAGTTGGGTTTCGATTGTTGGGTGAGTCGTCTTCACTAGCGGAACGGGCAAGGAATTGACCCACCGATTGGTTGTTTTGGAGTTTTGGGAGGCGGCGCCGGATTTATTTGCAAACCTGTTTCCCTTTGCTGCCATCATTGTGTTGTTGGGTTCCGATTTCATCAACGTGTCTCTGATTTTGATTTCAGGTATTGTAACATTAACTTCTTGGATAAACGTTTCTATTCCGAGGTTAAGAGACAGAGAGGGAGAGCACGGGCATGATAGTCAAGGCGTGAGGACAAGCAAAGGGTCGACGACAATCACACTAGACGGAAGTCTACACTCAGAACCACAGTTAGACTTCAATTTGAATTTTGATTTTACAAATTTGAATTTCAACTTGTTAGGACCCGTCCCAATCCCCCCGGGATTAGCGTGGGACGCTCCTGATCCCGTCTGACATGGAGTGTCAGACAAGGGAAATTCCGACTTTAGCCCGCTCGGGGCTTCAGAGTACGCCAGGATTCGAAGGAGGAGTGTGATGTCTCGGTCTTTACTACAGCCCATATCCGCGATCAACCTGAAGGGCAGTCAAAATATTTAAAAGCTATGAGTGGACAAAACAAATAATTTATAAAAACATTTTATCGAAAAGACATTTATACCCTTCACTAAAAAGCATGCATGCATTCCAAAAACCATTTACCAAAACATTCAATAGGGTCTTGGCCCAAAATGGTAAATGAAACTAGTCATACGGGCCACTGCCCAAGTCCATGTGGGACTCAGCCCAAAACCAGTATATATCCTATCCGGGGTCTCAAATCCCAAGTCTCCTCAGAGTCCACCCAGGTCAATGTCCGCAGATCAATGACCCTCCTTGGGGGTTACAATCCATAAGCCTTTCTGAGAGTAAGGTACCCAACGGGGGCGACTCCACTCAGTTAGTGCTCCGTGACTACTCCGGGGTCCACCCAGGCCAACGACCTTCTATAGAGGAGACAATCCATAAAATAAGGATGGTATATGAAAATCATCCATAAAACTTTTCAAAGGATTCATGCCCGGTCCCCATAAACCGTCATGAACCTGGAAGTCCATTTAGGGTCCCCGAACCAAAAAACCAAATGTAAACCAACTGGGCCTCGTGCCCGAACTCATGACTCAACTGAGCATCGAGCCCGATCTATCAGGGTCAGTCACGATTCCAATCGTAGTGATGCGTGCAACCATCCGTCCAGGACCGCTCTCAATCCTGGTATGTCGCCGTGAACGAATCAACCGACGCGACCACCTCTAGATCATGGTGCACTCATCACAAATCGATATCCTGAACCGTCAGCACTCCGAAGTCGAGCCTCCAGTGGCTGCTCGACAACGGCATGTGCATCGTGACCTCTCCGAAAGGAACATATCTCAGTCCGAAGGCGAGCGTCGTATTGTCCGTCACCGGGCACATAACACTCGCCGCGATCACGAACCAGACCCGTAGGTCATCAATAGGGCTACATGCCCGAGACGAAACCAAATGGGTCTCAAGCCCAAGTTTATCCTTTTTAAATCCAAAACCATTTCATTTAAACCATCATAGAAAGCATAGTACGTATAAGTACCGAATAAGGCCGAAATCTCAAAATACGTGCCAATACGTATACACACACAAATGCACTCATGGCATCACAAAACATATATTAAATCACAAAATAAACATTTATGCATGCATCAATTTTAAAAAAAAGGTCCACTCACAGACCGTCCGAGTTGTCGCCTCGATACGCGTGCCATACTGACAGGACCCGTCCCCGAAGGACATAGATAACCATGCTCGGTCCTACTCCCGTCTGACAAGTCAAATGAAGTTCCGAAATTACCCTCAGCACTTGCCAAACAAGGGATAACAGTACCTGTGCCTACTCATACCTCCATATCCCGATCAGCCTCGATCATTGCGCCACGACCTGGAGGGTCAATAAAACAGAAAAGGTGTGAGTGGACAAAAAGAAACGTTTAGAAATACATTCATCAAAATACATTCTTGCCCTCCAGTTTCACAAACATGCATGCATATCATAAAACATGAATCATAGTGTTCAATAAATCAAGTATGAACAGTGGACCAATAAAATCAAAACATGTTTTCCCATGGTCCATAAAACTCATGTGGCTCAAATCAGTGTACGACATAAAACATAGATTACTCAAATCAGTGCACAATATAACGCATCTGAACACAAATATCAATAAATCATCAATACCACCAATCCTCAATATCCAAGTAACCCGTCACGATATCAATGCAACGCGTGAAAACTCGGGTGTCTCATGTCCGAGTACCTCCCCAGGATCTACGATGTCTGGGGTGATATCATCTCCAGGATCAACGACGTTTGGAGGATATCATCATAATCTCACACTCCTGAGACTGAGCCTCCCTCGGAGCTACTCATCTCCAGGCAGTGGATCGTGACTACTCCAGGATCTACGATGTCTGGAGGAGACCATCAAATCACAGAGGATGGTATATGTGGAACAGTCATCAAATCCAGTCATCTCATTTTAAAGTTTAAAACCATTTTTCTCAAATCAAATCAAAAATATTTCAACAGGGCCTCTGCCCGAAACATAGCTTTCACAAAGCACGTTCCACAAATCCATCATAAAAACAGTGTCCAGAATTTACTTTATAAATCAAAATCATCAATTTCATCATATTCACATGTGACTCCAAATCCGAGTCAAAATCACTATCCACTTGGGGTCTCAAGCCCAAAATATCATTTTCACGCAAATCCGTGCAATCGCAACCTTAGTTGCCAATTTCACATAAATTCATCAAATATAGCCAAAAACATTACAATTCCATCAAATCATTTCCCGACTCATAATCCGAGTCAAAACGAATCTCAAATTACGGGCCTTCGCCCAAAACAACAATTTTACAGTTTTCTCGGAAAACGTGCCCAAACTCATATAAAATCATATAATATTCCCAAACTCCGGAAATCATCACATCGAAACATCAATCATGCCAAATTATTTCAAATCATATCATAAAGCATTTAAAACATATATGCATGCATTCAGGGTAGAAAACAAAAGTCCACTCACACACCGTCCATATCGCTCGCTTTCCGAGCTGCACGTTTTGCCGTAAATTCCGGAAGTCACCATTCCTGTCCAAAATCATTATCGAGGGTTACTAACATCTTAATATACCTCGTATAATTTTCCCCAATTTTTCTGGGATTTAAATACGTATTTTAAACGTAATATAAACTTTCGGACCCTCGAAACAATATCGAAACGGTGTCTGATTTCCTCGAAACCAGTGCCAAAATGTTCGTTACATTAAATAGGACAAAAGTCATGTTGAACACACCTCGAGATTCCCACTCACGCGCCCCCACGCGCCAGCTACAGTAACCTTTACAGTCTCCTTCCTCACTCGTTTAACTGTTAAACGGATCCTACGACCCGCAAGGTGACCCGATCCGATTGCTATCAATTCGACATCACTTTCTGCAATTCAATCGTCCATCAGCATTGTTATAGCTTAATTGAGGTTCTGTAAACTCAAATTACATAAAACTTACCTTAATCCCATTGAATCAAACTCGATTTTGCGAAGAACACAGAACACTGTGCAGTCGTCGAAGGTCCTCATTCGCTATCGTTTTCTTTCAATTGATGCATCAGACAGCATCGTGGGGTTCTAATGAATACATTTCAAAGATCAATTTTGTCATTCCTCGTCTTAATTTCCTCGACCTAATCTCGAACATCCCAAGTATTCCCCTTCTGTGTTCTAGGCCAAACCGACCCTAATTCCCATCAATTCTCAGTGGGTTCGACTCGTCTCAATCCCAGGGAACTAAAGGCATCATCAATTTCATTCATAAACATCTAACAATTCGAAAGCGATCTTAAGGCCCTTTAATGGTTTTTGGGTTTTATGTTTGGTTTGAGCTGAGTGCGAGGTCCCTAATTAACCAGTTCATTTCCTTTGTTTTCTTCTCTCGATTCCCCATTCAATCCCTCTGTTTCTGGTTTGGTTCAAACCGTTCATACATATATATTGATCAAACAACAAACGGTTTGGTTAATATCCCTTTTGAATATTCAAACCTTGCTTTACACTAACTTTTCAATTATGGTGACAAGTGTCACCAAGAGATCAGTCCTCATCCAAATTAACTGAATCAGCCACTTAATTATCCAATTATCCCTGCTGTGGCAAATTACCATTTTGCCCTTGCCATAATAAATTACCAAAATACCCCTAGCCTTTGCAGACCTATAACTTTCATGTCCGAACTCCGATTGACGCATGCCGCTTGTCTGCGGATTCAGCGTCCCGAGACCTATCTAACGGTACTTCCGGAAAGTCCAAACACGGTCCCGATCAAAAGGTCAACAAATGACCCCTCTTTAACCATTTTCCCGAATTACCCTTAAACGTCCGAACATCATAACTTTCTCTTCTAATGTCGGAATCGGACGTGCCACCTGTCTATGAACTCTTGACGTCCCGAACTATGTCACAGTCATCGGTCAAAGTCCGTTTGACCACTCAAACCAAAAGTCAACCGTTCGCCCAAGTTTAGGGGCAAAATCGTCATTTTCCTTAAAAATTTCCAAATTGTCCTTTTTCGGATATCCGGGTCGTTACAACCTTACCCCCTTAAGGAATTTCGTCCTCGAAATTCCAATCAGGAGTACCATGATAGTCATATCCATAATCAAGCGCATGTGTATGTGAACCAGAAACACAATCAATCGCATACCTTTCTGGTTCAACCGAATTGAATGTCCGTTCAAATCAAACTTATGGAAACTCAACAATCCAGTATCTATCACTGGGTCAACATCAGGACATATCTCTCTGTAACTCCTGCCCCACGGGCAGCCATATCCAAGCTTACTCGAAATACGGAGCCTCGCTCAACGTCCGAGTATACACAATCTAGAAGTCATAAGTACTAGTATCATCATCCCAATCACATGTAATCCACTCATGACACGGTATAATGGCTTACATCACCACACATATGCCACCAGGCCATCAGGTCGCTAACCTTATAATGTTCAAGAAATCGGGAATTCATTCCCCTCATTCAATCTGTTATGTTTATCCTCAAGGGCCTCACTGATGCCCACATCTTGTCAATAACTGGCACGCAATACAATTATTCATACAATATCATAAATCATGTCCATTCCTTAACCTCGACTCCATCCAACATCGTACACCAAGTATGATCCTGCAGTTAGACCTCAATAGTCTGATTGATCGAACATCATGTACCACTCCAACCCTATGGAGTTCCATCAATAATAGTGACAGGACCGCCCCCAAAAAGGGCATTGTTAACCGTGCCCGGTCCTGCTCCCGTCTGGCAAGACGACTGAAATCCCCAAGTTACCCTCAGTACGTGCCAGACCAGGGATGGCCACACGTGCTTACTCATGCCTCCGCCTCACGATCAGCCTCGATCAACGCGCCACAACCTGGAGGGTCAATAAAAACCAAAAGGTGTGAGTGGACAAAAATAAATCAGTTTACAAAACAGTTACAGAAAGACGTTTTTACCCTCCACGTAAAACCAATGCATGCATACGAAAATCATTTCGCAATCAGTTACATTTTCAACATAAGAAAACAGTGCATGAAATCAAAATCATTTTCCTTTTCTTAACCTTCGGGTCTTAGCCAACAATCATAAACACAGTGCCTCAGCCCAAAACCATGTAACAAAACCAAATACACAACATGATCCAAAACCATCAACCACATAAACCGAGCCACTGCTCGACTCAACCGAAACATCAGAAATTAACAATAAATCACAAGTCAATCATTTTGCTGGATATCAAGTGCGCCCGAGTCTTTAAACTCAAAACCATGCGCATAATCAGGCCTTCCCAGGATATCAACGAGTCTTTAAACTCAAAACATAATCAATAGGCCTCGGGGGTATCACAATAACCGAGTCTTTAAACTCACGAGTCTTTAAACTCAATCCGGGTCTTTAAACCCAATTTCGGGCCCGCCCCCGTCATCAATTAACCGAGTCTTTAAACTCAAAATGTGCTCCAACAATAGCACCGGGTCTTCAAACCCAAAACAGTTTTCAACAGGTCTTTAAACCCAAAACGTTTGTCAATCACAACAACTCGGGATCCATCGTGATCCAAATTCCAAATCCAAATCCGAGAACACATTTTTGTCATAACAGGACTCATGGTCCGAATTTCCACATTCAAATCCCCAAATCTTACTTCACAAAACAAAATCGTTCATCATCAAACACGGGGCATGTATAATCAGATCAAATCACTTTTATTAACCATTACCCATTCCCGAATTCAAATTCGCAATAATGATTTCGTATGTCGGCATCCGGAAACATCATCCCGAGTCCAAACCAAGAATCCGTTTTCAAACTTCCGAAATCTCGTTCATCAAAATTACTTCTATGCCCCGAGCATCAAGCCCAAAATCTTCTTTTTCAAAATCCGTTTTAAATCCTTGAAAACACCTCATTTCAAATCTCAAGGTCAAGACATAAAAATCACAATCAAATCACCAAAATCATGTTCAAACCACAACATACTCGAACCTCGGACGTGCCACCTGTCTATGAACTCGTGACGTCCCGAACTACGTCACAGTCATCGGTCAAAGTTCGTTTGACCACTCAAACCAAAAGTCAACCGTTCGTCCAAGTTTAGGGGCAAAATCGTCATTTTCCTTCAAAATTTCCAAATTGTCCTTTTTAGGATTTCCGGGTCGTTACACATACGGCTCTCCCGGGCCAATCACCGTCACCAGGACTTCCAAACCTGTCCAAATCGTAATAGAGGGTTACTAACTACTTAACTAACCCCTCACTAAAGCCCCAGAATTTTCTAGAATTTTTAACTATTTTTAAACCCGATCCTAAACCTTCTGACACTCCGAAACTTATCGAAACGATATTCGATCGACACGAAACCAGTCCCAAAATGTTCGTTACATTGAATAGATTATTTCACATGTTGGAACCTTCCCCAAAAAGTCTCGCACGCGCCCGCATGTGCAGCCTAAACTGGTTGCGTGTGGTAGCCACGCGCCAGCTACAGGATCGTCCCTGTCCTTTGGCCAGGCCGGTCCGAACCGGCCGGTTCGGTTCATTCTTGCAACACGGTCCAGCCGAACCGACAAAACTGATTCAGGCCATTTCCTCCTTAATTTTTCATCCTTTTCTTGCTTTTCAATTCCTACACCATCCTAACAACATTTCCTAACATGCTATGTTATTAAATCCAAGAAACAAACCCTAAATCCCGTTCGTTCTGAAAACCATTTTGAACCAAACTTTCCATTCTAGGTTTAGGGCACTTCTAGGGGTCAAACCTTCATCCTAAGGGTTCCAATAGGTTCTTAGGATCACTAGAAAGAGATTGGGAGGATCGATTTGGCTTAACTTGGCCGGAATTGGAATTTGGTGGGTAGCCACCGAAAATCCTACAACCGCCGTTTTGGGCTTTATCAGCCGTCCTCAGCCTCCAAAACCTTCTCCTAGACCTCCTACCAATCCCCTAAACCTATCATAATCAACATCTAATCTCCCTAACGTCCAAAACCCGAAATTGAAATTTCAAAACATATAGGGGGATCGGTTTTACCCTTGTTGTGCATTCCACCGCCGTCCACGGCGGCTCATCATCCAGCCACCGTCTCCACATCCTCTCATTCATCCTCAGCTCCTCTCCTGGCCTTAGATGGATGCAGATGGGAAGGGTTTGGATCTGGTTTCACTGGGTTTGGATTTGGGTCGATCGAATGAACATAGGGGGTGGTTGCATGTGTCTGTGTAAGGGAAGCAATGGATGGGTGACACTTGTCACTCATCCATTGGGCCTGGGGAAAAGATCTAGGCCCCACTCAAGACAAAAGTCCACTTTTGCCTTGTAAAATGTACCGTAGTGAATAGTGCCCTGAAACTTCCTTGAACCGTAACTTTTCCGTCGAATATCCGATTTCGACGTGCCACCTGTCTACGAACTCGTATCGACCCGATCTACATAACGGTCCTCGACTCTCGGCCATCGGACCTCCCAGGTCAAAAGTCAACCTTTCGCCCTCGTTTAGGGGCAAAATCATAATTTCTCCTTGAACGTCCGGAAATCCTCGGCTAATTCTTGATTAGCCCCACTAATCCGTAATTAGTCTTAATTAATCCTTTAAATTTGGGACGGGTTGTTACACATCTTCTCAATCACTGTCTGGGTTTCGAGTTTTGGTTTTTCAATTTTCAATTTCATTCATCGACCCTAATTTCAAGGGAAATTTAGAAAAGCCCAGTGACCTAGGTGTTTGAAGGGCAGTTCTTTTTTATCAGATAAACCTTTTAGATGCTTAGATTGAAGTGCGTTATGAAACTTCTGTTCATCGACACCATATGTCTGTGTGTTTCTACTTCTACCTTTGTTTTAAAATTTTATATCCACATCAAGGCGAGGACAGTAGAGGTCAATTGCTAGCTTTGAGAATCCAATGCCAAGTTCTAGACCAAGTAACATTCACCAAGGATTATAAAAAGCTATTTTTTCTCCACATGGAATTTCCGGGACAAAAGCTGTGTGTATACAACGAATTGAAGATCACCCGAGGTAAGGTGTTCTTTTGTATTTCAAGTGATTGCTCATGTTTCTGTTTTGTTTGTAGCCACTATACTTAGAGATTTTATTTTTATTGATCACGTGGTTTACTCATTATTCTGATCTTATTAGGTTAAATGATGGAAATGCAAAGCACTGTATCCGAGATCTTCCTTTGTAATTAATTGTACAGGTTAATTTATTAGTATAGTTTTATATGCATTTTTTAGTTCGCCATTTTTGTACCAATTTTTTCTTTAAGTTTATTATTCGATGCAGGTGACGTTTGCAAGGGAGACGTCGTGCTCTTCACACAAAGATTGTGAGAAATATACTCTTATCCCAGTTCATTTTCCTTCATAGTTTTGTCATGTGAGTTTGTGTGCAACTTCCATCGATTCATTCGAGTGCTTTAGATGGTAGCTTTTATTCAAACAGGTTCGAACACAAGGCATGGAAGGATTCTAGGTAAGAGAACAGTTGCTGGCAGGGCTTTCAAAGAAAGCTACGATGCATCCAAACAACAACACACTTTCACGGTGAGGCTTGAGGCATAAGGTTGTTTTTTAGTGGTAAATATAAGCTGATTTTGGATATACATATTGGAAATATTGATGTTCATATGTATTTATATAAATTGTTGTTTTATTTGATCTGTTGTCTTATATCATAATGTCATGCTCTTCACACACAAAGTTTATGAGAAGTATACTCTTATCCCAGTTCATTTCCTTCATAGTTTTGTCATGTGAGTTTGTGTGCAACTTCCATCGATTCATTCGGTGCTTTAGATGGTAGATTTTATTCAAACAGGTTCGAACACAAGGCATGGAAGGATTCTAGGTAAGAGAATAGTTGTCGGCAGGGCTTTCAAAGAAACCTACGATGCAGCCAAAAAACAACACACTTTCACGGTGAGGCTTGAGGCGTAAGGTTGTTTTTAGCGGTAAATATAAGCTGATTTTGGATATACATATTGGAAATATGGATGTTCATATGTATTATCTTTGTAAGTTTTCCTCATTTCATTTCCTCTAATGATAATGAATGAAAGTCTATTATCCTTTTAAGTGTATTTATTTTGGTAGAGACCTTACATGGGTTTTGGCCTACTTGTTGTCCTGCAAAATTAGCTCAACGAAATAAAAAACTTTGAACTTTTAGTAAATTCTTTCTTCTTGCTTCTCATTGACGACTTCCAACAATTACCCAGTTGAACACATGTATGTCTTTTGCTGTTTGTGCATAGCCTCGGGCAAGACACTGAATTGAGTGATTAAGTATTGCATATTGCATATTGCATTTCTCATTTATTAATTTTATCTTATTTTTTATTCATTAACTTTCTTAAATCAAGTTCAAACATTGGCAGAATATCATATCTCAAATTATTGATACGCCTTTATTAGATTTTCTCAACAAGTTATAGAAGTTTTGATATTTACGGATATCTCACTCCAAATATCGATATCGTTTACGGTCAACAAAAATGATGGAAATTCAGTCTAAAAGTTGGAAATTTGGAATGAAACTTTGGGAAAAACTTAGAGTACCCAATGATGGTTATATAAGACTAATAAAAATTATAAAATGACTGTGATATAATAAATATATGATACAATAGAGTTCTGACGATGACTAATAATATAAAAATTTAAACATAAACATAAATTGAAGTGAATTACTATAATTGAATGTTAATATAATTAAAAATTTAACAATAAGCATAAAAAAATTTGAATGGAAGAAAAATTATAAAATGAGTAAATATATGTTAAAATTGAAAAAAAAAATGATGAAAAAATTAAGTCAGTTCAAAAATTAGAAAAGGATTGAAATATTTAAAATTGGAAAAAAAATAACAAATATAGTTGAAAAGAAAATAAGGAAAAAACCGAAAAAAAAAATTAACGGAAAGAAAATAAGGAAAAAAGGAAAAAAAAAAAAAGAATTGAGCACCCATGTGTGTACCTGGGATCAAACCCAAGTTGCATGGGGCATTAATTAGGGGCAAGCATAGCCCACAAACCCACTGAGCTAAACAAGCTCAATTGAAAATATAGGCACCCACTAATATATAAAGCATACTAACTAACTTAAAACAGTTATCCTCTACCTTTCGCGGGTCTGTGATACGGATTTTTTCACGCCGCTCGTATGGTAGACCCAACTGAAACTCTATCGTTTTACGTTTGATTTTCATGCAATTTGACCCTATCTTCGATCGTTTTAATGAAATAAGGAGATCGTTGGGCTTAAAAGAAGAAAAAATGTCGATATTTCGCTCAATTATTTCCCCTCTCTTACGTGCCGCCGGCCAAAATTTCCGATATATCGACCGATATATCAGCAATATTGTCGATATTTTCATCAATGGTTCCAAGTAGGTGTCGATACTGTTAATTGCTTGCTTGATGCTCTTGCAAGGGAAAAGCTCGGAGAATAAATGGAATTGCTTTTCGCGAAGTTGAAAAGGAGGTTAGCTCCAAATTTGCAAACTTATGCAGTACTTCTCAATGGGTGGTGCAGCACAAAGAATTTAATGGAAGCAGGAAGGGTGTGGAATGTGATGATTCACAAAGACTTTTCACCATGATATTGTTGTATATAATACCATGCTTGGAGGGCTGTTGAGGGATCACAAGAGGTCTAATGTTAACAAGTTGTTTAAAGTTCTGAACTTTCGTATCCTAATGTGGTAAATAAATTAATTCTTTGAATTCTTTGGCTGCAGTGCAGATATACTCTTTTGCCTAATTGTATCTTAATTTTGGTTCAGAACACCGCTTGATAAAGAATTTTTCATTTTTGATATTTTATTTATGGTGGTCTTTATAAGACCTTAAATAATGAAAACATGGCTATCAATTGATATGGCTAAGTATATAATAGCCTCACTGCAAGAGGCTCTGCGCTTGGCGCGAGGGTCTTCGCGCACCATCTTTCGTTATTTGAGATTACGTTATTTTCCTATTTACAATTCTCAAGTATAAAAATGACAAAATCATATGATAAAATTGGATAATGTACAAACTATATTTACATATCAAATATGCCTAGTTAGGGAGATTTTGAATTTTCCTTTACATTAAAAAAATGCCTACATCAAAAATGAAAATTCAAAATCTCTCTAACTAGGCATATTTGTGATGTAAATATAGTTTGTATATTATCCAATTTTATCATATGATTTTGTCATTTTTATACTTGAGAATTATAAATAGGAAATAACGTAATTTTCAGGTACCGAAAGATGAGGCGCGCTCTGAATCTTGCGCAGGCGCAGAGCCGCCTGCAATGAAGCTATTTATTACTAAATTACGGATTGGACATACGAGTTATTAATTAAATAATTTATAATGGGGTAGATTTTATACACACATGAAGGATTTTTGCATAATATTTTATGAAATCAGCAATTGATATATATAGCATAACATGCCGATCATATTATATATACAGATAAACACAAGAGATTTCAAAGTATAGTAGTCACTCGTTTTACAATTTTTTTATTTAAGGTTTAGTAATTATCAAAGTAATGAAATATATAATACAATTTCTCTTTATAAATTACTATTTATTAAAAATACATAAAGATTCCATCATATATAATTATATATCACCATACTTTTCAAAGTTCGATAGAATAAAAATCAGGACAACTTACATTTTACTACTATATACTTTATACATATTGTGACAGATTCATATCTGAACTTTCAAATATTGCAAGTAGGGGTGGGCACGAATCTATTAAAACCGTTAACCGATCCGCTTCAAACCGTTATTTATCCAACGGTTTAGGTTTGACCGGATAAAAGTCAAACGGTTTGAGAATCCAAACCGTTCCGTTAATAATGGTTGGATTTGGATTTTCATTTGGAAATCCGTTAAATTCAAACCGAACCGTTAAGAAATATATTAATTTTTATTAACGTTTAAATCTATTATTAATACAAAATAAAAAAAATTAAAAATAAAAGGATGCCTAGATATACAAATATAAGTATATGTATACTCATATAAGAGTATAATAAAAAATTATCAAATAGCTTTTGTGTTTGATAAATCTTATTATAGTGATAATGTTTGCAATTCAATACTTAGCAAGCTTAATATATAAAATTTTGAATATTGAGTATTGATTTTTTTTGTATCCTTATTTTTTTCTATATCCTTATTTTTTATTATTTCTTAACGGTTTTTAAACCGTTTTCATCCAAATCGAACCGTTAGTAACGGTTTGGATCGAAACGGTTTTATTTTTAATTTTATAAAATCCAAACCGTATCGAACCGTTAAGATTTTAACGGTTTGGATTTGGATATTGTCAATATTCGTATCGAACCGAACTGTACCCACCCCTAATTGCAAGTATCCCTCTGAACTCTTCAAATCGTGACAATATATAGTCTCTCCGTTAACTATTCTATTAAGATTTCTGTTAAATGTTGATGTTCACAAAATGAGACCCATTATTAAATTTAAATTAATAACAAATTTTTTCCATAAATTTATAACTAATTTATTCAACATAAAGCTAATCTACTCAAAATAAAAAACTAAAAACTAAAAACTAAAATAAAGGATAGGTTGTTGAACGGAAGAAGTAATGAGGGAGAGAGAAGAAGGTAGAAAAGTGCGATAAATAAAAGAAAAAAAAATCCTTTAGATTGTAGTCACAATAATCTCATGTGCCTTTCTTTTATCTCAGAAACCTCTCGGATTAAATCTCTAGGAATTTTTTGAATTTTCCCAAATTTGTTTGGAAAGAGCATGAGTTTTTTAATATCTCTATTATTATCAAGTCAAGAGGCTAATAAGCGTCACCCAACTTGCAAGAGGGCTAATAAGCTTCACCAACTTTTCTGACCAAAATATCCTTACTTAACAAAAAATCTAAAGCAACAGAAATTAAATACCACGAGAGTTTAACAGTCATTTTACATTAGTTGATAAATATTAGAAAAATTAACTTTAAAAAAATTAATTTAAACGTGAGAAACTGCCTACATAACCCACATTCAAGAACTCTACTCCCACGAACGGCATCCGCTCTCTACTCCACGAACAGCAACCGCTCTCTACTCCACGAACATCGCCCATGGACTTTCCATGCAGGAGCGAACATATATGTGGGAAATCAATTGCAAATGTCTGCTATTAGCATACAAAAAGGAAAGAAATTTTGTGCTCTCCTCTATCTCATACCTAAATAACTGTTCCATTGTCACCCACGAACGACAACCGCTCTGTCCTCCATTTTCCTCCTAATCTCCGATCATCGACGTCTCTCTCTTGCTGTCTCTCACTATTTTTGGCTGCTTGGAAGATTGATTCTCTTGTTCTCTCACCGTCTCTTACTGATCATGGTTGCACGAGAAGATTGATTTCTCAGACGTCACAATACCGATCGGTGAGTTTTAAATTTTATTTTTTCCCTTCGCTTTCCAATTTGAGCACTCTTGATAGGTTATGAGAATTTTTCTATTCATCTGTGATTAATCTTGCCGCCAGCATATTGCATATTACATATCGGTTAGTTAGATTTTTTTTGTTTAATTCTTCGTTTAATTCCAATGATTATGCTCATGTTTTTCTGATTTGGTTTGGTGGTTCTTTTATAGAGTAGTGTGGGACTGCAAGAGTTTAAGCGCATTAAGATTGAGAGAAACTTAAATTTAGTCAGGCAAATAAGGGAAAAAAATGTTGACAGTCAGTAGTGGCCTGGACAAATTTTTTATTTTGTTAACATACTTAAGCCCAAGAAGTGTTCGATAAATGACTGACAGAAAAACTAAGGAGTGACATTGATGATAAACAATAGATGTAATGCCAATTGAAAATCAAGGGTGGAAGAGTTACCATGCTCCTATTCTATTGTAACCCCTACATTGTCTAGCTATTGATTCGATTCATTTTTTGCAGGGAGGACATACAAAATTTTGAGATTTTAGGAGGCGGACGATTCTAAGGTTGGTTGATGTGAGTTTATGTTTTTTCATTCCAATTTTGCTTAATTTCATTGGCTGATCTTTTGGGTTCGAGAAATTGAATGTCTAAAACTCCCCTAAATATGTCATCACTTTTAGGTTCCTTCATGAATTTATTTTCTAATTTTTCTGCATATATAACTGTGTGTTTAGTATTGTGGCTGTCGATTTTACATGGATTGATTTTGTTTGCGTTATGGGATGACTATCGTGAATGCAAAATGATTGAATTGGTTTAGTATCAGGCAAGCAGATAGTAAAATTTTGCTTTTAAGATGCTCCGATAATGCTTTTGAGAAATATCGATCTGAAGATGGGGTTGTGCAATGGTACAATGACAGGACCCGTCCCCGAAGGACATAAATAACCGTGCCCGGTCCTGCTCCCGTCTGACAAGTCAACTGCAGTTCCGAAATTACCCTCAGCACTTGTCAAACTAGGGATAACCGTACATGTGCCCACTCATGCCTCCATCTCCCGATCAGCCTCGATCAACTCGCCACGACCTGGAGGGTCAATAAAAACAGAAAAGGTGTGAGTGGACAAAAAGAAATTTTTAGAAATACATTTATCAAAAGACATTCCTACCCTCCAGGTTCACAAACATGCATGCATATCATAAATTATGAGTAAAATAAATCTGGGCACAAATAATTATAAATCACAAATCTCAATAAAACCACGGGACTCATGTCCATATCCAGTCTCATATCCAATCTCATATAGTCACGTTATCCCTCCAACGCGTGCAAATCAATAGGCTCAAGGACCGCTCAAAATCCGAGCATCCGCCGCTGTGAACACATCACCAGCCGGCAATCCAGATCGTCGTGAACACATCACCGACCGATCTCCATATAATCCAGCACCTCTGATCTGAGTCGAGCCTCCTGCGGCTGCACGAAAACAGACCGTGCTACGTGACCTCTCCGGGGTACACACATTCATCCCGGAGGCGTGCGTTATCTCCAGGGTTCATTCTGGGGAAACACATTCCCAACCGGAAACACTAATATCCAGGGTGCACTTCGGGGGAAACATATTCCACCCCAAAAGCCCTAATATCCACAACATATCATCATCATGAAAACCAGTGAAAACGGTTGCATTTGAAATTAAAACCATTTTCAACACAAGGTCTCAACCCAAAACATAATCCGTAAAACCAGAGTCTCGATTATTTCATAAATCCGAAAACCAACAATATCATCATGTAATCACATGGAAATACCAATCCAATCAAAATCACATTTCCATTGGGTCTTACGCCCAAAATATCAATTTCACGCAAATCCGCGTAACCGCAACCTCAGTTGCCATTCATAAATCCATAAGATATATCCAGAAAACATTACAAATTCATCAAATCAATTTCCCGACTCATAACCCGAGTCAAAACTAATCTCAAATCCCGAGTCTTCGCCCAAAATAGCCAGTTCATGGTTTTCCTCGAAAATCGTGCCCAAAATCATATAAAATATAATATTCCCAAAATCAGGAAATCATCATATCGAAACATCAATTATGCCAAATCATTTCAAATCATATCATAAAGCATTTAAAACATATATGCATGCATTTAGGGTAGAAAACAAAAGTCCACTCACACACCGTCCATAACCCTCGCTTTCCGAGCTGCACGTTTTTCCGTAAATTCTGAAAGTCACCATTCCTGTCCAAAAGCATTATCGAGGGTTACTAACATCTCAATATACTATATAATTTTTCCCAATTTTTCCGGGAATTAAATACGTATTTTAAACGTAACATAAACTTTCGGATCCTTGAAACAATATCGAAACGGTGTCCGATTTACTCGAAACCAGTACCAAAATGTTCGTTACATTAAATAGGACAAGTTTCATGTTGAACTCACCTTGGGATTTGTGCCCACGCGCCGTCACGCGCCTGCTACAGTGCATCGTCCCTACTAGTTTCTCTGGTAAACGGATCCTGCGACCCGCAAGGTGACCCCGTCAGATATCCATCGATTCGACATCAATTCCTTCAATTCAATCGTCCATTAGCATTGAAATAGGTTTAATTAAGGATCTGTGAACTCAATTACATTCGACCTTACCTCCATCCAAACGATTCGAAGTTGAACATCGAAAGCTTTCTGGGCACTGTTCCTCGTCCAATCACCATCAATCATCCCTGTTTTCCTTCAATTGACGCATCAGGGAGCTTCGTGGGATTCTCATAAACATCTTTGCAAGTTCAATTTCACCGTCCCATGTCTCAATTCCCACGACTCAAGCTCGAACATTCGAAGTTTTCCCCCTCTCTGTTCTAGTCCATAACAACCTCAATTTCCTTCATTTTTAATCTGGTTCGACTCGTCTCACTCCCAGGGAGCTAAACGTAACATCAATTGCACTCAAAAACACCCACAACATCAAATTTGATCCTAGCTTCCTCAAAGGTTTTTTCGAATTTTCTGGGTTTACGTTCAACGGGTTCAAGCCGCATACTTCTCCGTTTAATTCTCTTTGTTTTCCTCTCTAGATGTCCTTTCCATTGGTTTTGGTTACTGGGTTGATCAATCAAACTAAGATTGAAGTCTGTTACTTGATTGCTCTGTTTTCCCTTTTATACAACCTTTTAAGTTCAAATCGATATCCAAATGCCACCAATCTTTCAAACATGGTGACAAGTGTCACCAAGTGACCAATCCACATCCAAATTAGTTGAATCTGTCAGGTTAATTATCACAATTATCCCTGTTGCGGCAAATTACCATTTTGCCCTTGCCATAACAAATTCCCAAAATGCCCCTCACCTTCACAGACCCAAAACTTTCACATCTAACCTTCGATTGACGCATGCCGCATGTCTACGGATTCAACGTCCCGTGACCCATCCAACGGTACTTACGAAAAGTCCAAACACGGTCCCGATTAAAAAGTCAACAAATGGCCCCTGTGTAACGAATTTACCAAATTACCTTTAAACTTCCGAACATCATAACTTTCTCCTCAACAAATGGCCCCTGTCTACGTCACAAGCATTAGTCAAAGTCCGTTTGACCACTCGAACAAAAAGTCAACCGTTCACCCAATTCTATGGGCAAAATCGTCATTTCCTTCAACTTTTTCCAAATTTTCCTTTTTTGAATTTCTGGGTTGTTACATACAAGGCTAGCATGTCATGGAGCTTATAATAATCTTATTGATGTTGAAATTTTATCTAGCCAATTTGCTGGAACTAGGGTGTTCTTACCCAGAATTTCGCTAAAGACTGCTGAGAGTGTCTGACTTCCTTTTGAAATGATGAGAAAGCAGTTTCCTGTGAAATTGAGTTTTGCACTTACTATAAATAAATCACAGGGCCAAACATTACCAAATGTGGGTATTTACCTACCAGATCATGTATTTAGTCATGGCCAGTTATATATAGCTTTATCAAGGGGAGTTTCAGCATCTTCAACGAAAGTCTTGGTTAAGAAAGGGAACTTAGCTGGTTAAGAAGGGGTTTTCACCAAAAATGTTGTTTATAAAGAAATTCTGCTTCCGCCCAACTAACGTTTTGTTAAGCTTTTCCTGTTTTTAAATATAGAAATCTTCTCCATTATTAAGATGTACATGAATAAAAAAAAATTATTAACATTTTTTCATTACAATTTCAAGTTGGAAGTGATGCACGCATGTGGATACTCGAATATTAGTTATGGTTGTGTTTTGTTCTTTAATATTTTGTGCTCGCCATCAGGGTACTCTTTTTCCTTCCTCTAGAAAAAAAAAACAGTAAATACTAGCCTCACTGCGGGCGGCTCCACGCGCTATTTTTCGTTACCCGAGATTACGTTCTTTCCTATTTACAATTCTCAAGTATAAAAATGACTAAATCATATAATAAAATTGGATCATGTACAAACTAAATTTATATAACAAATATGCCTAGCTAGGGAGATTTTGAATTTTCCTTTACCTAAAAAAATTCGTACATAAAAAAAAAAATTCAAAATCTCTCTAACTAGGCATATTTGTTATGTAAATTTAGTTTTTACATGATCCAATTTTATTATATGATTTAGTCATTTTTATACTTGAGAATTGTAAATAGAAAAGAACGTAATCTCGGGTAACGAAAAATAGCGCGCGGAGCCGCCCGCAGTGAGGCTAGTTTTATCACTAAAGATAGAAATACCTTAAGCAACAAAAAACTTAGACAAAAAACGTCATGTTCATTTGAATTTGTGGTTGTTAAAAGTGTTATTATCTTTAGTGACGAAACATTCAAACAAACTCATACTTTTTCCAGAAAATTAAAAAAAAAAAATCCAGAAAGTTTTCGTAATCCTTGAAACTGATTTCCGACCTTCCAACACATTTAAAAAATCTAAAAAGTTCCCTTAATGCTAATGGTTTAGCGCTCCCATGTTATTCTTTTCTCTTTGTTCTCTCTTCCAATTCTCCTCTCTCTCTCTTTACGCTTGTTCGACTCTACTTTCAATTGTTTTTTTTTTAAATTGATTTTTTTTTAAAATTGATTTTTTTTTTTAAATGGAGGCTTGGGGGAGGGGGAAATGGCAGAGAGTGGGTTGTGAGTGGCCGAAGACTCGAAGGCGCGCAGGGATGGCTTAGGCAATTAGTTTGGTTTTTCTTTTTTGAAGAAATAATCTTTTTAAATTTAAATTAATTTATTATTATTTAAATAAAAGATTTCATTTTGTCCACATTTAACGAAAATAGTTAACAGAGAAATTACATGGTTACAATTTGAAGAATTTAAGAGAGTAATTATAAATTAAAAATTTATATATTAATCTATTATAAAATATAAATAGTAAAACATAATTAACCTTAATTATAATCTTGGCAGAGCAGAGTGAAATCTGGCAATGTACATGTCACATAGTAACGGGTAAGTCATATAGGACACCTTTTGCAAGATGCTTATTGGTTCCAGGAAAACGACCTACCACGCTGGAATCGTTACACCAGTATCATTAGGTGATTTTTCGTATCGACTAATAATTAAATATTTAAACTTATATTGCTGATTTCTATTTCTTTTCTTTATTGAAAGAGACGTTTTATTGAAACAGGTGATTTTTTTCACTTCTGCTTTTTTTTTCTTTTTTTTATATATATTTTTTCTTTTCTTTTTTTCTTTATTTTATTTTTTTTCTTTTCTTTATACATATTAATTTTTTTTCTGCCTTTTTTTTCTTTTTCTTTATTTTTTTCTTTTCCTTTATATATTTTTTTCTTTTCCTTTATACATATCAATTTTTTTTCTTTTATTATTTTTTTTATTTTTATTTTTTCCTTTATACATATAAAAAAATCATAAAAAATATATTAAAAAAACACTGTTCCCTATAGTATTTTACTGGTTCTGCCTTTTTTTCCTACTTTTATAGATATCAAAAAATCACTACTCATTTATGAAAAATTAGTAATACTCAATTCATACTCAATTCAACAACCCCGCGACAACTCACAGGCCTAATTGCTAGTGCTTATTGGTTCTAGGAAAACGACCTACCACGTTGGAATCGTGACATCAGTATTATTAGGTGATTTTTTGTATCGACTAATAATTAAACATTTAAACTCATATTGCTGATTTTTTTTTGAAAGAGACGTTTTATTGAAACATCTAGAAATGTACAGATAGATATTTAGTCTTTCAAATGCCCAACAATGAACACAACAGGAACAATAGCAAAATCTTAAAAAGATTTATGGTCTGAGTAGGTTTACAAGGGCAATAAAATACAAAAACCTACTACTAATTCCTTGCTGTTTTAGCAAGGACATGTATCTTCAATGAAGAGTGAAGGATAAAGCTTGTGCCACTGCCTCATTAAAAAACCTTGCTAGGAAAAACTCATGGCATAAAAACTTAATCGAAGAAAAAATAGTGCAGCAAACAGCATTGATGAGAAAAGAAGTAGCTTGGTTTGACCGACAAATGCTAGGTATGATCATTGAGGGTAAGAGTCGTATAACTTTGGAGCTGCTGATTAAAGAGAGAAAATGTTAGTATATTGATATAATGCAAGACAAATTAACAAAAAGATACAAAAAAAAAAAAAGGCCATCTAAAGGAAGACTACTTTGGACGAAAAAATTGGGAGAAAATAAAAAGAAAAAAACCGGATTCTTTTTTACGGTTGAGTCTCAGCATAGATTAACTAACTGAAACATTTCCACCGGAGAAATCGAAGGAAGGTTTTAGCACTCCATAATTAAAGTAGATAAAAGTGAACAAAACTTAAATACACCAAATCCGAACTAACCAAAGAGAGATAAGAAGACAAAAATCGTACAAACTCTTTGAAGTATAAATAACACTGAAGTAAAATTTAAAACAATTTGGGTAAGTAACGTAATTACTGTAAAAGCAAAAAAAAATGAATAGAGGACAATAATAAAATGGAGAATTTAATGGGTAATAGCAGAACCCCTATAGTAAGGGGCGAATAAGAATCAGCGAACTAGAATACTTCCATACTTAATTTGAGGCCAAAAATAGTAAGCATAAAATGTAAAAATAAAAAAGAGCAATTGAAATAAGATAGATAGCTGTAAATATAAAACTGTGAAAAAACTTCCTGGAAACATCACTGCTAGAAAACAGCCCTAAAAAATGCCTCTAGCCTCCAACAACAAATTAAAAACCTCCCTCAATAGCCCCATGCAACTGGTGTTTGCAACCCAATTTTTGAACATCCTAATAATTTTACACAAAATTTAATAATATACATATGAATGTGCTGAAGCAGTACCGAAAATAGAGATGCAAAGAGTAATTTCCAGATCATGGAAATATCGCGTGGACAACTTTGTTAACAAAACAAAAGATCCTCGCGTGTGCAAACATTATCAAAGTGAGTGACAAATAAACATTTCTAATAATAAGAAATTAAACATGTAGCAAAGGGGAAGAAATAATAAAATCTCATCTGGATGTCTGCTGGAGTTTGAAGTATAGTCATCCAACCCTTTGAATGATATATCCATTGAAATAACATTAGGCCAATCTAAGAAATTATAATTAGTGGGTATGGCTTGAGAGGACGAGAAGATGACTCGTAAATTGAAAAAGTGTGGGCAGTTATGGGCTGTTTTGGGCGTCAGTTTTGAGCGGTTTTTGGCGTCGATCAGAGAGAAAAAGCCAAGCATGTTGATGCGAGTGTGGAATCCAAAATCACCCAAAAATTGTGGAGCTACCATGTGGCTCATAATTCCCGAAATGACCAAATTGCCCCTGGCAATAGTACAAATGACTTGTAGACACTCACACATTAAATAATCTATTTACCAGCTAAATATGTTATTTAATCGAGTTAAAAATCTCTATAATATTAATATTCTCCTCGGGAGTTAATTGTATTTATTCTTAATAACGCACAATTAATATTGATATTAACTCACAATAATTATCATTATTGTCATAATGAGCCATTATTACAATTATTAAATAATATATTTTATTATAAATATATTATTTATTAATTAAAAATTCAACCGACCAATCAAAACGCTCCGAGGCTCCCAAGGATTTCCTATAAATAGCGAAACTCATTTCACTTTCCAAGTAATTCTGTTCAACGCTACTTAAGCTATTGAGATTTCTCTTTCAAAACTGACTTAAGCATTAGAGCGTTCTTGGTCGAACAACCCCCCGGGTCTCGATCATTGAACGAACAATAGCTTACTATTTTCTGTTTGCAGGGATCCTTGAGTCTTTTAGTTTAAAGGAAGAATTCTGCTTCAACAATTGGTATTGAGTGCTTGAAGATATTCAAGAAGAAGCTCGCACGATTGTTCATCGTTCATCTTACTTCAATCGTTCATAACGTTGTTCGAAGATCTTGAATGTGTGGCTTTTGTAGGTTCATTAATCAGAGCTTAACAAAGGAACTTTATAAGTTTCCAAAAATTGAAGATACATATCAAGAAATTGAATTTCAATTGTTTATGGAAACATATCAATTAGTAGAACCTTTGATAAAAGAACGAGACGCTGTATATGAATCACTCACATATTCTTCGAAATTATATGTATCCGCGGGATTAATTTGGAAAAATTGTAGGGATATGCAAGAACAAACAATTTTTATTGGAAACATTCCTCTAATGAATTCCCTAGGAATTTCTATAGTAAATGGAATATACAGAATTGTAATCAATCAAATATTGCAAAGCCCTGGCATTTATTACCGGTCCGAATTGGACCATAACGAATTTTTGGTCTATACCGGCATCATAATATCGTACTTGGGGGGGGGGGGGGGGGGGGGGGGGAAGGGGAAGATCAGAATTAGAGATTGATAGAAAAGCAAGGATATGGGCTCGTGTGAGTAGGAAACAAAAAATATCTATTCTAGTTCTATCATCAACTATGGGTTCGAATCTAAGAGAAATTCTAGAGAATGTTTCGTCTGGAATTTCGTAGGAATAAAGGAATAAATGATATACAGATACAGATGATACAAATAAGGTAGAGAATGCATTTTTTCTGCTATTAAAACTAATAAAAGAGACTCTCGAATGACTAATTGAAACGTCCATTAGTAATGAATTCTCGCAAAATTTGGACCAGTGTGGGCATTAGAGCATTAAGGGGACCTTTCCCTAGTACGAGAGGACCGGGAAGGATGCACCTCTAGTGTACCAGTTATCGTGCCCACATTAAACGCTGGGTAGCCAAGTGCAGAGCGAATAACTACTGAAAGCATCTAAGTAGTAAGCCCACCCCAAGATGAGTGCTCTCCTATTCCGACTTCCCTAGAGCCTTCAATAGCACAGCCAAGACAGCAATGGGTTTTCTGCATCGTTCGACAACAAATTTCCATTCAAGATTCTCTGATCGAGCATGGCTAGGGTTCGACGATCCGTTCGTTCAGATGGAGAAGGTGTTTCTGCCTCAATTGCCCAGACAAGGAATGAAGCTCACATAGAGACTCTGGAGCAGCGCCCAGTTCGTCCCCGACGTGTGTCCATAGAAGCACCCATGGAGACGCATGGAAGGATGCCAACCTTCAGCTTCGGAGCGTTCCCATCTCCAACAAACCAAGTGCCTGCGCTAGGGGAAAAAACTTCAACCTTGCAGCAAACAAGCGAAGGGATGGTGGGAGGAGCATCAATGCAGAGTCAGCCCACTGCAAACATGGATCGGCGGAGTTCCTGGATGGGCGCCACGACATCTAAGGGAGGAGTCACCACCACCCTCCTCAGGACAACTTGGCACAACAAGTAGAAAGGTTGAGCAGCCAAGTTCAACTTCAGTCAGAGCTCTTGTAGCGACTCCTAGCAGAAAGAACAGCCCAAGAACTAGAGAGACATTCCACTTCGCGTGGAAAGCTAGAGAATGTTTCAAGGAGTCCAGGGAAGGAAACGGTCGGATGCCGAACAATGTCACGGGACACCTCGCTAACTAACTGATAGAGCTTTTACCAAGCACAAAAGATGTACTAGGAAAAATCTCTACGTGTAATAAAATTTGCAAGTGCACAAGACGTGTAGATAGTATAGATGCAAGCAAAAGTCGATCCCACGAAGACTTGCTCAATGATATCCAATTCCGTTTAACTCAATTGACTTAAGTGGAGTAATTAAAATGCAATGGGGTTTTTGTTATGTTTTATGAATGAAATAAATTAACTAATAATAACTATCTAAGTCGAGCTAGGGTTTCTATCCACCTTTACCAATTAAAGTTCCGTTAGATTTCCTTGGTTAGATTACTATGCATGTATCTGAATTAAGTGCCCGTGCAGGGGTCCGGCTAAGGTTCACCCCACACATATTATCTTCTCTTAGATTGCATGTTTAAGCGTGATGTGCCAGCCCTTAAACAACTATTACCGATGGTGCGTGATAAAACATGAAACATAAAGAAGATTTAATGACACTACACTGTCCCTAGAAAAGTGATGTGCAGACCTAGGAAGTCATGAGTTTAGATTACAAATAAGATTCCCCCTCTTAAACGTGATGCCATAAATTGCAGGGTGAACACAAACATCAAGGTGATCCGTCAAACAATTACATCGACAATTATACACAAATAAGGTAGCTAAGCTTATAAGCATAAATTGAGTTCATGAAGCACAGTAATCCAACAAATCCAGGCATACATAACAATCATAATCAAGAGCCAGAAATCAAACACGAACTAACATGGCTAGGGCTTCAAGTAACCCTAGCCCTAATTACACTACTCAAACATTATTGAATAAAACAAGGACATAATTAAATGGTGCAAAAATATAAATAAAGCAAGAAATAATAAAAGGACAATGAATAAAAGAGATGAAGGAAAACTCCCTCAAGGTAGACGTGATGAATTTGAAGATGCTTGAATTATAAAGAGTGCTTGAATTAAATTACAAAACTCTAAACTAAGAACATGGATTGAAGTATGAATTTTGACAGAGTTTTTGGGACCTTCAAGAGGTAAATTCGGCCCCCAAAAACACAATGAGAAAACATCTATTTATAACCCCAAACACCTGCCCTAACATCTCCCTCAAAGAAAAGCGAAAACAGCCCCAAAACAAGGAGGAAAACTCCTTGTTTTTGTGAAAATCATAGTTGGCCGTTTTTTGTATCCTTCTTGTACAAGGAGTCTCTTTCCTTCATTCTTTCCACTTCTTGACTTTATCTTTGACTAGGAATTCATTTAATGCTATCCTAAATCAGATTACATTGCCCTAAAATAAAGGAAACATGATAAATTGCGGCTAGGGAAGTTAATTAACCCTAGCCATGTACAAGATGGTTTCTTAATTTCCAATAAACTTCATTTTCCTTGTTTCTTGCCTCTTTAACTTCAAGATCTGATTAGGAATATAATTAAGTCTTCTTATCCAAGTCAATCCATGTCATTCCTCATTGAGAAAGGTAGGAAAATTCGTCCAAAGTTACTTGATGCACAAGTAAACCCCCTAAAACACCTTTAACCGCATTTTGTGGGCTTCTAGGGGTTAGGCCGTGACTTTTAGGGTCTTGGTGGATCTTGGTGGATCTTGGTCATGTAAATGGGAGATGATGAGGCCTTTTATGAGTCCTTGATGAGTCCTTAAAGATTTAGCCTTGGAAAGATCACATTTCATTGTAAAACATGATTTAAACCTCAACTAAGCAATTTGCACAAACTTCACAAAAGAGGTCATTTTCTCCTATTTTTTGAATGATTATAATCAAAAGATAAGTAAAAGGGATAAGAAATAACGTTGAAATGATGCTTAATTTGTGACTTATCAAATACCCCCAAACCTATCTTTTTCTAGTCCCTTATCAAAACAACAAAATAAAAGACTCGATCTAGTTATGATAAGCATTTAAACCTCTAGGTTCACCTAGTAGGAGGAGTTTTGTCTCCTGAGGGTTATAGCAGCACGATACCCACAAATGTTTTACTTAACACAAAAGACGCTAGAAATCATGCATCAACAAATTAATAAGAATCAAGAATAGAAAACAAACTCACACGAACCAAGAAACATGCCATAACCATGAACTCAAGTGTTAAGTGTTTATACCAATATCCCAAATGATCAAACTAGAAAACAACGTCATTTAAACACCCTAGAAAGATTTTACCTCGACTCTAATCCTCACTAGGCATCACTCAATACGCTCAAGAATCCTAAGGCTTTCACTCAACAAGCATATGTGAAGAGTTTATGTAAAGAAAATCAAGTTAATCACATATGGATTTCAATGAAGAGAAGCACTTTATCTGAAAATATGATCTCACGAAGGAATTGAAGTTTAAGAACAGAGATACGTACCTTAATCCTTTGCATAACCATTCATAAGATCAATAGGTCTTCATTCAAGGGTTGTAATGGGGCTAGGTTCGTGGGTTTAGAAAGAAAAGTTGGAATTCAAAGAACCTAAACCGCATCAAGGCATGAGAAGTCATGACTCGGACCTTGAGTCTAGATGAAACCGTGAGTACGAGTAGCACAAAACATCAACATATTTCCTCCTCACCATGAATCTCATTTGATGCAACCTTGACACAAGTTTAGATTATAGGGTGTAGCCATTATGAACGGTTCAAAACTTGGTTAGGTCATATTGTAGGTGAAGAACGAAACGGCCAAGTGTTTGGCTTCAAAGGGGTTTAGGGAGAATGCAATGTGGACGGGGAAAAGAAGGGCCTTTAGGAGCTAAAACACACATAGCCTATATCACATCTCATAAACAATCATACATCAAATCAAGAGAATCCAATAGATATGGTTTCTTAAACATCAATGCAAATAGAAAGAGATTATGCAATTATGAACAAAGTGATGAGTGTTTGAGAGTAGAAACATGTAGATCACTCAGAAATAAAGGAAATCAAGCTCAAAAATCTCACAATGGTAGTCTCCACTAATTTTCTAAGCATGCTCAAATTCAATTGTTTTGGTTGCTTAATCACTTGATTATGGTATCGTGAAGTGCAAGTGTGAGTTCAATGGAAATGGCAATGATTCTTAGTAAGTACAAGCAATTCTCATGTTCTATACATTCATATTAACATGTTTAGGCATAAAAACTAGCATGACAAAACAAAAAACAGCTAAGAATTCAAAACAGAAAACAAAAAACAGCAAGGAAATAAGAGCAGAAAAAAAACAGCAAGCATTTCAAAACAGAAACTGCGTTGTGTACCCCTAAAGTTAAATCCAATACCCCCAAACCTAAATGAAACATTGTCCTCAATGTTTTGAGCATAAAAGGAAGACAAAATCATGAGTTAGAAGGTAAAAAACGTCCATATGAAAGAGGGAACAAACCAGGGAAAAGTTGAGCACTTAGAATGCTTGCGGTCCAAGAGGCACTTGAGGGGCTCCAAACCGGGCCCTCCTTTAGTGGTATCTTGCCTGCAACATAAATGAATTGATTAGTTATACAAGTATAAATCCACTTCCTAGACTTTAACATTTCAGGGAACAAGTACAATAAAGATTTGAATGTAAGTAAAAACTGCTTGATCCCAATAGACAAGTAAGCATAATGATCGAAGTGTGGGGGCCATGGAGGGTCTTTGGGTTTCTTAGGCAGTGGCCTTGAGCCTTGGGTGGAGCTGAATGTCTCAAAGGTGCATACCACCATCTTGATACTTCCTTCATCTTTCCTCCTACAAGGACCATTAAACCTGCACAAACCATTAGGCACAACATCAAATTTCTCACCAAAACAACTAAGTTGAGTAAGGAACTTAAATGGTGAAGATAAGGATAAGGAAGGCCCTGGAAAAGTAAGGATAAGAGGTGCTTGAGGAGTTGAGGCAGCAAGGATAGGTGCTGGAATTTCAGGGACCTCGGCCAAAACTTGGTGCAATGCTTGCGGGTTTGGTTCTATTTCATGAACATCAAGAGCATGACCTGAGGTGCATGCATTGGTACTGTCTGTGGGTGGTAAGGGGACATACACATCATTATCCTCATCATCCCAATTGGGCTCCCAAAGAAGTTTAAGTCGAAGGTGCTCTAGTTCTGACAGGACCCACCCCGATAATCGGGAAGCATCCTGCTCCCGTCTGACAAATGAATCCAAAAGACCGGAAAAAAATAATAATAATACATCACACCCATTGTCAGACCAGGGAGATTAAACGGTTACAACCGACTGGACGTCAAGTCCACAGTTTCACAGAGCAATATTACAAAACAAGTTAAAGAAACAAATCCTACTCTGTGAACTAACTACTCCGCAACGGAAAACTTTATGCCTCCGCCCCTGCCTCGGCGCTTGCCCCCGCACTTGTACCACGACCTGGAGGGAATTTAAAACAACAAAGCGTGAGGGGACCGAAACATAAGTTTTACAGGAAAGACAGTTTTTCCGAAATCGGGTTCGCCTTCCAGTTTTGTAACACGCATGCATAACCAAATTTCAAAATTTGCATATTAGACTTTTGAAATACTTTTTCCGAAACCCATGAAAAACATTACAAAGGATCGTCATAACTCATGTAAAACCATTTAATAATGCCAGATTCCAGAAACCGTCATTTTGAAACATTATTTGCACAAATCAAGTAAAACGTAAATCAATAATCACGATTATGCCGTTGGATCCATCCGAGTCTTTAAACTCAAGATTAGGCCTTCCCGGGATATCAACGAGTCTTTAAACTCAAAACATGATTAATAGGCCTCGGGGGTATCATAATAATCGAGTCTTTAAACTCACGAGTCTTTAAACTCAATTCGGGTCTTTAAACCCAATTTTCGGGCCCGCCCCCGTCATTAAATAACCGGGTCTTTAAACCCAAAACCGGATCCACAATCCACCGGGTCTTTAAACCCAAAACCGTTTTTAAGCACAATAAACCAGGATTCATCACCAACCTTTTTCCAACATCATTCCGAAAACATATCACATCATAATAGGACTTATGTCCGAATTCACATGCAAATTCCAACACATGCAATTTCCGAAAAATCAATTCACAATATGATCAAACATCATAAATCCGAAAACATGCATATTCATATCCAGGTACTTCATCAAAATCATCACGCATGCATAAGCAAAAACCATAATCTCGAAATGCGTGAAATACGATAAATATCTCGAAAAACGTGGAAACATGTAAAACCGATATATCATATCACCATCATAAAATCATAGGTAAAACCATGAGATAAATAAGCAAAATAGTCATGCATGCCCAATTTAGAAATCAAAAGGTCCACTCACGGTTTTAGGACGCGTCAATCGCGTCCCGCGCACTCCTCCGTAGCTTCGGAATTGTCCGGGCCTGTAAAAATGTACAAGAAGGGTTACAAACGTCCTCAAATAGCTCGTATGATTTTTCCCTAATTTCCCGGATTTTTCGGCGAAATAAACCTTAAGGACCTAAACTTCCGGGCTCCCGAGATTATCCCGAACGACTCCCGAACAACTCAAATCCTAAAGGGAAAATGTTAATTAGACTGAAAGGGACAATTCCCATGTTGACCGTGATCGGAGATGACATCGCACGCGCCGTCACGCGCCGTCCAAAGTGGCTGCGCGTGAAGGCCACGCGCCAAGCTACAGTGTCATCGTTCTTACCCGGATAGACTGATAAACGGGTCTGTTACTCGCGACTCAACCCGACCAGTTCAAGCTCAATTCTCAATCAATTCCTCCCATTTTCAATCCTATTATCTTCTCTAATCCATTAATTTCAGGTCTGTGTTGATGTCTAACCTCGACTAACACCAGAACGACCCAACTCAAGCTCAAACAGTCGATCAAGTCGACGTCTGGAACTCACCCTACACGATTCCATTCCCAAATTAATTTCACCAGTAGCTTAAGGGGACTTATACGAACACAAGGGTACAATCAATTGGACTCGCCGTTACCTGGAAGTCGTCGACCTTAAGCTTGAAAATTCTCAGAACCAGGGAGCTCCGTTCTTGGCCAATTCGTGAGTGTCGTCCTTCGAATTCGACGTGGTTGGTTCCCTCTTGCTCCCAGAAGACTAGAATGGCCCTTGGTTTCGATCAACAAGCCTCAGAAATCGAATTCAATTTTTTCCCTCCAATTGGTTCTTCTCTGAACTGGTACCTGGGCTCCTGAGCAATCCTTGCTCAATTTGCTTGATCTCGTGCACGGTTATGCTTCTGCTGCTCCCAGAAAACTCTCAGTGTGTCTAGTTTGGTCCCTAAACCAGTAGAAACTGAATTCCGAGATTTCCCCCCATAAACCCGAAACTGATTTCTCACTGTTTCTCTCAATCTCTCTCAGTCACTCCTCAGCAGCATGATCCCAAATGAGCTCCCAGACTCAAAGGCGACCAGGTAATCGATCAAAGCGGCCAGCAACCCGTGGGAAACCGTTTGAGGTTTTTCTGAAAATGATTCCCACGCACACAGAAACCATGGCCAATTCGAGCTCACCCGTGTCCTGCACTCAGTTCAGCCGTGCACCTGAGCCACTCCACCCTGCTTCCACAACCTCAAACAACTTAAACAATGCCCTGAGCCTTCCACTAAGCCTTAAACAATTGAACGCACAAGACCCACGGCCGCTGCTCTGTTTTCCACGGTGGTGAACAGTACCCCATGCGAAAATTACCAAAATGCCCCCAGGGCAAAAATTACCAAAATGCCCTCCAACTTCCGTGACCCGTAACTCGGTCATCCGACGTCCGTTTCGCGCGTGCCGCCTGTCGTTGTACTCAGGGCGTCGAGACGAACATAACGGTCTTCGAGTCAAATGAATATCAATTGTCAAACAAAAAGTCAACTTTTCCCCTTAATAACGTCCAATTACGATAATGCCCCTGAACTTCCGAACATCATAACTTTCACCCTGTTCGTCCGAATCGAACGTGCCACCTGTCTATGAACTCGTGACGTCCCGAACTACGTCACGGTCATCGCTCAACGTCCGTTCGACCTCCCAATCAAAAAGTCAACAAATTGACCACACAAATCACAGGGGTAAAAACGTCATTTTAATCAATATTTTATAATATTACATTTCCAGAACGTCCGGGGCGTTACAATCTCTCCCCCTTAAGAAATTTCGTCCCGAAATTTCAAGGAAATAAGTAGGGGAACTGTTCTCGCATCTGTGCCTCGGTTTCCCATGTGGCTTCCTCCACATTCTGGTTCCTCCAGAGAACCTTTACCAGAGGAACGATCTTCCGACATAGTACTTTATCCTTTCGATCCAAAATCTGCACCGGCTGTTCCTCAAAGCTCAAGTCATCTCGAAGTTCAATGGGCTGTTCCTCCAGTACATGAGATGCGTCAAACACGTATTTCCGCAACATCGACACATGAAAAACATCGTGGACCCTTGAAAGCTCTGGCGGTAGTGCCAACCTGTAGGCCACCGGGCCAATCCTCTCAGTGATCTCATAAGGTCCGATGTAACGAGGGCTCAACTTCCCTCGCCTGCCAAATCTCACTACACCCTTCCAAGGGGACAATTTCAGAAATACTCGATCTCCGACCGCAAACTCAAGATCTCGAATCCGATGGTCCACATAGCTCTTTTGTCTGTCTTGGGCTGCCTTGAGCCGATCCCTGATGAGTTTGACCTTCTCGGTCGTCAGTTCCACCAATTCGGATTTAGTCAGCTTCCTTTCACCCACGTCCGTCCAACACAACGGGGTTCTGCACTGTCGTCCGTACAAGGCTTCGTACGGAGCCATCCCAATGCTCGCCTGATAGCTGTTGTTGTAGGAAAATTCCATCAAGGCTAGATGTGACTCCCAAGTGTCCTGAAATTGCAAAACGCAAGCTCGCATCATATCCTCCAAAGTCTGGATGGTCCGCTCAGACTGGCCATCAGTCTGAGGATGAAATGCAGTACTGAAACGAAGTTTCGTCCCAAATGCTTCCTGCAGACTCTGCCAAAATCGAGAAGTAAACCTCGGGTCTCGGTCAGAAACTATTGATTCCGGAGTACCGTGCAAACGGATGATCTCATCAATAAACAACTGGGCCAACTGTGTCATCCTGAAGTTCTCTCGCACTGGCAAGAAATGAGCTGATTTCGTAAGCCTGTCCACAATCACCCACTCCATCGTGACCTCTGGGTGTCCTAGGAAGTCCAAACACGAAATCCATCGTTAAGTGATCCCATTTCCATTCCGGGATAGGTAGGGGTTGCAAGGCTCCATAAGGTCGTTGTCTCTCAGCCTTCACTTGCTGGCAAATCAGACACCTGCTGACAAACTCGGCAATCTCCCGTTTCATTCCCGGCCACCAGTAGTGCTCCCGCAAGGTACGATACATCTTGGTCCCACCAGGATGCATCGCGTAGGCCGAACTATGAGCTTCGTCTAAGATCTCCCTCTTCAGTGCCTCAACGTCGGGCACACACAACCGTCCTTCTTTTAGCAAAGCTCCATCCTCCCTGACTGTAAAATCTAGCCGTTCACCGGCTTCCACTTCAATCCGAAGTACACATGAGACAGGATCTTGAGATTGAACCTCAACGATCCGATCGGCCAGAAGTGGTCTCACATGAAAATTAGCCAGCAAGACGCCTTGGCCATCCAAACCCAAATCAATGCTAGTCTTACGGAGTTCAACCAAAAGTGGTAAATGAACCGTCCGCAGATGTGCTACAGAATGCGTTGACTTCCGGCTTAGAGCATCAGCCACCACATTGGCTTTTCCCGGGTGGTACTCAATTGTGCAATCATAATCCTTAATTAGCTCTAGCCACCGTCGTTGCCTCACATTCAACTCCTTCTGAGTGAACAAGTACTTCAGGCTCTTGTGGTCCGTGAACATTCTGCAAGTCGCACCATACAGGTGATGTCTCCAAATTTTTAACGCATGCACAACAGCAGCTAACTCCAAGTCGTGCGTCGGGTAATTGCGCTCATGCGGTTTCAACTGGCGCGAAGCATAGGCAATCACTTTCCCATGCTGCATTAGTACACATCCCAAACCCTGTAAGGATGCATCACTGTACACCTCAAATTCCCCACTGTCGTCCGGAAGGGTCAGTATAGGAGTAGATGTCAACCTTTCCTTTAGCTCCCGAAAACTACGCTCACAATCGTCATCCCACTCAAACTTGACTCCCTTCCGCGTCAGTCGCGTCAACGGGGCAGCAATGGTAGAGAAACCCTCTACAAACCTCCTGTAGTAACCAGCCAAACCCAAGAAACTTCTGACTTCAGTGACGGTCCTCGGTTGTTCCCACTTCGCCACTACCTCAATTTTCTGAGAATCCACACTGATCCCGTCAGTTGAGATCACATGCCCCAAGAAACTCACGCTCGTCAACCAAAACTGACATTTGCTGAGCTTCGCATACAACTGGTTTTCCCTCAAGGTACCCAGCACCATCCTTAAGTGCTCCTCGTGCGCTTCCGCACTCCTCGAGTAGACCAGGATATCGTCAATGAACACGATGACAAAGCGATCCAAGTAAGGCTGCAACACTCGGTTCATCAAATCCATAAACGCTGCGGGTGCGTTGGTCAAACCAAACGGCATCACAAGGAACTCATAATGACCATATCGGGTCCTAAAGGCTGTCTTGGGTACATCCTCATCCTTAACCCGCAACTGATGATACCCAGAACGTAGATCAATTTTCGAGAAGTACTGCGCTCCTCGCAGTTGATCAAACAAATCATCGATCCGAGGCAACGGGTATTTGTTCCTGACTGTTACTTTATTTAGTTGCCTGTAATCGATGCAGAGTCTCAAACTCCCATCATTTTTCTTCACAAATAACACCGGGGCTCCCCATGGGGACACACTCGGTCGAATAAACCCCATCTCAAGTAATTCTTGTAACTGCGCCTTCAGTTCTTTCAACTCAGCTGGCGCCATACGATACGGAGTCTGAGAGATAGGTTGCGTACCTGGAACCAGATCAATAGTGAACTCGACATCTCGATGCGGTGGCAATCCCGGTAGATCCTCCGGAAAGACATCCGGGAACTCCCGTACTATCGGTATATCCTCCACCCTCAATGGTGCAGCTCGTGAATCCATCACTTGAGCTAAGTATCCCTGGCACCCTTTCCTCAACAACTTACTTGCCTTCAGGGCTGAAATCACTCTGACAGGAGTGGCTCGCTGAATTCCCTGAAAAGTGGTTTCCGGTAACCCCGGGCTCCGAAAAGTAACCTTCTTATCGACACATTCGATAGAAGCATGATGGAGTGTCAACCAGTCCATCCCTAGAATGACATCAAAGTCGTGCAAGTCCAAGAGTATCAAATCTGCCATCAGACCCACATCACCTACCATTACGGGACACTCCCGCAACACTTGATTTACCACAAATACATCTCCCGTGGGTGTACTCACACCCAAGTCACAGTCCAAGGCGGACACCTCTCTACCCGCCAACAACTCACAGTCCCGTGATATAAATGAATGAGTAGCTCCAGGATCAATTAAAGCACAAACATAATGCCCAAAGATCGTGAGTGTACCTGTCACAACACCAGGTGCTGCCCTGGCCTCCTGCTGCGTAACAGCAAAAACTCGGGCCTGTGGTCCAGCTGCTCGCCCACGGCCCCGGCCCCTCTGTCCATTAGCCGCTCCAGTACCACCTCCTCGAGTGCTCCCAGTCCCAGAAACTGCTGCTGTGCTCCGTCCCTGCTCTGCTCCACCCCGACCTGCGCCACCACCCTGTGGCAAAGATGGACACTCCCTCCGATAGTGGCCCCGCTCGCCACAGAAGAAACAGATAACACTGGAAGCATCTCGAACAAAACCACCACCCTGCCGTCCCGTGGAAGCAACAGAAGTCGCGCTCGCCTGCGGAGCAGTCTGCACCCTAGGCGCTCGGAATCCGGAACTCTGATAGTTACCAGGCCTGCGATAACGATCATTTCCTGCAGATGAGGCTCCATTATAACGTCCCTTCTTCGGGGCTCTCTGACCATACGATCCAGGATATGAACGCTCGCGACGTTGTCCACCACCAGAATACTGTGGACGTGTCGGGAGACTAGCCTCAACCCGCACCGCGGCATCAGACAACTCCCTGTGAGTAGCAAAAGCTCCGGCCATCACAATGGCCCGTATCTCACCCCGTAGGCCAAGCTCAAACCTACGACATTTCTTAGCCTCAGTAGACACAAAGGTAGGAGCAAAACGAGCTAGCATCTGAAATTTCTGTTCATACTCAGCTACGGACATGCTCCCCTGCTGGAGCTGCAGAAACTCGGTCTCCCTAGCATCACGGAATGAACGGGGATAATACTGATCCAGAAACCGTTCACGAAAGGTCTCCCAAGTCACTGTACGGGCATCCCAGCCCGACAATTCCAGAGTATACCACCACTCATAAGCAGATCCATCAAGTAAAAATGTGGCCAACACTACACGCACCTCAGGAGGACAATGCATCACAGTAAAAATCCGCTCAATCCGAGAAATCCAACGGTGAGCATCCTCGGGATCCGCTCCACGATAAAACACCGTAGCCCCAAGACGCTGGGCTCGCTCGATCGAAGCACTCTCGGCATCGCCATCAGGTCGTGGAGGGGGTTCGCGTCGCGGAGGCATGGCCGGTCGTCCTTCTTCTGTAAGAGGCATAAGTTAGTATAAAAAAAATCAAGGCACACCCGAGTGCCAGACACGAATCGTAAACCTTGGCTCTGATACCAATTGACAGGACCCACCCCGATTATCGCCTCGATAATCGGGAAGCATCCTGCTCACGTCTGACAAACGAATCCAAAAGACCGGAAAAAAAATAATAATAATACATCACACCCATTGTCAGACCAGGGAGATTAAACGGTTACAACCGACTGGACGTCAAGTCCACAGTTTCACAGAGCAATATTACAAAACAAGTTAAAGAAACAAATCCTACTCTTTGAACTAACTACTCCGCAACGGAAAACTTTATGCCTCCGCCCCTGCCTCGGCGCTTGCCCCCGCACTTGTACCACGACCTGGAGGGAATTTAAAACAACAAAGCGTGAGGGGACCGAAACATAAGTTTTACAGGAAAAACAGTTTTTCCGAAATCGGGTTCGCCTTCCAGTTTTGTAACACGCATGCATAACCAAATTTCAAAATTTGCATATTAGACTTTTGAAATACTTTTTCCGAAACCCATGAAATTTGTTACAAAGGATCGTCATAACTCATGTAAAACCATTTAATAATGCCAGATTTCAGAAACCGTCATTTTGAAACATTATTTGCACAAATCAAGTAAAACGTAAATCAATAATCACGATTATGCCGTTGGATCCATCCGAGTCTTTAAACTCAAGATTAGGCCTTCCCGGGATATCAACGAGTCTTGAAACTCAAAACATGATTAATAGGCCTCGGGGGTATCATAATAATCGAGTCTTTAAACTCACGAGTCTTTAAACTCAATTCGGGTCTTTAAACCCAATTTTCGGGCCCGCCCCCGTCATTAAATAACCGGGTCTTTAAACCCAAAACCGGATCCACAATCCACCGGGTCTTTAAACCCAAAACCGTTTTTAAGCACAATAAACCAGGATTCATCACCAACCTTTTTCCAACATCATTCCGAAAACATATCACATCATAATAGGACTTATGTCCGAATTCACATGCAAATTCCAACACATGCAATTTCCGAAAAATCAATTCACAATATGATCAAACATCATAAATCCGAAAACATGCATATTCATATCCAGGTACTTCATCAAAATCATCACGCATGCATAAGCAAAAACCATAATCTCGAAATGCGTGAAATACGATAAATATCTCGAAAAACGTGGAAACATGTAAAAGTGATATATCATATCACCATCATAAAATCATAGGTAAAACCATGAGATAAATAAGCAAAATAGTCATGCATGCCCAATTTAGAAATCAAAAGGTCCACTCACGGTTTTAGGACGCGTCAATCGCGTCCCGCGCGCTCCTCCGTAGCTTCGGAAGTGTCCGGGCCTGTAAAAATGTACACGAAGGGTTACAAACGTCCTCAAATAGCTCGTATGATTTTTCCCTAATTTCCCGGATTTTTCGGCGAAATAAACCTTAAGGACCTAAACTTCCGGACTCCCGAGATTATCCCGAACGACTCCCGAACAACTCGAATCCTAAAGGGAAAATGTTAATTAGACTGAAAGGGACAATTCCCATGTTGACCGTGATCAGAGATGACATCGCACGCGCCGTCACGCGCCGCCCAAAGTGGCTGCGCGTGAAGACCACGCGCCAAGCTACAGTGTCATCGTTCTTACCCGGATAGACTGATAAACGGGTCTGTTACCCGCGACTCAACCCGACTAGTTCAAGCTCAATTCTCAATCAATTCCTCCCGTTTTCAATCCTATTATCTTCTCTAATCCATTAATTTCAGGTCTGTGTTGATGTTTAACCTCGACTAACACCAGAACGACCCAACTCAAGCTCAAACAGTCGATCAAGTCGACGTCTGGAACTCACCCTACACGATTCCATTCCCAAGCCCAAATACCGTGAAACGTGCCATAACCATATCTTCCATATCATCAAAACCATTATTGTTTTTAGCATGTGAATAAGTATAATAAACCAGAAAACATTTATGCACGCAAGGGTTTAAGAAAATGGCCCACTCACTGTACGATCCCGCGGTGAACCTGTGCGTACGAACTTGTACCGGGATTATCGTACAATTCCTGTCAGTCCAAATCACATGTAAGTGTCACTACAAGCCTTAAACGTTTAACCACAAAGTCCGAAATAGAAACCGGCTCGGGGAAGCCGTTCAACACGTTTCCCGAGGCACCCGGCCCTAAACTGACCCATCAAAAACTATCTCAGATCAACATGGTTAATTCACCAAAAATGTTCAGAATGATGAGAGGAATAAAAGTCATGTTGATCGTGATCGGAGATAAGCCCCAACGCGCCCTCACGCGCCGCCCAAAGTGGCTGCGCGTGAAAGTCATGCGCCTGACACTATAGCTACAGTGTCAGCACCTTCACCCGTTTGTCTGTAATTCGGGCCTGCCACCCGCGGCTTGACCCGGTTAATTACCCATCAATTCCTTCTCGATTTCAATCCAATTTGATCCTAACATGTTATTTAAACATCTAATTTAAGTTTTGAGTTATTAATTAGCCAAATCGAATCCTTAAATGGCCCTTCGACCCGTGATCATCCAAACGGGTTGATCACGCCAACTCACTGGTTTCTAAACCAAAATCAAATTAACTTTACATGAAGCCTCATAGTATCACAACGAACTGGAAAACACACTCAATTGAACCAACACTCACCTGGAAGTAGTCGTCCAAACCTCTGAAATTCTTCTGAACACGGCAGTCACCGTCCCAGCTCACCCGTGGCTGGTTGCCTTCGATTTTGATATGGTTGTGTTCTAAACATTCCCAGAAAGCTTAATCCGCGATTAGATTGGTCCAACACACCGTAGAAATTAAACTCTGATTTTTCCCTCCAATTTTCAAGAAATGGCTTCTCTGGTTTTCCTCACCCGTTCTCAGTTATAACAGCATCAGATTGTTGCTCACACACATCGTAATTAGTTATAAACAATTTCAAGCCGTCCCAGAGGCTCGTGGGTGTCCAATTGTCCACTGAAAAATGCTCCCCGAAAAGCTTCGAGCTTGAATTAATCAATTGATCGTGCAGGCTAGACGGCTCAGGCCACGTTCAAAAGCAAAAGACAGCCCAGACTTTCCAGCACACAATTGCATAATCAATTGCACGTTTGAGCCACCGTACATGGTGGTGCCGCCCATGTCCCCCGCGGTCTGCTACAGTAACCAGGGCAAAAAGACCAAAATGCCCCTGGTTCAATAATTACCAAAATACCCCTCACTTCCTAGACCCGTAACTCAGCCATACGAAGTCAGATTTCGGCGTGCCGCCTGTCTACGGACTCAGGACGTCGAGACCTACCCATCGGTCCTTGAGTCGCGTGAAACTTAATTGTCAAATGAAAAGTCAACATTTTCGCCCTAACCGTCAAAATTACGGTGATGCCCCTGAACTTCCGATAGTCATAACTTTTTCCCTGATCGTCCGAAATGGACGTGCCACCTGTCTATGTACTCGTGACGTCCCGAACTACGTCACGGTCATAGGTCAAAGTCCATTTAATTAATAAATCAAAAAGTCAACAATTGGTCATACCAATCACAAGGGTAAAAGCGTCAATTCACACATCAAATTACAATATTAAAATCCTCGAATTTCCGGGGTGTTACAGTCCACCCAGCCAACGACCCTCCTTGGAGGAGATAATAGAAGTAAAGGAAGGTATATGAACATATATATACATAACACAAATATTCATGCCCGGTTCCCCTGAACCGTCATGATCTATAGCATCCATACCATTCATATATATATATATATATATATATATATATATATAGAAAACATCCTCCATGCCTGGTTCCCATAAATCGTCATGTACCACAATAACCATTCCAGGGTTCATGCCAGTTCCCATAAACCGCCATGAACTTGGAAATCCATCTAGGATCCCTGACCCGGAATCATATCCATAAAGTAACTGGGTCTCGTGCCCGAACAAATGACATCAGCTGGGTACCATGCCCGATATCAAAGGGTCAATCACGACTCCGATCATAGTGATGAGTGCAACCATCCATCCAGGACCGCCCTCAATCCTGGTATGTCACCGTGAACGTATCAACCGACGCGACCACCACAAGATTATGGTGCACTCATCACCGATCGATATCCTGAACCGTCAGCACTCCGAAGTCGAGCCTCCCCAGGCTACCCGACAACGAATCGTGCATCGTGACCTCTCCGAAAGGAACACATCCCAATCAGGAGGCGAGCGCCGTATCGTCCGTCGCCGTGCACCTAGCACTCGCCGCGACCACGATTTAGACCCGAAGGCCATCAATAGGGTCATATGCCCGAGACAGAACCAAATTGGTCTCATACTCGAGGTTATCCTTTTAGAAATCCAAAACCTTTTCATTTTGACCATTACAAAAATACAGACCCATATAAGCACCGTATAAGGCCGAAACCTAGAAATACGTGCTTATATGTAACCACAACCAAATGCACCCATGGCATTACCAAACATGAATTAAAACATATAATAAACATTTATGCATGCACCAATTTAGAAAACCAAGGTCCACTCACAGACCGTCCGAGCTGCCGCCTTGATTTGCGTGCCATACGGCTCTCCCGAGCCAATCACCATCACTGGGACTCCCAAACCTGTCCAAATCGTAATAGAAGGTTACTAACTACTTAAATAACCTCCCACTAAAGCCCCGTAATTTTCCGGTATTTTTAACTATTTTTAATCCCGATCCGAAACCTACCGATGCCCCGAACATTATCGAGACGGTGTTCGATCGACACGAAATCAGTCCCAAAATGTTCGTTATATCGAATAGAAGATTTCACGTGTTGAAGACTTCCCCAGATTCACCACCACGCACTGCCACGCGCCGCCCAAAGGGCCCTGCGCGTGGGCTCACGCACCGGTGAACAGTGATCGTCTTCAACCTCCTGCCGGTTCAGACCGGCCGGTTCGGTCCTATCTTTGCAATTGGACCGGCGTGACCGGTCCAGGCCTCTACAACCCTCATTTTTCGTCCGTTTTCCTCCAATCCAATCCCTAAAATCCTATTTTCATGTTTCCTATCCAACCCAATCCCTAAACCTAATCAAAACAATCTAAATCCCATGGGTCCATTTTGAACCTCACGGTTCAAACTTCTCCTTTTTCTTCCCACGGCTTCTCAGCCGTCAACCACCACCAAAACCTCATTAAGAACCCCCTAGAAACCTAAATAACCCATTAAAACCGATACAAATGACCCATAATCACATAAATGGAAAATGGATCAAAAATGGTTAAACTGATACCTCTCAGTTTTTTCCACCGCCGTCCACGACGGCTGCTGTCCTGGGCCGGCCACCACGTCCTCAGCATCATCTCTCACTCTCTGGTCTCAGTTATGGCCGAATGGGAAGGGTTGGGTTTGTTTGGGTTCAAAGGAAAATGAGAACGGGTTTGTTTATAGAGAAAAGGATGAATGATCGATGCAATGGGGAGGTGCATGAATATGTGTGGGCTGGGCATTGGATGGGTGACAAGTGTCACTCATCCATTGGGCCTCCATAAAATTTATGGGCCCCACTAAATTCCAAAATGCAACCGTTTCGTAATTCGCGCAATAGTACCTTTGTACTTCCGTGAACCGTAACTTCGCAGTCGAACGTCCAAATTCGACGTGCCGCCTGTCTATGGATTTGTATCGTCTCGATCTACGTAACGGTCTTTGATCCTCGTCCATCGGACCTCCCGGTCAAAAAGTCAACATTTTTCCCCTTTTAACCAAAATTAACAAAATGCCCTTAAACTTCCGAACATCATAACTTCTTCCTCGAATGTCGGAATTGAACGTGTCACCTGTCTATGGACTCGTGACGTCATGAACTACGTCACGGTCATCAGTCAAAGGCCATTTGACCACCCTAATGAAAAGTCAACGTTTTACCCATTCTAGGGGCAAAACAGTCATTTTTCATCGTTCATCCGATTTCGCCCAACTAATCACGGATTGACCTCACTAATCCTGATTAGTCACTAATCTAATCCAGGAATTCGGGACGAGTTGTTACAGCTTCCCGGAGTGTTCTTTGAGATCAGGCCTCATTTAGTGCATCCCGAAGTGTTTTCTGAGGTCGGGCAGGGCTAGGATCCAAAGGAGGAGGAGTCCAAGTGTAGGGTGATGGTTCACTCCATCCATTGTGGTATGACTCCATATAGGGCTGATTGTAAGGCTCATGCATGTACATGCAATCTTGGAGGTTTGCCCATCCCCCTTGATGACTTGGAACCGAAGGAACATTTGCAAAGGGCTCATAGGCCCAACCTTGAGAAGAATAATAGCTATTCCACGATTCCATGGTACCTAGACACGTAACAAAAATAAAACCAAAAAGTTATACACAAAATAAAAAAGAAAAACCACTAAGTCAAAGGAATCAAATAAAATGGACACCGTTGAGGAATAAGTCCGCGGCAGCGGCGCAAAAAACTTAATAGAAATTTTACCAAGCACAAAAGATGTACTAGGAAAAACCTCTACGTGTAATAAACTTTGCAAGTGCACAAGACGTGTAGATAGTATAGATGCAAGCAAAGGTCGATCCCACGAAGACTTGCTCAATGATATCCATTTCCGTTTAACTCAATTGACTTAAGTGGAGTAATTAAAATGCAATAAGGGGGTTTGTTATGTTTTATGAATGAAATAAATTAACTAATAATAACTAACTAAGTCGAGCTAGGGTTTCTATCCACCTTTACCAATTAAAGTTCCGTTAGATTTCCTTGATTAGATTACTATACATGCATCTGAATTAAATGCCCGTGCAGGGGTCCGGCTAAGGTTCACCCCACACATATTATCTTCTCTTAGATTGCATGTTTAAGCGTGATGTGCCCGCCCTTAAACAATTATTATTGATGGTGCGTGATAATGCATGAAACATAAAGAAGATTTAATGACACTACAATGTCCCTAGAAAAGTGATGTGTAGACTTAGGAAGTCATGAGTTTAGATTACAAATAAAATTCCCCCTCTTAAACGTGATGCCATAAATTACAGGGAGAACACAAACATCAAGGTGATCCGTCAAGCAATTACATCGACAATTATACACAAATAAGGTAGCTAAGCTTATAAGCATAAATTGAGTTCATGAAGCGTAGTAATCCAACAAATCCAGGCATACATAACAATCATAATCAAGAGCCAGAAATCAAACACGAACTAGCATGGCTAGGGCTTCAAGTAACCCTAGCCCTAATTACACTACTTAAACATTATTGAATAAAACAAGGACATAATTAAATGGTGCAAAAATATAAATAAAGCAAGAAATAATAAAAGGACAATGAATAAAAGAGATGAAGGAAAACTCCCTCAAGGTAGATGTGCTGAATTTGAAGATGCTTGAATTATAATGAGTGTTTGAATTAAATTACAAAACTCTAAACTAAGAACATGGATTGAAGTACGAATTTTGATAGAGTTTTGGGGACCTTCAAGTGGTAAATTCGGCCCCCCAAAAAACAATGAGAAAACATCTATTTATAACCCCAAACACCTGCCCTAACATCTCCCTCAAAGAAAAGGGAAAACAGCCCCAAAACAAGGAGGAAAACTCCTTGTTTTTGTGAAAAACCATAGTTGGCCGTTTTTTGTATCCTACTTGTACAAGGAGTCCTTTTCCTTCATTCTTTCCACTTCTTGACTTTATCTTTGACTAGGAATTTATTTAATGCTATCATAAATCAGATTACATTGCCCTAAAATAAAGGAAACATTATAAATTGCGACTAGGGAAGTTAATTAACCCTAGCCATGTACAAGATGGTTTCTTAATTTCCAAGAAACTTCTTTTTCCTTGTTTCTTGCCTCTTTAACTTCAAGATCTGATTAGGAATATAATTAAGTCTTCTTATCCAAGTCAATCCATGTCATTCCTCATTGAGAAAGGTAGGAAAATTCGTCCAAAGTTACTTGATGCACAAGTAAACACCCTAAAACACCTTTAATCGCATTTTGTGGGCTTCTAGGGGCTAGGCCGTGACTTTTAGGTTCTTGGTGGATCTTGGTCATGTAAATGGGAGATGATGAAGCCTTTTATGAGTCCTTGATGAGTCCTTAAAGATTTAGCCTTGGAAAGATCACATTTCATTGTAAAACATGATTTAAACCTCAACTAAGCAATCTGCACAAACTTCACAAAAGAGAACATTTTCTCCTATTGTTTGAATGATTATAATCAAAAGATAAGTAAAAGGGATAAGAAATAACGTTGAAATGATGCTTAATTTGTGACTTATCACTGATTCCGGTACGGAAAGTCACACCCGCAAGGAAACGAGCGTGCAATGCCCATGGTCATCTGTACATGAGCGGCTTGGAAGTAGGGTCGGGATAACTTCTCGGGTGGAGCGCTCACATCGGAGCAGAAGGGAACGTCAGATTCCACATAAAACCCCAAGACAATCTGCCCATGGAAGTGAGGGGGAAAATGAGGCTTACTCGCCTGCGCTACCTCAGAGGTCAAGGGGAGAGGCTCGAGAAGGTTCCCGGCGGATAGCGCACAATGACTCACTGCCTCAGCGAGGTGTGCTGCGTGCTAATGACGTTCAAAATATGTTGGACCGGCACCTTCATATTCAACGAGATGGAAATCTAGAGGATGATCTGCGTCGTCAGATTCAGCTGTCCACACCCTTCGTGAGGGATATTGAGAAGAAGCCATTCCCCCAAAAGTTTGCGACGCCAAATTTCAATCCGTTCAAAGGAAATTCTGACCCGGTGAAGCACATAAACTACTACCGAGAAGTCATGGTCCCCCATAGACACAACGATGCACTCATGTATAAGGTGTTTCAAGCCTCCCTACAAGGCCAAGCCATGACATGGTTCAATCACCTCCCCCGGAGGTCGATTGCTTCTTTTGAGGAGTTAGCTCTGGCGTTTGTCAAGGAGTACTCATAATTTCGGACGGTCGAAGTAAAGGATGACCATCTCTTCTCTGTCCGAAAGAGAGCAAAAGAGACTCTCCGACAATACAACCCGAGATTTTGCGAGGAGAAGTCTCGTGTTGTCGGATGTAGCGACCTTGTAGCGGCAATGACTTTTAAACAAGAGCTTCCCCGGGATAGTCAGCTCTACAGAGACAACTTCATGAGAAATGCACGAAGTTTCACCAAGATGCTCTCTCTGGTAGAGCAGCATGCATGCTGAGAGGACGAGAAGAATGCCACCCATGCACAGGTTCATGCTAGAGCGAGCAAGAAGGCCTCCAATCGGGATGAGTTCTATGGCAAGTTTTTGTCTAGGGGGTTCAACAAACGCAAGGCGAACCAACCTCCTAATGTCTCAACCATAGAGAAGCCTAATATGCAATTCACAATACCAGTCCATCAGATCCACAATGAGATAAAGGATAAACCCTAGTTCAAGAAGCTAGAGCCAATCAAAGGCGATCAAGAGAAGACTGATAAGATGAAGTGGTGTGCCTACCAAGAGTGCTATGGGCATAACATAGGGAAATGCATATCCTTCGGGAGATATCTCCGGAATCTCATCAAAGAGGGACATTACACCGAGTACGTCAAAGGGAAAGTTGTGGATCGACCCGCAGACAAAGAACCTAAGGAGCCAGCTTCAAAAGTGATCCACATCAACTAGCTGCATGTCAAAATTAGAGAGACATAGAAGTATATGAGGCTTTGAAGTTTTCTTTTCAAGTTGTTTTCTAAATTCAAGTACCATGCATTTGAATTATCAATAAGATTGAAATTTTTTTCTGAATTCATACAAACATATTTGTTCATCATATACAATTTTCAAAACTTATTCCCTCCAGCATCAAAGCCTTCGTCATCGAAGCATCCAAGCCTTCGCCCTGCGAATCATCTAAGCCTTCGCCTTACAAAGCATACAAGCCTTCGCCTTGTGAAGCATACAAGCCTTCGCCTTGCGAAGTATCTAAGCCTTCGCCCTGCGAAGCATCCAAGCCTTCGCTCTGTGAAGCATCCAAACCTTCGCCCTGCGAAGCATCCAAGCCTTCTCCATGCGAAGCAGCCAAACCTTCGCCTTGCAAAACATTCAAGCCTTCGCCTTGCGAAACATCCAAGCCTTTGCCTTGCGAAGCATCTAAGCCCTCACCTTGCGAAGCACCTAAGCCTTTGCCCTTTAAAGCATCTAAGCCTTCGCCATACGAAGCAACAAAGACTTCGCCATGCGAAGCGACCTTGACTTCGTCATGCGAAGCGACCAAGACTTTTCCCTGCAAAGGAACCATGCTTTCGCCATGGAATGCATCTCAACCTACGCCTTGCGAACGTCTTCCGCTAGGAAGCACTCAAAGCCTTCTGCCAGGAAGCATTCAAAGCCTTCCACCCGGAAGCACTCAAAGCCTTCCACTAGGAAGCATTCAAAGCCTTCCACCCGGAAGCACTCAAAGCCTTCCACCAGCAAGCACGCAAAGCCTTCCACCAGCAAGCACTCAAAGTCTTCCTCTTGGAAGAACTTCAAGCCTTCTAATAAGAAGCAAAAGCCCTTCCTTAAAGGTAACAACAAAACGAACACTAAGTTAGGTGAAACCCAAAGTTGGACACCCATGGCTACAATGGGGGTATTTTATGAGCGAACAAGTTTGGATACATCAAGGCAGTTAGTAGAATTAGACAAAGATACTGGAGCTCGTAATTTTTCATAAATATCATTTTCATTTATTGATTTGAAGGATGATTGGCTAATCACATCTCGATCACTCAAACCAGTTATTCAATATAAAAATGCAAATGCGATAATCAACATACAAAGATGAAGTAACTACGAATGCAAGTCTTCAAAGCCCATGGACCTTCGAAACTCTGCCCACTCTTCTGTTAAAAGTAGGGAAGCGTCGTCAGGAGACTTGTTGGTTTTAGATCATCTGCTTTCTTAGCCTCCAACTCATGCTCTAGTTTAGGCTCAAGCTCCATCTCTAGTTCAAGCTCCATCTCTTTGGTGGTGATCCTGCTCCAGCTTTCCATATCCAACTTTTGCGCTTCATCTTCTCTAAAACACAAAGTTGTGTGGGCATGTGATGGCAGCAGGAAATCGACTATCAAATTTTGGGATTCAACATTCAACCATTTGACTTTCTCTTCGGAATCATGCAAGTGTTCGCGCAGATGGAACATATCTCCTGCTGGGTTGTGACACGCCTCACATCAAGTGATGAGACTCCTCACCTCCCTTTCTAAAAGCTTCGATATTGGCTCCACCTGCACATGAAGATGACAAGTCCGTAAATGCACCAAGCTCTTCTATCTGCCAAGCACCACATGTGTGGTCATTGGAAGTACGCCACGTGCAACACTTTTAGATCCAACCAGGCCTTGCCTTACATTCTGTTGTGTCTTGATCCTCGTGTGTCAGGCTCTTTTATCTTCCAAGCACCATATGCATGGTCCATCTCCAAGCTTTCTTCCTTCAATTACGTAATGGTGTACACCATCTAGAGCTTCACAGGGGGGCATGATTGATCCTCCGTCTTTATGCTTCATCTTATAGCCACCTCATTTGGAGATCAATAGGGATTGGAAAGTCAAGTCTCTAGAAGGTCATCCGCTGGCCAAACAACTCCTTGAGAAGCTTCATTCACTCCATGGCTCCACATGCACTTCGCCTCACGTCATGGGACACCTTGTCTCGCCTTGCACTGTGGCATGTATCCTCTTGCATTGCAATGTGTGTAACTTTAAGTCATGGGGTGCCTTGCCTCTTGTGGACGAAAAGCCTAGGAAGGTCATGGTGCACCTTGCTCCTCATATGTCGAAATATTCTATCCACCAAGCATCAAGTGAATGGTCACTGGGAAGAACACTTTATGTCGTTCGGTGCATCATCTCCTGCTCCAAACCTTGCCTTGCGCTGTGGCACACCAAGCCTTGGATAAAGAACACCTTGCATCGTGCTTGTAGCATGCCTTATCTTGTAGTTGTACCATGCCTCGCCTCGCGGCTGTAACGTGGCCCGCCTTGGGTTATGACACTCCTTACTTCGAATGATGGAACTCTTCGCCGAAAGCCTTGATCCATCATGGTATATCGCTCACAATGCACCGAGCTCTTCAATCCGCGAAACGTACGAGCATGTCAATTAGATAAGAATCCTGATGTCAACTCCACCCTCTCTAGAAATCGGAAGCTCCAGAAAAATTCAAGACACGCCTCTAAATGGTTTTACAACTTGAGCTCTCATAAAATTAAGTCTTCTGAGCTCTCACCAAAAACATTCCTTCAAGTATCTTGAAATGATTGACACGGAGAGTAGAGCACACCACCGCTTGAATTGTGGCAATTGAATATTCAGAGCTTTCAAAATCTGCAAAAGACCAAAGTCATGTTGTCATGAAAAGTGCCTGAAACGACATGTCGTTTTTGACAGGACCCACCCCCAATCCCCCGGGATTAAGGGCTAAGTCCTGCTCCCGTCTAACTTACGCATGACAAGAAGGCTAAACCGACGTCTAACCTCCTTGTGACACGTAAGTCGGACAAGGGATTCTCGATCCGACTGTCCAAAAAACATCCGGACTTCCCAAAGTGCGCCGAAACTACTGAGGATCGCAGGTGTGATGTCTCCATCACTCTCGATCAACAGCCCGCACCGCAACAACCTAGAGGGTATCAAAAACATGAAAAGACTGTGAGTGGACAAAAATAAATAATAAGTTTAGAAAACAGTTCAGAAGAAATTACAATTTCATTTTTACCCTCCACGCAAAACCAATGCATGCATATCGATTCATGTTATGAAACCATTTCATTACAATTTCATATCAAAAACCATTAATGAAAAACCATCATTGAAAACCCGAATCAAATCCAGGGCCTCAGCCCAAAATCACAAATCATTCTCAAGGTACGGGAACTCAGCCCCAAAACTCATCAAATCCAAATCATCCGGGCCACTGCCCAAAACATCTGAAAACCAGTGAAAAACTAGTGAAAACATCAATCATGCGAGTTTGCTGGATCTCAAGTGTGCCCGAGTCTTTAAACTCAAAACCATGCGCATAATCAGGCCTTCCCGGGATATCAACGAGTCTTTAAACTCAAAACACAATCACAGGCCTCGGGGGGTATCATAACCGAGTCATTAAACTCAAAACATATACCGAGTCATTAAACTCAAAACATATCAATCCAGGGCCCTCCCCTCCGTCAATCAACCGAGTCTTTAAACCCAAAACCATTTTTCATTCGAAAACCACAGAAAATCCTTATTCGAATTCACAAAAATGATTCTGTAAGCTGGCATCTGGAACCACTGTCCCGAACCCAAATCCAGATTTCCTTTCCAAGTCTCAAAACCAAATCCGAAATATCATTTCCGAAATTCAGTTTCAAAACCGAAAGCTCGTTTATCGTAATCTCAGAAACAGGGCTCCAAGCCCGAAATCACTTTTCCAAAATCCATTTTAAATCTTTGAAATCAAATCATATTTCAAATCCCGAAATCAAATCATCAAAACCATGATCAAATCACAAGATAGACTGAAACCTCGTAAAACGTGTAATTCTGTAAATATCTCGAAAAACGTGCAAAACTGTAAACCATCAAGACCATAAATCAAATCATAGAATCACGTATAGAAAGCATATAAAAACATATATGCATGCATCATAAGTTTGAAAGCAAAGTCCACTCACAGACCATTACGTCGCTGCCTCGATACTCGCACACTTACGCCGTTCCCGGCCAATCCACTATCATCGACTTTCCCGAACCTGTCTAAATCCCATAAGAAGGTTACTAACTACTTCATTTAGCTACTACTAAAGCCCCGTAATTTTCTCGAATTTTTAACTATTTTTAAACAAGTCTTAAAACCTTCGAACATCTTGAAAACTATCGAAACGATGTCCGATCGACTCGAAACCAGTGCCAAAATGTTCGTTACATCGAATACTTTAAAAGTCATGTTGGAAGCTTACTTAAAAGGCGTACCACGCGCCCACACGTGCCGCCCAAAGGGGGTGCGCGTGGGCCTCACGCGCCTGCACTGTTCATCCCTGTCCTCGGGTGAACCCATTTCGTACTGGTCCAGGCTGACCCGGTCCAGACCCGAACCGGCGTTCACGGGTTTCGTTCATTTTAGCCTAATTTTTTATCCTGATTTCATCGTTAATGTCGTCCAAGCTTTTCCTATTTAATCTCATTTTCAAAACTCACAAATAAAATCTGTAAAGTAGCTTCCTGATCAAGTTTCCTTCCTTCAAAATTCCTCCTCTTTGTTTCCATGGTTCCATCCATTATTGTCCTTAATTTCTCATCCATAAGTTTCCTTTAGGCGTCCAAACCCTCATCAAAATAACCAATTCGATTAGTAAGCATCAGAAACCAAGTTGCCATTTTCAATCTTAACAGAACCAGTTAATCGAAAGGGTACTTACCAGGCCCCTCAGGCCTCGAAAATGAACTTATTCACTTCCCCAGTCCTCCAGAAACCTCTCTCATCCACGACAATCGATCCTCAGGCCTCAATCAACTTCCCAAGTTCAAATGAAAACAAAGAACTTCGCAGGTTTTTTTTCTCAGTTTCCACCGCCGTACTCCGCCGTCGTACCTCACCGTGGCCACCAATCATCACGGCACAACTTCTCCTCCAACTTTCCTTCATACCCCATCCTTATCCGATCAAGTTTTGAGAGGGTTAAGGTTCAACAATCATCCATGTCTCTGTTTTTCTACGTTTTTCATTCATTCCAATATCGTGCAAAACTCAAATCTGTGTTTAAAACGTGTGTGAGAGACGGTGAGGACTTCTACCACCATCCAGAAGGGGCCAGGTGTCCTAAATCTTGTGGCCACACACCATGATGCAGCCAAGTGTCCCCTGACCACTGGGCAAAAATCCCCATACAAGTCAAATGACCATTTTACCCTTATTCCACAAATTACCATTTTGCCATTCGTATTCCCTGACCCGTAACTTTGTCTTCCGACGTCCAATGACGGCTTGCCGCCTATCGTTGTACTCAGGGCATCAAGACCTACCTAACGGTCCTCGGAATGCGTGAAAAGTCCATGTCATTGGAAAAGTCAACAAAGTGCCCCTTTTCAACCAAATTACCAAATTAACCTCGAACTTCCAAACGTCATAACTTCCTCCTCGGATGTCGGAATCAGACGTACCACCTGTCTACGAACTCGTGATGTTCCGAAATATGTCATGGTCATTAGTCAAAGTCCATTTGACTGCCCGAATAAAAAGTCAACATTTTTTCCCATTCTAGGGGTAAAATCGTCATTTTGCACTGTCCGTCTGAAATCGTCCAACTAATTATTGATTAACCTCACTAATCCGTCATTACTCACCAAGCTAATCCCGATTCCCGGGACAGGTCGTTACAGTTTTTCTAACCAACGACATTGTAAAAAACGACACGTCGTTTTTTCCCAACAACACGAGTAAAAACGACATGTCTTTTTTACCAGCTACACTGCATAAAACGACATGTCGTTTTTCAAGCCACCAACACTAAAAATGACAGACATGTCATTTGCGGAAGTCTTCTTTCTTCTTCTGACAGGACCCACCCCTAATCCCCGGGGATTAAGGGCTAAATCCCAATCTCGTCTAACTTACGCATGACACGAAGGCTAAACTAGCGTCCAACCTGCATGTGACACGTAAGTCGAACAAGGGATTCTCGATTCGACTGCCTAACAGCAACCGAAGTTCCCAGAGCGTACTGAATCTACTGTGGATCGCGGGTGTGATGTCTCCATCTCTCTCGAACAACAGCCCGTGTCGCAACAACCTGGAGGGTATCGAAAACACGAAAAGACTGTGAGTGGACAAAAATAAAGAATATATGTAAAAACAGTTTCGTAAAACAATTACAGTTATACCCTCCATTTCAAAAACCAATGCATGCATATCCATTCAAGTTATGAAACCATTCATATCAAAAACCATCAACGAAAACCTTGTTTATCAAATCGTGTCAAACCCGTTATTCAAAGCCAGGCCTCAGCCTCAAATCAATCTCAAATCGGGAACTTAGTCCCAAAGCCATCGAAAACCATTTCATCCGAGCCACTGCCCAAAACATCGGAAAACCTTTGTTGAAAACCATATCATATTTCCATTCACCGAACCTGCTGGATCTATCCGAGTCTTTAAACTCAATCCAGGCCTCAATATAATCTGAGTCTTTAAACTCCCGAGTCTTTAAACTCAACAGGCCTACAGGGGAAATATCAATATCCGAGTCTTTAAACTCCCGAGTCTTTAAACTCAATCCGGGTTTTTAAACGCAATCCGGGCCCGTCCCTCGTCAAACATAATCCGGGTCTTTAAACCCAATAACCAGATCCAGCAAATCCAATCCAAAACCGTTTGAAAACCATTTTCCATTTCCGAATCTGAATCCGCAATCTCATCAGGATCCCGAATCCAAACCCAGAACTCATATCCATCTCATTTCCAGATCCGAGTCCGCAACCATCATTCCGTAAGCCGTCATCCGGACCATTCCGAACCCAAACCCGGAAATCCACTTTCAAGTCCAGAATCGAATCCCGAATCGTCATCCGCAATTCCGATTCAAAAACCCGAATTCACGTTTCTTAAAACCACTTTTTGAACTGGGCCTCTAAGCCCGAAATCACTTTCCAAAATCCTTTTACTTTCATTGAAATCAAATCGTATTTCAAATCCCGAAACTAAATCCTTGAAACCAAATTCAAATCACAAGATTCCCTGAAATCTCGTAAAACGTGAAATTCCATAGTTTCCTCGAAAAACGTGCAAAACCGTAAACCATCAGGATTATAATTCAAATCATATAATCATGTATAAAAAAACATATAAAAACATATATGCATGCATCAAGAGTTAGAAATCAAAGTCCACTCACAGACCATTCCGACGTCGCCTCGATACGCGCGCATTTCCACCGTTTCCGACCATTTCACTATCATCGGCTTTCCCGAACCTATCTAGAGTCACCAAAACGAGTCACTAACACGTCCACCAAGTTTCTCCTAATTTTCCCCAATTTTCCCCGGACTTAAAACGTAACTAAACGGAACCCTAAACCTTCAACCACTTAGAACTAACTCGATTCGGTGTCCGATTGTCCCGAAACTTGTCCCAACAGATTCGTTACACCGATTAGACCAAAAAATATGTTGGACACTTCCCCAGAACAGCCCCCTCGCGCCGCCAAAAGTGGCTGCGCGTGGGCCTCACGCGCCTGCACAGTGGCACTGTTCATCGTCTTCCTCGAGCCCTCGACCGGTCTGAACCGGAGTGACCGGTTTTCCGTCATCTCCCGACCATTTATGTTCCTTTCAAAGCCCTTAGCTTCGTCCTACTCTAAGTAACTAATTCCCCTACTCAAAACACGACAACACGGCCTAAATCTCAACTCCCAAACCCGAAACAGAAACCACCTGAAAACCTCTATTTCGGTTCCCGGCCACCAGAGCTTCCCCCCGTCACGGCTTCACAACCAGAAGCTTCCTAGGGACCTACTGAACCTAACTAGACCTCAAAGAACCCTCGACTCAGCCCCAAAAGTCACTACTTTACGTTTGAAACCAAACGGAAAAACAGAACACACAGAGGAAAGAAGAGAAATTACCTGCATCCTGTTCTCCACAGTGAGCTCCGCCGTGCCCACTAAGTCCCCAAGACTCCTCTACGGCCACTAAACACCACCAGCAGCCACAAGTGATCAAAGCACGGAAGCACCACCACCAAACTCCCTCGAAACCTCTCTGTTTCCTGAGAACTCACCCCTCACACATACAAGTTTTCCTTACACAATTCGCACTCACAACTCACTCACCATCTCTCACTCAGTTTCTGCTCACTCTCACCAGGTCACAAAGCCTCACACCTCCCTGCAATTCGATCGATTTTCCTCTCAATCCCAGTCTATGTTTTCCCTCTCAAGCAAGACTCAAAGCACACTCAGCTAAATTAATTGTGCCCGTGCAATTGTGTAGAACCCACTAGACAACAGCCACATGTCACAATCCTATGGTCCCAACTCAAAATATCCATGGAACACTGCACACTTGTCCTCATCAGCTTTGCACAAATCCCAAGGCACCAAAAAGACCAAAATGCCCCTGTGAGTCCAAATTACGATTATGCCCTTCGCTGTTCTAGACCCGTATCTCACTCGTCCTACGTCTGATGAAAGCATGCCGCCTGTCGTTGAACTCAAGACGACGAGATCTACCTAACGGTCCTCGGTCTACGTGTAAAAACCTTCTTGTACGAAAAGTTAACTTCTCCCCTTCTTTTTAACTAAATTACGAAAGTGCCCTCAACCTTCTGAACATCATAACTTCCTCCTCGGATGTCGGAATCGGGCGTGCCACCTGTCTACGAACTTGTGACGTCCCGAACTACGTCACAGTCATCGGTCAATGCCCAATTGACCCCCCGAACTAAAAGTCAACTTTTTGCCCATTCTAGGGGCAAAATCGTCATTCGGCCATAGAAGTCCAAAAGTACCCCATGAAACACCGATTAACTTATCTAATCCATCACTAATCACTTCGCTAATCCCGACTCCCGGGATGGGTCGTTACATCTTCTCTACATGAGCATCACCTGCAAAACTATCCTGAGTTCGCTCTTCTCTCCACCTCCAGTACCTCCCAACAAATTGCTCACGTGCGACCCGCCATCAATTGCTTCAACAAAGTCGCCTCTTTACAGCCTCTTTCCTTGGCCAATCTGTTTGCTCCATGTGGTGAGTATTCAGTGCACTAACAGAGCCACCTTTCAAGTGGACTCCGCCTGCTAGTCAACCAAGCGCTACCTTTCGTCTGCCGTTTTTGTTCGATGTCACCGATACACGTGCGCACCACCTCCTTAGCGAGCCTTGCTCTCCCGATAACTGCGAAACTTTGATTTTCCTCATCACAGTCTCCATGTGGCGCGTACGCGCCAAACGCCATTAGAACCTCCAGTAATCAGTATGCAACATGACTTCCTCAGTCCCCTGATGACTAGACACTAGCAACATTATGGACATGAGAGAAAGTGGACGAATGCTCTACAATTCAGCCCTCTTCATATCTACATGTTTCAATTTTCAGCCCACGCCACTTATCTCTACAAATCATCAACACTATCTGCAACGTTATTACCAAAGCGCAAAAAAGAGAGAGAAAAGTAATGATTTACCTTACACAATGGATGCATCTTTTCCCATAGAGGTGTTTCACATTTTCTTACCAAGGCAAGTGGAGACGAAGGTTTCTATTGACAAGACATGTCCCAACTGGACTTTGATAACCGTGCTCAGTCCTGCTCCAGTCTAACAAGTCAATTGAAGTCCCGAAACAACCCCTCAGCACCTGTCAGACAAGGGATAACTGCACTGATTTCCGCTCATGCCTCCGCCTCTCGATCAACCCTGAACATCGTGCCACTGCATGGAGGGTCATCAAAACAGGAAAGGTGTGTGTGGAAAAAAATAATATCATTTCAAAATACATTTCAAAATACATCATTTACCCTCCAGTTTATCAAACCATGCATGCATAGGGTCAAACACATGAATCACCGGCTTCCAAGCCAAATCACATGAAAAGTATCAAATCCCGTCTTTCAAGCTAAACATATGAATCATTTCATAAAACTATTTTATCATAAAATAAAGCACATAACTCGGGAATTACACATCCGAGTGTCCTCTGGGAATTACACATCCAGAGTTATCATCCTGCTGGGAATTACACGTCCAGCCCTATTGGGAATTACACTTCCAACCTCACCGGGAATTACACATCCGGTCCCTCCGGGAATTATGCATCCGGAGTCAGTTTGGGAATTACATATCCGATGTCTACCCAGGAATTACACATCTGGGGGCACTGAACATAAATCCAAATAAAAAATCTTTATTTCAAAATCATCATTAAAACCACGTCAAAACCATTTATCACGGGGTCTCAAGCCCAAATCTCATTTCTCGTAAATCCGTAAAATCATATCCGAAAATCATTTAATTCCATAAAATCATCTTTAACTCACAATACAAGTAAAAACATCCTTTTAAAATCTCGGGCCTAGCCCAAAATCATCAATTGTACTTTCCTCGTAAAACGTATCCAAAACACTGATTAAAATAATCATTAAATCCAATAAATAATCGTATCAAATCATCAAGCAATCATTGAAAATCAAATCATGCCATAAATCATGTAAAACATTTAACTATGCATGCATATTATTTTATAAAACAAACGTCCACTCACACACCGTACATATCGCTCGCTTACCGAGCTGCACGTTTTTCGGTAATTTCTGGTATTTTCCAGGAATCTCGAATCCTATCCAAAATTATTATTCAATGTCACTAATGACTTAATTAACATCATATTAATTTCCCATAATTTTTGGGGAATTTATTACGAATTAAAAAATGTACCATAAACCTTCGGACTCTCGAAACAATATCGAAACGGTGTCCGATTGACTCGAAACCAATGCCAAAATGTTCGTTACATTAAATGGAACAAAATTCATGTTGACCTCACATCGGAAATCGTGCCCACGCGTCCTCGTGCACCACGGTGAGTGGTTGCGCGTGAAACTCACGCGCCGTGCACATCGATACTACAGTGTCACCACCTTCACCCGTGTGTCTGTTAAACGGATCCTGCAACCCGCGAGCGGACCCAATTCGATTCCTATCAATTCTGCATCATTTCCTACAATTGAACCGTCCATTAGCATCTTTATTCATCCATTTAAGGTTCTGTAATCTCAATTACTTGAGAACTTACCTCAATTCTTCCATTCGATCTCAACTTTTCAATGAATACCCGAGCACTGTTCATCCTCCAATTTTGTTCAACATCGATTGTTTTCTTTTAATTGATGCATCAGGAAGTTTCGTGGGATTCATCTAAACCTAGTTCTAGTCTGAATTCTAACTTTAATTCCTGCCAACCATTCGAACTCAACGCAAAATTTGTAAAACAAATACCAGGTCCGTCTGTGCTTATTTCTTCACCATTTCCTTCACTTTCAATCCCACTCGACTCGTTTGAACCTCTAGAATCTCATCCTCGTCTCTGTTTCCATCAATTGATCGTCCAATTCAAAATTCGATCTTAAGTCATCAATTCAAGGTTTTCGGGTGAGTTTCAGTTTTTCTGGGTTTTTCCTTCCCTTTTCTTCTCTATTTCCTCACGATATCACACTCTTAATTCGAGTGGAATCTCACGTTTCAGTTTTGGGGATTTCTAGTTGCCTTGCATCAATTATACCCATCCTTTGTTTTTGTTTAAGGAAAACACACACACACGGTTCAATTCCACCTCCTGCTATTTTGTGCCACTAATTGGCATAAGCAAGTGACAGATGTCACCAGGTGATGAATATTCATCCAAATTAGCAGGCACAGGTGTCCTTAACTCGGCTTAATACACCATTAACATGGCTGAATCAGCCAGTACTGATCAAATTACCATTTTACCCCTGCACACATAATTACCAAAATACACCTCATAATTCTAGACCTATAACTTCCACGTCCCAACTCTGATTGACGCATGCCACCTGTCTGCGGATTCAACGTCTTGAGACCTATCTAACGGTCCTCCCGGAAAGTCCAAACAAGGTCCCGATCAAAAGGTCAACTTTCGCCCCTATAACCAAGGGCAAAATCGTCATTTCCTTCCAATTTTTCCTTTTTTGAATTTCCGGGTCGTCACATCTATTACATGTCGCTTAAATAGAGAAGCCTATTCCCAAGTCATCATGACATGATTAATTTCATTTATTTTGAAATTAATCATTATTAAGGAGGAGTTTTATTGCCAAGTTATAATGATGTGATTAATTTCATTTTTTTTTTAAATTAACCACCATTAAGGAGAAGTTTGAATTTCTTATGGGATTGGGCCAAAGGCAAAGTTTCACATATCAAGTTTGACGCAGACATATCGTCTTGGCAGGCAACCCAACGGAATTTTTTCGGCACAAGAACAACAAAAGGCAAAACGGAGTCCTACTCTAAAAATGATTCACCAAGACTTCCGAAAATTTACTTCCCTTAGGATTCCTTGAAGTCCTAAGCGAAGTGGGGACATTTGTGGAATCCAAAATCACTCGAAAATTGTGGAGCTAGCACGTGGCTCATAATTCCCTAAATGACCAAATTACCCATAGCAATAGTACAAATGACTTGTAGACACCCACATATTAAATAATATATTTACCAGCAAAATACGTTATTTAATCGAGTTAAAAGTCTCCGTAATATTAATATTTTCCCCGGGAATTAATTGTCTTTATTCTTAATAACGGATAATTAGTATTGATATTAACTCACAATAATTATCATTATTATCATAATGAGCAATTATTACAATTATTAAATAATATATTTTATTATAAATATATTATTTATTAATTACAAATTCAACCGACCAATCAGAATGCTCTAAGGCTCTTAAGAATTTTCTATAAATAACGGAACTCATTTTACTTTTCAGGTAATTATGTTCGATACTACTTAAACTCTTAAAATTTCTCTTTTAAAGTTGACTTAAATATTAGAGTGTTCTTGGCCGAACAACCTCCCAGGTCTCGATCATTGAACGAACGATAATTTAGTGTTTGTTGTTTGTAAGGATACTTGAGTCTTTTGAGTTTAAAGGACGAATTCTATTTCAACAACGAGAATTTGAGGCACTGTGAAATCTACGATCGTGAGAGCCACCACCACACGGAACCCACCATCACGGCATGGACCACCATCACCGAAACTAAATCCGCCATTATCGTGGGAAGAGAAGTGACCCCAACAGAGCCATCACCACAGTTGTTTTATACTTATAGATATGACTTCAGCAAGGCCGCACTTGATGAAGGACAAGCAGAAGACTATCCAATCAAGGATCGGGCGCCGACAGCCACCACGCTTGGTCTGGAGTTGGACTTGCGTACGGTAGAGGCGTCGGAAGCGGTGGGAGAGAGAGAGTTTGTGCGAGGGTTTTTCACCAAGAAGTTATAAACATGGTAATTAATTCATAATTAGGAGGCAATCTTTAGTTCTGGTTGATCTGGCGTGTTCAACACACTGTGTTGGATCATTACCAACTTTGTACGATTATTTTATCTTCAAATTCAGAATTTAATTTTACCAAAAACAGTCTTCGCTTGCTTCATGCGAAGTTTGGTACAAACGTCGGTGCCTCTGATTTCTTCTCTTTTAGAAATTAGAAATGGGGTTTACTCATCTATGTTCCTTAACTTGATGGTTCACGATAAAAAGTGCTCATTATTACTAATTAATGATTGGTAATAACAGTTATTAAATAATAGATAAATTATATTTTACTAATTTATAGTTTACCTTATATATTAGAATATATTCATATTTAAAATTTTAAATGTTACAATTTTCACTTTAAATTGTTACATTTTGACTAATTTATTAAAAATTTTATCAAATCTAAAATGGGACCAACACTTTTAAAAAATAAAATATTAATTTAAATTTATAAAAATTATTTATTTTGAAAAATATCCAAAAACTTTACTTTCAAATAATAAAAATTAAAAAATTTACAAAAACTTAAAAAAAAAGAACTTTTAAAAATTATTTATGTATGAAAGTAATTTGTCTCTTACCATAAATAATTTTTAAAAATTTTCAAATTTTGTTTTTGTGAAATAAGGCCTTAGTAAAAATTAAAATTAAAGTTGATGGAGAGAAAAAAAAATTACTTTTTAATATAAATAATTTTTTTAGATTTTTTAATTTTTAATTTTTGTACATTTGTAAATTTTTTTAATTTTTATTATTTAAAAGTATTTTTTTTGGATTTTCTAAAAATAAATAAAATTTTTAAATTTAAATTAATATTTTATTATTTAAAATTGTGTGTCCCATTTCAAATTTGGAAAAAATTTTAGCAGAGGGATCAAAGTGTAACAATTTGAAGAGTTAAGTGTAAAAATTGTAACATTTGAAAATTTAAGTATGAATATGTTATAAGGTGTAAACTACAGAGTAGAAAAGTATAATTTGTCCTTAAATAATTTCTAATGTGGTGGATTTTATACACACATGAATGATTTTTACATAATATTTTTAAAAATTAACAATTTCAATTATTAGTATTGCACAAAAAAATTACATAATATCCAAGCAAGAGAAAATAAACACCGATATCCACCCTAAAGTGAACATAAGCATTTACGATATACGAATATAGTGGAAAATATTATATTATGCAAATATACACAATATATTTCAAAGTATATTAGTCACTCGTTTTACAATTTTTTATTTAGGGTTAGTAATTATAAGGGCCGGTCCAAATATTTGAAGGTTCAGTGCAAAATTAGAAAATGAGCACTCAATTCATATACTTAATATTAAAAATGTACTTTTTTGTAAACTGATTATTTCATTTTTATATTTTAAGACCTCGTCAAAATCTTGTTAGGAAAAACTCATAGGAACAAAACTGTGACAAAGAAAAAAAGTGATACCTTGTCTAAAACATTACATTCGGTTAAAAAAGAAAGGACAAATTATATATTTCTAACTTGTACATAGATGAAAATGTCAATATTCAAGACTAGTAGATTACAACTTTTATATCAAATACAAGCAGTTAGTTTTCAAATAAGTGCTTCATCCATTAAAAAACTTGAACCAACATCAAACTTGTATATTTCTATATTGTTTATTCTTCCGCACACTTTATTTATTTATTTATTTTATATCTATAATATTAACAATTTTAGATCATATATTGTATTGGGCCCAAGGCTTGGGCCCCTTTGGTCCTCCATTTTGGCCGATCCTAGTAATTATAAAAATAATGAAATCAAGTTATATGTGTATATAATGTAATATAATATAATATATTAAAATTTCTCTTTGTAAGAATTTATTTAATAAAAAATGCATAAAGATTACACCATATATATTACCACACTTCTCAAAGTTAGAATAAAATAAGGGTAAATTTCACTTTACTACTCTGTAGTTTACACAATTTGTAACAGATTCATACATGTTACAGTCAATGTAAAACCCGTGTCCTGAAAGGAACGGTGAACGATCCGACATTCATGCGAGGGGGAAATGGTCTGGGAGGGGAATGGTGGTGTGCCTTAAAGGTGTAGGCACACACTTATCTAGCACGAGGCCTTTTGGGAGCTCAGTGGCTTTGAGTTCGGTTGGAACTCCAAAGTTAAGCGAGTTGAGGTTGGTGTAATTCCACGATGGGTGACCCCTTAGGAAGTTGCACCGTGAGCTCTCGAAAACAAAACCGTGAGGGCAAGGAGGCCCAAAGCGGACAATATCGTGCTAGATGAGTCAGGTCCTAATTGAGGAGGGTCGGGTCATGATAGAATGGTATCAAAGCCAAACCCTGACTGAGGAAGTGTGCTAGCGAGGACGCTGGGCCCTAAGGGGGTGGATTGTAAGACCCGTGTTCTGGAGGGAACGGTGAACCATCCCATATTCCTGCGAGGGGGGAATGATTTGGGAGGGGAATGGTGGTGTGCCTTAAAGGTGTAAGCACATACCTATCTAACACGAGGCCTTTTGGGAGCTCAGTGGCTTTGGGTTCAGTTGGAACTCCAAAGTTAAGAGAGTTGAGGTTGGTGTAATTCCATGACGAGTGACCCCTTGGGAAATTGCACTGTGAGCTCCCGAAAACAAAACAGTGAGGGCAAGGAGGCCCAAAGCGGACAATATTGTGCTAGATGAGTCAGGTCCTAACTGAGGAGGGTCGTGTCAGGACCCACCCCAGTTTCCCCCCGAAACCCGAGGTAAATCCTGCTCCCGTCTGACTCCCCGACACAACACCAAAGTAAAACTCACACGCAACCACCACAGTACTCATTCAGACGCAGGAGAAACTATACAATACATCCCGAAGTTAAAAGTTTACAGAGCATAGTCCCAAATACACAGGAAAGAAAACCGATAAACTAGATACACGCACGAGGAAAAGAAAAACACTCCAGGATCCCTCTCGCGACTGCTATGCCTCAGACGCTGCCTCGACGCTGAAACCCCGCTCTAGCTCCACGACCTGGAGGGCAATTTAAAACAGAAGGTGTGAGTGGACCAGAATAAAAGAAAAGTTCCAAAATCCCTTTATAATCATTGAAAACCCTTATCGTTTGAAATCCCAAAAAACAGTTATAGCATATTCAGAAAACATGAATTCACATATAAAACCATAAAACAATTATAGAAAAACAGTTATGCATGCTCAGTTATAGAGAAGGGATCCACTCACAGTACCGAGCCCTCAATCGCGTCCAGAACATCTCGTACGTTCCTCAGCTTCCTCGGGAACTCCCGATCTTGTCAACAACCACCAAAGTACGTCACTAACACGTCTACGAAGGTCCACCTAATTTCCCTCAAAAATCCCCGGGTCCAAAACGTAACGAATTGGAACCCTAAGCCTTCACCCTCGCGGAACTACATTGAATCGACGTCCGATTAACCCGAAACAAACTCCAACGGACTCGTCACAACACCTAGACCAAAAACCTAGTTGACACCTTCCCCAAAGACCGCCGCACGCGCCCCCACACGCCTCCCAAAGTGGCTGCGCGTGGCCCTCACGCGTCTGTTACAGTGTCACCGTTTACCTCGAGTAGACCCGGTTCGACACAGTTCTGCACCTCGAACTGGCGAGGACGGTTCTCCGCCGTGCCTGCTCCAAAACACCTCATTCCTTCACCCACTGCTTCGTCTAGTCCTAAGCCACCCGTTCCCGTACTCCAATCACCTCGAACTCGAAACAAAACCCGAACACTGCCCTGTTTCCTTCTCCGGCCACCCAGGTCACTCCCCATCACGGTGGTAAGCTTAAACCCTTCCTAGGACCATCCTAAACCTCACCCAATTCACCAAGACCGTCGACTCTACCCCAAACTTCACGACTCTACGTTTGAAGCAAAACGGAAAAACAGGGCACACATGGCACCTTCCGTCGTCTTGCCTCCACCGTGCACTTCCCCGTCACGGCAGCACAACCAAAAGATACCCAGGCCTCAACTAAGTCCCCTAGACCTCCCTAGACTCTTCGATTCAACCCCTAAACTCACGACTTTTGATTTGAAAATCGAAGGCAAAACAGAGTATCGAAAGGGAGAATAAGAAATTACCTGCCTCCTGTCGCCGTCGTGAGCTCAGCCGTGAGGCAGTAGCTCCTCCCGTCCACCTCCAGCCTCTGGACACCTCCTCTGGCCTCGCTTGATCAATCACAGCCGCAACACCACCCACAAACACTCACTTCCTCCCTGTTTTCCTTACTGTTTTCCCGTGGCTCAACTTGCACTCACACACAGTCACTACGCCTCCAAACCTCCTCACTACCTCCCTCTCACTCTCTGATCACTCATCCCCTCAGCAATTCACACAACTCACATGAAATACCGTCCAATTTCTCTCAATTCTCTCCCTTTGTTTCTCTCTGGATCGAAGAACACACACACGAGCACCCCAAATAATTGGGACTGTGCACACGCCTAGAAGCCACTAGGCCCTTGCCACGCGTCACCATCCTCTCCTCTCCCTCACATCTGTTTCAATCTCAGTCCTCCATCTGTCCACATCCCAGAGCACAAAAGACCAAAATGTCCTTCTGTTTAAACCAAAATTACAACTTTTCCACTACCTTTCTAGACCCGTAACTCCCACATCGTAAGTCCGATGAATACGTGCCGCCTGTCTTTGGATTCAGGACGACAAGATCTCTCTAACGGTCCTAAGTCAACAAGTCAAAACCCGATCATACAAAAAGTCAACTATTCCCCATATTTTAACCAAATTACGGTTATGCCCTCAACCTTTCGAACATCATAACTTCCTCCTCGGATGTCGGAATCGGGCGTGCCACCTGTCTACGGATTCACAACGTCCTAAACTATGTTCTGGTCATCGGTCAAAGTCCAATTGACCGCCCGAACTAAAAGTAAACTATTTACCCGAACTAGGGGCAAAATCGTCATTCTACCTTATCGGTCCAAAAGTACCCAACTAAGTACTACTTAAACTCACTAATCCCACCTTAATCACTATCTTAACCCTGATTTCCGGGACGGGTCGTTACAGGTCGGGTCCTAACAGCCGATCATTTATTTTCAAATGTTGCAATTTCCCCCTTTAAATTCTTCAAATCGTAACAACATAGTCTCTCTATTAACTATTTCATTAAAATTTCTATTAAATGCTGATGTTGACAAAATGGAACCCATTATTAAATGGGCAATTAAATCATAGATCTTTACTAACATATAAATTTATTCAAAAACTTGCATATAGAAAAATTAAACTCATAGGTCTTTTAACTAGTCAAAGGGTTATACAATTGAAAATAAACAATAGTTTTTATATAAATTACAACTAATGACATCCAATTGTAAATTAGTCTAGCAACAATAAAAAAAACACTTACCAAAATCTATCATGATTTCAACATTACTTTTATTTTTTATTTTTTTTATTATAAGATTATATTGAGAATTATGAAAACATTATATAGAAAAAATTCAATTGTAACTATATACAATATATATATATGATACATATATAATATTTATTATATGCATAATATAATAAAGGATCCAAGAAGGCAAATAAATCAAACACTAAGGGGCACATGAGGCAAAAAGGACGAAATGGTAGATGTAAAATTTATTGTTTACAAATTTTGTTTAAAAAGTTTGAGATAATGTCTTATTTTATTTAATATACAAATATTAAAATTTTTAAATAAAAGAAAAAATTATTAAAAGTATAATAATAATTTACTCTTATTAAATTTAAATTAATAACAAATAGACAACACATGACAAAAATAATTGCAAAGTAATTTAACTAATGTATTATGAATAAAAGTAATCCACTCGACAAAAAGCAAGGATGGGTTGTCGAATGGAAAAAGTAATGAGAGAGAGAAAATAATATAGAAAAATAGAGAAATAAAAGAAAAAAAAAAACCTTTAGATTGTAGTCACAATAAGTTCATGTGCCTCTCACTAACTGAAATTCCTCAGATTAAATTCAAGAATTTTGCATATTTTTTGGAATTTTTCTGGAAAGAACCTGAGTTTTTTGAATATACTGTTACTAAAGATACAAATACTTTTAGAAACAAAAAATTCAAACGAATCGCACCGTAAAATAGATTTTTGCAACACCCCATCAATGCTGTTATTATTTTTAGTACCGTAACATTCAAACAAACTTACTTCTCAAAAAAATTAAGAAAATTTTCAGAATCTTACTTATCAAAAAAATTCAGAAAATTTTCAGAATGTTTTCTTAATCCATAAGTACAATTCAGACCTTCCAACACATCAAAAAAATCTAACATATTTCTTTAACACTAACATTTTCATTAACGGAGGGATTATATTGTTACCATCTGAAAAATTCAAGAAGACATTTACAATATTTTAAAATTTTATATAGTAATCCATTATAAAATATAAATTATAAAATAAGAAAACGTAGAGAGGAAAATCTAGCAATGTGTGTGTCACATGCTAAATCAAATAAGACACCTTTTACACACCTTTCTATAGCAGTATAGCAGCGTGTCACAAATTTACAATCAAGGACGACAGTTTGCAGGCCTTTCAGTTATTTATGATGCCAAAAAGTTTTTTTAATAATATGCTAAATAAAAATTATGCGGTACTTAATTTTGTTAATGTGAGCTCCTCCTCCAGTAATTTATGATGCCAAGAATTTTTATTAATATATATGTTAATAAAATATTTGTGGTAGTATTTAATTTTTTTAATGTGATTATAAATCTTTTTATTTGGAATAAAGCAAAATTAAGTGCATTACTAAAAAAATGGAATTTTTTTTTGATATAGTTTGATTTTTATAATAATATAATATCTTACATAATCTAGTGTTTCCACTCTTAATATTGTTTTATAGTACAATACGAGTATATTGATAATTTTTTATATTGATGTAATTTGGAAAAAATTTCGTACGTACAAGTAATTATGCGTGATTTCTTTGGAATTGATTCATGTTTGCAAAATTTGGTCACGGAGAGTATTTTATATATGTTCATTTTATTATTATTCTAGAAGTGGAGAGAATTTTTAAAAATTATTCGTATAATATATCATTGAATTTAAATTTCAAATTAATTATATATAAATTAACATTAAAACCAGTATAAACTTTTATGACTTCATTATTATTTTTTTATTCTATCAATCGATTAGCTTATCTTTGACATAAGAAAAAAAAATTACGAATGGGCAACATTATTAACATTTCCTCTATTTTAGGATATAAGGTGAAAAATAAACTAAGTATATATATATATATATATATATATAATAGTCAAATTATCGGACTATGTGTACGAGTGATGTGAGTGGGAAAAATAATTCCAAGGCAAGTTGACTATATATATATATATATGTAAACATTGCACACGTCTTGAAAAAATGCACCATTGGAGCACCTATCTAGTGAGAAGGGAAGAATTAAGTACTAGCTAGGCTGCTAGAGCGATATTAAATTTTATGTGAGTGGGAAAAATGCCCGCATCGTGACCTTGAAGGTAGAAACTGGACTGTTCCTCTTCTCGTTAATTTCCAAGTATAATCACCAAAAAAGGCCCTTAACAACGTATGTGTGTGTTTACTATTAAAGATTCCTTTAAACTTGTCATTTTCATAATCATTGTATATTTATAATTTCAATATATTCACAAATTAAACCATACTCACACATATTGTTAGGACTCGTACCAATCCCTCCGGGATTAATGAGGGACACTCCTGATCCCGTTTGACACGGAGTGTCAGACCAGGGAAAATTAAAACCGTTAGCCCGACCTGTAACGACCCGTCCCAAATTCCTAGATTAGATTAGTGACTAATCACGATTAGTGACTAATCACGATTAGTGAGGCTAATCACGATTAGTGAGGCTAATCGGTGATTAGTTAGGCGAAATAGGACGAATGATGCGAAATGACCGTTTTGCCCCTAGGCGGTGGCAAAACGTTGACTTTTCGTTCATGCGGTCAAATGGACTTTGACCGATGATCGTGACGTAATTCGTGACGACACGAGTTCATAGACAAGTGGCACGTTCAATTCCAACGTTCGAGGAGGAAGTTATGACGTTCAGAAGTTAAGGGGCATTTTGGTAATTTTGATTAAAAGGGCCAAATAGTTGACTTTTTGACTGGGATGTCCAATGGCCAAGGGCCGAGGACCGTTACGTAGATCGTGACGATACGAATCCATAGACAAGTGACACGTCGAATTTGGACATTCGACGGCGAAGTTACGGTTCACGGAAGTTCAAGGGCACTATTGCACATTTTACGAAATGTCGTAGCTTTTGTCCTTAAGTGGGCCAGATATTTACAAGGGCCCAATGGATGAGTGACAAGTGTCACCCATCCATTGCACAACCCACACATATTCATGCATCTTCCCCGTGCATCGATCATTTTTCCTTTCTCCCTACACAACTAAACCCGATCTCACCCCACCCCCTTAAACCAATCCAAACCTTCAACCATGACCATGACAGAAGCCCAGAGGCTGAGAGAATGAAGGAGGGATGGTGGTGGCCGGCTGGAAGCCACGCCGCTGTGGACGGCGACCATGAACCCGAACAGGTACCCGGTTAACCCATTTTCCCTCTATTTGTCGATTTAAGCATTATGGGCCGTTTGTATCGGTTTAAATGGGTTATTTAGGTTGCTAGGAGGTTTCTAGGATGGTTTTGGTAGGTGTTGGACGGCTGTGACGCCGTGGGAAGGTTTTGGAACCTTTGAACCGTGAGGTTCAAGTTGGACCGGTCGGGTTTCCTGGGTTTTAGGGGTTGTAGTTAATGGGGTTGTGACAGGACCCGTCCCAACTGGACGTCAAAAACCGTGCCCGGTCCTGCTCCCGTCTGACAAGTCAACTAAAGGTCCGAAACTCCCCTTCAGTGCTTGCCAAACAAGGGATGTTCGCGCGGATTTCTGCTGCTGTCACTGCTTCACGATCAGTCCCGAGCGTCGTACCACGGCCTGGAGGGTCACAGAACAGAAAAGGTGTGAGTGGACAAAAATGACCTCTTATAAAAACATATTTCAAAATACAATCTTACCCTCCAGTTTTCACAATCTTGCATGCATAACGTAAAACATGAGTGACCGATAAAATCAAAACATATTTTCCCATGGTCCATAAA